>JAPCYP010000028.1:0-1200000 GCA_035048595.1 Echinosophora koreensis | reverse complement strand
TTCTTCTGGTCTTGCTGGTGGAGGTGCAATTTTTAGAGACAAATGTGGAGCTGTTCTTGGCTGTTTTGCAGAGTTTTATGGCCAAACTGACTCCTTTACAGCTGAGCTCTATGCAGCTATGTCTGTTATTCATGTTGCTACTGATAAAGGTTGGTACAACCTTTGGATGGAATGTGATTCTTCTCTGGTGGTGCATGCTTTCCACAAACCTGACATTGTTCGTTGGACCTTAAGAGTCAAATGGAAAAACTGCATTGCCATGACTGCTAGATTTAATTTTAAGATCTCCCATATTTTTAGAGAAGCCAACCATTGTGCTGACAAGTTAGCAAATTTTGGTGTTCATTCCAAATGCTTCTCTTGGTGGAATTTAGTTCCTGGCTTCATTAGGACTGATTTCTTTTGTAATAGATGGGGTATTCCCACCCATAGATTTGCTTAGATTTTTGTTCATGGGTTTTGGTCTATGTCCCCCTATGTTTTTATTGTATTTTCTTCTATTTTTAATAATAAGGGTGCTCTTTTTCCTTCATGATGCTTTTTTCCCTAAGGAGGGTTTTGCATTATAAGGTTTTAATGAGGCCCTTTTCTGCTTAAAAAAAAAATTGTCATGCATAACACATATACATCATCCATAACAGTTCAATCAATGTATGCTATGCGGTGCAACTCTACTCCACTACTCCATTATGCACTTGGATCCAATCTACCTCAGAATGTCAACTTCGGAGTTACATATCCACATTGGCCATTAAGCACCAATGCCTGCAGTCCACCAAAACATGGGTGAACCCCTTGGATAGCCGACGCACCGTACTCTAGGATACACCACCGCAGGGGACCAGATTCACCTAAATCTCGGATGAATCACCGCGAACGCCCAGACTGCTTTACTCTCAGACGACCTCCCCTATGTTGAACATCCCCCACTAACACCTCCGATGCGTGAATGCATGAGCAACACAGCACAAAATCAAACAATCACCACCTCCGCTTGAGCCACTAGGCTACCCAAGTTTTATCACCATTAACACCTCGACCACTTGGCATCGAGGCCCCCTTGGCCACTAGGCTACCAAGGTTCAACATTATCTTTTAATCTTTAATCTTTTAATTAACAATCCGACCATTAAGCACCAGAGCTCAACACCTCGACCACTTGGCATCGAGGACCCCTTGGCCACTCGGCTACCAAGGTACAATATCTTATCGCTTGATATTTATTTATCTTCATTGAGTTATCTAGCTTGTCCTTACTTCGTTCGGTGTCTTATTACATTATTGAGGACATTTGGGGGTGAAACACCCCTGTTTCTGTTTCTGCATTATGTTCTGTCTAAGGGAGTACAGTCGTGCTGACTGTTGAGCACGGACATGCTCACTAGAACGTGGCCGTACTGTTTCTAGGGAGAATGGTTGAAGAACCCTTCCTAAGTTTCTTAGGGCATTCAAGGATCAATCCTAATTGGCTTTTACTAACCATCAACATTAGTTTCATTATTCTCAATTAATCTCCATGTCGTATAACTAAGGGGAATTAATCCCTTAATTCCAGCTTCATTATTAATGTCCCTAAACACTCAAGAATCAATCCTAGGGTCTTAACTAAGTCTTTGAGCAACAATCTCACTTCTCTTTACTACGGTTCATGTCTTATAAACATTGGAAAAACATCCCTTAATTCCATTCATTGTTATTAACATCTTTTAATGTCTTAACATCATTAATAAGCCCTATTATTTAATTAGAGTCTTATTAACATCAACGTTAGCATAACAGCCTTAACAACCAAACACTCATTCACAACATAACAACATTATCATTCATTCGTAGCAATAACATCATCATCACAGTTTGCAATTAAGGCATGCCAACAAGTAGAGAACATTGACAACAGTCATATAACAAACAAATATCATTTAATCAAATAGCAAACAAATAGGGTCATGGGTTAACCCTTCATCTTACGCTACGCCCAATGCCTACATGTTCATACTATCCCTTCTCCCCATACCTCGTATGAAGATTCCCAACAACGACGATGCGAGTGAACTAAACACGTTCCCTCGAGCGACTCGATGAGTTCCTTAAGCCTTGGCCAACACAAAAGGGCAAACATTAATCTCAGATCCAAACAACAATGAATAAGAGATTAATAGAGGGACGAACACATTCCCTTAATGGCACTAGCGCGCGTGACTTGTCTCCCAAACGGACTCAAGAACACCAAGAACTTCAAAGGGTTCAAGGGAAGGGAAAGGGAAGAGGTTTCTATCACACTAGAATTGCCCAAAGTGCCAATTTGAGGGTTTTCACTCGAAACCCTCGCAGACTGCTCTCTATTTATAACTTCAGACCGAGCATGGTCGTGCTCTCACTAAGCACGGTCGTGCTTAACATGAGCACGGGGTTGTGCTCACTTAACCACGAGCTTGCAACAACAACGTCAGACTTGCGCGTTTCTGACGTGCTTGTGACTTAGACAGCCACAAGGCACGCGCCTTGAGCACGGGCGTGCTGATACATGAGCACGGTCGTGCTCATGTACCAGAAAGGGATTTTAAGCCTCAACATCCCACTTAGCCCTTCATAACACTCCTAAGGTCAAAGTTAACATATATAGCACATATAAGCACTTAAAGGCTTAACACGAAAAACGGGGTGTTACACTCCTTAAATAGATTATTGATGTGGGGATGGCTTTTGGGTGCTTAGGATCTTATAAATTGTGAAACCACCAATCATAAAGAAGATGAATATTGTGGCAACGTGCCAAATCTTGTTGGTGTTCATGAGGAAGAACTGCTAACATGTAGTACAAGATAGATGTATCTGAAAGTCAGAATTTGTATGATATTCTTTTAGGAAAAGAAAATTAAAAAAAAAATGGAACAATGTTAAGAAAGTCTAGTATATAATTTTTGCTTTGTGAAAAAGTGCATGAAACAAGTGTTTGACAAGTCACATATATTAATCCAAACAATTTGAATCTTAATATGCTAATGATATTGACTTTGTGCTGCATGGCTGCTCTTCAACACATCCATACTCTGATTTGGTGAAAATCATTCATTCAGTCTTTGCTTCGAGAGGACTCAGATCAGATGGCTGCGCAGATTCCATGCAAGACTTGCAAGTGGCCGGAGTCACATCTTCTACAGAATTCTCCTGAAATTTTGCTTAGTTCCTGTTTTACAACCTGAATTTTATGAGTGTAGCTCATATTTAGTTGCTCGGAAATTGAAGAAAATTTTTAATTAAGGAATAAACATGAATGTTTAATGTGTAATTTTTTTTTCTTTCTTCTTCACGGGTTTTTTCATTGATAACTAAATAGACTAATTATTACCTTTTATTAATTATTAAATTTTTTAAGATAAAATTTTCACATTAAATAATTTGAATTTTTTTTTTTGTATAAGTCAAATACATACAACAACTAAGGTAATAATGAACATTACAAATGAAAATTTTATTTGTCCTCAATAGAAAGGAAATAATGGACAATAAAATAAAAATCTCAATACAATTAGGAAAAGAATGTTAAAGTTTCTGATTAATTTAATAGGAAAATAAATAAAGCTAAACTTGAGGGTGAAAAATAAGCCGATGAACAAAAAATAAAATGGAAAGGAAAAGAACACCATATACTTTCTAATGGTTAAAAGATCACCATTTAGTTAAAAAAAGGTAAAAAGTCTAATAGTCTATATACTTTCTAATAACTTTAATGAAATGAAAAAAAAATGTCAATCATAGATTTTGTAATAAAGTAAACAAGCCATTCTGATAAAAGTTATTTTTTAAGTAGAAGATTGTATGTTTGGTAAACTTATTAAATTGTAAAATAATTGTTTTTATATGAAAGGCTAAATTACACTTTTGGTCCTTAAATTATTATTAAATGTTTAATTTGGTCCCCAAGTTTTTAAATGGTTCATTCTGGTCCTCTAATTCCTAAAACATGTTCAAATAGGTCCTTCTGTTAAGTTAACTATCGGCGACGTCAAGTTGACTAAGAGACGAAAACATTTTAAGAACTTGATGATCAAATTGAACATTTTAAAATAATTTGGGGACCAAAATGAACATTAAATTATTAAATTTAATGCCACGCGGCATTATGTAGGACGTCGTCGTTAGTCAACTTGACGGAAGGACCTATTTGAATGTGTCTTAGGAATTAGGGGACCAAAATGAACTATTTAAAAGTTGAGGACCAAATTGAACATTTAATAATAATTTAGGGACCAAAAGTGTAATTTAACCTATAAGTAAAAATGTTTTTAGAGAAACTTGAAGCTTATATAAAAAGTTTTTGGTTTAATGAACTTTTTGGTCCCTACATTTTAGGTGAGTTTTGGTTTTGATCCGTAACATTTTTTTGTAATGGTTTTGGTCCTTGACAATTTCCAAAAAAATGGTTTTAATCCCTGGAGTTAGATAGGCCTAATTCTAATTTGCAACCAAGTTTTGGAAGTTTCTATATGTGTCTCGATGAATGCAAAAGAGGTTTTTATAGCTGGTTGTAGGCCATTCTTCGGGGTTCATGACTGCAACCTAAAGACAAAGTATGGGGGACAACTACTAATAGCAGTTAGGAGGGACCCAAATGACCAGTACTTTCCATTGGCTTTTGCAGTGGTTGAGCAGGAGACAAAGGAGAGTTGACGGTGGGTCTTCGAGTTGTTATTGGAAGATACCGAGATATACAGAGCAACGGGCGAGGACCAAAACCAATGTTTTACAATAATACAGGGACTAAAACCAACATTTTTAAATTGTCAGGGACAAAAACCAATGAAAAAAAAGTTAGGCACTAAAACAAAAACTCACCTAAAATGTAGAGACCGAAATGTTCATTAAACCAAAGTTTTTTTTTAAGAAGTTATATTAAAAGTTGTTAGATTATTTTGAAACTAAAACATTTTTTCCATTTCATCACTACAAAACTAACAATCGAAAAAATTATTAAATTATAGGCTAAAATATTCTTTTGGTCCCTTAAGTTATTTTTTAGATTCATGTTGGTCCCTCGGCTTTAAAAGGATTCATTTTTTGTACCTTATGTATGAAACATTACACATTTTGGTCTCTTTTGTCACATATATATGTAATGACACCGTTAACAATAGCCGATATGGTCATTTTATATTTTAAGTAAATTTATTTTGGTCCCTCAAAGTTTTAGGTAGATTCATTTTGGTCCCTCAACATATTCAGCAGATTCATTTTGGTCCGTCAATATAGGACATTGTTAACATCGTCACAGACGTATGTGACGGAGTGGACCAAAATGTGTAACATTTCATACATAAAGAACCAAAATGAATATTTTTAAAGTTTAGGGACCAAAATGAGTCTAAAAAAAAAGGGACCAAAGGAATATTTTAGCTTAAATTATACAAATAAATTCGTACAATATTTTTGCAATTTATTATGTAAATGTGATTTTTTTACATATCTCAAACAAAAAAATTATCTTAAAATCATTTTTTCAAAAATACATGCAAACATAAAGATAGTAAAATTTGAACATTCTTAAAATACAAACTAAACACACAACCTTGGGGTCCTAAAGCATATCAACCATTGAGTTGAATCTTATTTATCACCCGAGTCATTCCTTGTGGGTAACATTTTATCTTTTCCAAACTAAGATAGAATATCAAGACTTGTCTTTGGTCTTACCTCATAGTATTTACCTCTTCTTTTTTCTTTTTTCTTTTGTCGACAGGAGTATTTACCTCTTCTTAAGAAACAGGGAGTTACAGTTATTTAGTGATATAGTTATTTTGATATTCTTTCTTAAATGATAATATATGATTTGAATTCTGAAAAGTGAGCAGCTTGTTGATATTTAACATTTCAAACGTTTTCAATTTTGAATTTAATAAAACATATTAGAAAACAATTTGACACTTATATTAGTGGCTAATAGAGCATTTCTAATGGTGCAACTTATTATAGTTGCTTAACTCCTCTTTTTATGGACCCTAGCATGTCACTTCACCACTTTTTACTTTATATTATATCCAGTAACTCTATACTCCAAATCCTAATGATATAACTCTTAAAAGTTCACAAAATGAGCTCCGCAAGTTACCTCACATTTTTCTTTACGTTTATTTTTGTTTCAATTTAAAATATTAATTCTTTATTTTCATATGATATTTGTAACATCTGTGTTTTACGGCATTATTTATAAGTTTGATGTCTATGTTTAAGACCTTGATTTAATGTCTAATATGTATGTTTAGGCATTGGGAACCTTGCATGGAAAGTACGCGATTAATCAACTTCGAATCGAACGAGAACGTATTTTAGGATTTTCTTTATACTCTTTAGAACGCATAAGATGGAACAATAGGAAATTTAAGTTGAGTAAGAGATCAGGTATGTTTGAGGACTTGATCTTATTCCTTAAGTATAGAGGAGTTTATGTTTCAAATTTCAGGTCAATCGGATTTCAAATGAGCTCAGAACGTGATAAAACGTATGAATCAGGAGTGCTGGACGGTATGGGGCGCTGAGCGCTGGTCCTGGGCGCTGAGCGCTGGAGTAGTGGACACGTGTCACGCAGTGACTACTGGAGAAGGGTGGTGCAGCTCCAGCAGTGGTGAGCGCTGGTGCTGGGGCGCTGAGCTCCCAGTAATAAATAAAAAAATATTTTAAATTGAGTCATTTTCGTGTAGAACCTTATAAGAAGGTTACAAAATCAGAAAATATAAAGAGAGAGAGAGAGAAGAGGACGTGAGGGAGAGAGAAAATTCTGGAACAGTTTCCTATCAATCCGTTCGTCCTATCGAGAAACCGATTATATCGTTGTGATCCTCGTGACGTCTACTTCATCATCCTATCTTTCTTTTCTTGATTAGGCTAAGTTAAGCCTATGTCCTTATTATGCCAAAATGCATTCGATGATGATATTGAGGTTATCTTTCAATTCATTTATTGATTTTGAATTCCGTTTTCAGATTTGGGATACACGTATCACGTGCTTCATGAATATGTATTCAGGTGAATTTTTGGAGCCCCAGAGGTAGGAGAACCTCACGTGGCATATTGGAGGAGTTGGAGTGGGTTCGTTTTGTTGCTCTAAAGCTAGCCTACGACTCTTCAGGTGGGAGAAAGAAGCCTCCTATCGTCGGAAATGGCTAAGTAGCAAATTTTACATTAATGGCGTAGGGCAACCTAAACCCTACTAGTGGGTGAATAATTGACAATGTCAATATCACATTGACGACTACTTAGTGGTACCAATGATGATATGGAGATTGTAGGTTTATTGCTGTTAGGTTAATTTTATTATATTTGAGGTTGCCTGATTAGGTTAATTTTATTATATTTGAGGTTATCTGATTTTATCGTATTTGAGCTGCTTGTGTGTGCTGTTTAGATTAACATGTTACTTATAGTTTATTATGTTTATTTAAATATGTTATTATTATTTTTTTATTATTATGATTTTATTATTATTTTTAATTATTTTATTATGATTTTATTATGATTATTTTATTAGTATTTTATTTTGTTTATGGTTGACAATATGTATTGAGTGATAATATGTTTTATCTGCAATGATATGCTTAGTGGACATCTAGGTAATGATATATGATATCTTAAAGTGATGCATGTTGGGGGAGGGTATGATATATGACTTATTCGTGCCTAACCTAATTAATTAATTAATGTTTTTATCGATGATGAGATTGATGGTATGATGAGACTTGAGATATTAGATGAGATGATGATGATGGAAGGTTGAGGCAGTAGGTTATGACCCGATACGAGTCGCTGATAGTCATATATAGTTTGCATGATGTTTTTCACAGCCGTGTGTATGTGACACACAAGGTCAGAGTATCCGATTACGGATACAGAAGTCACGGGTGAGTGCCCTCCGGACGATGATGTTCGAGGAACACTACCGTGATAGCAGAGTCACGGGTGAGTGCCCTGCGGGCGATAAGGCTCGAGGAAGGCTACCATGATACTTTCATAGTCCTTGCTGAGCAGTGCGACTATTCTCCACCGGGGATGTGGACATAGTTTCATTCGAGGAAGTGTTCATGGGCTTGGACGATTGACTTATATCCCTAATCAGACACGAGGGATGTGTGTCAGGATTAGGTGGTGGCCACGTCAATATACATGATCAGTTGCATGAGCGTGAAGGGTAGAGGAATATAATGTACCTTGAGGATGATTGTTATATTTATATGTGTTTATGTGGTGATGTATGTCGGTGTGCTATTACTGTATATATGTTATGTAACATTTTCCACCTATGATGATAGCATGTTTCTTATCTCCCTATTTCTTTATGTATATGTTTTATTTATGTGACCAATATGAGAAGACCCTGCGGAGGAGCAAGTTACTGAGGAACTAGATGGAACTCCTTATGAACCAGATGCTGGAGGCCGAGCAATGGATCCAAGTAGTTGGAGTAGAGAGTTTGTGGCCAGTGCGTCTTTTTGCGGGTTGTTGTATCTTCAGTTATTTTGTCAGTTTGTACCTTTGGGGCCCTACTCTGATGTGGTACCCTATACAGTACCTTGTACTTTTATGTATATGTATATCTATGTGTGATGGCTATGTTTTCATTCTGTATGTTTAAAGTTTTTAATATTTATGATTTTCTGTTTTATATGCCTAACGATAATATCGTGATTAAGTTATTAGTTAATTGAGTTGTTCTTTAATGGGACATCGGGATGTCTCAATATTAATATTCATTTCATATTATTATTTTTCTCTCTTTTATTTTTATTGTTTGTTCTTATATTAATAGACTGGATGCTTCTATAAGCAACTATTCTTACATATAGCATCTACATCAGCTTGCTCTGTTGGTACAATCCAATAAGAATTACATGCCCTTAATTTTAAGAACGTGTTAAGCATCATTTGAGTTAGAGCAACTCCAACAACAGTATAGTGTAAGTCAAGAGCTAGAGTACCATAATATTTCATTTCCCTACTAGTAAAACACCTTTATAGAGAGAACAAATCTTGAGAAGCCTCAGCATTTAAGAGTGCCAAAACAAGGTGGAATGAAGAAAATGGGATGGTATAGTAAGAGGGAAATAAAAGGGATATTGGGTAATTTGGTAAGTTTAATTAAAAAAAAAAACAGAGAATTCACATTCAAAATTTGGTAATGAACAACCATTGTTGAACATAAAGTCAACAAAAGTTATGCATTAAAAATGATTATAGAATAAGATTTTGTTGACTTTATGCAAACTTTACTAGTTATTAAGTGTTTTAATTGGGTGATTTTGTTACTCTTGTGAACCTTAGTTGTTTTGCCTCATATTTTACCTTGTTTTCATTTAGTTGACATGTCAGTTATTTTCTTGGTAATGTTGGGTAACTTAGTTGTTTTTAGTTTAAGTAATTTTGTTGCAAGAGGATGCATGGTAGAAAGAGTTGGATCAAAGACCAATTGAGGGCAATTTTGCATATGATCGAAGGATTGGCTAGCGCATATTTATCTTGGCTATGTGTAAGAGGAGTAAAACACATGGTTTCCATTCTGGACAACCTTGGTTGAGCGCAACTTCACTTTGTCTTAGTGCAATGAGCATTAAAAACAGGAATAATTCTGGAGGCTCGTGGCTTCGCGCAACTTGAGCTTGGCTAAGCTTGACTCAAGGTTGTACCGAGCGCAACAAGATCTGCACTAAGCACAGGTAAGAAAATCCCGACAAGATATTTGAACCCTCTTTTGCCATTTTGGAGGCATCATTCAGCTAGGCACGAAAGTTCTTCATTCCAACCCTAATTTGGCAAACTTCTAGAGGTGAAGACGAGAAAAAGGAGGAATCCTTCATCATATCTACCTTCATGGGAGTTATAAGGTGGTCAATGTGGTTTGGGGGAGGGATTGTTAAGTCTCTAAAATGTCTGTGTGCATTTCCCTAAGTTTTGATGAAAACTAAACATTGGGTAATGATTTAATTAACCTATTTTGTGGTGGCTAACCCGTCTACTTAGTGTACAGATCAGAAGATTGCAAAACTCACCTGTCTGTCTATCTAAGTCTCACATGTCCGTATAAGCCAAGAAGTCAACCTGTCTGCTGACTAGGATTGTTGACTATGTGCAAACTGATTTTACAACCTGTCTCTATTCTTCAACTTGTCTAAGGTTCTTCGTTAAAGAACTCGAAGTACAGGAAGCTTTTGCAAGCTGTCCCCTCATGAAGAATACTCTGAGAACTCTCTCACGCTTATCAAGAAACTCAGAAGTGCTCTCTCTCAAGCAAACCAGGAAGTCAGAGATAAACTTCCAGTTAAAGAATATTTCCAACATGCTTTATTCCCTAGTACTTTCAGTCATTACACAGAAAGGGAAATGTACTCTGCAAAAGTACAAAAGCACTCTGCACAACTCTGAGTTGGCGTCTACACGATGCATAAAGCTATTATCCCTCATGTTAGAGTACAACCAACGTCTTCATTGCATTAATGGCTGCCCAGAACGACTATATTGCATTTAATGAAGCTTTGCTTGAAGCCATAGTTGCAAGGAATGTCTCTAACGGATATTAAATGTTTGAAGGCTATAAATACAGAAGTCATTGAAGATGAACATCATCAGAGTTTTACAAAGCATTAAAGAGCCATTACTCTGTTCATTTACTCATTCTGTATTCTTCAATCATTTGAAGTTATTACGCAGACTTTCCTAAAGCTTTATATTTAAAACCACTCTCTGAGTGTTAGTGAAAGGTCTGTAAGTGTATTTATTACAAACCAAACTCTCAAACAAATCTGAGTGAGCCTGAAGAGGCTAGGTGTGCAAAGAATACTTGTGTTGGAGCCTGAAGAGGCTAGGTGTGCAAACAATACTTGGAGTCTGTAACCTGATCAGTTATAGTGGATAAATCTTGGTGCTGCCAAGGACTGGACGTAGCTCTTTGTGTTAAAGAGTGAACCAGGATAAATCTCTGTGTTAATCTCTCTTTCCTTAATCTCTTTAGTTACTTTGATTATATATATCATCTGCTTTCTAACAAAGGGGTTAAAACTGTTTCTGTCAAGTCTGTTTTCTTATCTCTACGTGTGTTGTTTTTCTGAGAAAACTACAACAGACAGGTGACCTGTCTGTGTATCTTTTTACACCCGTCTGTGCTTAGCTTCTGCATGCAAAAAGTTTTTAACTTTATTTTAAATTCTAATAAACACAATTCAACCCCCCCTTCTCGTGTTTATAGTTGTCTATTTCAGTTGGTATCAGAGCTCAGCCTCTGGGTTGAGCATCTAACAGTGTTGAGGTAAAAGATCCTGAAGAATAGACATGACTGCTGGAGCTAGTGGAAGTAACCAGACTGAAGGAGCCTCCTTAACCAGACCTCCATTTTTCAATGGAGAAAACTACAACTATTGGAAAGATAGATCTCAATGGTTCATTCTATCTACAAACTCTGATCTCTGGGATGTCATCACAGATGGTCCTTTCATCCCTAAAAATGATGACAACACTGACAAGCCAAAAGCTCAGTGGACCCCTGCAGAAAAGGCAAAATGGGAGCTGAATCACAAAGCCAGATACAACATTATTTGTGCGCTCAGTCCTGATGAGTTTGAGAAGGTCTGTGCCTGTGACTCTGCCAAAAAAATATGGGACACCTTAGCTGTCACACATGAAGGAACCGCCAAGGTCAAAGAATCAAAAATTGCCATACTTGTCAGAAAGTATGAACTATTTCTCATGGAAGAAGGAGAATCTGTTGCTCAAATGATTGGGAGATTTCAAACTATCATCAATGGTCTAAAATCTCTTGGCAAAGTCTACTCCAATGCTGAGAAGGTTGGAAAGATACTTAGGAGCCTACCTAAGCAGTGGAGACCTCTGGTAACTGCTATCTCTCAAGCCAAAGATCTTACCACCTTGACTATGGATGAACTCCTTGGAACACTTACTGTTCATGAGCAAGAACTTGGAGATGAAGTCTCAACAAAGAAGGGCAAGTCAATTGCTCTGAAGGCTGATCAAAAGTCTTCCAAAGCCTCTAAAGCTTTAAAGGCAGACGAGTCATCCAGTGATGCTGACCTGTCTGAATCTGAGGATTCTGAAAGTGATGAAGAACTATCTCTCCTAACCAGAAAGATAAAGCTTCTCCTATAGAAAAAGAAGTTCAGAAAGGATAAGCCATTCAGAAGATTCAACAAGGACAAGAACTTCAAGGATTCCACTTTAACAGACAAAAACTCAATTGTCTGCTATGAGTGCAAGAAACCAGGACACATCAAAGCAGAATGTCCTCAACTCAAGAAAGCCCCATTTAAGAAGTTCTTCAAAAAGAAGAAGAAAGGAATGATGGCCACTTGGGAAGATCTAGAGTCAACATCTACTGATGAGGAGATAGAGGAAGAAGCAAATCTCTGTCTAATGGCTAACACTGACTCTGATTCAGATAATGAGGTAAATTCTGATTATGAGGAATTACTTGATGCCTATGAAGAATTGTTGGAGGAATCCAACTGTTTGTCTAAGGCTTTCAAATCTCTCAAGAGAGATCATGTTAAGCTCCTCAGTGAGCATAAACAGAAATCTCTAGAGTGTGAGAAATTTGCCAAGGAGAACAGTGAGCTGAAGACTGAAAAGTCTAATGAAGCTAAGATCTCTAGTGATACATCACAGTCTGAAGAAGTTAAAAAACTTCAACAGAAAGTGGAAGAGCTCACTTCTGATCTTGCCAAATTTGTTAATGGTAGAGATAATCTGACAAAGCTGCTTGGCTGTCAGAGGCACTCCCTTAACAAAGAAGGTATAGGATATGTCCATCAGATACATCATAAAGTATCAACTAAGCACTCTAAAGTGTCTGCTACATCTACTTCTATTAAATCCATACCTGTCTGTAATTTCTGTGGAAAGACTGGACATGTTATGTCTAAGTGTCTCCATAAGAAAAGAAGGAAGTCTTCACAGACTCCTAGAACTAACAGAAAAGGACCCAGAAAACTATGGGTACCTAAAGATCAAATCATCTCTGTTGCAGATGTCCTCAACAGCACAAAGAAAACACCACTGCTGGTACCTGGACAGTGGCTGCTCGCGACACATGACAGGAGAAAGGTCTATGTTCCTAGACCTCCAACTTAAGAAAGGAGGACATGTGGCATTTGGTGGAAATCAGAAAGGGAAGGTTATAGGAATTGGTACTATTGGTGGTAAACCTCCTCTTCCCTCTATATCAAATGTTCTTATGGTTAAAGGATTAAAACACAATCTGCTTAGCATAAGTCAATTATGTGACAGTGGATTTGATGTCTCCTTTACCAAAGATTTCTGTATAGTTAAAGATCTTAGTGGCAAAACCCTCTTTTCAGCTAAAAGGCAACAAAATCTGTATAAGATTGAACTGACTGATCTCTCAGATCAAAGTGTAACATGTCTGATGTCTAAAGAGGATGAAAGATGGTTGTGGCATAAGAAACTAGGACATGCTAGTATGAAATTAATTTCAAAACTAAAAAGGGATAACCTTGTGAGAGGATTGCCTGATATTAGTTTTAAGAAAGATATTTTGTGTGATGCATGTCAGAGAGGTAAACAGATAAAATCAAGTTTCAAATCTAAAAACCAAATATCAACCTCTAGACCTCTTCAGTTGTTACACATGGATCTGTTTGGACCAGTTAGTGTTGCTAGCTTGGCTGGAAGGAAATATGGATTTGTCATAGTTGATGACTATTCTAGATATACATGGGTACTCTTCTTAACCAACAAGGATGAGTCTTTTAAGGCTTTCTCAGTATTCTGTAAAAGAGTACAAAATGAGCAGGGTTTCTGCATTTCTACTCTAAGAAGTGACCATGGGGGAGAATTTGAAAATGAGCAGTTTAGTCAGTTCTGTGAGGAGAATGGGATCTCTCACAATTTCTCTGCACCTAGAACTCCTCAACAAAATGGAGTGGTTGAGAGAAAGAACAGATCTCTGCAAGAGATGGCTAGATCTATGCTCAATGAGAATAATCTCCCTAAGTACTTCTGGGCAGAAGCAGTAAACACAGCTTGTTATGTACAAAACAGAATACTCATTAGGCCTTTTCTAAAGAAGACTCCCTATGAACTGTGGAAAGGAAAAAGCCCCAACATTTCTTACTTTCATGCATTTGGTTGTGAATGCTACATATTAAATACCAAGGATCAACTTGGAAAATTTGACTCTAAGACAGACAAAGGTATCTTTTTGGGATACTCTGAAATGTCTAAAGCTTTTAGAATTTACAATTCTAGAACATCTGGTATTGAAGAATCTGTTCATGTCAAATTTAATGATAACTTAAAGACTGATAAGGAATTGTCAGATCTAGAAGATGATCTTGCAGGTCTTGATATAAACAAGTCAGAAGATCAACAACCTGACTTAACCAAACCAGAACCTGAAGCAGAACCAGACAGACCAGTGGAACAGACAAGTCAACAGACACAGACAAGTCAAGGTCATCTTGAAAGAGACTGGAAATTCAAAACTCATCATCCTAAGGATCTCATCATTGGTCATCCCTCAGAAGGAGTAAGAACCAGATCTACCTTAAGAGAATCAAGCAATGTGGCCTTTTTGTCAGAAATAGAGCCAAAGCACAATGAAGAAGCTCTTGATGATGAAAGCTGGATTCTTGCTATGCAAGAAGAACTCAACCAGTTCACCAGAAATGATGTCTGGACACTTGTCTCCAAGCCCAAAAACAAGTCTGTCATTGGAACAAGATGGGTCTTCAGAAACAAGTTAGATGAAGATGGCAAAGTTGTCAGAAACAAGGCAAGGTTAGTAGCTCAAGGCTATAACCAACAAGAAGGTATTGACTATACTGAAACATTTGCACCTGTAGCTAGAATAGAAGCTATTCGCATACTAATGTCATATGCTGCACAACACCAAATCACTCTTTTTCAAATGGATGTGAAAAGTGCTTTTCTCAATGGAATAATTGAAGAAGAAGTTTATGTTAAACAACCCCCTGGTTTTGAAGATACTGATAAACCAGATCATGTTTTTAAACTTAAAAGGGCATTATATGGTTTAAAGCAAGCACCTAGGGCATGGTATGATAGACTAAGCTCTTTTCTCATGCATAACGGCTTTACAAGAGGTCAAGTAGATACTACTCTGTTTAAGAAAAGCTATAAAGAAAATTTCATTGTAGTCCAAATATATGTTGATGATATTATTTTTGGAGCAACTAATGAAAAGCTGTGCAAGGATTTTTCAAAGCTGATGCAAGCAGAATTTGAGATGAGCATGATGGGAGAATTGAAGTTCTTCCTTGGTCTACAAATCAAGCAGACAAGTGATGGAATCTACATCCATCAACAAAAGTATATCAAGGAAATGCTCAAGAAATACAAAATGGAAAATGCTAAACTTATGAAAACTCCCATGGAAACCAATGCAAAACTCAGTAAAGATGATGAAGGTAAAAAGGTAGACCAAACTGTCTACAGAGGTATGATTGGATCTTTGCTGTACTTAACCTCAAGCAGACCTGATATTCAGTTTAGTGTCTGTATGTGTGCTAGATTTCAATCTGACCCAAGAGAATCTCATTTTAAAGCTGTTAAGAGAATATTTAGATATTTGCTTGGTACTACTAATCTTGGTTTGCTGTATTTAAGAACTAATGAATACAGATTAGTGGGATTCTGTGATGCTGACTTTGCTGGAGACAGAATAGAAAGAAAAAGCACCAGTGGAGGATGCCACTTCATTGGAGCAAACTTGGTCTCTTGGTCAAGCAAAAGACAGACAACTATAGCTCTATCTACAGCTGAGGCAGAATATATCTCAGCAGCTAGTTGTTGCTCTCAGCTTTTATGGGTAAAACATCAACTTGAGGATTACTCTATTTTTGAGCATAATATACCTGTATGGTGTGATAATTCTAGTGCTATCTGCTTAACTAAAAATCCAATTCAGCATTCTAAGGCTAAGCATATAGAAATCAAACATCACTTCATTAGAGATTATGTTCAGAAAGGTATTTTTGATATTAAGTTTGTTAAAACTGAAAATCAATGGGCTGATATCTTCACTAAGCCCTTAGCAGAAGAAAGATTTTTATTCATTAGAGATAATTTAAACATGCATTGTATTGTTGAATGACATGTCTGAGTTTTTAAAACTGTCTGTAATCACCTGTCTGACTCTGCTGAGTCACTATGCTGAAACCCAACAGTTTTTATTGAAATGGTTATTATTTATTCATTTATTTAAATACCATTTGTTAATCTGAAGCTAATCATGAATACGGCAGTTTTTACCTCGAAACCATGTTTTCTTTATGTCTAAGTGGGCGCTACAGTTCCCCACATAAATCGTGCCATTCTTAATTAAAAATGTCTTTTTTCTCTCTCCTGCTTTTACTTCTTTAAAAGGCAAATCTTCAGAAAGTTTCAAACTTTATCCTTCTCAAAAAGCCCTAAGTCTTTTCGTCTTCGTCTTCCTCTCGTTCAAACCCTTCTCCCTTCCAAAACTTTCACCTTCTCTCTTTTCTGAAAAATGGCATCTTCAAAACGCCTGTCTCCAAAAGAGATTGCTGAGAAATACGAGATGAGACTAACTGATGTAGAGAAGATTCTACCTGGGAAGACTGTTGATCTTCAACAGATGAAGAGATGGGGAATGGATGTCACTGAGGAGTTGGAATACTCTAAGTGGACAGCCTTCTTTGATATCAAGGAGCTGGTCCATCCCAAGCTTATCAGAGATTTCTGGAGGAATGTTGTGGTCATCACCAATGTGGTTGATGGAACCAAGAGCTTCAAGGCTCAAATGTCAGCTGATGTAACTCTGCTGTTCCCTATAAGCTCTCTGGAACTGGCAACCAGATGTCCAAGGATTGGAACTACCTTCAGACCTGACATGGAAGATCAGGTGGGAACTGAAAATATCAATATTGCTGTTTATGGTGTTCCCAACCCTGAGAACAAGAAGCCTGTCTGCATGGTGCCCAAGTGCAGGTTCTTGCACAAGCTGCTTCTGGAGTGTGTGATGCCCAGAAGAGGGTCAAGAGACAATGTGACCAAGTTGGACAGATTTGCTCTGTACCACTTGATTCACAAAATCAAGATAGACATCAATGATCTCATCTACATGTATCTTGAGTCTCTGATCAGAAGGACAAATATGCCTACCTACCCTTATGGAATGTTGCTGACAAGGGTTTTTAGGAACAAGATATTTGTTCCAACTGATGTCCACTTTGTGGACATGGCTCTGCCCATAGACAAGAAGGTCTTGTCTATGATGGGGATTGAAGGAATCCCTCTGGAGGATGAGGAAGAAGAGAAGAAGAAGAAAAAGAAGCCTGCTGTTGAGCAGAAACTGAAGGAAATAGCAGAGGAGCCTGCTGATTCCACTGGTGAATCAGAGTATCCTATCTCTGAAAGGATTTGGAAAGCTGCTGGAAAGGTTGCCAGACAGGATCAAAGGCCTGAGGAACCCACAGCTTCTGAAGGATCTGCTGAGACAGTAGAGCCTCTCAGATTCAAGCTGAAGAAGCCCTCTCCCAAGAGGAAGACCAGTGAGGCTGGAAAATCAGGTGTGGTTCCTACACAACCCACCAAGAGAAGAAGACTGGTGAAGACCTTTGCCAAGGACAGACAAGTGAAGTCTGTGCCTAGTAAAGAGGAAGCACCTGCTCAGGGGGAGCAGACTTCTCCACCTGCAGAAGAGCCTAGGGAGATCAAATCTCTTGATCTGGGTTTCATTCCCAGAAAAAGAAGGTCAGGCTACCCTATGCCTGTTGTGGCTGTTGCTGAAAGGGAAGCTGTCCCTGCAGAAGAGCCTGCTGCTGTTGCTACTGCTTCTGCACCCTCCACTGACCTGTCTGCTGGAACACAGACAGTTGGTCATCATGAAGAAGCTTCTCTGTCTCCTTCAAGGAAGAAAGCAAGGCTTTTTGAAGAACCACTCTTCACCTTCCCTTCTGCACCATCCTCTCTCCCCTTCATCTAGGTATTCCAGATTCTGCTGTCTCTTCCCCCTCTGCTCTCTGTGTCAACCCCTTATCTGTTGCCTCCCCTTTTCACTCACCTGTCTCCTCTCACCCCTCTCAACCATCTTTTGATGTCTTGTCTGATGTATGTCAATACACAGTTGTTCATAGGGACTCAACTCCCAGAGAACAATCTGGCATATCATCTAGACTGTTTGTGAGTGATTTGCAATCTCTGATGACTGCAAGTATATCTCACTTATCTGTCATCCCTTCTCCACCACCTCACATTCTGAACTCATGTAGGGAGATCTTCTTTTATCCCCCTATTGTGTTGTTCATTAGAACATTGGAAGGATCTAACTATCCTGCCTCTGTTGTAATGTTACCCTCTAGGTCTAGATATTTCTTTCTTTTAATCACAGGGTCTAATTCATTCTTTTCCCACATAGACTCTCTCCTACCCCTACCTCCATCTGTCTTAGCCAATCAACCTCTTCCCCCTCCTATTCCAATAAGAGTCACTCGACTGTCTCTTTGTGAAAGACTCTCTTATGTCTTTCCCTCTCCTGATTTTGACATAGTCAGAATCACCCCTCTGTTTAAAATAGTTTTTCTTCCTTTCTTTTATTTCAGAACCATTCATCAACTTTTCTTTCCCCGTGTCTCCTCGCCCTTCTCTGTACCTAAGGCACCCCCAGTTTTAGCCTTACCTTGGTATCCATCCCTGTCTGATGCTTCAACCAGCCTGTCTACAGAAGTCTCCTCCTCTCAAATAGTGGATTCAGTGAGCTTCAATCTCCTTAAGACTGAGCTAGAAGAAGTCCGAAGACAATTGGATGCAGAGAGGCATGCTAGGCTGCTGTTAGAACAGAAAGTTGATTCCCTGTATCTCTTGTTTAATCAGCCTAAATAAGTAGTTGTAGGAACTGCCTTGTAATTGAATTGCTTATGATGAATACAAATCAAATCTTACTTTATTATTCTTTTTCGTTTTTTTTTTCTTTTCTCTCCACTGTTATCTATTTAACTCTTTTTGTTGCTGACAAAAGGGGGAGAAAAATGTTAAGATGTTTAATGTAAACAATATTTGCTGCTAAGTGTTCATTCTCTGATATACTCTGATACTATGAACTTAAACCTGCTGCATATTACTCTGATGCTCTTTATTGAACACTAATGCATCTGTCTGCACATATAGAAAATATCAACTTGTCTACTGTCTGTACTTCTGTACTCTGATATTTTCAAAGGTTCATTAAATCATCTGAATGTTTGTCATCATCAAAAAGGGGGAGATTGTTAAGTCTCTAAAATGTCTGTGTGCATTTCCCTAAGTTTTGATGAAAACTAAACATTGGGTAATGATTTAATTAACCTATTTTGTGGTGGCTAACCCGTCTACTTAGTGTACAGATCAGAAGATTACAAAACTCACCTGTCTGTCTATCTAAGTCTCACCTGTCCGTATAAGCCAAGAAGTCAACCTGTCTGCTGACTAGGATTGTTGACTATGTGCAAACTGATTTTACAACCTGTCTCTATTCTTCAACTTGTCTAAGGTTCTTCGTTAAAGAACTCGAAGTACAGGAAGCTTTTGCAAGCTGTCCCCTCATGAAGAATACTCTGAGAACTCTCTCACGCTTATCAAGAAACTCAGAAGTGCTCTCTCTCAAGCAAACCAGGAAGTCAGAGATAAACTTCCAGTTAAAGAATATTTCCAACATGCTTTATTCCCTAGTACTTTCAGTCATTACACAGAAAGGGAAATGTACTCTGCAAAAGTACAAAAGCACTCTGCACAACTCTGAGTTGGCGTCTACACGATGCATAAAGCTATTATCCCTCATGTTAGAGTACAACCAACGTCTTCATTGCATTAATGGCTGCCCAGAACGACTATATTGCATTTAATGAAGCTTTGCTTGAAGCCATAGTTGCAAGGAATGTCTCTAACGGATATTAAATGTTTGAAGGCTATAAATACAGAAGTCATTGAAGATGAACATCATCAGAGTTTTACAAAGCATTAAAGAGCCATTACTCTGTTCATTTACTCATTCTGTATTCTTCAATCATTTGAAGTTATTACGCAGACTTTCCTAAAGCTTTATATTTAAAACCACTCTCTGAGTGTTAGTGAAAGGTCTGTAAGTGTATTTATTACAAACCAAACTCTCAAACAAATCTGAGTGAGCCTGAAGAGGCTAGGTGTGCAAAGAATACTTGTGTTGGAGCCTGAAGAGGCTAGGTGTGCAAACAATACTTGGAGTCTGTAACCTGATCAGTTATAGTGGATAAATCTTGGTGCTGCCAAGGACTGGACGTAGCTCTTTGTGTTAAAGAGTGAACCAGGATAAATCTCTGTGTTAATCTCTCTTTCCTTAATCTCTTTAGTTACTTTGATTATATATATCATCTGCTTTCTAACAAAGGGGTTAAAACTGTTTCTGTCAAGTCTGTTTTCTTATCTCTACGTGTGTTGTTTTTCTGAGAAAACTACAACAGACAGGTGACCTGTCTGTGTATCTTTTTACACCCGTCTGTGCTTAGCTTCTGCATGCAAAAAGTTTTTAACTTTATTTTAAATTCTAATAAACACAATTCAACCCCCCCTTCTCGTGTTTATAGTTGTCTATTTCAACATAGTGTTTGGAGTGATAAGGAGGTCATGGGTTCAACTCCCCCCAACTAACATAACACACTAATTACTAACATTTGCCTATAAAAAAAAAAAAAAAACTTCATGGAGTTTCATCTCTTTCCTTCTCTCTTTTCTTATTTTTTAGGCTTTAACATGTCCAGCTAAATTCCTCTTAGCTAGGGAGGTGATGTAGTCCATTTATGTTGATATTTTGTTAATTACTTACTTTGTCCTATGAACTATTTGTTGTTGATGTATTAATTTCTGATTTTAATGATATTTGATTGTTTGGCCACCATTTCTCATGTTTTCATTGATATGCTAGGAATAGTGGTTAATAATGTTTTGCCTAGAGATTTTAGTACCATTAGTTAAGTAATCTAGGAATAAGTTATTTGAATATTGGTGTGATTTGTTAAACAATTCCATAAAGCTTAATCATCGGCTTAAATATTAATTAGACCTAAGGAATTAGGGTTATTAAAGGATTTTGATAGAATTAATCACCCAAGGAATTAGGGGATTGTACCTTCAACCAACCAATATGAATTGGGCAATTAGGGTTTTAGCAACTCAAATGATTATGTGTCTATGAGGAGCCCGAATGTATAATTGAACAAAGTCGGATCTCTAGCGCCTTTTATCCTTGCATTATCCCATCTTGTGTTGTGTATTTGATCAATGATTAAGAAAAAGAACAAAAACATGTATTTGTGGTCCCTTCATGCATGATATATCAGCATGAAACAATGTGATATGAACCTTAGTAGAACCACACCATAAAAATTAGTTGTATTGGTTGGAGAGCTCAAGGACATATAAAACCCATACCGAAATCTCATACTTCCAATGTAAGACTCAAGTCTATACCTTGTAATTAACTCCTAACACAACATCACTTATACACAAAATTTAATACAAACAAATTCAATTTATAAACATCCTATCTATTGCAAATTATTATTTTTCGTAAGACCATATTCCTCCATAATTTCACGCTTGTTGGTATATTACTTACAGATATACCTACGTTTACATCCCATTGGTATATGTTTTAGTGACGGATCATAATTTGTTATACCTATGATTTTGGCCTTATCATTATATGTAGAAAGAGAGAATTAGGGAGAATGAGCAATGTGCTCTTAGATTCTCATTAGCAAAGACTGAAAATAAACTTACATGTACATCCGGTATATATAAGGTCTTTGCCCTATCTGCCTATCTATCAAACTAACATACTAACTATCAAGTTGTACAATAACAATAACTAACAGAAACTAAACTAATTGATTATGTCTAACTGGTACACCTGTGTACTACCCATGCTCGGGGTCTCGTTACATCTGTTTGTACATATTAATACACCCGTGTACAACACAAGTGTTACATCAACTAGAGTTATATTCAACACTATAAAACTTATAGTTATACCTATGCTTTATATTATATTGATATATGTTTTAGTGACGAATCATAATTTGTTATAGGTACGACACTTTTGCACCTCTTAGTATAGCTATTCTACTATTTTGGTGCCAATATTTATGTTCGCTGGAATAATAATAATAAGTACCATATTTCTTTTAAGACGTTGATCAAATTATAATTGACTTATTTCAATTTGACTAAATTGGACTAATATGATTGACTTTTTTCAATTTGTTTGAAGTTTTTGCCTATTTCTTAATGTGAGGGACCAACTTGTCACCACCTTATAATTTCAGGGACTAAAATGATGATTCATTCATTTTGTATTCCTCACAAATTTTTCATTAATTGGAAATAGGGACGAAAAAGCTATAATTTGCAAAATCATAAGGGATAATAGTACCATGTTTTTTTAAAAACATACCAATAGTCCAAGTGATAAACACCAAACATCTTGGCCCCTTTGAAGCAAGTTTTCAAGTTCGAATCTTGTAAATGAAAAAATTAAAAAAGTTTTATCTCCTTAAATGAATTTTCTTGAATCCACTCGAATCGGAGTTCGCTGTAATTTCTGGATAACAATTATAAAAAAAAAAAAAGGGGGACATTTTGCCGTGATTGATAAGATGGAATGATGAGTTCGATGCTGTACTGCGTGACGGACTATGGAGATTTATCACAGCAGACATAGATCCTATGCAATCAAAGAATTCTATCAATTAAAATTAGTGTGGGACGTGACGGGTCCATAGCTCAGTGGTAGAGCATTTGACTGCAGATCAAGAGGTCACCGGTTCGAACCCGGTTGGGCCCTCTTAAGTGAAACATTTTTTTCAAAATATCCATCTCTAATTCTTCAATAAGAAATAAACTATTGTTTCGTAAACCTTTGCAGTGGAGAGAATTTGTAACATTTTAATACCCAATAAAAGTTTATTTATTTTTAACAATATGTTATTAAAAATTTTAAAATATTTCGTATTCATATTCATTAACTTTCAATGAATGTTAAATATATAATATAAATTTTATCCATATAAAAAATTAATGAGTCATTAAATATTTTTTGAACTTTATTCTTGGTATTATTAAGTGAGCGAAAATATTAGTAGAACGATAATAATATTTTAACCATTTATTTTATTTTTAGCTTCATAAAAATATGCTATTATGTTATGCATAATATATTAATTTAATTCAACAATTTTTATAATTTATTCTTAATTTTCAAAAAAAAAAAATTTAAAAACATACAATAAAATTGGACCAAGCCAGCCATAGCCCAAATCCAACCAAAAATTACACACCAAATTTTCAGAATTCAAACTTAATCCAACTATATTTGGGCCGGGCCGGGCCGGGCCGGGCCGGGCCGTGAGTTGCTTCATTGTGTGATTTGAGATATGCTTTCGTAGTTAAATTCTATGGCTGTTATCATTAACGTTGTGAAACCTTTTTTTCTTTTTGGATTCACTTTGCATTATAGTTGAAGATTGTGTACATATCCATTGCAGGTTGTGTCGTTGTACTAATGGAACCCTTGTTCTGTTCTGGTGGATGACTTTCCAATAAAAACTTTAATAATAAGTGCTAATAACCGATTTACACTTTATGTGCTTCATGCGTAATTGCAGGTCATTGTAAGTTTTCAAAGATTTGGAAAATTCTCGCAAAGCCAATCAGGCATTGAGTGGAACATTTTGTCTTCTCTTTTCGGGTAATCATCATTAAGCTCTTGAATGATGGGAAAGAAAACCATTTTCTTTGCACCACTTAAAACATTATACGTTGTTATGTTGGCATATGTTGAGGGTGCCTTCTATGGTACTCCCACACAAAATCTGGTACAACCTTGCACCTAGTTGACCAAGAGATATGGATCAATAAATTTGCCACTCCGGATTCCACTTTAACTCTTTATTTTACTGGTCAAAGCTGATTTTATATTTTAGTTGATGTATTTGAAACACTACTATACGTATTTGTTCATTATACTGGTAGATAAGTAGAAAAAATGTTCATCTTCCTAAAATCAGTGCTCTCTTTTCATCCCCAAATCTCTAACCCCCTTCCAGATGTGGATCTCATCCCCTCCATCTCGTTGTCATCTCTTTGCCCTGGACCAACTCTAGGTACACCCACTAATCACCATCGCAACGTTGAGTACATGTCCAAGATTTGCCCTATTAAGATTGTTGGGCCCTTGTTCAAGAACTCAAACAACACCCTCTTGTAGATTTCCTCCACCCTCATCCTGATCCAAACCATTTTCCATATTCTTCAACTTTCTCCTTCATCTGAATCCTTTTGCTTTTTTGGTCCTTGTTTACAACTTCTCACCTTGAGCAAGCACCACCTTTGTTCTTCTACAACACTCCAGATCCGTCACCGAAGCGGTTGATTTTCTGGGGTGCCATGCCACCTTGGATTTCTTCTGCTTTCTTTAGACGATGGTGTGATTCTGACATAACATGGATTTTGGAACAAAATTCGGGATACCCATTTTGAAAGTTTGGTGCTTTTCGTGGTGGTTGAATCCATTCGACGGAACTTGATCTGTGCATTTGAGTTTGCATTTGGAGTTATTGTAGTTGTAGTTGTTGTTTGTTAAGATGGTTCTGGAAAAAATAACCATGTGCTGGAGGGATCGTGAGAGGGAGAACACAGAGTGAGTGGGTATATCAGAAAAGTGAAATATACGGCCCAAATACTACATCCCATTTAACTATAATACATAAAACATACCACCATTATACTTTTGACCGGTTAAAACACGAGAAAATTTAAGTATGCTAATGTGTCAAAAAGGAAGTAAGTCATTGGTCAGTCAAGAGGAGCAATGTTGCACCATTTTTTTGCTGGTGCAACTTAGACAACACCTATATTAAGAGTGGCCTTCTACGATGCACTGTAACACCCTAATTTGAGTCATTACATGGTTAACCCATTGCGGAAAAATAAAATATTCTATTTGCTGGTTGCTTTCGGAAAATAAATTTATTATAAGGTAGAAAACTCAAGTGTAAAATTTTTTTTTTCTTCCGCGGATAACTCTAGAACAACATAATACATACCCTAAATAGTAAAGTTATATTCTGAAAGAAGTCACCACAGTATACCGTTTTTATTTTCAAAAGGTCTCCATTTCCAAAAAGAGAAACTTAACCCAAAGATAATATATTACGACATCACAGTTACCTACCTTTTCAACATAAAACCCAAAACAAGACTCCTAAGCTGGTCGCTCTACAAGACATTATTGGAAAGACCCCAGTGGTCTTTTCCCACAAACAGATACTTCTTCAAGTATCTAGAATCTAAGTCCGCAAGTGACTTAAAGAACTCCTCCGCTTCATCTGTACCAGTATCCCAGGATACAACGTCAATTACCAGTAGAACCTGATATATTTGTAAGGGTGAGACGCCAATATATGGATTTAACACAATAACCGCATGCGCGACTCAAAGGAAAGCATATAAACATATATATTTTCATACAACGTCAGTTCTTAAATAAACAAGTAGTCATCATTGGGTTTCATACCCGAAACATCATCGTTTGAAAAACTATGCATGTACACTTCAATAATCGTCGTCTAACTTTTACCTAATCTCCGGAGATCCCAACACCGTGTAAATGAGCTGATTAAGCTCGATTGCCAATTAAGGCACGTTGATTTTACCATAGCCCATTGTCCAACACTAGGCACAATGAGAACGTCGAGTATGGTTACCATAGCCCATTGTCCAACACTAGGCACAATGAGAACGTCGAGTATGGTTTTCATTGACCACCAAGGTACAATGATACGTCGAGACATGAATATCGCCATGATACCATGATTAACAGATACGTCGAGACATGAATATCATCAAGATACCATGATTAACTTTGTAGGCACGTCTACCGATAATGCATGTAAATCATTTTGTTTTCGTCGTTTTTCTTCGTGTTCAATCTTTCCTTTGTCAAAGCTCAAAAGCTTACGACCATCGTAGTTTTCAATCTCTTAACATCTTCATCATTAACACAGGACACAAAGTCCGAGTGCTCAATCACGAAACCCTAGACCGGTGCCCCAATCTTAGGTTCGTGGTAATAGAAAATAACATTAGTCTTTTAACATCGTTTATTACTCCACAAAGTAGACACAATGTCCATAGGACATCAAGTCCGTCGTAAGAACACTAGTACCCCGACGTCTTGGTTACTAAGTTCCATTTCATCGTTTGCATCCTTTTCGTTCTGTGAAAAACAAATCCAAAACCAAACCACCACAACTTATCCAAGTTGCCGGAAATACCGTCGTTGAGTAAAACTTGATTCTGAAAAATCATTTCAAATAACACTTGAAATCTTTTTCTGAAAATCTTATGATTCAAAAAGAGAGTCACTTGAGGCTCAAACTTAGTTTAAAACACGTACTGCCGTTTTAGAAACACTTGCTGTCGATATTTTTCCAAATTGCCGTCGTTAAACATTTTTAAAGTCATTTAAACCAAATCTGAGCTTTTTCCACTTAAATAATTTTCTAAAATCATAATTAAGTTCTTTTCGAAGATTAATTTCATAACATAACTTTTTATAATATTACGGAATTATTCGTGTAAAAATTAGCAGTACAAAAATAATTTCACGGTTACACCCTCACCGTGACTCATGAATTGCTTTTACACTAATAAATCATTAAAATAATAAATATAATCCTTGTTTTCTCAAATAATTATTTAGATCATAATATCTTCCAATATTTCTTAATTAACTGTTGAATATTCCTTGTAAAGTCTTCTTAACGCTTTTACCTCGTTTAATTAATTGAACACTGACCACTGTCAGGCTTCTCAAACAACAATCAACCACAATATCACAAAAATATTTCCAGGCAGATCATCCATCACAACACATTATAATATAATTGCAAATAAACAATTTAATGCAAATTAACCATCACTAGTAAAAATTAACATAAACAACTTGAACCAAATTAAACAAGCATTACAACCACAGATAAATAATACAGACCACACACTAATCACATACAGTTATTGGGAAAAATCCCTCAGGTAAGCTCCACTTACCTCTTGAAGAACTTAGCTTCCGGTTAAAAACTTTGCCGCGAATCCCGAAATCGTCGACACACGTACACGGCACAATTCTTTATCCTTTCAACAAACCACAATCAACCAATCAAAACAAGCAAATACAATCCCCTAAACACTAAGGGTAGGTCACGGCCTCAAGGGGTTTTCGTGACTAAAATTCCTAAATTTGCTTAAGTCTTGGATTAATGATCCTAAGTACTTAAGTAAATTTGAGGTTTTGTTCATACTTATATGGAGAGATGACAAAATCACACGCATTCGCGGATATTTATGGGTGAAACTCGCTATAGATAAAAGGTAGGTAGCTTAACGAGTATTTATGGATAAAATAATGAAATTACTTAAATGTCCCTTTATATTTAATATACCTTAAACATGCTTTTGAATTGTGTTAAATGAGATTTAATAATTTTTATTTCGACTTGTGAAACAAAATGTACTTAATTATATAAGACTAAGTCACACTAATAAAGATGTCAAAATAAAGTCTCACTAATAAAAAAATAGATTTAATTGTGTTGCATTATTAATGTCAATATTTTTTGTATTATTATTTAATCATGCATTGTCGCATTGTTAAAAATTTTTAACTCTTATATAATAGTTATGTTATAAATCATACAAATAAATATATAATTGACTGATAATATAACAATTTTGTACCGAAAAAATTGAAATAAGTTTTTTTTTTTCCGACAATGAAAAAATTGAAATAAGTTAAACATTAAGTAAAATTGAATTTTTTAAGATTCCCATAAAAAACAACTAAACGCGCACACATTCTTACCCATGAATGAACCCAATAATTGGTCTATTTTTTTAACCACTGAATCGAATAAAGCTAGCCAATTAAAAGAAGTGGAGATCAAATCAGTATCACATAGCTTCCAACAAGTGTATGGTGTTAAAATATCAATTAGGTTTTGAATTTAATTTGCAGAAAGTAAAGGGTAGGAAAGCAGAACCATATAGTCAAGGGAAATATTAATCATAGGAGCAATATGTCATAATCGAAAATATACTGCTTGCTAGGCTTCTCACCGGCAGCATTAGATGTTTGATTGCAACCTTCACCTGCCCTAAAAACAAGATAATTCTCCATTATCTAGTTGGTCTCCATAATTAATAACAAAACTCACTGCATATTAAAGGACCCATGGTTTGTGTATAAACCTATATATGTAACATAATTAATACGTTTCCCATAATTTTGTCTTTTGAAAAGTCAGACTAGAAAATGGGAAGCGGATTATGAACGTAGAAAAGAGTTTGTATCCACCTCCATCAGAAGATATATTCAAAACTTCTATATGGAGTTGAAAAGCGTTGATTTGGTCCTTCATAATGTTTTGATGATGGCGAACACTTCTTTTATGTTTTTTAAAGCAAAGAAGAATATTCAAAAACTATTTTTAAAAATAATATTATTATTTTTTCATTCTTTTACCTTTTAGTTACATAGTAATAGAAAAAAAGAGAGAAAGTACTGAATGTTACTTTAGTAATTTCAAAAATCAAGTAGATTAAGTTCTAAACTACATTTCTTGTCATAGTCACACCAAATGTATGATAGAGTTGAAACCAACTTCACATGGGCATAACTAAAGCATGAATAACCCTCCAACCCTTCTCTTCTATAAATTTGAAACCAACCACAACTACTTTTTGTACCACCATATGTACAATATCCATCAAATAGAAGCTCTGGTCTTGAGTGAAGATAATTGGTGATGGTTTGCCTTAGTGTAGGTGGAGAATTCCAAAGGGATCGCATTGATCTAATTCTTGTAGATGTCTGCAATACATGCAGTTCGTGGAATCAGTTTTGTTTTACTGGTTCACTGATTGGATCATGCCATCCCTTAGGAATTTTCCATCAGCTCTAAATTTTTCTTGATCCCTTTGAGGTGAAACAATATATATACCTTCCTATGTGAAACTCTAGTCTAAGTAATTCATCTCCTCCTTCTCTATCTATTGAGTAATGTATATCTTGTGATCTTGAATTGGGTAAAGTTTTAATTTTATGATACTAAGGTATGACTTTATACTTTATACATAGCTAGTTGATGACTACTTGAAAGAAATATAACAGTCAAGTTTATTAATCTTTGATTTATCATAGATATAAAATTTTACACTACCCGTTGGTGTTGTAGTCATGCATGAATTCCTTAATACTCTTTACTTTGTTCTTTATTTATTCTTTCTTCTCAACATCTCAGCTAACCATATAATTTCAACTTCGTGCAGTTTCCATTGCCTGATCTATATATCAGCTAGCTACTCTCGTTTAGATTGAAATTGAAATCTTCCATATCATATTTTACTTTCTTTAATGCTTTAATTTTGGTGCATAAGAAATGAATAAAATATATTATCTCCCTATTGTTCTGATAGCATGCATCTATTCTCGGCAGATAAAAGGAATTCATTTTCTCACATTCCACTCCAAACATTACAATTGCATCTTTTACTATTTAGAGAGGGGAATGAAAAGAAGTCACATATTCATCTGTTTTAATCTTTTTATTTTTTTTTATATTTTTTAGCTTTAACATTTAAATAAGGACTGAAGAACAAACAGAACATTCAAATAAGGACTAACAAACACCTATTTCCACTTTACATCCCTTTCATTCAATTTGTATACAAATTCTTCATTTGTTTACTTTGTATCTTTGCAAACATAACTTAAACTACATAGCAGAAAATTCATAAGCATTGTAATCCTCAGGGCTCAGGTAAATTTATGTTCAAGATTTCATGTTTGCTGCAAGTTTCAGTATAATATTAATAATTGTGAAATAACTTTTACTATTTTGATCATGTTTATCATAGTGAAACTGTGAATTAAGCATGGTGAGTTGATGGCAGATTCCACATACTGTGAGGAAGGACTTGAATAAGATCTGTATCACATCAACCCCCAACATGGGTGCCCCAGCTGACAAAACCATCAATCGAACATGTCGGATGACCAATTGTTCTTCACATTCACACTCAACAAATGTTTGTTGCTTGCATTATGTCATGTGTCACTCTGTAACTGTACTATCGATTAAACCTTGTTGTTATGCACGTGTGGGGGCGTGGCGTGGCACATCAAATTATGAGAAATAATGCTACTTACATAGTGAAATCATACTTCCAATTTATGTGCCTATGGTTTCACTTATTTTTTTTCTTTAAGAAAAAAAAAACAATTTAGATCCTATTATCATAATCATAATCTTATTGTGTACTCCAAACTTCATATTCCCTTTAGTTGTCTCATTTCTAATTGATGCAAGACTTCTTTTATTTTCCAATGGTTTTTAAGAGGAAGATTAACCTGTTATATACAAGAGAATCCATATCTTTCACCCATTTTTCGTTTTTGTACAAGAATCTAGTGTTGCGTCTTACTCTTTTCCAATACAATAAGGTCCTATTAAAATATAAAGAACATATATAAATTAACAGAAAAGTTATTTGGACACCTGAAACATGAAACACCGTATGGCCACCAAATAATGGAAGTGTGTTTTTTATTGGGATGAGTGAAAAAGTCAAGAAAAAAATAGGTTAAAATAACTTTTTGATCCCAATACGTGTCCTTATTGTCAATTTGGTCCCTATACGTAAAAAACTTGCAAATCAGTCCTCATACGTGACTACCGTTATCACTTTAGTCCCTACCGTAACCCACCGTTAATAACTATTATCACTTTGGTCCCTATATGTGTCCTTGATTGTCAACTTGGTCCTTATACATGTCCCTGATTGTCAATTTAGTCCCTACATGTCCTCTTGCTCTTGGCTCACGCCGCCCGCCGCCGTCGACGACGCTCCGACAACGTAAGGTGGAGAACTCAGAGAAAAACCCAGATTTGCTTACGTTGGCCTCTTCCTTTCAACCTCATTGGATCCATGTAATTATGTCTTTGAATTCATATCCTTTAATAGTGCCGGTGACTGTATATTATTTTTTAATTGTAATGATGACATTCAACATCTATAGTTTGCACACCCAAGACTAAGGATGACATTGGGTGATGTTGCGGAGTATAACTGGGTTATTGGAGAAGATGGGTTAATTCCTGAGTACCTGTATTCGTGCAAAAGGAAGAGCTTGAAAGAGAAGACATTGATGAGAGCAATATGCTTGCTTGACCTATACTAACTAAAGCTATCACAACATTTTTTGCAACATGGAGGATTATTCAAAGGAAAGTCAAGGAAAGAATGATGCCTTGTGTTGTATTGTTGGTGGTGTTGCTGTTCTGTTGCTATGCTTTGCAGGTTGATGCGTGGTGGGGAGCTTCCATCCCTGTCCATTTTATTTGAGCTGGAACAGTGGAGCTTGTTAAGACATGAAGATCTTTTTGGGATGGTAAAAAGTAAATTAAGGTGCATTATGTAATTAGAGAGTTAAAGGTTTAACAGGCAAGGGACAAGTTTCTAGTTCTTTTTTGTTATAGCTGGAAATAGTATGTCTCTGTTATAAGGGTTAAAGGTTTAACGGGTGGCGTGAGCCGAGAGCGAGATGGACTAAAGTGATAATGGTAGTCACTTATGGGGACTGATTTGCAAATTTTTTATGTATAGGGACCAAATTGACAATCAGAGACACGTATAGGGACCAAGTTGACAATCAGAGACACATATAGGGACCAAAGTGATAACGGTTACTAACGGTGGGTTACGGTAGGGACTAAAGTGATAACGGTAGTCACGTATGGGGACTGATTTGCAAGTTTTTTTTACATATAAGGACCAAATTGATAATTAGAAACACGTATAGGGACCAAAAAGTTATTTTAACCAAAAAAATATAAACAAATGTTGAGTCTATGGTTATACGGCGTTGGTGTCAAATTGAGGTATACAAATAACACACCTCATAAATTAAACTTGTTACTTAAACTGAAGATAAGACTCTGTATCCTGTCTAGTGGTGTGCAATTATTATTATTATAACTATAAAAATTGAGTCAATCACTTACCAAAATAAAGGCAGAAAGAAGAGCTTTACTTTAGGATGAGGCAGGCACATATCAATCATGGTAGTGGTTACAATTACATGCATCAGCTACTGTAACAGATCTTGCAGAGCCACAAAAAGAAAAGTATTGCATGTACAACTGGACTGTGGGCACAGTATACCTGAAAATCCATATTCGGGTGTCATTTCGTGAATTTGTTTTCTTGCCTAGTGTGAAGTCAAATCCAGCACTAGGATGTAGGAATTTAACTTTCTACTGGTTTATGGATATTTTTTTAAAAGGAAAATGATTTAAATATTTGGAGGTCTAATTTTATTTCTAAGGACATAGCAGAGCTTCTAAATATATTTGAACTTAATCCTAATGTTGCATTTGGCTTTTTCAATTGGTTGTTTGGCGGAGATTATTTAAAAAGAAGAAAGATAGTATGAACTTAGTATATACATAATCCACAACATATTGATATAGCTATGGTATATCTACTAATAAAGAGTACACTAAGAAGCATGAAATTCAATAACTTATGTTGTTCTGGCAAACTCTGATCCCAACATATATAGAGTAAATCCTATTGATCATGTGTTCAGGGTAACTAGTGTAGATCTGATACATAAATAGTAATTCACTGAGTGTTATTGATGGGAATATATACAATATATATATATATCTTAAATGATTGTAATTGTGAATGACTATTAAAATGAATATGTATTCTCACATGAGGATACAAATTTATTATCCCAAAAAATGGTGTCTCAGTGTCCCCGACCTATCAAAGGCTTGAAATGTGTATAAGTGTTAATGAGTTATGATTTTATTTTATTAAATGACAAATTATTATTGGTGGGAGACAGAGAATATGACAGGAAAGTGAGACAAAGGATCTTCATCCCTCACAAGAACATTGCATGCACGCATGCTTCCTTCACTTTTGCGAATTGGGATTCTAGGAAAAGGCCATGTATATTCCTTGACGTTATGCTATATATGTTCTGTCTTATTCACACAACTTCAGTGAAGCTCGGACCTTTATGGTAACATGTCAGTTTTCTATCATTTTCTTTTTCTTTTCTTTTTTGGTACGATAAAGTTTAGGTGAGTTGGGTCCCGAGGGATCACCAGGGCCAGGACAGGCCTCAGGCTTCAATGAGCGCTTAGATATGTACTTACAGATTACCCACCAACGAGGTCCTTACATCGATAGTGTGATTCAAACTCACGACCTTGTGGGTTATAAGTTGTATCCTTACCAACTGGACCAACCTTCGCCGGCTCTATCATTTTCCGGGCTTCCTTTCCTGCCCTACCCAAACTGTTGTCCTTCACGAAAATGGATTTGGTGACTTTGGATTTGGTGTCTTTGGTGTCTTTCTCTCTATCTCTCTCATCTCTTATTTTCTTTATCATCTCTTCCCTCCATTTTTTCCTATCTCTCTCATCTCATTTTTGCCTAAAGTCACCAAAGACACCAAACTCCAAAAGCATCAAATCCTTCCTCGTCCTTCACGATTTATATTGGTTCATTGTGATCACAAAATTCACAGCATTGACAAAACCTCTAACAACATGGGATGAGTATATCCAATGTTAATACACCAGCTTTCCAATTGATAAAATAAAAAGGAGGTTATGATGACCATATTCATTACTCATTTTTATTAAAAAAAAAATGCAAAAAAATATGTGGGAGATTTGCAAACACTGAGCATAGTTTATACTCTATAGTGAAAATTTTACCTAACCACTATTCGAAAATTGCACAACTCAAAAGAATAAAACTCCTAATATGTAGTGGTTAGGAAAAACTAAAGTTTATATTACAATATATCAAAACAAATATCACTAAAAACATTATCATGTTATACAAAAGGTTATTAATTTAAGTCAAGAGGATGTGTTACTTATACCTAATTGTGTATATATATATATATATATATATTTTTAAAAGAATGTGTGACACCAGGTTGGTTTGGCATGACTTGAATCATAATCCAAACCCGGGCCGAAAATACAATGACTCTAACTTTTAGAATTCAAATTTATCGCAATTCACTTCATGTCAAGACGAATTAATAAAATGAAACCGTTTGAAAATCCCTATTCCTTACAATCTAGCCTTAACAAATTAGCATACTTAAGATTATAATATGTAATCATATGCCTATTTATATATCACATAAGTAAAATCTTCAAAAAAATACCACATAAGTAAAAGTAAATATGGTGAAATCTAAAATGTTTCATTTATTAATTTATGTACAGGAAAATGATAGCATTTGTCTTTCGTTTATTTCCAAAATTAAACCATTCATTTCCAGCCCGCCTTTTTTGAAAGGAATTTATTCTTACCCTGGATTCAAGCAGGGCCAAAGAATGGGGCAGGGGAGTATTAGTGGAGGAGAATTCGGGGGCTAGTACATCAAATCATTAAAAAAAAAAGGTTTTAAAAAAATAATCCATGCTACATAATATGAATGCATATGATCAAACTAGAGTTAAAATATTATATAATAAAATTGAGACATGATATTGACCGTTCGAAGTATAAATTACTCTTATAATATGTAAACATTTCTCATTGGCTCTCCTCGCCCCCTGACTAAATTGCTATGTTGCTGGACAAAGAATCCTAGCCAGTCATGTCAAGAGCTTTGTCTTTGTTGTTTCTTTGGTGTTTTGCAGATGTACAAGCATGTTCTGTATTGTCCATTTGTTGCATTATTGTTGCGTTGGGAACTATAAGATTGGGCCCAATATAAACAACGTTGGCATTGTGGTCGGGTTTGGTATCTTCCATGACCACAAAAATAATCTGGGTATTGATATTCCCACCTCATAACTGGATATTCCCACCTCCCATTTGATTTTTCCTCAAAGTACCCTTCCCTCTCTCCTCTGATTTTTCCTCCCCACCCCCTCTCCTTCTTCCCTTTATTCTTCTTCCTTTATCATCTCCCCTTATTTATGGCAGAGGGCAAGGCCAACCATAGTTTTCTTTCCTTTTCTATAAATAATAAAAACTAAACCACTTAAAAGTTATTTGAATCATAAACTTCTAGTACCCACTCACGATGCAACAACGAGAAAAGGGCGAGAAGAGGCGAAGTCCGACTGTGGTTGCCGGGATGAGATGCGTCGGTTTCAAGGACATGGTGTGGCGATCTCCGACGTGATGCGGCAGTCTTGCTGTGTGACGCAGATCGGGATGGAAGAAGGCAGGGACTTGCAAATCTGGTATGACGGTGATGAATGCTTTTGGGATGAAAAAAGAAGAGGAGGACCGAGAACGTGAGGAGAGTATTTCGTAAGTGATAAAAAAAAAATTTACTTACGGAAACACTGTAGTTCCGTAAGTGAAAAAAAATACTTACAGAAACACTGTAGTTTCCGTAAGTGATCCAAGAAAAGGAAAGGGACGGGTGTGCACGAAGAAGAAGAAGAAGAAATGGGGTGAGGATATTTTGGGATAACAAATTTAAAAAGTAGGGAAAAGGAGGTGGGAATATCCAGTTGTGAGGTGATAATATCAAATCCCAAATAATCTTGCAAAAGAAATATGTGCGAATATGTCCCCTACACTACACTTCAGGGGTTAAGAAGAGCCGATTGGACTTTTTCCCCTCCACTAGTTTTGCCAATGGCTAGTGGGCTATCCTTACTCCACAGATTGCTTTCTCTAGCAAGGCTCAAAAGCTAGAAACCTCTTTCAAGTACACAGGGGCCAACATTCATTTTGCTCCGCCAGAGTGGGCTTACCCTCATTCTAAACAATTCAAAACAAATTAGGCTATTAATTTCCCACCCCCATATTAATTCCCCACCCCTCTTTTTAAAATTTTTAAAAAAAATTTCTCCTAAATACCCGTCCCCCTTCTTATTCTTCTTCCACAACCCCTCTCCTTCTTACCTTTCTTTTTCCCCACGTCGAACTCTCACCCCTTACTATCTAAATATTTTCTCCTTTTTATTTAGTTCTCCTCCCACCTTCGATCATGTTGAAGTCCAACATCGGTGGGTACAAGTTTTAATTGGAGAGTCCCCCTTAAGCTTATATAAGGAAGCTTAAGGGGTGCTAATACATTATTCCATCCAAGAGAGAAAATTGAGTGAACTAGAGAGAAAAAATTATACTTTTTCCCGTGAGGTTTCTCCTGGTGTGTATTCTCCTATTTTTAAGAGAGAGTGTTATTGTATTCTCCTTGTATTTAGAGATAGAGGTCTTGTAATTTCTTCCACATAGTGAAATTCTTCTGATCTTGCCCGTGGTTTTTTTCCCCCTTATTTCTTGAGGGTTTTTCCATATAAATATTGTGTGTTCAGTTCCTCTTTCTCATCTCTTATTTTAGTTGTGTGATATTATTTTGTTACTCTGGTACCTAACAGATCAGGTGTAGCTAGGCAGTGACGGAACGTGACAATGATCTTTATTTTTTGTACCTTTTTTCTTCTAATTTTTAGTGTCTGATGGAAATTATATTTTACGTGTGTTAAAAAATTTAACACTCAAAAACTATAGTTTGCGGAAGTGTTAAAAATATTTTCATGTGTATTCAAAATATTTAGAACACACAAACTATAGTTTCCGTGAGTGTTAATAGAGAGGTAAGCATGTTGATGCACATTGGGCAAGTAAAGCATGTTGATGAAGAAGAGCTGGCATCTGCACTCCTTGAAGGCCGGTTGGGTGGGGCGGGTTAGATGTATTCAAAAATGAGCCTCATGTGCCTGAACAACTATTTGGGTTAGAAATGTTGTGTTGTTGCCTCATATTGGCTTCGCCACAATGGAAACTAGCACAACCATGTGAGACCTTGTAATTGGAAACTTGGAAGCTCGTTTTCTTAGCAAATCACCTTTAACAAGCGCGCTCTAAATATGTCATTCCCGTGCTCTAATTTTTATATTCTTCATAGTGTTGCTCACATTCATAAGATGTTCAAAACACTTGGAATGTATATAGATTTAATTGAAAAAAAAAAAACTCACATAAGTTTTAAGAACCAAATACCATTTATAATTCAGAGAGAAGTAATTATGTTTTGAAAATAATTAATAGACCAACTTTGAGCATCCGGCTACATCGTGGATGAAGGTTACCAAGGCTATTTTTTTTTTTCTTCCATTGATAAATCAAGTTTGAACTTTTTATGTTACTCCCTCCGTTCCCTTTCTATGGTAATTTAAGATTTCTACACACAGATTAAGAAAACATTAATTTATTTACATTTGTACCAAATTACCCTTATTTATGATCATTGATATGTGTAGTGTATTTATGACTGAATTTAAGTAGGGAAGGTTTAGTGTATCTATGACAAGGGTATATATGGAAAAAATTTGTCAAATATACCTTGGGTTTATAAAAGATCCATTGTTTTGGAACAAAAACCAAAAGCTAAAATTACCATAGAAAGGGAACAGAGGGAGTATATAAGATACAATGTAGCCTAGGATACTCCGGCACCCGAGCACTCTGTGGCTATCTATGATTTAACAGTTAATGGTAAGAATCTTGTGACTCCTGAGACTAATTTAACCCTTATGCATCCTAATGTTACTCATAATATGAAAATATTTGTCAAGTTTTTCAGAAATAGAGATGAGGATGACATAGAGAATGACTCTTTCTCAGCAGAGCAGTTGAATAATGATAATGTTGTTGAAGTTGATTCCAATTTCACGATTGATTTGTCTAAATCTCTGAAACATAACCCGAGGAAGAATAGGAAACGTAACGTTAGACTTACATGATTGTTGTTTATTTTGCATGGGTTTTGGTTTATTTCCCCCAATGCTTTTATTTTCTTGTTTTTATTTTTTTTTATCAATAAATTGGTGACATAGGATCTCTTAGCCTTAAAAAAACAAATAGCCAAGGCAAATAATAATGTGTACTATATTGATACCATGGCTATGTTTGGTAAAAATTAGCGATAATGGATGAGCTTACAGCATATAGCAGATAAACTAGCTGATAACAGATAGCAGATAAGCTAGCAGATTAAATTTGAAGTGTTGTTGAACTAGCTGATAAATATGAAATGATATAAAAGGACATGTTTATATATATTTATTTTTATAAATACTATTTATGTGTGTGTGTGTGTGCGCGCGCGTGTGTGTGTGTATATATATATATATATATAAAATAAAACAATTATCACTTTTAATACTTTAATTCATTTTAATTATTTATCATTTCAAAAATTAAAAAACCAGTTTTTAAACCATGTGACCAATATATATAAACCACGTACGTCGTCGTTAATTCGGTCATTATAGCGACCGACAACTTTCGGTCGCTAATTTTCGGTCGCTAATCAACTATTTTCTGGTAGTGAAAATAATAGGGATACAAATGAGAGAAAAAAATGATAAATAAGTTATAAGCTCAAATGCTACTTCAAGTAGCACCGATCTGGAAGAAACGTTATAAGCTAGTTAAAAGAACAGTTACCAAACATGTCTACTTTTCCATCCGCTATAAGTTGGTGGATTTGTCTTGGCCAAACAGAGCCTATATGTACATTAAGGGTGCATTTGATTTGGAAAACATTTGTTGTTTTCATTTTTTTTTTATTTATTAATAGTTTAAAAAATATTACATTCTTTTAATTCGATTTCTGGTTTCAAAGATTTGTACATGAAATAGTGAAAATAATGAGAATAGGACATGAATAACAACTATTACACATGTTATATTTTCATTGATGATCTATTTACATGCGTATTCTTTTAATAATTGAAAAACAACACACAAGTACCTATCAAATTACACCTAAATTTTACCCTTTAATTAATTAATAATGGATACATCCTTACTCTCACTTTTGATCCAAACTTATCCACTTCTCATATTATTTTATACTAGCATGTGTCTTATATAGTATCAGTTTGAACTAGATCTTAAAGGAAGCAAATTGTCAATTACTTGGTATACTTTTTCTTTTCTCCCACCTAATTAGGGATGACAATGGGTAATAGAATCATGAGTACCAGCAAAAACTACTCATTAAGGGTAAGGTATTTATCCACTTAATGCATATGATATGGGTATGGGGTTACACACAAAATTAATGGGGATGGGTACGGATACGGGTATTCTAGTATCGATCTTGCCTCGGACTTTCAAATACGCGCGCGCACACGCACATATATATAATATTAAACTAAAATGAAAAAAATAACCTAAATAGTTAAATAGTATTTAATAAACTTTAAATTAGTAACATAATATTATACATGGTATTTAATAACCTAATTATATTATATTTTAATTTAGTTAAATAGTGTTATTTTTAATGTTTTATGAATAGGTTTGAATCATTATTGAATAGTTGTATTTTTAATTAATGTTATTTTATTTATTTATTAATATTTATAGTTAATTAAAATATGGGTTAATGAGTACAAATATGAGTACTCAGGAGCCTGATGAGTAAAGATACGGATATTAAAATTGCTACCAACACACGTATGAGCCTGTATATGAATATATCTTTTAAAACGCGAGTACGAGGATGTATACTATAATACTTTATTCAGACCCCATCTATAGTCATCCATACACCCAACTCTGATGTATTGGGTAGGACAGAAGACCCAAAGAAGTTAAAGTAAAACAACCGAGATTGTACATAAGAAGAGAAGTTTGAAAAAGTTAGGTGTGTGTATCAAATTCTTGTTTCCAAAAAATTGGGGGTGGCTAAAGTGATTTGAAGGATGCCTTACTAGGCAAAAAACCAACGTTTTCTCCTTAATCACCGGGAGGTGAATGGTTACAAAGTTGTGGTCAATACATAACAAACTCCACTGTGCTTAGTCTGTGGTCAGTGCCCTGGTCATAGCATATATATGCGGATATGCCTATGATTTGTTCCGCACGCGAAGGAAGAAAAGTGCATACAATTCTTAATATTTATCATTACACACTAGCACATATCCCTAGTGAATACTGATGGCATCTTAACCCTTTGCACACTAGCAGCTGCCAAAATGCCAAGAATAATACCTAATTATTTTTATAAAACTAGACTTTCGGCCTTCTTATATTGTGAGAAGAAATAAAATAAAAAAATCTATCCTAAATCTTTACACTTGCAGAGATCTAAAATCTAATTATTAAAATAGTTCTTTTCTTATTTTGCCACATGCAATTTTAAGTGTTCTTGCAATGCTACTGCTTGTTCTATACCATGATTGGAATGGAGTAAGCTCCTTTCTCCGAAAGATTTCATGTGAAATAACACTGTTGTAATTAGTTTCTCGTCAAACTTTACTAGACTAATGTACCGCTGGTACGATTACGAATATTTAAGTTTAATCACATCCTGTGTAGGGGAAGGATTAGACTTATTAAGTCAGTTTTGTCAAGTGGACCAATTTATTCTCATTTGTATCCAAGACAGAATTTCTGGAAGTAATTTTAAGTTTTAACTCCTGTTATGATTTTCTTTTGGAAATTATATGTATTCTATCATTTTAAAATAATGAACTTCTATATTTTAGAAAGCAAAAAAGAAAAATAATGTGATGTTTTGGAAGAAAATAGCCCCAAGCAAAATTTGACAAGAAACTGCATTGTCTGTTCCGGACTAGGATCCAATGCCAGTTTTTCTTTTCTATTCCTAACAACGCCAAGAAAGATGGTGAATACTACTTGGAAGGGACTTGGAAGGGTTTTGGAATTTCTTGTTCATACATGGCCCAACGCCCCAACCAGAATTTGACAATTCATTTAAGAGTTTAAAATCTTTTACTCTTATTTAAATCACCTTAAAAGTCATTTATACCATGATTTCTAATTGATTGACAGTGTAAAAAACTTTACACTGACAGTACATACCAATTAAACTCTTCATTTAAAATGTTACATATCATCACATAGGTGAAATGATATTTTTTTATTATTATTATTAAAAATTATAACTTTTTGATATTAATTTAATATCCAATAGGGATTCTTTTGCAAATTAAAATTTTATACTTAAATCAATTTTAATTCATTATATATTTTGAGTTTCAAAAAATTGTTCTTTCTGAAAAATAGATGAAGAAATTTGATATTTTCTTCAATTGTTGGATGATGGGATATGTTCGTGTGTAGTCTATTATGTGCTGGAAATATTGTTTGTAAGCGTTAGATTCTTTATTAATATAGATTTTGTTGCTGGTAAAAAAAAATATGTTTGAGATATAGATAGGATATGAAAGACCTAAATAATTATATCAGTATCTAAAAAAACGTATGGAATTTATGTTTTGACTGTTAAAATAGTCTTACCCATTCATCCTTTTGCTAAGATTTCATACGAATCATATATTGAATATACTGTTAATAAAAAACAACTAACAATGATCAAATCAAGGTTTTTTTAACCAATATGTGATTGGTTCAAGTGATAACGAGTTTGGGCTCCTTAAGCAAGTGGTCAGGGGCTCAATCTCTGGCTCTTGCTTATGGAGAAAACCTGGTCGGGAGAGGTCGACCCTGTCGTCCAGTACCTCGAGGGATTAGTCTCCGCGGTTGTATATATATGTTGTCAATTAAATCAACAATCATTTACATTTTAGGTAATTATGTTATGGAAGAATTTAGATGAAAAGAGAATGGAGAATAAAATTTTATTTTATTTTAAGTAAACATACCCCTTGTTTAAGATAAGAGATAGTGCAATTCTTCAATATTTTTTATTTATTTTTACAAACATTTTACAATTCTTTGAAAAATTACTATTTTCTGTTCTTTTTTTCTCTAAGCTCATCCATCGAAACATATTTTAAGAGAAAAAAACTTTTTTAAAATAAGAGAAAGTGCAATTCTTCAATCAAATTTTTTTTTTTACAAGCATTTTACAATTCTTTGAAAAATTACTATTTTCTGTTCTTTTTTCTCTAAGCTCATCCATCGAAACATATTTTAAGAGACAAAACTTATTTAAAATAAGAGAAAGTGCAATTCTTCACTCATTTTTTTATTTATTTTTACAAACATTTTACAATTCTCTGAAAAATTACTATTTTCTCTTCTTTTTCCTCTAAGCTCATCCATCGAAACACATATTTTAAGAGACCGAACTTATTCATTATTTTATCTTTGAAAAAGAATGAAAAAAAAAAGTAATATTTTTTTTTATAAATAGGTGAGATCAAGACTTAGTTAATATTCCGAGAATATAGGTATGGTAGCTTATATAATCTTAATTTTTTGTCTTCAAGAATTGGCCGTAAATATGATGATTTTTGGATTTAGTGCCTATTAAAAGTTTATTCGATTTTAGTCCTTATTTTTATGGAAAAAATATATTCTTGAAATTTCTCGTTATGGATTAAAAACATACTAGTTTTATATTTTTAAAATAAAAGACTTATTTAAATTTAATGTTTTTGAAGAGAGAGAAAAATAATGACTATGACATATTAACTTCAAGACGTAATTTTCAATGTCAGAAACTCCCATATACGGACCCAATTGTAGGAGCATATTTATTTTCCTATAAACATAGTGAAGGTGATAATTAACATTATAATAATGAACCAAAAAGATCAAGAAAACTATATTAATTATTATTCATGGTCGTCAATAAGTAACCTAGCTAGCTTCATTGTCTTTATTTTTGTAAGAAAAAAAAATACACCACCGTGACATAGCAACTTCAAAACGTAATTTTCAACATGAGAAACAATTCACACATATATAGATCAACTGTAGGAGCGAAATTTTGTTTTCTTTCAAACAAAGAGTGACATATGGGTGACGGTACATGTCGATATTGTGGAGCAACGGGCCCTGCACTGATGGCGGTATTGGTTGACTAGTAAATCAACTTAAGGGAAATGTATGACTACAAACGGAACGTTGATATGAGAATAAAAAAAAATTATTATACAAATTTTAAAAATTTATTCTTAGATGTAAAAGATTTTCGAAAATAAAATTAGTGAATAATAGTAGTTAGAAACTTGGGAAAATCCTATTATAATTATCAGGAATGTAATTTGTCTGGGAATAAAACATTCTAGTTATCAAACGTGACATTAATTCATCATGGCTCATCATACAACCGTCGCTATCACGGCTCAACCACGTGGAACAACACCATATAGGCTACGATACTGTTCTTTCTTCCCCTATCACTTTGAAAAGTCCACTGCCTAATGATATTTTTATTTTTAACTATTATGTCAAATTACCCTTTACGAAACCACTATAAATACACTCCTTAACTATCACAAAAATCCTCCAAGTACCAAGAACAAATTAGTTGCAATATCAAATTTCCAAAATCCCAAGTTTGTTTTGGTCATACTCCCACATCTTCTTCTTCTCGATTCATGGCCTCTAACATTAGATTTGGGGGTTTGGTAATAGTTGTCCTCACATTTTCTCTCATTGCCGTGCAAGGAACTCTTGGTAAGCCTCTAAGCTTTTTTTTATAGGCAAATGTTAGTTGTTACTTGTTAGCTTGTTATGGTAGTATAGGGTAAATTTCGATCCTCATCTTATAACTCTCAGCACCTTTTTTACATTTTGTCCCACACCTTCTAAAACCTGTCAAGCTCTTAATGAAAAGTCATTTTTCACTTTGAATACAACTTCTAAAAATGTTTATACTCCTAGCTATAGAACTTAGAATCTCAATCTCTAATATATATTGTGCATGATATGGTGAAATGCAGGAGGTATAGAATGTGAGAATCTGAGCCACGACACATGTGCATTTGCGGTATCATATGCAGGAAAACGGTGTGTGCTTGAGAAGCACGTGAAGAGGAGCGGGGAGGAAGCATACACATGCAAAACATCAGAGATTGAAGCTGATAAACTCAAGGACCACATTGAAACTGACCAATGCATCAAGGCTTGTGGGTTGAGCAGAAAAACCCTTGGAATCTCTTCAGATTCTCTTCTCGAGTCTCGCTTTACACAAAAGCTCTGCTCCCCTCATTGCTACCAAAGCTGCCCTAACGTGGTTGACCTTTACTTCAATCTTGCTGCTGGTGAAGGTATATACCCAACCCTTTTAAATTGTGGTTGAAATCACAGTTTTGCTACTTTTATCATTGATGCGTATGACTTCAATTGCGGTCATGATGTAATTGTGGTGACTACAAAAATTATAATATTACAGTCCCCAGGGTTTTAAATAAAGGTCTCCAACCGCAATTTGGGCCTCAACGTTTAGGTTTTGGAGGTCTCCGAAACCGAAACGCAATCGCAATTGTGGCCGTATCAGCCGCATTTCCCTGCAATTGTCCACAATTACGGTAAACGCAAGGCAACCGCAACCGCGACCGTAATTTGAAAACTTGACAGTCCCAATTTATGGACCTTATTTTAAAACCTTGCCAAACATATATACAATAAGAGTTTGACTTTTACTATAATATTTGTCACACTGTTGTCTACTTACAAATTCTGACCTATCTAACACATAATTATATGATTTGGAATCACGTGAGATCAGAACTAAATTTATTAAGGTTACTGAACATATGACAAACTATGGTATAATTTTTTTTTCTATATATGGTACTCAGCCTTATAAGGAATATATATTTGAAGTTGAGTCACATAGTGCTAAAATGTCTAATTAAAGACCCTAATTAATCGTTGAGTCTTATTCTTCATGTATAGGTGTGTTTCTTCCCAAATTGTGTCAAGCAGAAGGTACAAATGCTCGTCGAGGAATGGCTGAGATCAAAAGCTCTGGTATTGTGGCACCAGGACCTGTGCACTCTGTGCAGTTCACAGCTACTCCTCCAGAGCCTTTTAATGCTATGGAATTCACAGCTGAACCTGCGGCTACCCCAGGATCAGCATACCCGCCATACTAAATAGTAGTCCTTAGGGTGCAGAAAATAAATTATGATTGCTATAGTTGATACTTAAATATATGTTGAGTTTGTAATAAGGAAGTTATTACTCCAATATAGCTTAATTACATGTAGGGGTTATGGAATGAATACATTTTATTCTACAAAATGTTGCTTGGTTCATACTCATAAAAATGAAACTGTAGCTTTTACTATTTTTTTGTTTTAAAAATACTCATTCCCCACAATTTCTTTATTCTTCAAAGGCCTGATATTGCAAAACATGACAAGTATGCAGGGTCGTTGCAACATTGCAAGTAATAAAACGATAAGAATCGGATATCGTCCATAGGGATCAGTCAATTCACAAGTTAAACAACTATTTTGACATATCTTTGGTAGGAAGAGAGTTTAAAATATAAAATAAAGCAACAAAAGCAATTAGAATATTTTTCTTATGATTTACTTTGGTAGCAAAAACAATACGCGAATTATGACAAGGAGAAAAGCACTAGGGTTTGATTTCATCTAATTATGAATCCAAATTCCTCAGAGATAAGGAATCCCATGAATTGCCGAAACTCTCATTATTCTAATACCAATTGACATGTTGAGGGAGAGGGAGGGGGAGGGGGAGGGGGAGGGGGAGGGCTGAGAGAGTGAGCTTCGAGAGAGAGAGAGAGATATGAGAGATATTGGATAGAGAGAGTGGATAGGTCAAAGTGACTTCAAGGAGAAGAAGGGGTAGTGGATCGGACAAATACAGGATTGACAATGGTTTAAGGTTCAGGGAATCAAGGTGGAGATGGAGCAATAATAGAGAAGGGATGCAGGAAGTAGATTCAAAATATGAACAACATGATAAAACAGTAGCATACTTCTTCACTAATTTTCCATTACGGAAGGTGTTTGCTAAGTGGGGAACGGTGTGTGACGTTTATATACCAGCAAAGAGAAATAAGGAAGGCAAATTCTTTGGATTTGTAAGGTATAAAGACGTTGCAGAACCCTTGAAACTTGACAAGGTTTTCTCGTAATCAAACAGTCCCAGCAAAAGAAACAAAGGTGCAACAGCATAAGAATATCAGGCAACATGCAGCCTTTGTAGCTGGAGGTAGACGTTATGCAGATGTTGTAAAGGGGCTAGGTAGAAAGGAATGGAAGCCAAAATTCCCCAAGTATTCGGATGAATTTGGAAAAGATGAGTGGAAAGGTCTTGAAAATTCGGTGGATGATGAGGACATGAAGTGGTTACAGAAAGCTTATGTAGGGAAAGTTTTTAATCCTGATGGTGTTTTTAGTTTACAAGATAGGTTACCAGAGGTAAGGTTGGATTGATATCTATGTTGGTGACACCATTGGGGGGTGATAAGGTGTAGATACAAACGATGGAAGAAGAAGATATTGATGAACTGGTCAAGGATGAAGAGAGTATGTTACAGAATTGGTTCAGAGAAATTACATTGTGGCCTCCCCAGGATGTAGTACGTGAGATATATGCATGGATCAGATGCGCAAGGAGTGCCTTTACATGCTTGGAAAGGTGATGTTTCTGAGTACATAGTTTCTGGTGTTGGTCGAGTAAACACTCAATTTGCTTCCTGAAATTATGAATTAGTATCAACTTGGTCCTTGAAATTATCGACATTCCAAAAGAGTCCATGGATGATAAGTTAGTATCAACATGACCGTGTAGAGTGCAAGGCCATTAAGGCTACTGCCTTAGGCCCCACTCTTTTTTAACTTATATATATATAGACACTGATAACAATTGGTTTGACAAATGATTGAGTAATAAGGCCTAATTTTATGTATAATGCATATATTATTGAGAATCAATCATAGGTGGTACAATCTGTAAGGCGTAACATTAGTTACGTTATAATATTTAAGGTTCTGTCTTTATTACTCTTCCATGTACAGTGTCATAGTTAATTGTCATTGGAGATAATCCGCATAATTAAAAATTGAGAAATGAGAATGCAACTGTTGCAAAAGAATTAAATAGTTGTTGGAGGTAATTAGCTAAGATTTAATTACTTTTTTATATTTCCAATATATATATATATATATATATATACACACACACGCACACATATAATTAAAAAAAAATTAATATTTTCACTTCTAATTTTTTGAGCTCTCTCATTTTCTCCTCGTCTTAATGTTCTATTGAGAGTGAAATGTTAAATTGGCTTGATTATAAAACTTTGATAAATGATTTTGCAGCTCAAAAAGCTAGAAAATTAATATGAGAATTGATAATTTATATAATATTAAATTGTCTCTTTAAAAATTTCGCCCAAGGCCCCAAAATTCTTGTACACGACCTTGAGTATCAATTTGGTCCCTCATTTTACTCACTTAATATCAATTAAGTCTCTGACACTACAAATTTAATATCAACTTAGTCCATATGATTTTTAACGGTGAGACTAAGTTGATCACCGTTTTATAATTTCATGGACTAATTTAGAATTTCGATAATTTCAAGGACCAGACTACTTCACAATTTCATTGACCAAAGTTGGCTGTTATCAATGGACAGCAGTACTATGTATAGGAAGCGTTCTGATATTGCTCGAGTTTTAATTCAAACTTCAAGTTGGGAAGTTGTGAATAAAATCATTCAAGTTCGAGTCAATGGCATGGTGTTTTCAATCCGGTTGATAAAGGAACCTTTCTCAGATCCTTTTTCAGTAGAGTCAAAGCACAATCATCAGTTCTCTAATTCATCGGATAGTCAGTCGGAATCAGATTTTTCCGTTAACGTTCCGTCGGAGGGATCGTTCCATTCAGGTGCAGATTCTGAATTTCAAAAGTTGTTGGAGTGGGAAGCAGAATTAAACTGTAATGATGATAACCATAATTGGTTGATGGAGTCAAGGGAGGTGAATGGTAAAAATTTCGTAACAGTAAGGAAACAGGTAGAATCAGATCAACAGAGGGATGCGGTTTTGTTGGGAAAGGTTCACGTAAATGATTCTTTGCATGGTGAATAATTGTGTGGATTCTGAGACTATCGAAGTCGTTGCCCAAGCAGAAGCATATCAATCATATCCTGTGTAGGGGAAGGATTAGACTTATTAAGTCAGTTTTGTCAAGTGTACCAATTTATTACCATTCTTTCTTTAAAATGTCCAATACAGTGTCTAGTATTCTTATCTGTATCCAAGACAGAATTTCTGGAAGTAATTTTAAGTTTTAACTCCTGTTATGATTTTCTTTTGGAAATTATATATATTCTATCATTTTAAAATAATGAACTTCTATATTCTAGAAAGCAAAAAAGAAAAATAATGCGATGTTTTGGAAGAAAATAGCCCCAAGCAAAATTTGACAAGAAACTGCATTGTCTGTTTCGGACTAGGATCCAATGCCAGTTTTTCTTTTCTTTTCCTAACAACGCCAAGAAAGATGGTGATATACTACTTGGAAGGGACTTGGAATTTCTTGTTCATACATGGCCCAACCAGAATTTGACAATTTATTTAAGAGTTTAAAATCTTTTACTCTTATTTAAATCACCTTAAAAGTCATTTATACCATGGTTTCTAATTAGTTGACAGTGTAAAAAACTTTACACTGACAGTACATACCAATTAAACTTTTCATTTAAAATGTTACATATCATAACATAGGTGAAATGATATTTTTTTATTATTATTATTAAAAATTATAACTTTTTGATATTAATTTAATATCCAATAGGGATTCTTTTGTAAATTAAAATTTTATACTTAAATCAATTTTAATTCATTATATATTTTGAGTTTCAAAAAATTGTTCTTTCTGAAAAATAGATGAAGAAATTTGATATTTTCTTCAATTGTTGGATGATGGGATATGTTCGTGTGTAGTCTATTATGTGTTGGAAATATTGTTTGTAAGCGTTAGATTCTTTATTAATATAGATTTTGTTGCTGGTAAAAAAAAATATGTTTGAGATATAGATAGGATATGAAAGACCTAAATAATTATATCAGTATCTAAAAAAAACGTATGGAATTTATGTTTTGACTGTTAAAATAGTCTTACCCATTCATCCTTTTGCTAAGATTTCATACGAATCATATATTGAACTAGAGTAATTGACCCGTGCCAAGCACGGGGAATATGCTAACTTTTTACTATTTTATCAAAAAATATATAATTATTGATTTTACGTTTTTAGTTTAAAAACTTTTTTGATGAGGAATTATATACCAGAAATTATTGATTTATGAGTTTTTTTTTACAATTTTTTTTATGAGGTTAATTATGCAGAAATATTTCAAAAAAATGTTATGTAAAATATAAAAAATAAATCTTTAAAAATGTTTAATTATAATATTTTTTTAATCTATTTGATTTATTAACATTCTCTCTTAAAAAATTATTTATTTTTATTCTTTTTCGCTCCAAGTTAACCTTTATTAGAAAATATATTTATCTAATATATTTTTTTTCTTCTCTCTTCAAAATCTGTTTGGTTTATTTCTCCTCTTTTCAAGAACCATGTTAATGCTATAGTTGTGTTAAAAAAAAAAGGTGAATATTTATTCTGATTGAAAATGAAGGCTGACTATTTCTACCAACATTCGTTTTCAGTTGATTCCTTTCAAAAAAAAAAAAATCGATTTCAGTTGATTGTTTACCATAAAGAATATGCCCAAAGTCTAAGAAGAGGAAAAGAAAATAAAGAGCGGTGAGTTAAGGGGATTATGAAAAATAGAGAAAAAAAGACATGAAGGTGAATATTTACATCCACAAAGATTCATGCAATTCCAGGCCCATGCAAGTTAACCATTTTTAGAAAATATATTTATCTATCATATTTTTTTCCTTCTCTCTTAAAATATATTTAATTTATTTCTCTTATTTTCTCATGCAAACTAACCATAAAATGCCCTCACTACATGTTAACGGAAATGACTTATAAAATTTGACTACATTTATTGGAAATGATTTATTTCCAATTTGAATCAAGGGATCAAATCAAATCAAATAGGAAAATGATTTGAAAACAATTTATCATACATATTAATGGAAATAATGGCCAAAGTTAGTGATGACAAACTTTGTGGTTCGTAAAATACTTTTATCACGTTTAATATTAATAAATTTATTATCCTATTAGTTGGTTTCAATTGAGTAAAAAAAAAAATAGTTGGTTTCAAAAATGAATTTCAAATCTCATGTTTAATGGGATGAAATGATTTAATTGCTAACTTTTATGAATTTCAAATCTCATGTTCAATGGCATGATATTAATGAGTTCAGTACCAAATTCAAACGTGACATAAATAATTTCATTTAGATGAGTGTATTAAATGTTAAATTACTAATAGGTTGACACTTGAAATAGTAATCAATGAAGTTATTTCAATTTGTATATGGTATAGATATACTGTTAATAAAAAACAACTAACAATGATCAAATCAAGGTTTTTTTAACCAACATGTGATTGGTTCAAGTTATAACGAGTTTGGGCTCCTTGAGCAAGTGGTCAGGGGCTCGATCTATGGCTCTTGCGTATGGAGATAACCTGGTCGGGAGAGGTCGACCCTTATTATGTCGTCCAGTACTTCGAGGGATTAGTCTCCGCGGTTGTATATGTTGTCAATTAAATCAACAATCATTTACGTTTTAGGTAATTATGTTATGGAAGAATTTAGATGAAAAGAGAATGGAGAATAAAATTTAATTTTATTTTAGGTAAACATACCCCTTGTTTAAGATAAGAGATAGTGCAATTCTTCAATATTTTTTATTTATTTTTACAAACATTTTCCAATTCTTTGAAAAATTACTATTTTCTGTTCTTTTTTTCTCTAAGCTCATCCATCGAAACATATTTTAAGAGAAAAAAAACTTTTCTAAAATAAGAGAAAGTGCAATTTTTCAATCAAATTTTTTTTTTACAAGCATTTTACAATTCTTTGAAAAATTACTATTTTCTCTTCTTTTCCTCTAAGCTCATCCATCGAAACATATTTTAAGAGACAAAACTTAATTAATTATTTTTTCTTTGAAAAAGAATGAAAAAAAAGTAATAATTTTTTTATAAATAGAAAAGATCAAGACTTAGTTAATAATCCTTGTGGAGAATATAGGTATGGTAGCTTATAATCTTGATTTTTTTTGGCTTCAAGAAGTCTATGGAAAAAAACCTAGCTTCATTGTCTTTATTTTTGTAAGGAAAAAAAAAAAAAAACACCACCATGACATAGCAACTTCAAAACGTAATTTTCAACGTGAGAAACACTTCACAAAACTATAGATCAACTGTAGGAGCGAAATTTTGTTCTTTCAAAGAGTGACATATGGGAAACGGTACATGTGGAGCAACCGGTACTGCACTGTTGGCGGGATTGGTTGACTAGTAAATAAACTTATGGAAAATGCATGACTACAAAGTAGAAACAATAACCTTAGCTAATGTTTGTCACAAGTTTAAAAAAACATTCTCGGAAATATTGACCTGAAAATAAAAGTTTCTTATATTTTGTATAAGTGTTAAAAATTTATTCCCAAATTAGTGAATAATAATGGTTAAAAACTTGAGAAAACCCTATTTTTATGTATGAATGTGGAAAAACTCTATATCTAAAAATGTGATTATCATAAATATAATTTGTCTGATAATAAAACATTTCAGTTTAAAAAAGTCACGATAATTGATCGTGGCTCATCATACAACCTCGCTCATACGGCTCAACCAAGTGGGACACCATCTAAGCTACGATACTGTTCTTTCTTCCCCTATCACTTTGAAAAGTCCACCACCTAATAATATTTTTATTTTTAACTATTATGTCAAATTACCCTTTACGAAACCACTATAAATACACTCCTTAACTAGCCATAATGCATCACAAAAATCCTCCAATAGTACCAAGAACAAATTAGTTGCAATATCAAATTTCCAAAATCCCAAGTTTGTTTTGGTCATACTCCCACATCTTCTTCTTCTCGAGTCATGGCCTCTAACATTAGATTTGGGAGTTTGGTAATAGTTGTCCTTGCATTTTCTCTCATCGCCGTGCAAGGAACTCTTGGTAAGCCTAAGCTTTTTTCATAGGCAAATGTTAGTTGTTACTTGTTAGCTTGTTATGTTAGTATAGGGTAGAATTTCGATCCTCATCTTATAACTCTCTAACACCTTTTTCACTTTTTGTCCCACACCTTCTAAAACCTGTCAAGCTCTTAATGAAAAAGTCATTTTTCACTTTGAATACAGCTTCTAAAAATGTTTATACTCCTAGCTATAGAACTTAGAATCTCAATCTCTAATATATATTGTACATGATATGGTGAAATGCAGGAGGTATAGAATGTGAGAATCTGAGCCACGACACATGCGCATTTGCGGTATCATATGCAGGAAAACGGTGTGTGCTTGAGAAGCACGTGAAGAGGAGCAGGGAGGAAGCATACACATGCAAAACATCAGAGATTGAAGCTGATAAACTCAAGGACCACATTGAAACTGACCAATGCATCAAGGCTTGTGGGTTGAATAGAAAAACCCTTGGAATCTCATCAGATTCTCTTCTTGAGTCTCGCTTCACACAAAAACTCTGCTCCCCTCAATGCTACCAAAGCTGCCCTAATGTTGTTGACCTTTACTTCAATCTTGCTGCTGGGGAAGGTATACACGCAACTCTTTTAAATTGCGGTTGAGATCGCGGTTATGTTACTTTTATTGCAATATATTACACATAATTGCGAGAAAATATGGTTGATACGACTTCAATTGCGGCCGTGATATAATTGTGGAGACATTAAAAATCATAACATTACAATCCTAATTGCGGTTACGGGCCTTATTTTAAAACCTTGGCACACATATAAACAATAGGAGTTCGAACCAAATAATGCTAAAATGTCTAAAAACTCTAATCCTTGAGCCTTATTCTTTATGTGTAGGTGTGTTCCTTCCCAAATTGTGTCAAGCAGAAGGTACAAATGCTCGTCGAGGAATGGCTGAGATCAAAAGCTCTGGTATTGTGGCACCAGGACCTGTGCACTCTGTGCAGTTCACAGCTACTCCTCCAAAACCTTTTAACGCTATGGAGTTCACAGCTGAACCTGCGGCTACCCCAGGATCAGCATACCCGCCATACTAAGTAGTACTCCTTAGAGTGTAGAAAATAAATTATGATTGCTATAGTTGATGCTTAAATATATGTTTAGTTTGTAATAAGGAAGTTATTACTCCAATATAGCTTAATTACATATAGGGGTTATGGAATGAATACATTTTATTGTACAAAATGTTGCTTGGTTCATACTCATAAAAATGAAACTGTAGCTTTTACTATTTTTCTTTTGTTTTAAAAGTAAAAATGCTTTTACTATTTTTTACTAAATATAAATCAACCCTAATATATTAATATAAACTATAAAGTATTCGTTCTTGAGCGTGAGTCATTCCCCACAATTCTCTATTCTTCAAAGGCCTGTGCAGAACACGACAAGTATACAGGGTTGTTGCAACGCTGCAAGTAATAAAACGGTAGGAATCTTATATATATCATCTATAAGAATCAGTCAATTCACAAGTTAAACAAAAAAAACAACTAAACACTAGGAAGGGAATTTATAACATAAAATAAAGCAACAAAAGCAATTAAAATATTTTTTCTTGTGATTTCCTTCAGTAGCAAAAACAAATAGGAGAATTATGACAAGGAGAAAAGCATTAGGAGTTTGATTTCATCTAATTATGAATCCAAATTCCTCATAGACAAGGAATTCAATTAATTACCGAAACTATGATTATTCTAATACCAATTGATATATGTTGAAGAACAAATTCTCTTAATTAATTGAAGTCTAATTCCTTAGTGAATTAATTCTACCAAACTTTACTAATTACCCTAATTCCTTAGGTCTAGTTAACAAGGTATGATAACAAAATTTCTATGGAATTTACAATATTTTTAAAATTAGACCGATGCTTAAATCGATGAAGGCACTGGTTCATAGTTTATTGGTAAATCGTAGTCGAACTGATTTAAATTAAATATATATTTTTAAGTTATATAATATATTAAATAACAAATTCTACTCTTAAGATGATATTTTCCAATGGACAAAGATTTAATGGCTCTCAATTTTCCAATACAAGTTCAAGTTCCAAATATTAAAGTTATTAAATAATAATTTTTTTAAGCTAAAATAGTGATTCAATCATTAAGCGCAATACCCAAGTTATTAAATAATAATTTTATTTTTTTAAAAATTGAAAATTGAAAATGAAAATTCTAATGATAAAAGATAAGGCCATCCACTTCACTTATTCTCTCTTTTAAGTTTTAGAATCCCCTCCCCCTCTTCCTGTCCTTCTTGCTGGAGAAGGACCAAAATGACCCAATGTTTTGCCTTTCTTCCCAAATAATAGGTGTTTTATGAGAACCGGGTGAACCGGGTAAACCATCGGTTTTTATCGGTTTAACCTATTCCCGACCGGTTCGCTAGTTTCTTTCCAATTCTGTTGCTGAATGGTTTTCTGGGCATATATTGGACCAACCACCAGATCTGTTCTTGGTCTAACCGGTGGGACCGGTTGGTCTCCATATTAATCAAGCTACCTATTTCTATATTAGCCTAATTAATGGTAATGGTTACAAGAGGCAAAGTCAATAAATCACCATGCCTAACATATGAATGAACTCTCAAAACACAAGAGTGACCAAACATGTCATTAAGCAAAGTAAATATCACATCAACAAGACCAAATTTTCATAAGATAATTAAAGAATCAATTGAAACATCATCATAAAAGCATTACACAAAAACCTATCTAAAAAAGGATTTAGCTAGACATGCTAAACCCTAAAACAAAATAAAATAAAATAAAATAAAGAGGAAGGGAGAAAGAAAAATGCATGAAATTAAAGATGAGAGAGAGCAAATCCATCACCCTCCTCTGTGCTCTCTTCTTTTTCGTCGCTGCTGGTTGTTCCCCTTTTAAGTAGGGGTGTTCGCGGATCGGTTGGTCGGATTTGGGTGAAAACCAAATCTGAACCAATCAAAATCAATTGGCCCGGTTTGGTTTGGATTTGTAATTTTTTGTTAGGATATCCGAACCAAACTAAACCATTCAAAAACGTGTTGGTTTGACTCGGTTCGAACCCGAAAAACATTAGAAATTAAAATATATATAAATAATAATATATAAAATAAATATTAAAATATTAAACTATAAAAACATTAAAATATATTAATATTAGAATAGAATAAATATTAAATATTAAAAATATATAAATATTAAAATATAGTAATTGGTTTGGTTCGATTCCAAAATCCTAGAATCTGAGAACCGTACCAATTTTAATCGAGTTTGTTTTAGTTTGGTTTGGATCTGTGTTCGAACCAATTTAATTGGTCGGGTTTGGATTTTCGTGTTTATCGGGTTGCTCCGAACCAATAAACACTCCTACTTTTTAAGTTTTTGTTTTCATTCTAATTAAATACCTTCTTCCACTCCAAGTTTCTTCATGTCAGGCCTCTTTAATTATTCACTTTTCTCTTTGGAAAGTTTCATTCACGTGGGCCTTAGTGTGTTTTTTTCAAACAACAATATTGTAAGGGACTTACTATTAACACCATGCATAATGCTCCCTACACCTTGCATTTCTTTTTTTGATATTTCTTTTCCAAAAATACCCTTATCACCCACTCTCTGCGCCCCACACCCAACACCCACGCCTGTAACACCCCAGATCTTGGACTCGTCATCACCTGCGCCCTGTGCCTGAAGAAGAAGACATGCACAGGGTCTTGTCGTTTCTACCTAAGAATAAGATGTCCACAGATGCAAAACGGTAAACAAATGTCGAAGGTAATGAAACTTTGCTTTGGTATTATAACTGATGTGTGCTCATAACAAGGCTCAAATACATCAAACTTCCGAAAAGCTCAAACACACCAAACCGAAGCATCCGGAAAATGAAATCCGAAATGCTTTCGGAATATTAAATCCAGAATTTGTTAGAACCAAAGCAGTTTTTGGATTAACTAATCTCTTAAGTTTTGATGTTAACAAAAAGGTTAAGTTTGTATGGCAAAGTATTGTCAAAGATCTAACTTGTCTGTTTTAGATTGCAGGACTATTTTGAATTGTTCTAGTCAGGGAAACTTAAATTAAAGTATGGAATCTTATCGGATTCTATTCTGATCCTCTAGACAAGTCTGCACTTCGTGGTAAAATTCTAAATCTGTTAAGTTATTGCTAGACGAGATCTTAAAATATTGGCTAAGGTAATATTCGTTAGACGAGTCTAAGAACTGTTAAGTAGACGAGCCAATAAAATAACCTTCAAAAACATCAAGTCCAAAGACTTGACAATAGACAAGTTGTCTCACTAGACGTCACGTCAGTAGACGAGCTATGAGTATAGCAAGTCCAAAGAGTTGGAATTAGAAGAGAGTCTATAGATGCAATATCAGTAGACGAGCCCGTCTTGATGATAAGTTAATCTTGCACGTCCAAAGACTTGCGCGTCTACTAAGCTATTACAGGTGAACCTATCTAAAGCCTAAGCGTATTTATTTCAAATGATTGAATATTTAATTCAAGAGAATATATGTCTCTTTCCTGCAATGTTTATTTGTTTAACTCTTTGTTTCTCGAATAAAAGAAATAGTACCATCGAGAACATAAACCTTTGTACTCTATCATCTATATTGCTGTAAAGTATAATCTAAAGTTCAAAGATGGAAAGTCAGAAAGCAACCTTCGGTATAACAGGGACGTGACAGCTCTACTTTGAGCATTCCTCTGATAATCAAGAGCAGTTCTCCATGAAGCATATCAAGCTATCAGTCTCAACGGATCCTAGCATTTAATGCTATGTCTAAACAGATACAATTTCAAGACCGTTGAAGAATTACAAGACAGACGAACACTCATTCTATAAATATTAGAAGAACCTCAACAGATTGCATAGAGACTCAATATATCAAAGTGCAAAAACTATGCTGAAATTGTTAAACAAGTTTACTTGTAAAAACTCATTGATCTTAAACTTTCATACTCTCACACTTAATGAGTTCTTAGATCAAATCTGTAAATCTCTTTGTTAGAGTTAGAGCCGGAAGAGGCTTGGTAGAGAAAGCATACTTGTAGCCTGAAGAGGTGTTGAATACTTGTAATCTATTTTGGAAAATAATGGAGAAAACCTTCAGGTAGAAGGGACTAGACGTAGCTCTCGGTTGGAAGAGAGTGAACTAGGATAAATCGCTTGTGTGATTCTTCTTTCCCTATCTTTTAAAGTATTTTGTTTATACTAACTGTGGGGATTTGAACTTGAGATTGTTAATCTTTTAAAGATCATTTTCTGTGTACGAGCTTAGTTAATTTCTGCTTGAGAAAATTATTTGAAAAAGGTTATTTTCGAAAATTATTAACAAACACAATTCAACCCCCCTTCTTGTGTTTGCTTGTGTCAACTTCAGAATTCATCCGGAAAACTAAATCCGGAACTCATCCGGAAATGAAAATCCGGGGGACATAAAAAGATCCACCGTAACACCAACAATAACAGTGTCTGGATTACAAATTCCGGACCCAATTCTAATAAACTTGAACGTCCGGAAATAAGAAGTCGGAGACTAACCGGAATCCAAAATCCAGAAACTAACGAATTTGGGGAAGTGAAGAGGAAGGTGGAGCTTGTTGTCCTAGGGAGGTTGCCGTCAACTGGGGAAGTGCGTGGCTAGAGGGAGGAAGGCATGTGTGGTACCGCTGGTGTAACACCCTGTTTTTCTTATGCTTTCTTTAGTAGTATAAATATATTTAAATGTGTTTATTTTTAGATTAAACTCAGAGGATGATTTTAATTAAACTAAAATCATTTTCTTGTGTTGTTATATCATATGAAGTCGCGGTAAAATTTTCAGTTGAAAATTCAGACGGAAGCCGGTTTGCGTTTTCACTGCCGGTACCAGTTTACTGAGCAGAAAACCTAATTTTGACCCGTGAACGAGACGATTAGTGTTTTTATCATGTTTCCTTCAACTTTGGTTATTTTAAAAATTTTCGTTCAAAAATAAAATAAAATATTTTATTCGGGCGAAAATATCGGAAATTTAGGATCGGAAATGCAACCGGGTATGAAATGGAGCAGATTAGGGAGCATAAAGGAAGTGAAGTGACTTGATGGGATGTGATGGACTTGGGTTATGACACACTCCAAAAGTGTAATCATCACACTTTTCAAATTATACCATATTATATTCTAAAAACCTATTTTCCTCTTTCCTCTTCAACCAAACAAGGCATAAGACAAAACTTGCTCTCCAAGCTCATTCCTCTCCCCTCAATTTCGTGCCACTCTCTCCCTTCTCTATATAAACACCTTTCATCTTCACTTCATCACTTTTCCTTCATCTTACTTTACACTTCTTCATCTTACTTCTCCTAAAGCTTCCATTTTTAATCATCTTTTCTACTTGAGTTCTTCATTAAAGTTCTTCCTTATACTAAGGGTAATGCTCTCATGTAAATCTTTTTGAAGTTTCATCTTTTATTTATTAGTTTGCTTTATGTGTTCTTATGTGCTTTAAACTTCTAAAATCTCTCTAAAATGGTAGAAAACTCCTTTTGAGTTGAAACCATTTTCTATAGTCTTGTATTAACTTATATTTTCACATACTAAGAGGTTGTGTAAAACAAAAATCCCCATCTATCTCTTCCTATGAAGGCCGAATGCTATGCATATGTGGCCTAGGAAGTTTTTGCTTCAACTTTTGGAATATGATCATGTGTTTGAGTTTCTAACTATTCCTTGATCTTAAATCTATAAACCTTGGAAGGTTTGATAGCTTGTTTCCTATGATGGCCGAAAATATGTAGAAGTAGGCCTAGGATACTATGTTTCAACTTTCCAAGTATGATCATGGATTTAGAACTCTTAATACCTTGTGATTCTAAACCTAAGAGTTGTTATCAAACAAAGATTTCTAACCTATTCTTCCAAGGATGGCCCAAACTATACCTTAGTGGCCTAGGAAGGTTTGGTTTTCATTTTTCCAAAATGATCATGGACTTGAGCTCCTTAATACATTTGGATGCTAAGTCTAAGTGATTGGAAAGTTTAGAGATTGTATAGTATATTTATCCTATGATGGCTGTGAACCTAGGATATGTTGTTTTCATTTCTCCAAAATGATCATGGACTTGAGCTCCTTAATACATTTGGATGCTAAGTCTAAGTGATTAGAAAGTTTAAAGATTGTATAGTCTATTTATCCTATGATGGTTGTGAACCTAGGATATGTTGTTTTCATTCTCCAAAATGATCACGGACTTGAGCTCCATAATATATTTGGATGCTAAGTCTAAGAGATTGGAAAGTTTAAAGATTTCTAACTTGTTTATTCTATGTTATTAAACCTAGAATGTATTACTTTTCATTTTTTCCAAGATGATCATGGACTTGAGCTCCATAAGATATTTGGATGCTAAGTCTAAGAGATTGGAAACTTTAAAGATTTCTAGTCTATAGATCCTATGAAGGCCGAACCTAGAAGGTTATGGACCTAGGATACCTTGTTCTTATTTTCCAAAATGATCATGGTTTTGAACTCCTTAATACATATGGATGCTAGACCTAAGAGATTGGAAAGTTTAGTGAATGCTAGCCTATTTTACTAGCTTTGGCCGAATACCCTAAGTCTATGACTTAGTGGGATTTTGATTCAACTTTTTAAATGATCATTGTTATGAACTCCTAACACTTAAGGATCATAAATCTATGAGTTGTATAATTTTCGGAAATCTCTAACCCTAATTTATTGTCTTGGCCGAACCTAATACCTTGTGGTTTAGTGTTCTTGGCTGATTTTAACTTGTGATCTTGTGTTTATAACCTTAGGCTTTCATCACGAAGAAAGCGAGGACGTTCGAAGTTCTTTTCTCCAAGCATCTCATATCTCTACCTAACCGAAGGTAAGAGGGGATTGCCTAGAGATATTCAATGACTATATGCATGTGTGTAGGTGCCTACTTGAATGATTTGAATGTTATTAAATGGAGCCAATACTTGAATGACTTGTTTGCTTAAACTATTGTGATTATTACTTGAAGTTGAATCTTACTTGCTTTAAAGTATTGTGCATATATGTGATGAACTGTCATTAACTGTGATATTATTGTTGAGAATATATTACTGTTGATTGAAGTTTGAGAAGCCGGACTTGAGTCTGTGCTCGATGACTTTAAGGATTAAAAGTCTTAATAAACCTTGATTGGAACTTTGAAAGTATTGGGTTCATTCTTTGTTTAAAATGCTTACTTCAAAAGAATAAGATTCTTGTCTTTAGAAGAAACGTTGAATGATTTTAACTCAATAGAAACTACATCGTTATGATCTAAATCTTTGTACGAGAGAAAACCTTTTTCGAACTATGTGTTTTATGAAGGAAAAACCCTTTGAAAGTATTTTCCATCAAGGATTTCAAAAACAAACGAATTTCCTAAATGTTTTATAAAAGAGTTTGTAAAGGAAAAGATTTTCTCCTAAATGATTTAGAAACGTTCCGGTTACTTGGATAAGTGACCGATGTTTTGTTTTGGATTTTGATTTTTCACTGAGCGAAAAGTAAGCACATATGAAAGAGAATCTAGTTGCGAGACGTTGCCACTATTATTGAGTTATATGCACGTGATCTAGGATCCGTGACAAGAATTATGGACCAAGGGTCCTAATCATGATGTTATGGGCTAAGAGTCCTAATCTCGGAATTGAGGACAGTGCGTCCTAATTTCGTTGCTACGGACTAGGAGTCCTTATCATGTTAGAATAAAACATAGATAAAATCATAAGTGATTTCTACGACCATAAACCGTGACTGAGGCATCGGTCTAAGGTGTTGTGATTGAGCACTCGGACTACACGTCCCGTGTTGTTGATTTTCAAGTGATGGGAAATTATGAGTAGTCGTTAGCTTTGAGCTTCGACAGCGAAAAAGAGTAATCACAAAGAAAAGTCTTGATAATGGAAAGTCTTTTTCATATGCATTTCCCCTTGGCAGACGTGCCTAAATAATCCGGATACAAGGTGGTATCTGATGGGTCAGTCCGAATGGCCCAAGTAAAGAGGCATTCATGACGTTGTGCATCCGAGTACCTTGGTGCATGAGGTAGCGGTGGCAACTTGCCAGTGGGCATCAGAGCTTGACCAACTCTTTATTCCTTCGACAATGAAATGGTGTTGTTATCTCATGAGATTAAGTTTAGAGCCTAATTATTGAAGTGTCATGCATTACTTTTATAAAAACTGATTGATTCGGGTATGAGACCCACTGATATGACACTTGTTATTTCATCTCTAAATAATGTTTAATTGCTAATATGCCAATGTGTTGTATGTATCATGTATATGACTGTTGAGTGATATATCTATTGTCGGTATCTCACTCTTGCCTTTCTACTTGTTTTTCTCTCTTCTTTTTGGTATCGCCGTATGTATATGAGCTCAGATGGACCCCAATATCCCTCTTGTGCCGACGATGTCGAAGACTAAGGTCTTCGACGACGCGGGGAACGCCGGGGCATGGCAGATTCATCCGGGGGCGACGTCTACCACGTACCACGGATCAATCACCACAACCGATTTGAATGCTGACGGAGACCCGATCCGTAGGAGCCAAACCGTGGAGACTAGGAGAGTTGCTCTGCCTCCGACTTGGTACTACCTTCACGCACTGCAGGTTAAAGGTCTGCTACGTGAGCTACCACCTCTGGACGTTGAGGAGGATCCCGAGGAGGACTTCTATGAGGTCATGGAGGAGGAGGAGCCTGAGTATCACGTCCTGGATCATGACGACGACGACGATTCCGTGGATAAGGGCGACGACATCATAGACCCACTACCTGATGTCTCGTCTCGTGGGAGCATTTGCGGAGACCATGCTTGCAGCCAGTGTCAGTGACCAGTTTGGAGAGTTTTGTGGACAGTCTCCCGTCTTCTAACTTTCTAGAGTTACCTCTTTTGTGATGTGGTTCCGGACCCTCTTTCCCCGTGTTATCGCTTACTTTCTTTTCAGTTGTATCTTCTAGATTTCTAACCCTGTTGTTAATGGCCATCTTGTTTAGGCCCTAGATTTCTGTACTAAACTCTGAATCCCACTGGGATAGTTATATATATGATGTTTACATTTCATGTTCGGAGTGTTCATCAATTACTTTTTGTTTTCCCTTTGTCTTAAAAAAAAAATATACCACCATTTTGAGGCTACCTACTTTAAAGACATGATCTTTTACCGAAAGCAGCTAGTAATTTAATATCTTTTATTTTATTTTCCGCAATGGGTAACTAAGATGTGGAGCCCCGGTTTAGGGTGTCACAGCTGGGGAGGCGCCGCCATGTTCAGAGGGGAAATTTGGGGGAAGTTTCGAACTAGGTTTTTTCAGATGTGGTGGCCTGGTGTGGGAGACACTAAAAGGTATTTTTGGAACAAAATAAAAGAAAAAAGGGAGCAGGTGTATGAAGAAGAAAAAAAAAAACGGTGCAAAAAGTGAGGTCCTTGATTGTGTCCATGAGCAAAATCTACATGGGCTTCTTGTTAATTCATGCTTGAAATAGGCCCACATCCTAATTCAATCCCAATTTAAGAAAAATGCAACTTTTCTATTTTTGCCGAAATACTTGCTTTCAACAATTTGCATTAAAATTGATCCATTTATGTTTCCATCTTATCTTTATTATTTCCTACAAATATAAACAAGTAAAAACACTATTAGATTTACTCTAAAAACATATAATATAAACTAAAATACATAAAACACTGTTAAGAACTCAACTAACTAAACTTAGGGACAAAACTCAATCAATTAGCATACTTAGATGCAAAATTCCACCTAATAAGTACACAAAACTCACATAGTCTAGAATATTATCAAGGCCCATTTGGATGATCTTTAAAAAAGGCTTCAATGACGTAGAAGTAGAAGCACAAACTATTATTAGAAGTAGAAGCTATTTTGCGTTTAGATGAGCTTTTAAAGAAAGGGCTTTTATTAGATAATTTATTGCAGGGATATTATTGTCCAATAAAAATGACTAATCATCACTCTTTCTCTATCGATTCATAAATATATATATATATATATATATATATATATATATATATATATATATATCATCACTCTTTCTCTCTGCTGCATCTCCTCTTTTCATAACCTATGAATTGTAGCTTTTTAAATTAAAAAAAAAAAACAAATGTTAGGGATGACAATGGGTGGGGTACTATAGAACCCATCCCCATACTTGCATTCGAAAAAATTATCCATACCCGGACCCATACTCGTGTGGGTAACAACTTTAGTACCCGTACCCTCTGGGCACCTAAGTGCCCGTACCCGTACCCGCACCCGTTCACTTGAACTGTGAAAAAACAATAAAAAAAAGGTTATAACAATTAAAAAATGATTTAAATGTCTTTTAAATGTACTCATAAAACATTACAAATCAATATTTAAATAAATAAAAACATCCAAAAAGGAATTATAGATACAACTAGGTTTAGAAAGTTAAGAATCTTTAGATTAATTTTGGTTTTAAAATTTGTATTATAGTTAAAATCATATATATTAGTACTATATGTGTGTGTGTGTGTGTGTGTGTGTGTGTGTATGTGTGCGCGCGCGCGTGTGCGAGTGCATGGCGAGGTGAGTATCGTAGTACCCACACCAATACCCATTCAGATTTGTGGATAATTACCTGGACCCAGTCCTTTACCCATTGTGAGGCTAATTACCGTACCTATCGTGGATAATTTTTAAAGGTATCCAATGCGTAGGGTACAAATTGCTATCCATACAAAATGTGCTTTTTCCACTGCTTTTCTTTTCCATCATATTTGATCTTTCTGCTCTCATCTTTGCCTCTTCTCTACACCGTCTCTTCGGTAACAGCCTGTTTTTAATTACGCTGTTTTAACAGTAAAAATATATTTATTTATATTTTTATTTGAGACTTAGGAAATGATTTTGGAGAAAACAAAATCATATCTAGAACTTACTCTATGGTAGGAGGCTATGGTTAAAATTTGGGTTTAAAACTCAGACGAAAACCGGTCTGCGTTTTTTTACTGACAGTATAATTTTATACTGACAGAAAACCCTAATTTGACCCAAAAACTGAAATTTGTAGATTTTTTATATTTTGTCCGTGAGGAAGTCTACCTTCCAAATTTCTGATCAGAAATAAAATATTATGTGTTTTCGGACGAATTTTGGTGAAAGTTCGAACAGAAAACAGTCGGTGTTTTCACTGACAGTAAGATTTTAATGATCAGAAAACCTAATTTTGACTCGTAAACGAAATGGTTTATAATTAAATCATATTTTCAATGAGTCTGGTTAGTTTGAAAATTTTCGATCGAAAAAACAGACAGAAACCCTAATCGGGAAACCGACGGAGTCGAAAACGTAACTGCAGAAACCCGTCAAGAGATCGGGACAACGAGTCACACATGATGACTCATGGAGGATGAGTCACCAAGCATTTATGAGCATTAAATGCTAGTAATCATGACTTTTAGGTAAAATGACCAAAATACCCCAAGCCTTCGCGGTTAGTAACAAGACACATCTACGCACTCTTAACCACTCATTTTACGTGGTTGTAAACCTTCTACATATCCTAAATTTCGTGCATATATATATACTAAATCATACCTATTTCATTTTGCTTTTGTTTCATCATTTTCCTCTCAAAAACCGAAATCGGGTAACTGACGGAGCTGCGTACAGAATTTCTGGGAACCGCTAATGGATAGGATCAGTGACTCATTGGTGAGTCACTATGTGTGGCCCAAAATCAGCCACACCTCCATCAATTGTGAGCCACATATTATTAACCATGACTAGCCAAAATAACCTTAGTTAAGTTAACTATTAACTATGGTTAATCTTATATTAATTAAATATTCCTAAAAGCTATTAATCTAAGCTTAAGGAACCAAACAAAGCCTAATTCTACCCCTATATAATGACCCAAAACCGCAGCCCCCTCCCCTTTGTTCTTCACTTCATCTTCTTCAACTTTTCTTCACAAATTTCACCTATACTCCATTGTTGTCTTCAAGAGCTTCAAGTGATTTCCATTCCAAAGCTTGCTAAGATCATCATTCTTCCTCATCTTCTTCAATCTAGTGAGGTAACAAGACCATCTTCATCTCTTTTAAGCTCTTGTTCCTCATGTTTTTGAGTTCTCATATTCTTAGATCTAGAACTTAGAATAATTCTAGAAAATTGTAGAAAAATCTTAAAAATGTGAAACCAATTTCTATGATCTAGATATGATTCCTACTTTCATTATCCAAGAGCATGTAATCAAAAACATTTTCCTTCCTTAAAAACCATTGTGGGCCGAACCTAGGAGAGAAAGTGGGTTTGAAGTTTTTGTGTCATTTTCAATTCTAACACTTGTATCATGCTCTCTAATACCTATATGGTTATAATCTAAGAGCTTAACTTCAACAAAGATTTCTATCCTAAATTTATGGTGTTGGCCGAAAATCTAAGGTTTAGGAGTTTATAGATTTTGTTAAAGTAATGAATTCTAATGATTGGTTAATACTTTTAAGTATCTATGTAATCTAAAACCAATAGCTTGAATCAAAAAGAATTTCCTAGCCTATTTTACCAAGTAAGTCCGAAACCTATCTATTTAGGTTAAGAATGATTTTGTTAATTAATTGTAGTTGTATTGTTTGGTTGAAGGAGAAACTGTTAAAGTGTGACGTGATAACGAGGAACGGCGAATTCGGAATTTCGGTGATAACTCAGGTGGGGGAAAGAACCAATCTACCATCGGAAACGGATAAGTAGTATTTAAATTATAATAATTGTGTAGGGCGACCTAAACCCTACTAGTGGTCGAGTAATCGACAAGACCAAAATCACATTGGAAGCTTTTTCGTGAAACCAATGATGATTTGGGGATTGTGGGTTTATCGTCGTTAGGATAATCTTATGATATTCGAGGTTGATTGAATTTATTGATTATTGAATTATGTTGTGATAAATTGTTTATTATTATGTCTTGTGATACTTGAGTAGTTGATTGATAATATAGTATGATCTGCCTGGGATGATAAACTGTTTAGTTAATGTTAGGGCACGAGATGTGTGATTTAAGAGATGTATTTGGGTGAGTGAATTATGATGCATTAGTGATGCCTAGCCTTAGTGTATAGATGAGATGAGATATTGAATGAGTATTGAGACTTGTGGTGGAAGGTTGAGGCATTAGGCTATAATGAATGCGGGTTGATGAGATTCATAATATAGATGTGTTAAGGTTCATGGCCGTGTGTGATGAAACGCACGAGGTCGGGATAGTCCTTGAGTCCCTGAGGGATCGCGTTGCGCAAAGGTTACTAAAATGGTGTATGGGCACCATGGCACTAATTGCGCAATAGCATGAGTAGTTCGGGTACTACTGGGTTCTATCGCCGCACAACGGCATGAGTAGTTTGAAACTACTGTACTGGTGTATGGGCACCAGGGCACTAAGTTACTGGCACCGGACCGATTGGACTACTGACTAATGACAGGAATATAGATGGCCAAGTTTGCATGAGAGTAAGGGTAGAGGAACCATATAGTGGTTTAAGGTTGATTTGGAGTTTTGAGAGATGTTGGTGTTAATGATTATTATATTTCGATACTATGTCCATTTTTCCACCTTTGATGATAGTCATGTGTCTTATCCCCTATTTCTGTATTTGTATATGTTTTGCTTATATGGATATGAGAAGATTTTACGGAAGATCCGGGTGATGACTATGTGGAGGAGCCAGCTGAGGACTTCATCGAGGACTTGAATGTGGAGGAGTTGGACGGGACTCCTTATGAACCAGACGCAGGAGGACGAGCTGTAGATGGTAGTAATAGCGTTTAAGTAAATAGGGCCAGTGAGTCTAAAACTATGTGTTTATATTTCCGCAACTAAGGTTTTGTATAAGGATGTGCCTGCTAGGGATCTCACTGAGAGGATGCCCTAGACAGTGTTTTGGTATTGTATTTAAGTATGTATTTATATATGACTTGATGTTATCTTTCATTGTTGGTCAAATTTAATTCCTTCTCATTTTTGATTTATAATCATCGTTAATCATATGAGGAATCTAAATAAATAAATAACTAATGGCACAAGGGGCACAGCGGGGTGTCTCATCTTCTATCTACCCCTGGTTTTCCCACTGAAGGTTTTTTTGGAAACCAAGTTTTTTGAAAATGGGTTGTAACTGGCACCCGATTGACCCGACTCGACCTGTTTTTGGTCGAGTTGGTTTAGTTCGGGTTTGTTAAAAAAAATCACATGAACCCGATTTGATCCGACGCATGGAATATCCATTAGTTCGGGTAAAGGGTTTGGTCAAACCCCTCCCGACGCTTGTATACCCTTACGATAAATTGAAAAATTATTCAAAAGCATGTTTGTTTCGTTTTTTTAATAATATGTTTTTAAACTAATTTTTTGTTGTTGTAAAATTAGTTGTTTGTTTTAACTTTTCAAATCAATGAGAATTTTTAAAAATGATTAATTTGAAAAAATTGAAGTTATTTATTTAGCTTCACATTAGAATATGAATTTCACATATGAGAGTGTTTACAAATGATTTTTATGATTATAAAGTATAAACAAAACATGTTAGCTTCTAACTTACTTAAAAATTCTGTCAACAATAAACTCTAAATTATCTTATATGAAAATATTTTTTAGGGTCTTGCTAACTATGCCCTTATGATATTGGTTAAAGAATTAAGAAAAGAAACTCTATATTGAAAAATTAAATGTAACACTATTTTAATATCACCGTCCCGAGAGAGGTTTTAGAGAGACGCGAGAGAGTTTTCGAGAGAGGTTTAGAGAGCAACATCCAAACTTTCAACGGGGATCTTCCTCTGGGTTTCATCGTAATAATAGGCAAAGTGGTTGTGATTTCTTAGCAGACACATTATCCTACTTCTTTACTGGATTTCCAGAGGCTATGAAGGAAGAGGATTTATGGAAGATTTTCATGAAGTGGAGAAGTGTTAGAGAAGTTTTCATTCCACAAAAGAAGGATAGGTATGGGAAGAGTTTTGGTTTTGTGAGATTAAAAAATGTGCAGAATGTTAAAGTCTTGGAGAGCAAGTTGGATGCTATTTGGATAGGTGATAAGCACCTAAAGGTGAACCTTCCTAGATTTGAAAAAGGAAAGTTCATTGGTCAAGGGAGACAGATTCGGAGAAATGGCGATTCTGGAGGTGCTAAACAGAAATATGTCAATAACAAGGGTGTGGTAGCAGGTGTATCTGACGCAAGGGTCATTTCTCAAGGAACAAAACAAACTATTTGCCCTAACTAAAATCAGAATAAATTAAATGCTGCTGATTCAGAGTGGAAAGGCATGGCATTTAATGTGCATGAGGAAGAAATTAAGTGGCTGAGGAGAAGTTGTGGGGTGGAAAAGCAAGTTGGAGGATGCAGTCAATATGCAAAAGAACATACATTCCTTGGGGCTATTTGCAATCACTGCAATGCCTTTGGGTGGGAACATGACACTACTATCTACTGATGAGGAGGTTGATCTATATGCAGCCTTAAATGAATTCAAAAAGCCTTTGGCCAGCTGGTTCTCAGATATAAAACCATGGAAGACAGACATGGTTACAAGGGAGAGACTAATATGGCTGAAGGTTTCAAGGGTTCCAGTACATGCCTGGAAGGAGGAGGTATTCAGAACTGTGGTGACAATGGCGGGAGTTTTATTAAATTGGATGAAAGTACAAGTAGGAAGACAGGGTTTGATGTGGGTAGAGTTCTCATTACCACAAGTTCTCCTGAAACGGTTAATAAGTTGATTAAGGTGAAGATAAATGATGAAATTTTCCAGATTAGATTGTTGGAGAAAACTTATGGGGAATTATATCTTAGCTATGGTTCTTGGCACCATAAGTTTGTTGGTAGGGTGTCTTCGGATGATGATGAATCTTCAGTAGATAGTGAAATTGAGACACCCCGTTGTGCCCCGGTGTTTTATTAGTTTAAAGTCTTCTTAATTAATTCCTTAATCGCTCGCTTAACGTGAAAAGACATAAAAATTAAAACTTATTTAATTAATCATATAACTTCTGCAAATTAAACACATCAACATTGTAATATATAAATACACACCTGGTTATTTATTACATCACCAAAACACTGTTGAGGGTATCCTTTCCATAGGATCCCTCATCACAGGCATATACTTAAACAAGAGTTATACTTAGCGTAAACATATAAAATAGACTCCTTAGACACACTGGCCATAATGTCTAACTAGACCCTAATCGCCATGGATCACAGCTCGTCCTTCGGCCTCCAGTTCGTAAGGAGTTCCATCCAACTCCTCCTCATTCAGCTCAGCTACAGGGTCTTCTTGTACGATCCCATAAAAAGACAGAATACAACACACAGAAAGATGTAGGGGGTAAGAAACATATCTATCATCATAAAGGCGGAAAAGAGTCATAGTATATAACATAATAAAAGTAACAGACAATCAACGTATATAATTAGCAAATCATCCTCGAAATTAAGATATCATCCTCTACCCTCAACCTCACGCAACTAAACCTTTATGATAACATAATTGTCTCTATTCCTTTCACCTTCGTCAATAGTCCATGGCAGTCTAATGCAAAGAACTCAGTATAGTACACTTCTATATTTTGATAGGATAAGACTCGGCATACTGCACTTCTATCTTTCGATAAGATAGGGTTCGGTTTAGTGCTCTTCTATCTTTTGATAGGTTAGAACTCGATATAGTGCACTTCTATCTTTTGATAGGGTAAATCAGATCAACGCTTCATAGACTGGAAAAGTATATGCATCAAAGCCTCTATATGAATCTCACTATCTCGCATCAATAACAACCTAGTACCTCAAGCTCCCATCATAGCCTCAACTCGCATTCTAGATCACACCTAATCCATTAAATAATTTAATTGAGCTAGGCACCTCTAAGACACATTCAATTCATTCTCTTACCCAAACAAATATCTCCCGAACAATATATATCTTCACTTAAAATCAACTAAGCATAGTAATAAAAACCAGGCAGATCATGCATAACACAGACAATCATAAATATTCAAATACCACAAAATATCACATAAGCAATTCAATAATAATAATAAATTCAATTCAACCTCAGATAAGATAAATCATCCTAACGTCGATAAACCTACAATCCCCAAATCACCATTGGTTTTACAGAAAAGGATTCCAATGTGATTTAGGTCTTGTCGATTACTCAACTACTAGTAGGGTTTAGGTCACCCTACATAATGTAATTACACATTTATATATTTTGATGAATGACAAACATTGATAAAAGGCAAAAGAATATTTCTTATAGCATGCAGGTACTACAAGCAAAATTCAAATTATTTTAGAGTACCAAGAATGCAAGTATCAAGACCACAAGATCAAATGGGTAAATTATTAGGTCTTAGATGCTTTTGTAAGAGATTGATTTAATTAGGTATTTATTTTGGCTCAAGGTTTTTAATGATAAAAGGAAAAACATTTTTTTTTCTAAATCTAGCTAAAAATGTTTTATCAAAACAATTTCTGAAATTTTTATTATCATCAAAAGATCTCACTCAAGTTTTATTGTTACAAATCTTTTCAAAAATGATATTAAGATTTTGATCAAAAATATTATAAAGAGATTTTGAGTTTTATATTGCATTAAATATAAAGATAAGGTTGTGCACATTGTTACCTGTCCAACTCTCATGCTGCATCGTTCATCTCTCTTATCTAATAGCAAAATCAATTTGATGTGCTTTATACAATTTTTAATGGGATTTAATTCTTTTAAAATGGCAAATAAACTTGCATTAAATGAAAATATTATCTCTACACATTCAAGTTCCCTCAATGTTCATTTTGCTAGTAAATGCAAAAATAAGATCTTGTAGATTTTCAAATACTTCAATGTTGAAATTGCTATTAAAATTGCTCTAATTCAATTGCTGTTTACACGGTCATTTTAATGGGAATTGTCAAACAGATTTTCTAAATATTAATTGAAGACACTAGAATATAGAGCATTCATATGGTTTTCTAATTTCCCAATTCATACTTAACAATCACGTGATTTTTTATGCAATCAATGCTTCAACGTTCATATTTTTTCTCAAATGCCTGGCCTAACTATACACGAGAGGAACAACATATGTGTTTATATATATATAAATTATCTTCCTCGGTTACAAAAACCAGCAAGAGAAATACGTGAATTTTTCTATCACAAAAATCAAGAGCTTTTGCATAAATATTCTGAAAATACTTTGAGCCATCACTAGTACCTCTTGATTAATCTCATAGAACTTCAATTTGTAATATCTGCACTAGTTAGAGTGCTTCAAATTTCTTCTACTTCTTGTGTCAACTCTGAGATAGGGTGAGGTATCCCTAGGTTGAGGGTGAGGTATCCCTCTGGTTAGAAAGTGAGGTATCCTTCTCTTGTAAAGGGTGGTGCATTCTTTTGGTGTGTGACTTTAGGCTCAGAAGCACGAGTGAGGTATCCCGGAGGCACGAGGGAGAGTGCTAGAGTTTGAGGCTCTTACACGTGGTGGGTGAGGTATCCCAAGAGGCGTGGTTAGAGTGCTCTGTTTTGTACAAAGGTTACAAGCACCAGTTTATAAGCTTGTTTATTAGTGGAATAAAATCCCACAGGTGGAGTGGGGACTGGACGTAGGTCACTGATGGTCGGTGGCTGAACCAGGATAAAACCAGAGTGCAAGTATTCTCTTCCCTTGTTTTTTAAATTATTTATTTATATATTTGTTACGTGCTTAATCTTGTTAAAGAAAATATTTTTTGAGAATTCCGAAATAAATTTTTAGACTCAATTCACCCCTCCCCTCTTGAGTCGAAGCCACCTATTCCAACACACAATTATTATAGAGTATACTACTTATCGTTTCCGACGGTAGATTGGTTCTTTCCCCCACCTGAGTTATCACCGAAATCCCGAACTCGACGTTCCTCGCTATCACACCACAGCTTAATAGTTTCACCTTGAACCAAACAACATAACTATAATTAATTAACAAAATCACCCTTAATCCTAGAATAGTTAGGTTCGGTCATTCAATTCAAATTAGGGCTAGGATCATTTTCTCATCCTAATCTTTTGTATGCTAGATCCTAAGGTATTAGATAGCATAGATAAATTGCTATAAGTTGAAAATATGGAATCAAAATCATTCAACCACTTAGGGTAGGGTTTCGGCCTCAAATATAAAAATAGGTTAGAAAACTTCTTTTAATTCAAGTTCTTGGATTTAGAACCTACCTACTTTAGATAGTTGATATAAAATCATGACTTAATTGAACAAAACTTCCTTTATCCAAAAAAATTACCTAGTTTCGGCCTCAACAAGAAACAGGGAAGGAAAATGTTTTTGCATATAAAATCATGACTTAATTGAACAAAACTTCCTTTATCCAAAAAAAATACCTAGTTTCGGCCTCAACAAGAAATAGGGAAGGAAAATGTTTTTGCTTACATACTCTTGGATAATAAAAGTAGGGATCATAACTAGATCATAGAAATTGGTTTCACATTTTTATGATTTTTCTACAATTTTCTAGAATTATTTAAAGTTCTAAATCTAGAAATGGAAGCTCATGAAATATGAAGAAATGAAAGAGATGATCTTGTTACCTCAAGTTAGGAAAGTAGAAGAAGGAGATTGATGATCTTGGCAAGTTTCTTCAATGGAAACACTTGAAGTTTTTGAAGATGATAATGGAGTTTGTGAAGAAAATAAAGAAGAAGAAGAAGAAGAAGAAGAAAATGGAAGAGATGAAGTGAGAAATGTGGGGAGGGGGCTGCGGCCTTGGGGAGTATTTATAGAGGGGAGTCTTAGGCTTTGTTTGGTTCCTTAGAGTTCAATTAATGGGTTTTGTGAATATTAAATAATATAATAGTTAACTATGGTTAATAATTAACTTAACTAGAGTTACTTGCTAACTATGGTTAATAAACATGTGGCTCACATTTTAGGAAGGGTGTGACTGGTTCTTGGCCACAAGAATTAGCCATGGTTACTTAACCATGGTTAGAAATTAACTAAACTTCGGTTAGGTTAAGATTAAGGACATTTTGGTCATTTCACTTAAAAACTCATAATTTCTAACATTAATTCCATCATAAATTCTTGATGAGTCATCCCATAGCTCAGCTCCTCTGGTGTCCCATTCTAGCTCTGTAGTTCCTTTGCCGATTCCATCGGTTTCTCGATTAGGGTTTTACGCCCGAAATATAGCGTAATATTTTGTTTTTAGTTGAAAATTTTCAAACTAACCAAACTTGTTGGAAGTATGATTTAAATATAAACCATTTCGTTCACAAGTCAAAATTAGGTTTTCTGATCATTAAAATCATACTGTTAATGAAAACACCGACTGTTTTCCATCCGAACTTTTACCAAAATTCGTCCAAATAAACATAATATTTTATTTCTGATCAGAAATTTGGAAAGTAGGCTTCCTCACGGACAAAATATAAAAAATCTACAAATTTCAGTTTTGGGTCAAATTAGGGTTTTCTGGTAGTATAAAATAATACTGTCAGCTAAAAAAAACGCAGACCGGTTTCCGTCTGAGTTTTAAACCCAAATTTTAACCAGAGCTTCCTACCATAGAGTAAGTTCTAGATATGATTTTTTTTCTCCAAAATCATTTCCGAAGTCTCAAATAAAAATATAAATAAATATATTTTTACTGTTAAAACAGTGTAATTAAAAACAGGCTGTTACAGAAATGATACCAGACTCAGGCATCCATGGACACTGTAGGCATGAGGTCTTTGAGAGTTTGGAAGATGAATTTTAAAATTCAAAAAGATGTTGTCAGGATGCTTTAGGGGATGGGGCTATTTGCGGTGTCTCGAGGCAACCTGGTGAGGGCTGTGGTAAAAAAGATAACCTCATCAAACTGATCAATGCAGGTTTCTCGTATACTAAGTCAAAAGGTGATACGGTGGGAAAAGGTGATGGGATCAAGCATGGTCTACAAGTCTCCAATATTAAAGTGGATGGAGTGGAGCAAAACTGCCCATCGATAGTAGGCTTGCATGTGGGAGACTCGGCCCAACTGATGCGGTTTGATGGACATATTCCTTGTATTGGGACGGTTAATGCAAGAGTGGTCCCAGACAGCCTGGAACAAAATCGTGATTGTGGGTCTGTATATGAGGAAATATCTTCAGTAGGGGTAACTGGGCCTAATATTATACATGGGCCAGCTCTAAACGGTAAACAGGCCACAAAAGTAATCAGGTGGTTGGATTTTGTGGGTTTGAACTATCAGGAGGATAGAAGTATAGGAGGCTTAATCCAAAAAGGGAGACTTGATTTTTCAGAGTGTTCTGGACGAAATGGGAAAAAGCAACATGGGAAATGGGTTACGCAAACTTCAAAAGTGCTGGGGGCTGACGATTCAGGCTGCGACGGTTCAGAACAGGGAGGTCCAGATGTGAGGCTTTTAGAAGAAGATGAAGGGTTGAGGGTTTTTATTGAAGCCAAGCCAGTGGAAGAGTCTTTCAAACAGAATCATCATTCATATCCAACGCAAGTTATAAGAAGAGAGGATAAAGGGAATGAGATTATTTGTTATGATGCTCAACTGAACGATGAAGTGCACAGGAGGGGGCCGATAGGGGACAATGAAACAATGGGTGCAGGTTGGATAGCTAGCCCGAGAGGACTGAATTCGTTGGGGAAGGAGTCTTTCTTGGAGACATGCTCTGATGCGGACATAACAGGTATGTCAGTGACTGACTCTGTTATTAAACACTGCAATAGATTAATCCTGGAAATAAATAAATTGGATACAACTCAAAAATTGTGGGGGATAGGAAAAGAGTTAGGGGTTTCGTTTGAAGAAAATGATGGGGTTATGGAAGCTAAAATTATGGAGATGGAGGCCAGAGACAAAGCTAGCTCTCCGTCAGTTGGGGAGGTAATAGGTTTTAGATAAGGATAAGCTTTCTCAATATTAGAGGGCTGGGAGCGGACATCAAAAAAAAAAAAAATCGCTCTCTTATTGCAGCAGAAAGTTAGATTTTATAGCAATTCAGGAAACAAAGATGGAAGTTATAGAGAAATCCTTGTGTCAACAGCTATGGGGGGATATAGACTTTAATTAGAGCTACTCTCCGGGGGAATCTTGAATTTGTGGAATTCATGCACTTTGACGTGTCTTTTCCTTTAGTGGGGAGGGGTTTTGTGGGGTGTGCTTGGAGAGTGGGGTTAATAAAACTAAATGTTTTGTGGTAAATATTTATTCGCCATGCTCAATGGCGGGAAAGAGGAAGTTGTGGGAAGATTTGAAAAGGGTTAAAAATAGTTTTGGGAATGGGTTGTAGTGTTTTGTGAGCGACTTTAATGAGGTTAGTAGTACAAGGGAAAGAAATGGGTCTGGTGTATGTGAGGGGAGTCAGGAGGCTAGGGGTTTCAAAAGATTTATTGTAGAGATGGATCTAATGGACTTTCCTCTACTCGGGAGGAAATTTACCTAGTATAAGGCAGATGGCTCAGTGATGAGTAGATTAGACTGTTTCTTGCTGTTGGAACAATGGGTCCAATTCTGGAAAGTAGTATCTCAATGGGCGCTAGGTAGAGATGTTTCAGACCACTGCCCGATAGTTTTAAAAAATGGGTGGAAGGAATGGGGACCTAAACCCTTCCGGTTTAATAACTGTTGGATGTCTCATCCGGAGATAAAAGGTTTCATGGAGAGATGTTAGTTAGAAAACAATGTACAAGGTTGGAAGGCATACGTTCTGAAAGAAAAGTTAAGGGCCTTAAAAGGTGAATTAAAGAAATGGAACAGGGAGGTTTTTGGAAATATAGATACAAACATTCAGGTTTTTGAAAGAGATATAAGTAATTTGGACATCGGGGCTGAATTGGAAGGACTTTCAGAGGGTGAGGTGGATTTAAGAAGAAAGAAATTTGCAGAGCTGCGAAAGGCCTTAAATGATAAATAGAGTTTACTCAGGCAAAAGTCGCGGGTTAAATGGTTGAAGGAAGAGGATGCAAACACTTCTTTCTTTCACGCTAGTTTGGCCACCAGAAGGAATAAGAATAGATTGGTGGCCATAAACGTGGAAGGCTTATGGGTAGAAGAGGCGGATCAAATTAGAGATGAAGTTAAAAGGTGCTTTTCAAAAATTGTCTCTGAAGCAAGGTGGGAAAGACCTTTTCTTGATGGTGTCTTTTTTAAAGAATTAAATGCGGAGAGAGATATGGCAATCACGACTCCTTTTTCTTTGGAAGAATTGGAAATGATAATTGATAGTCTTGATGGGGATGAAAGTCCGGGGCCTGATGGGTATAACTTCAACTTTTTCAAGAAATTCTGAAACCTTTTGAAAGAAGAGGTGTGGGAGATGGTAGGAGAGTTTTATGAGCATGCCAGGATTCCTAAAGGGTTACTCTCTTACTTTGTGGCTCTTATCCCAAAGATCCAAAACCCTTAGCAATTAGGAGAATAAAGACCTATCTCTTTATTAGGTAGTCTATACAAAATTCTCTCCTAGCTGCTTGCTTCAAGGTTGAGATCGGTGCTAAATCTGTTAATATCAGACAATCAATCAGGTTTCCTACCAAATAGAAATATTTTTGATGGAGCTGTTATTATAAATAAGGTGGTAGACTATGCAAAAAAGACAAGGAAACAGTCTTATCTTCAAGGTGGATTTTGAGAAAGCATACGACTCAGTAAATTGGAATTTCTTGGATTATATGATGGGGAGGATGGGTTTTAGTGAAACATGGAGGAGATGGATTGAAGAATTTACTTTCTCGGGAAGTTGTTCGGTTTTAGTGAATAGGAGCCCAACGGAGGAAATTCAAATTCAAATGGGGCTAAAGCAGGGAGATCCCTTAGCTCCAAGCTTATTTCTAATGGTCGCTGAGGGATTGTGTGGTTTGGTTAGGAGTGCAGTGTCCAAAGGAAAGTACAAAGGGTTTAAGGTAGGAGATGGTGGTTTAGAGGTTTCGATCCTGTAGTATGCAGATGATACTCTATTTGTGGGGGAGGCTAGCTAGGACAATCTCTGTGGGCAATGAAGTCGATTTTGAGAAGCTTCGAACTTGTTTCAAGGCTTAAGGTTAATTTTCATAAAAGCAGCCTCTCAAGGTTAATCTTGTGTGGTTTGCTATGTTCCTAAATTGTAAGCGAGTGGAACTGCCTTTCAAATATCTTGGGTTACCGTTAGGGGCTAATCCAAAAAACGTTTCAACGTGGCAGCCAGTAATAAATACAATGGAGCGTAGATTAGCAACTTGGAAAGGAAGGCATCTCTCACTTGGGGGTAGGATAACTGTCATGACCCAAAATATGTAGCCATGACCGGCCGAAAGGGGAAACCTCAACTTTCCCTTTCGTAGCCTCTCTAGCATACAAAAGTCAAGAGAATCATACTCTCTAATACATCATAATAATAAATAGATTCATTAGAGTTAAGCAAAACTTGAGAAACGGTGTACATAGTCCTAAATTCAAATTAACAAAGGTTTGTCACCCTTTAACAAATCGGGTGCAAAGTCACAAAATAAAAAGGAAAGAAAAGTCTCCACATGACATGCATGGCTCCCAAAGCAACTCCTATACGTGAGGAGATCTAGACTGGTCAGTACCTGTGCTTATAACATTTTAAAGGAGTGGGATGAGTATTAAACTCTGTGAGGGTTTCCCACACACACTGTAACATCCTAAAATTTCGATATAGTCTTTTAATAAATAATTAAGCTATTAGGGGTTTAGTGTAGAAAAGGATTAATTTATTAGAATTGTTTAGGGATTAAAAGAATAAAAGTTGGATTAAAAAAATAATAATAATAATTTATAAAAAGAATATATAAAGTTAGAAAGAAAAAAAAAAGAATAAATTACTTGAAAAGCCCACTACGTGAAAAGCATCACGTCAGGGCTTAAATATTAGAGAGGAGGATTCTTTTAAAAAGAATCAGTGACCCTGTTGCAAGAAAAAGGAAGGGTTGAGCGCCGTTAAGAAAATATAGGTAGAGAGAAGGGTTATTGTGGGGGTGCTGTTTGCAGTGCGAAACATGGAACAATACAGATCAAAGGACGATAGTGAAGAGAACAAAGAGTGGAACACTAACATTTGTCTTAGATAATCTTTAGAGTTTTTGGAGATCTACGAGGAGGTAAGTAAACATCTTTTCTTAAACTTCCATGGTATAGATTTTAAAAAGTTTGAATATGAAATTAATCGGTAATTATTTGGAGGGTTTTATCCTTAAAATGAAATTGATATTTGATTGATGATTAATTATAATTAGACTGATTATTTACATGATAAGTAGTATGATTATTATGATTTGATATGTCTTTTGTGATATGTGATGCCTTAATGTTGTTTGGATATGAACTTGATGAATGTTAATGCGTGTTATTGATTATCTCCCTTGGGAAGAGATAATCGTTTGAGATACCTCCTTCGAGGAGATGGTAAAGGGCCTAACTCGTAGCGATGGCAGATTGGCCTAATGCGAGGCAATGGCAAAGGGCCTCCCTCAAGGAGAAGGCAATGATGATTATTGCAAGGATATAGATACCTCCTTTGTAGAGATGGCAAAGGGCCTAACTCGTAGCGATGGCATATTGGCCTAATGCGAGGCAATGGCAAATGGCCTCCTACATGAAGAAGGCAATGTTGGACATTGCAAGGTTGTGGATACTTCCTTCGTAGAGATGACAAAGGGCCTAACTCGTAGCGATGACAGATTGGCCTAATGCGAGGCAATGACAAAGGGACTCCTACGAAGAGAAGGCAATGAGATGTCATTGTACTCATATGTTTGTGTTGTTGATATTATTATATGTTTTGTGGTTTATTTACGTTATTATTTGAGATACTTTGAAAATTAATTTGGGTTACTAATGTAACGAAGGGAGTTACATTCATGGTATCAGAGCAGTTCGATTCTAAATAGGACTGTGGTAGTGGAGCTTTTTTTAAAATCAAAACATGGGTGCATAGGACTGATGTTAGAGTTATAAAGACTGCATGCTACTCTTTTAGATGTTGGGTCTGGTCAACCCAATATTTGATTGGTGGTGTACAGATTTATGACAACTAACATGCAAGGGTCTGAGTTTTGTTAATGAGAAAAAGATTTTTTTTTTTTAATTTGTTGTGTGTGAGAAACTTTGGAGTTGACTGATGGATTGTTTTTGTTGTTGTTGTTTACCTCCACTTCCTGTTTAAATTGTTCTCTGGTGTACAAGACTTATTCTGTGCTGTTGATTTTGATTAATTATTGATTGAGATTGAACTTATTTGAGAATTTTTGTTGTGCTGAAATATTATTTTGATGATCATAATTCATGTCTCTATAGTGTATATAAATAAATTTATTTTCTAGTTGCCTGTTTAATTATTTATTATTAGTTTTTTTTTCTTCTATGAATGTTTAGAAGTCGAAATTTCGGGGACGAAATTTCTTGAAGGAGGAGAGAAATGTAACATCCTAAAATTTCGATATAGTCTTTTAATAAATGATTAAGATATTAGGGGTTTAGTGTAGAAAAGGATTAATTTATTAGAATTGTTTAGGAATTAAAAGAATAAAAGTTGGATTAAAAAAAATAATTTATAAAAAGAATATATAAAGTTAGAAAGAAAGAATAAAGAATAAATTACTTGAAAAGCCCACTACGTGAAAAGCATCACGTCAGGGCTTAAATATTAGAAAGGAGGAATCTTTTAAAAAGAATCCGTGACCTTGTTGCAAGAAAAAGGAAGGGTTGAGCGCCGTTAAGAAAATATAGGTAGAGAGAGGGGTTATTGTGGGGGTGCTGTTTGCAGTGCGAAACATGGAACAATACAGATCAAAGGACGATAGTCAAGAGAATAAAGAGTGGAACACTAACATTTGTCTTAGATAATCTTTAGAGTTTTTGGAGATCTACGAGGAGGTAAGTAAACATCTTTTCTTAAACTTTCATGGTATAGATTTTAAAGAGTTTGAATATGAAATTAATCGATAATTATTTGGGGGTTTTATCCTTCAAATGAAATTGATATTTGATTGGTGATTAATTATAATTAGACTGATTATTTACATGATGAGTAGTATGATTATTATGATTTGATATGTCTTTTGTGACTTGTGATGCCTTAATGTAGTTTGGATATGAACTTGATGAATGTTAATACGTGTGATTGACTATCTCCCTTGGGAAGATATAATCATTTGAGATACCTCCTTCGAGGAGATGGCAAAGGGCCTAACTCGTAGCGATGACAGATTGGCCTAATGCGAGGCAATGACAAAGGGCCTCCCTCAAGGAGAAGGCAATGATGATTATTGCAAGGGTATAGATACCTCCTTCGTAGAGATGGCAAAGGGCCTAACTAGAAACGATGGCATATTGGCCTAATGCGAGGCAATGGCAAAGGGCCTCCTACATGGAGAAGGCAATGTTGGACATTGCAAGGTTGTGGATACTTCCTTCGTAGAGATGACAAAGGGACTAACTCGTAGCGATGACAGATTGGCCTAATGCGAGGCAATGGCAAAGGGACTCCTACGAAGAGAAGGCAATGAGATGTCATTGTACTCATATGTTTATGTTGTTGATATTATTATATGTTTTGTGGTTTATTTACGTTATTATTTGAGATACTTTGAAAATTAATTTGGGTTACTAATGTAACGAAGGGCGTTACACACACACCTACAAACAAAACACATAAATGAAATTATCTATATTAAATATATATAAAGAGTATCTTCCAAAAATGATAAAGTACTTGTGGAATGGTTTGTAATCTCATTGATATACAAAACAAAACAAAATAAAATAAAATATCAAGTTCCTCTCGTAAAGGAACTTAACAGGAAATCGCATATACATAATGATTGAGTCTTTGGGACCCACTTAGGGTTGTCCACTCAAGGTCCCCCACCCCGACGGTTTTAATTTCTACCCCGGAGATACCGCACCCTCCGGCCAACAACATTAACATCCCTCCTCAACGCCCGGGGTATCTAACGAGGTCCCCTCATCCCCAGCGGTGATATTTATATCCCGGAGCCTCCCGCTTCCCGATCGGATACCCAAAGATTCATATTATTATTCATCAAATCCAATTCAATCCAATCCATTCCACTAAGTACTCTCATAATCACACACAACCAAAAATGGACAATAACCTAATAAAACGATTCACATCATTATATTATTCCCTTAGACCTACACATTAACATCAACATGAAATGTACTTATCTCTTCAGTGTAATTATTCCAAGTCATATCACAATCTTACAACACCATTTTGATTAAATAAATAAATAAATCATTCCAACAATATCACATGTTCTCCATAATTTCTCTATACCTCTATAATAAAAAATTATCAACTAATCACATCATCATACTTTAACACATTGACTCCTCTTTTTCAAATACTAAAACCCAAAACATATATATATTTTGTATACCAATGACAACCACAAAATATCCTACATTAATATATATATATATATATATATAAAATTTAAAATAAAGTTTATATATATAATAAAATGAAATAAAAAAAATATAAAGGATCACAGCAGCAAAGCTGCTCCCCTTTACCACGTGAGGCAAGGGACAAAAGTCCCAGTCTTCCTTCCTCCATGGCTAGCGTTCACGCTAAGCCAAAAAAAATTTGCGGCATTCCATTCTCAGGCACAGCACGCAGCACAGGAGGAAATAGGCGGGACCGGCTCAACACTTTTGAAGGCCTAAAACGAATTTTAAAGTGAGGTCTTTTAAAGAAAATAATAAAAAATTATAAAAATTATTATATTTTTATTTAAAGTTTATCTTTTGTGCTTTTTGGGATGCAAAATCATTTATTAAATTATTGTAATTGATTTCATTTATCAAATCTTTTTCAATCGATAATAAAGCTAGTCCATTTAATCTTTGTTGAGACATTGTTGATCTTAGATAAGATTTTATTAATTTTTGTTTTGAAAAACTTCTTTCTGCCGAAGTAACGCTTACGGGAATCGTTAACATTATTCTATAAGCGATATATGCATTTGGAAAAGAATCAAGCCTTATTATACAATTAAGTATGTCAATTGGTGTATCATTTTCCACTTGTATAATTTCTCTTAAAATTTTTAGTTCTGTAAATAAATCTAATCCATCAATATCAAAGTTGTCATTATGTTTTAATGAACGTTCAAGGTTAAGATAATTTTCTTTTAAATTTTCATCATCCATTGACCTTATTTTCTCAATACTAAATAGAAAACCAAAAATATCTTGATACATTTTAAATTGTTCAAATCTACTTTGAAATGAGGTGATTGCTTTATCTATTATGTACAAGAAGTAATCAACTTTAAATGATTCTTCGGAAGATTTTATAACTTCAGTGTCAATAATCTCATCAAATTGTTTCTTTCTACGAAAGATACGTTTTTCACGGAACTTTGGCTCTATATTCATTTCCATAACAATTTCTTTGGCAGAAATTAAAGCATTTTCAAATCAGTCTTCCCTGTATTTTTCAAAAAATGAAATAAGACATTTCAATTGTTGTATAGCAACATCGATACATATATCCTTTGATTGCATATTTTTACTAACTGAGTTTACCACAAACAATATCTCATACCAAATAGTCATGCCTAATGAAAACTCAAAATTTTCAAACTCATAAGTTGCTAAACAATCAGCTAAACTTTTTTATTCTAGGTTCATCATTAATTTTACCTAATTTTAATAAAGCATCTCTTATTTGTGAAGTTTGAAATCTTAAAGCTTTTACACTTTCAATATGACTTTCCCAACGTGTTTGTGACAATGATTTAAGAGTTATGCTAGGGATATGATATTGTAAAATGTTCCATCTTTAGTAGATGAAGAAAATATGGTATATATACGTTATAAAAAAAGATTATTAAAATAGGTAGTATAAAAAAAAAATTGGAGGCCTAAAGCCTCAGCTTCACCCTTGGGCCGGCCCTGAAAATAGGCAAATGCATAGTGTGAGATTTTGGGGTTGAAGAATAGGATAGGAAATAACAGAAGAAAAATAAAATAAAATAATATATATATATATATATATATATATATATACATACATGCATCAATCATTTAAGATGAAATAAATAAACCCCCTCACCTTGGTGGAAGAACACAAAGGCAGAAAGTCCCTAAATGAAGAGGAAGGAGGCACCACCACTTCTACAAGCTCTCTTTCAATCAAAACCCTAAACTCCTCTCTATTTTTTCTGATTTTTGTTTTTGAAATTGAAAGAGTAAAGGGTATCATCTCCTCTTAAACTATTATATGGGGCATGAATAAAATATCATTGGGCCAAAAAGTGTTATATAAAATAAAAATAAAAAATAAAAGCCTATAAAGCACCATTATTTATTTTTTGAGACTAAATAAAATTCTAAAAGGTAAAAATGCAAAATTATGAACTACCCTATTTGGATCATAAGATATTTATTTAATTCATTAATGCACCAAAATGTTGTATTTTTATACCACAACTTATTATTTCAAGAGAATTTCTACGAAGCCTTCTTAAATCATATGGTTTCAAAACCCTATGGTTCCCTCATAAGATAAAATTATAATAATAAAACGATAAAATAATGAGTTTATATGAAGAAATAGTAATAAAATTCAAAGGTATAGAAAAAATAATGGAAGAGACTAATAAAAATATTATTCAACTAATAGAAAATAAAAATAAAATTGCAAATTACACTTATAATAGGATTCAGAAAGGACAAAGTGAAATAAATAATATAAGAGATACACTAAATAATATAAGTAAAGGTAAAGAAATAGATGAAAATAGAGATATTGAAAAAATTAGAAAAGTTCTTGAACAATTAGAAAATCTTTTAGAAACTCTATGGAAATTAATTATCCAACATATGAAAAAGAAACTCTAGCATTAATCCGAATGTTGGAAAAAGTGATCCTAAATAACGATCTTGAATATTATCTTGAGATATATAACGATCCTAAATATTATTTATTTGATTTTAAATTCTACTGTGATCCTGATTATTATGTAGATTTTAATGGTGATGATGATGATTTGGTCTTTATTGATGAATAAAATACTACCCTAAAAAATGAATAAATTAAAAATATTTGAAATTATTAGAGTGGTACCGATTTGGTATTAGAGCTAAGTAAATAAAGTAATATAATGAATAACTATCATAGTATAGAATTTTTTTTAATATAAATTAAGTATGTTAGATTTAACTAATCGAAATTATTCAAGAGATTTAGTACAGGAAATAAAAGTCGAAGCTACAGAAGTATGTAATTGATATATGAAATATCATTATGAATATTATGATTGTAAAGAATATGATAGAAAAATAGAATTAATAAAAGTAATAATTATTAAAATAGAATCATGGATAGAATAATGAGAAATATTCTAAAGATTTTTTTTAAAAAAAAAGGAGGAGAGAGAAAATAATGAAGGGGGTTTCAAACCCCTCTATTTTTCAATGGTCCCATAACAGCTCCCTTGTTTCAAAACATTTTCATTAAAAAAAATGATGGTTATAACAATAACACTCATTAATTCAATTTTGAATAGTCTACCAATATACTTCTTGTCTTTTCTAAGAATTCCAAGCAGGGTGCCGAAAAAACTAGTACCCATACAGAGAGATTTTTTGTGGGGAGGTTCAGAAGAGAGAAGGAAAATACCTTGGGTTAGCAAGCACTGACTATTGGTGGAGTGTTTAAAAAAATCACTGACTACTGTTTTGTTTTGACTGTTTGCATGGATTTTGATGGTGTTCTGTGGTTGTCATGGTTTATGGTGATATGTTTATTTTGTTATGCCTGTTATTATTGCATGGGTTTGGTGCTGAAATAAAGTTGTGTTGTCTGTGGGTTGTCTTACTTTTGTATGATGTAGAGTGGATGGAGGATCTTTGATGATTCCCAAACTAAAACAAACTTATGAATCTCTGTTTGGAGAGTTTTGGGTGGGTGGTGCTGGTTTGCTCTTCTTCTAGAGTGAGGCGAGTGATAGAAAAGAAGAAAGTGTTCAACAAAATAAGAGAGTGTGATTCAGATGAGAGACAAAAAGGAGGGATTGAGAATCAATATGTTTTTGCTAACTTTTTCAATGGACAGAGAGCCTTTTTTTCATGTTGTTTGTGCATGTATGCTTTGGATGCTAACGGAAAGGAATGAAGACAATTATGGGTGAATTGTGTGAAGCATTCTAAAGTTTTTATTGGTTTCAGTGAAGTTCTTCCAACAGCAAACCTGGATCACTTGCTTCTCTTGGATGTTTGTTTTTTGGAGGCTGTCATGATTTGAGCGCAGGTAGCCAAAGGAAGATGGAGAGTGGTGATGCTGATTTTTAGTATATCCTGGTAGAGGTGGTTCTTCTAATTGACAATCAAATACTAGTGCTACTATCAAGTAGTTTTATGCCCAAGAGTCTACCTTGTTTTTGCTGTCTTGGTTAATTGTACACCCACAAGTTTATTGGGGTCTGTGGGTGACTTTGGAAATGCTTTAAATTTGTTTTGGAGGGATGGAGAAGCTGATTTTTAACTGCTGAAAGCTATGTGGTCGGGTATTTCATAACAGGTTAACACTAGTCCTTGGAGTAATATACTGTGTTTGAGGCGTTTGAGGCGCATACCGGGTTCTGCTGAAGATGTCCTAATTGTTTGGATTATATCTTGTCCTTGGATGGTGCTTTTTGGTTTCTGTTACTGAGTAGAGTAGATCTTTATGGTTTTATAATTTATAATTTTAACAATAGGGTATTATATAGGGGGATACAAGTTACTGGTGGTTTTTGATTACTTAGATTACTTGGATGAGAATCTTTGTATATTGGATTCTATTTCGTGTTCAGGGACACTATCGTTTTTACATAGATTCAATTTTTTTTTTGTATATGGGTTTGAGTAACTCTTGTGCTCATTTTTAATATACTTTTGCCTATTAAAAAAATGTAACACTATTTTATGTTATAAATGCACAACTTTTCCATATAAATTTGTTTTTTTTATTCCTTAACGTTAGCATTCTCCTTTAACCTCAAATTAAGTTTGAAAGATGAAATTCTAGGTTCAGTTGTCCAAAGATTATGGTCCGGGTTTTAAGAGTTTATTTTTTTTTTTTGTCATAGATTTAAAATAGTATTACTTTAAAAAATTCATCAATAATTGAGTCTTTAAAATGACTTGATTCTTTAAATCGTTTAAACTTTGAAGACTTAATTAGTGATAAGACTTAATTAGGGGTGAGAATAGGTCGTACCGTTCATCGGATGCCATATTCTAGCTTATTTTAGACATAGTCTGACTTAGCCTATTTAACAAAAAGGTCAGGTCAAGACTTTTTTTAAAATTCATTTAGCTAAAGATGGCAGGCTAAGGCTTTTAAAAAAAACATACTAGACCTATTACAGACACACAATCTAGTATATTATAATACTCTGACATATTATTTATAATATTGTAATATTTGAAAGTAAATACACGCTTGCCTATTTATTTATGAAGGTCTAGTGACCTATTTATCAGTATGGATTGGATCGGCCAACCTCTTTATCGTTAAAGGCATACAATCTCATTTACAAGTGAAGGCTTGTGACATATTTATAGGTGGAGGGACATACATATTCAAAGGTCTTGTTGAAAAGTAGACCTTTAATAGACTTCCAGACCAGACATTAAAAATAAGTTTTTTTTATAAGCCAAATGTATGCTAAAATAATTATAAGGGGTACTCCGAACCCATATACAAATATATCAAAAGAATCAATTACATGTAACACCACCTAGATGAGATAAGCAAACAGCCCCCGTACACACTTGACAACCCCAAAAGCATAGTTTTTAAAGGATATATATATGTAGATGCTGACATATACAGCCAAAAAAAATAATAGAAAAACTATAAGCTCCTCTTGAAGGTGTTGAGCAAATCAGTGCATACTGCATAGGCCTAACTAGAATGGATTCAAATCCTCAACCTTTTTTTATGGATTTTTATGGGAAAAGGTAGGTGACTTTAGTGTATTTTGGGAAAGAAAGAGGTGAGAGAAAAATGGGAAATAAAATGAGAGAAAGTAATATATGAGAGAGATAGAGAGAAAGTCACCTATCTTTTCTCACGACAAAGGTAGAGGATTCAAATCCAACTAGAAGATCAGCAAGAGCGCAGGCAGGTAAAGAATTTATACAGCAATCAGAATAAGAGAAGCAACCTTTTCTAACAAACTCCTATTCCATGTCTACACCCCGCTGTGTTTGGATAAGGGATTTCAATCGAGCAATGTAATTTTTGAGGGCATTTAAAATACCGTCCATTAAAATATTTTGTTTGGATGTTTTCACCAGATAAATTTTAAATTCCCAGCATTTTGATCGTGTATTTTCTTTACTCAAAATCGAGGATTTCAAATGACACCTAAAGAGGTAGGATTTTCAAATTCCTTGCTCTTTTTTTCTCTCTCTATCTTCTCCGACCTTGACTACCAGTACCACCTCACCTCATTCAACTTCTCTGTTATGGCTTCCCCTGCCATCTTCTTCAATATGTTTATGGCTTCTCGTCCATTGCTCTAGCTCAGAGGCGGACCTTGGTAGGGGCGGGGGGGAGCCGGAGCAACGGCTCCTCCCCAAAAAAAAAAAAAACTTTTTTTAGAATAATTTTTTTTTAGGCACCCCTCAAAACGACGTCGTTTTGGGGGTGTAGGTTTTGAAAAATTAGAAACAGTGTATGTATAGCACCGTGCGTGGGGGATATGGGGTTCGAACACGTTTTCGAGCTTGAGGAGTAGGACCACTTGTACCTGTACGCCGCCTCCACCGTCGCGTCCGTTCTGTCGACCACCGCTGCTTTCGTCGACCACCGCCGTGTTCTCCGTCGAGGCGTCGACCACTTCATCGCAATATCCTCCTCTGGTTCTCTGTCTTGTGTCTTCAACTCTGCATCGCGCATCACTGTCTCGCCTCTCGCCGTGGCCGCCGTGGGCCCGTGGCCGCCACTCAACCACCGCCACGACGCCACCTCTGGCTTCTGCTCGGCAGCTCCAACTTGGTAAGGTAAATGTCTTATGTCCATTTAAATCAGAAGAGAAGAGGATGAAAATCAAAATAGAGAAATGTTGTACATAGCATAGGATGATAGGAATGCTGAAAGCCTGAAATGATATTGTCATATTGATAAAATGGATTGAGTTTTCAAACTTGCTTTGCTTTGTGGTTTGTGCTATTTGCTCTGTTCTGTGCGCCTCTGTCTGCTGTGTGTGGGTCGGTGGTGAGAAATAGAATTGTGAGATGGGTGTAGAAACTTTTAGTTCTGATGTAATCATTGATGATTTCAAATCTTTAAAAGAACGAAGAGCAGTATTTTAGATATAGGTATATTTTTTCTTTTATATATTTTATTATTATTTTGCATTAATATGTTATTTTGAATTACACTAAAATTATATATTATGCAGGTTGGTGGCTGTTCTGCTACTTAGCATTCGGTTCCATGCTTTTTTGCGGTTCCATGCTTTTTTGCTTGCCTTTTGTAATGTTCAGTTTGTTCAGAGGTTTTGGTGTTACTGTAGGTAGGGACTTAGCATTTGACTTTAGGTTGATGTAATATCTTTAGTTGCTGTGATTAGTACTGACAACTTTGATATTTTGTATATGGGCTCGGGTACCTCTTATACTTATTTATATATAAATTTTTTACTTATAAAAAAATATTACATTATTTTAATTGTTAGTTTATGGCTTCCCCCAAAAATATGGTGAAGGTCCGCCACTGCTCTAGCTCAGTGATATGTCAAACTCACTGTTCTGCAAGCATGTTGATTTTCAGGTAATTTTCTTTTCTTTTTCATTTCCTTGCTTTCTTCACTCTTCGTTTGCTACGATTGAGATTTTGAGGTCAGATTCGCTAGCAGCTTCAAGCTCAAAATTGTCATTGTTAGTTCAATTTTGGGAATAGATTTACATTTTCAAAGCGACTTGCATCTTAATCTCAGGGAGCTTTCATTTAACATTTTTGTTCGGATTCAATCTGTAGAAAAAAGGGGGCTTCGATTTCATTTCTCGATTTTCCTTGTTTTCTGTTCAAATTTGAGATAATAATTTGTGTAATTACAGATTATGAGTCAAATTTTTGCTCAATGGCCGTTCATTTGGTCTAAGAGCCAGTACAACAAAGAATTGATGGAATTGGGAGATCTCTAGCATGAACTAAAAGGAGTAGAGTTGCAACTATGCACAAGAAATCTGAAAGGGTAAGCTTTTCATTCAATGAATTTTAATATTTATCATATTTTGTAAAATAAACTTTAATTTATTATTCATTTGTTCATTTATCTTTGCTCTTCAAAAGTGAAAATAAGATAAACTAAAGAATGAAGGAATTGCAAAAGCTGTGTTTGAATATGGTGGGTTTCTTATACTATTAAATAATAATATTCGATGTCATTCAATTTAATTACAAGCTTAAAGTGGATGTTCAATCTTCCCAATCTGCATAGAGCTGCAATCTATTCAGGTTTGTGAAAATTTCAAATTTTTCCTGATTGAATTATCATTTTTTTCTATTTTTTTTTTTTTGACATTTTGAATGAGTTGAAGACTCTTTTCTTGACATGTTATAGATTAGCTATTGGTTGCAGCGCAGGACTTGGTTTGAAGTCTTGAGTAGCATGTTTTTAAGGAAGCAAATAGAATATTTTGTGCTTGTAATTGATATTATTGGCTTTGTCAACTTATATCATATCATAAGGTGTGGGAAATATCATTAATTAGGCTATTCTTCTATGGATCGAAGACTTTTGTTAAATATTTTATGTGAATGAAGGATGCATGATTACATCAAGGACGCAGCCTTTCTTTGTATGCTATAGAATTCTTTTATCAGCTGTGAGGTTCTGCACAAACTTGGAATTCCCCATCCCATTTAATTCTTGCAGGTAACTGAATTGCTCCTATGTTAATTCAGTTTCCAAATACTCCCTCTGGTCCTATATATAAGAGGTAAAACTCTAAAACATACAGATCAAAAAAATGCATTGAAATAAGCTATTTGTAATTAATATTCATATAAATTTACAAATTTAACCCTTCAATAATTACTGAACAAACCTACTTGTATTGAAAGTTACACTGTCTCGTAAATATAAACCCTATTATAAATAAGGGTAAAATTGGAAATGAGCATTTAATATTTATCAAAATACATGCATGTCTCTTATATTTTGGACAAAAAAAAAATAGTCATTTACCTCTTATAATAAGGACCGGAGGGGGAGTAATAACTTTATACTGGATAGCTTCGTATTGTTTTGTGGGTCAGGGACCATTGCTAAAGGTGCTGCACTCTTTGTACCAATGGGAGTTTTTGGCTCTATTGACTATTGTTCCCGTTCTCACGCTCTGGTCCTTGTCTAATAGATGGATAGTACCTGGATGGAGGCTTGGTTGGTTTGTCACAAATGATCCTTGTGGCACTTAAAAAAACCCATGGCAAGGCCAAAAATGGAAGAAGTGGTTAGAGAGCTTGAAAATATCTGGTCTATGATGCCAGAGACCGATGCCAAGCGAGCTGACTACGGAACTAGTGATTCTGGACCAATATTCAATTCACTACATTCATCATCTATAATAAAGACTCCATTTATATCAGGAGATGTGTTGGGTAGTAACCTTTGTTAGTGGAGATATACGAAGCATCAAACCAAGACAGAAGTTGAACAATGGCCATATAAATATTTTTCAATTTATTCTTTTTGTTAATTATTTTATTTAAACCAATATATCGATTTTGTAAAGTTATTATTGTTTCAAGATGACAGTAATTTGTGATAATCCATTCCATGTCTCAAAGATGACAGAGTAGTTTATGTTATGATGCATATGAAATATGTGTATGTTTGTTTTAGATTCTAAACCTTCAAATTTCCGTTTGTGTCCGTAGGAATCAATTTTGCAACTTCAGCTTTTGTTTGGACAGAAAACAAGGTGAATAAAAGTGGATTGGGGAGTCCAAAACTGAGTTTTGTGAAAGCAAAAATTTCTAACTTTTTCGTTGAGAGTAATTAATTCTAGATTTAGGACCCACAAAATTCTATATATTTACACCTCAAAAGTGATTTTACTTTATTATCCAAACAAAATCAATTCTTCTAAACCTACTTTTAAAATATTGTTATCAAACACAAATCAATTTTTTTAACCTTGATTTTTTCCAAAATCAATTCTACTAAAATCAATTTTATCAAAATCTAAAACAAATGGATTTTATCAAAATCTAAAACAAATGCATTATACTTGGAACTAATGTTAGTAACTAATTTTGGATTTTGGATATTGTGTATCCAAGGTGGTATTTGTTTGTCCAGCATGGTGGGGCCGGTCTCCTATGAGAGAGTAGTGGCATGGAAAATCTCTAACTATACAGTTGAGGATGCTCAACATTTCACTGTAGATATACAGTAACCACCAGGTGTCATGCTTTGATTGGTCTACCATTTTTGTCCTTTTTTGGTAGCTTACCCCGTGGTCCAACGAATTCTTAGCCATTTTTTCTCCAACCTATTTCCTACTATCAGGAGTAGAGTGTCTGAAACTCTGATATATGAAGGTTCTACATCTGGACGTGTCAATCTACAGTTGGTTTATGTTTTTAAGTGGGTGTTTGGAACCACTTATTTTTCCCATCAAACGTGCGTCTAACACAAAAACGTGGTATGAGTACCAAACCCAGTTGTTTGGCAAAATATGGAAATGCAATTTCCGAGCATCATAAGCACGCCTTCAGGGAAGCAGCCCTGGCTAGCTTTTGCTTCACATCAAAATTGATTTTGCATATGAGTAAAGGGCATTTCTCCTATCTACCCTTCCTCGGATGTTCTATCATTAGCCACTCACAAGTTGCACCTGTGTCACCAACGATGCTTCCTTTTGTGATTTCAGTTTTGCCGCTCCGCCGACTGGAAACGCTGCTTCCGCCGCTCCTAATTTGGTTAGGCTTAAGGTTAGGAAGTGTAGAAAAGTTAGCTGTGAAGTTGTGGAGTGGTTGCATGAAAAGAGAGGTTCTTTGGCAGTGAAAGGTGAAGCTTTGGATGGGAGTGGTACTGGTACGAATGGTGTAATTTAGGGATCTGCCCCAACTTTCATAATGGTAGGGATGATATTGACAATAAACTTTTGTGAAAGGCTTTGATTCCACACTAGGCCAAAGCCTCAGTGGCAAGCACGTATTAATACCTAATGTGATCAGAGATTCTATATTGGAAAAAATTTTCAGGGTCTGTTTGATTCGCGATACAGGACAGAACAGAGGGAACAGTACAGAACAGTACAGAACAAGTAGTTGAGTCACATCACAACTTTTTGTGTTGTATGATGTTTGTTAGGCGATGTACAGCACAAACGATTTTGTACTGTACGTTGTTTGATATGCTTACGTACTGGACAAAACAATGTAAAATTTGCAAAAATGCCCTTATTTTATAATGTTTGATTTACACTATAAAAAGACACCGAACAAAATGTTTTATATTTTAAAATATTTTTTATTTATCATTAAAATATTATTTTTTATGATCATTAAATTATTATGTTCATCACCTGTTTTACTCACCTGCAATTCTTGCCACTGCCAACTTACTTTGCAAGGGAAGCAATAATAATTGAAAACCTCGGGCAAGCACTTATCCTGTTGCCAATGCTAGTTTCCTATTCGCAAAACCGCTTGGCACCGCAACCAAGGCGCTGGCTAAGGTGAACTAGCCACTCGTATCTCTCACAGTGAGAGAGATATGAGAGAGACATGATAAATGTTTTTGATCGTTAGATTAAGGAGCTCCACATGATTTTATCATGTACCAACTACATCAAATAAATTTTTTTTTTTCATTTCATCTTCTCTCTCCCCTCTCCTCCACCACCCACTCCGACCCCAACGTTCTCACTCCCTTCTCCTCTGCCACCCCCTCAGCCTCCCTTCCCCTCCCGCCACCCCCACCCCCCATTTCCTCAGCCTCCCATCAATTTCCCGACCATCATTCATGGCTGTGTCGCTGTCCACGGCGGCAACCACCACCATCAACATCAAGCTCAGCCGTGACCTCGAAGACAAACCCCATCAAAACCCCATCGACCACTTCTCCGAGCGCGAGGCTCCGAACCTCGAAGACGATCTCCAAACTCTAAATCAGCTCCGCCGTGACATCGAGCGCCACTCTCCTCCCTCTCCGCCGCGACCTCCTCCAATCCTGTTACAAGTCTGACCCGACAAACTCGGTTCTGTTAATGCCTTATGGCGGCGAAAACAGAAGAAAGGAGTTGAAGGGAGGTCAGATCTACATCGTAACCGTCTCCGAGACTCCGACCCGACAAACCCTCCCTCTGTGCTTGGGATCGATTCTGCCAGAAATGGAAGGGGTGGGGGTGGGGGTGGGGGTGGCGGTGGCAGTAAGGGGTTTCTGGGAATGGGGAGGGGTGGCGGTGGGGTGGGAGGGGAAGCGGCGGCGGCGGTTGTGGTGGTTATGGGGGAGGTGCCAGCTGTGAAGAAGGAAGAAGACATTGAGATGGTGAGATGGAGGTATAATCAGGTGTGAAGGGTGCATCATAAGATCTCTAGAACCTCAGTTGATCAATGGCTGATAATACTGGCTCACGGTGAGCGACATAGTGAAGTCGCTCACCCTAGCCAGCGCCCCGCAACCAAATCAAAACACACCCACAACCATTTTTAGTGGGAGACGTGGGTAAAATTGAAGGCTATTTTTGTTATTTTATTTGTACTACTTGGGACAAAAAGTTGTCCCTTGGTTAAGTGAGTAACAAATATTGATAGTTTTGTTCTGTCCTTTGTCAGTTTTTTGTTCTGTCACACCTTCATTTATGATATCAAACATATAACAAATCACTTTGTGCTGTGCTGTCCCTTGATTTACTACGAATCAAACGGACCCTCAATGTTTTTCTTTTCACTGGAAAAAATGTAGAAATACATATAGGGTGAATATTGCTTTTGGGCGGTATGTGAACTTGTGAAGGTCCTCTTGCTTCACAAATTCAGTTTTTAGTTGGTACCCATTTTAGTAATTATACATCAAAAAGCAATTTCGATCTAAACTATCCAAACAATATATATTGTTAAAAATCACTTTTTCGATGGATGTATCCAAACATAAATCACTTCACTTTTAACTCACTTTTAACCAAAATCAATTTTACTTTTTACAAAATTAATTCATTCAAAATCACTTCTATCAAATGTTTATCCAAACACACGAATGTTTTTTTCTCATCTTATTCGATTGACAGCTGTATGCATCCTATATTCATTAGAGCTCAACAGCTTTAACTGAACATTGGATAGTGTGAACCGAAATAAAGTTGCTTTTGTGCATGGTTTCTTTGGGTCTTTTTTCTTTTTTTAAAAAAAGGTTAAAGTAATCTTTTGGTCCCTATATGTGATACTGATTTTCAATTTGGTCCCTATACATAAAAAGTTATCAAATTGGTCCCTATACGTGACACTGGTTTTCAATTTGGTCCTCACTGCTAATTGGTCCTTATATAAAAGGGACCAAATTTTAAATTAATATCACATGTAGGGACCAAATTGAAAATAATTGTCACATGCAAGTATCGATTTCAATTTTTTTTGTTGAAATGGTCCCTATATGTGGTAATAATTTGTAATTTGGTCTTCTTATATAGGGAATAATTAGCGGTGAGGACCAAATTGAAAACCAGTGTCATGTATAGGGACCAAATTGATAACGTTTTATATATCGAGACCAAATTGAAAATCAATATCACATATCGGTACCAAAAGATTACTTTAACCTAAAAAAATCGTGGCTAGGCTTTTCCCTTTCCTCTCAAAAGAGGCCTTTTATTCAAATGCCTTTATCGTCCCGATGTCACGCCTTGCTTTGCCCTTCATTCTCAAAAGAGGCCTTTATTCAGTCAAACACTCCTCCATAGCTTCAGTAGGCCTTTCCCTCTCAATTAATTTGCTTTTCATTTCTCACTCCCCCGTTTCCAAAAGAGGCCTTCTCCCTCCCTTTCTTTCATTTACCACTGGAAGGCTTCCACTTCGCCGGTGTGAACGTTAATGGCCACGGCTCCGGCTTCGCCCTCACGTTAAATGCTTCGGTTAGAAGAAGATAGTGAGTTTCTCGGTTTTTTTCACTTGCTCTGTTGTTTGTGCTCATCTTTGTAACGATTTTTTTTTTTGGTGGTGGTGTTCATCTACCGAAGAACCTCTCCACTATCCAGACGTTACGATGTCCGCTGTCGCCGCTAGATTTTTCACGCACTCCGCCGCCACTAACGTCGAGTGTGGCCGCCATTGGCAGACCGAGACCGACCCGATCGCCAATCTATGGCGTCTTTTTTAACGAAGAAGAAGTGCTCTTGCCATGTAATTCCTGTTTTCTCCTCATTTATACCACGCTTTGTAAATAAATATAAACGAGGGGTTGATTATATCATTTTGGTTGGTTTTCTGAGTGAATTTTTTGATTGCATTTTCTTTGTGTATAATGTAGTTCTCCTTTTTAGTTGTAATTGATTAACACATTAACACATAAGCATTGGGTTAAGATGATTTGCTTTTATGCTTTAGTTATATTAATTTACAAGCTTCTTCATGGTTGAAACTTGAAAGTATAATGAGAAATACAAGGGTTCATTGTTTTATGATGAGATAATCTGATCCAATTCTGTTTCTATTTAATTGATTTTTCCAGGTACTTTTAGCAAGGTTACACCATTGCAATTGGAAAGCTTGCTGACAGACAGAAACACTACAACATTGTGGCTGGTGAGTAATGTGAGTTGAATGAATTCCTTGGGCATCTGCTATATAGTTCGTAGGAGCATTACACACTTGAAGCTCCCATCTTGGTGCCTCACTTATCACGTTTTCTCTTATAAAAGGACATAATCATGCTATACTATTTTATAAACCATTGTTCTAAATCTCTTATTTGTTATGCAGCAACTTTTGTGAGCTTCCTGTTGGGACAGCTTGTGTTGCTGATGTTCAGACCAAGGGACATTGATTTGATATGTACTAATACTGTAATTCTCTGTACTTATCTTATATTTATGTCAAATTTTCTCAGCGCCAGATGATTTTCTTTGATATATGTCAGTTGGCATACATGGCCAATTTATCTCCATGATTGATTATATGATGTTAACATTTAATTATTGAGCATGAATGTGAAAAGACTAAATTCTTTTACTGTTATAGCTGTTAGGACTGCTATATGAGCATAGTAAAATCCTATGGCTTTTATTTGGGGGATTAGCCGCTATCGTGAGGTTTTGAATAAAGTTCCACCACTAAATAGTTTTTCGAGGCGTTGACATTTTTTTCTAGCACTGAATATCTGATCCTCATAGTTTTTAACTCACTTGTTTTTTAATTTTAAATTGCTTTAGGCTTTGAACAGCTTTGGGACTATCAATAATACAAGCAGATTTTTGAAGTGCTTCTGGTACAACTAATACAAAGTTTTGTGGCTTTTGGAATTTCTTCTTGCCTTTATAGCATGAAACCTTTATGTTGTTTCTCTGTTTTGATGCTGGGGTTGTAAAGTTAATCATGTTTGAAGATCTTAATTGATTTTGGTGAAAGCACAATGAAATGAAGAAATATATAATGCATTTACTTTGTTTTATTGTTTAATTTGGATTCTTGATCTTGAAGACCATGTGTAGAATAAATTTTGTTGAATGAAGATGGTGAATGCATTTTGTAAATTTAGTGAAGTGTGGGGCATGAATTTGCTGGAAATGGTTGGAATGTTAGGAAGAGGATATGATGCTTGAGGTTGATGTATTTGTGAAGTCCTTGAAATCTATTCTTAACTTGAAATAAAAAATGGAGTTGGAGAAGTCAAGCATGCCTGAACACAAGTCTACCATTTCAAAATCTTATCACAATTTGTTGGTGTCAATATTATTACAATGCCATAGAAGTTACAGTTTTAGAATATTTTCATTCTGGTAGTATTTGTAATTTGTTTTTAAAAATAATTTCACACAATTTTTATATTCGGGAAGTTCGAATCTGATGCCTTGTGTATAATCTTCTGGGCCACTTCTTCTACACTCTATTTAGGAATTTTGATGGTTGTAGTGTGGCAAGATACCATCTTGGTATTTCTGCAGCATTCAACCCAACCTGTAGGATAGATTACCTCTGGCCTTTCGGAATTTAATTTTTTCAATGGTCTTTCATTTGAGTTCATGTTTCCTTTGTTGGATTTGGTAATGTGATTTTGGAATGAATCTATGTTTAAAGCTTCTGTTAACATTCATGAGGCATAAGTGTAGATAATTTTTTGTGGAACCATATATTTTGAAGCTCATCAAAAGGATTTTATGATTTTTTTATTTATTTAATTTCTTGCTATGTTGATTGTAAAAAGATTTCCCATTTCTTAGATTGTTGGTGGTGACTTTCCATTTTTGTATGTACTTCCTGTTCACATTTGTAGCCATTCGGTGTGATAATAATGTAGATGCAATGTTGAGATATATTGATTTTTCCCTGAAGTGCAGTCTTTTTGCAGATATTTTGTTTAAATATCTTTTTTATTTGCTTCTTGACTTAATCTGCTATTCTATTGTTGTACTTCTCTTCCCATGTTAATTATTGTGGAAAAGGCAATGTCTTCACTCTTGCATTTTCAATTGTGCCGAAAGCTTATTAAGAATTATTTAGCCAGTAAGGCCTTGGTGTATACATTATTTTCCTGAATAAATCGTTTATAAGGAATTAGTAGTTTTTGTGTAAGGAATCTGGATAGTTTTTGTACTTCAACCCAGATTTATTATTAATAGTGCTTATAGACTAAGCTTATAAATAATATTTATAAATCAGCATGTATTTTTTAAGGAACTGACAAAAATTAGCATGAGGTGTTTTTAATGTTCTCATGTCCTGTTTTGTCTCTAACCATTATTTAATCTGACAAAAAAAGGAAATATTTTGAAGTGTGTTAATTGACTTATGATGGTCTTCAGGTTTTTTTTTTTTTTTTTTTTAATTTTTATCCTCTATTAGTTGAATTTTAAGTTTTGAACTTTTGCTTACATATCATGTATTGGTGGTTCCTCATAGAGTATCTTCACTTTTTTTATGCTTCCTTCTAAATGGACATTCATCGGATTTGTTTGGAAAGTCTATTGGTTCCATTTCAGTTCTTCACATGGCCTTATGTTGGCAATTGAGCGTGCTATAATTTCTGATTTTTTATGCGTGCTACTTAGAAAATAATTGGGTCAAAATGGGGAAAAGAGCATACAACACTATGACATTTTTTTGCTTTCAATCTCTTTCGTATTTGTTCTTTTATTAGTTCATGTTTTGGTTATTTTCTACGTTGATATTAATTTAGTTGAGATTTAATTGCACTTTGGTCCCTCAACTTTTCAATTATACAATTTTGGTCCCTCAAAAATTTAATCGCACATTTAGTCCTCTAATTCGTCAAATTGTGCAAAAATAATCCTTTGATTGGTCATGGAAAGAATGACTTGATTTTGCACAATTCGACAAATTCGAAGACTAAGGGCCCGTTTGTTTAAGATTAAAAAATAATTGATTTTGTTACAAAATAATTTAGTGATTATTTTTAGAGATTTTTAAAAAAAGCAGAAGCAGATTTGTGTTTGTTTACAATCATAAAAATCACTTTTTTTTTAAAGTAGTTAGTTATAAAAACTGATTTTTTTTCCAGAAGCAACTAAAAACTGATTTTCATTTTAACCCCAAAAATGATTTTTTTCTGCTTCTGATTATTTTCAGAAGCAAAAACAAACACACTAAAAACATAAAAAAAAAATCATTTTATGGTTAAAAAATGATTTTTTTAACAAAATAAGCAATAACAAACGGGCTCTAAATGTGCAATTAAAATTTTTTAGGGACGAAAATCACACAATTGAAAATGTTGAGGGACGAAAAATGCAATTGAGCTTTTAGTTGATAGATGTATTGATTTTCATGTTTTCATGCATGTTTTGATACATCCCTTTTATATTTTTATATTTTTGGTACATTAAAAAATAATGGTTATTTGAAAATTTCCAATGCATGGGTTCTAACACTAGGATTTTTTTTTTCTAACACTAGCATTGAATTCAATTTCTTTCTATTGTAGGCTTCTTCCAAAATGAACAATCTTCACGATCAATGTGCTACCACATTGTAAAAAGAAAGTTTTAAAATTGCAACTATAAACTATTCCTGCAACATGTTGAACCTGCAACAATAAGTGGTATAGAGATACCGATTAGGGATGAAAACACAAATTTCGGCATTGAAACAATATTTGAGAAAAAAATTGTTCTGTCAAGAAATAATATCAATATAAAATATGTGGTGATATTGTTTCCTAATGTAATTATTTTATACATTAATATTAATTTAATCGATGCATGTACTAATCATAGTTTTAATCATATTCTATTACATCTCTTTATATTAAAATAATTTTGAAACATTTAAAACTAAAATTTATATGATAAGTTCCCGTGCGTGTCGCACGAGTAACTACACTAGTATTAAACAAAGAATAAATGGCTGGTTGTTATCTTTTCATACTAAACTTGCCACTTTTTTGTATTTTCTATAATATCAACTTAAGTATAGAACCCTGCTTGTATTGTATCACTATCATATTGCCGTAGTGAAAAAAAAAAAAAAATGGTCAGCGTGAAGAAGTTAGTGAAAATAATATAATTAATCATATTTTTACAAATTGTCTAATTTTATTATTATTTTTAGATTATTTTAAATTTTTATTATTTAAAAATTGGCTATTGCTTATTTATTTGGCACATTTTATATTGAAATCCCAACTTTTTAAATAAATATTCAAAAATAAAATATTATAATTGAAGGTAATTAAATTACTTTATCCAAACAAAAAATTTGAAATATAAGGTATTTAAATTACTCTATCCAAATAAAGTATTTTCAAAAAGAAAGTAATTCAATTGAAGTAGTTCAATTGCAATGTATTTCAAATCCCTTTGAATTTTAAAATACACTATCCAAACACACACTAAGTTTAATCAAATCAATAACCTTTTCAAAATCCACAATACTTAGTAAAGGTCATGTTAATAGGTTATGCTCGGACTCTAGGATTGAAACACAAACCAAACTCATTTATATGATAACCTAAGTTCACCTAATTTATTCCCACCCCTATTTGCATATACAACCGCACTTTGACTGTCAAGCTTTTACAACTACGCTTTACTAGTCAAATTATTGCAACTTCTCCCACCTCTATCCTTAACCTACGACAATTTCTTATTTCCTTTTGTCCTACCCCACCCGTTCCACTAACCTCTAAAGCATCATTTTTGTTACTTAATAATACTAGTATCTTCATAAAATATTCGAGTGTGCATTTGAATGACACGTCCATAGCATTAAAAGCAATAAAAATTTAAAAAGCCAAATGACACTACCTTTGTTGCACGACCAATGAAAAGATTTGAAGTAAATTAATATTAATATTGAGAATATTCTAATATTTGAATTAATAATTGTTATTATCATATGCAATTTTTGTTTTTTATTGGTTTCTCGGGATATCCTCCACGCACAATTATGGAGACAGATCTCTCGAGTCGGGAAGGACAATAAGGACTACAAAACTCTCCCTCAAGAATTTTATAAGCAATTTTTGTTTATTGCCATTATTTAGTATTATTTATTTATTTATTTATTTATCTATTGCTTAATGAATGTCTTAAAAATATTTTAAAAAAAATCACATTAAAACCCTAACGTGTCACGTGTGCCCAGCAGCCAGACAGAATTGACTGAAACCCATGCACCTCCAACGCACAGGATCCGCACTCCATGACTCTCTACGACTCTACGTGGCAAAATTCGCCACCTACCGAATAGATGCCACCGCCAACCTCGGTATAGGTGATACTAACGTGAAGGATTTGGATTCTCTTTTCTCTCTCATCAACCTATAAATGTTTTTTTTGTTTTTTACTCACCCAGATTAGTACTTGTGATTGAGTGAGTCCTCGAAGTATCCTCATAATTTAGATTCTTAAATTCATTATGAGATTAATTTTCTAGTCGGTCACGTGGTTAATAAATCCTGACCAAGAATTATTGCATACCCATTAATCGAACTTATACTCTATAATTCGTCTTTAAATAACAATGCGTTAATCATTTGTACGCAACCACTTGGTTCATCAACCTATAAATGTGAGTTTTATTTTATTTTTTTCTCTATGATTAATAGTTGTTTATATATATATATATATATATATATATATATATATATATAAATCAATGAAGATTTATTTTTATTTTTATCAAAACGAAGAAGAAGATTTAATTATTCATTTGGTTTTTAAATTATTTGAATTTTTTAAATAAATCGATCAATTAATTTTTGTTAATGAGTAAATCCTTAATTGCCCCGTGAAATTATAAAATCGTATTAATTTTGTTTTTGAAATTAATAAAATTTCAAAAACATTTCTAAATAATAAATTAATATCAATTTAATCCATCATTTTGCTCACTTAGAATTAACTAAGTCACTGATACTGCTAACTTAAGATTAACTTCGTATGTGTTATTATCAGCGAAGGTACTAAATAGATTAACATTTAACAACTTCAGGGATGTTTTTGAAATTTAGTTAAAACTAGGGACAAAGTTGATATAAATTTACAATTTCAGCAACTAAGTTGGGGATTTACTCTTTTTTAATTGAATCCTTGAACTTATATAAAAATCTTAATTAGATTCTTAAAATAAAAAATTCGTTAATGATCATTAAGTTGGATGGAATATTACTAATTCCATCGGCCATTGCCACACACTCATATCAACCAGATGTGCTATATCATTTTGATATTTTGAGGAACAAAAAATTATCAAATTCACATCAACAAACTTAATTATCTTTCCACAAATTTTTATTGAATTAGTTTTTTTATATAAGTTTAAAAACTCAACCAATATTTCTTTTTTATTTCAATGACGTACTTAAAAATTCTCAAACAATAATTCAGGGACAAGTTTTTTTTCTTTTGGTTACAATTCAGGACTAGTTAAACCAATAATTAATTATTATTTTATTTTTCTTTGTTCCTCAGGTAGTGCTCTATATATAACAAATAACAAATATATCACGAACCCAATCACCGTTCCCCAGTTATTCTCTCATCCATTACAATGGAAACCCCATCGACACTCACCGGATTACTCCTCCACGCCGCCGATAGATTCCCTTCCCGCCGAGCCATCTCCGTTGCCGGAAAGTTCGACCTCACACACTCCCGCCTCCACCACCTCGTCGAAATCGCCGCCGCTCGCCTTGTCTCTGCCGGAATCAAACCCGCCGATGTCGTCGCCCTCACCTTCCCCAACACCGTCGAGGTCCTATCTCAATGCCTATCTAATTCACTCCCCCTTCGGTTCCTCATAAAATAAAAATAATTATTTTCTTCATTTTTTAAAATCACTCGTTTTTCTTTTTTCAATTTCTTTTTCCCAGTTTGTTATAATGTTTTTAGCGGTGATTCGAGCGAGAGCCACTGCAGCACCTCTAAACCAGGCTTACACAGCGGAAGAGTTCGAGTTTTATTTATCCGACTCGGAATCGAAGCTTCTACTGACATCAGAAGAAGGAAACAAACCGGCTCAAGCCGCGGCTTCGAAGCTCAACATCCCTCTCGCAACGGTTTCGCTCACTCGAACCGATGAAAAAGAACCGGAGCTGAACCTCTCGCTGAACCAGACCGAATCGGACCCCAACCCGGTTTCCGGACTCACCAACGATCCATCCGACGTGGCACTCTTCCTCCACACCTCCGGCACCACGAGCCGCCCCAAGGGGGTTCCGCTGACTCAGCACAACTTAGCCTCATCGGTCCGAAACATCCAATCCGTTTACCGACTCACCGAGTCAGACTCGACGGTTATCGTGCTCCCGCTCTTCCACGTTCACGGGTTGATCGCCGGGTTACTGAGTTCACTCGGTGCCGGCGCTGCCGTAACGCTGCCTGCGGCTGGGAGGTTCTCTGCGTCGTCGTTTTGGAAGGACATGGTTAATTACAACGCCACGTGGTACACTGCGGTTCCTACCATACACCAAATCATACTGGATCGCCACCAGAGCAATCCGGAACCGGTTTACCCGAAGCTCCGGTTTATTCGAAGCTGCAGCGCGTCGTTGGCACCGGCGATATTGAGTCGGTTGGAGGAGGCGTTCGGGGCTCCGGTTTTGGAGGCTTATGCGATGACCGAAGCATCGCATCTGATGGCTTCGAACCCGTTACCGGAGGATGGGCCCCACAAGGCCGGGTCGGTTGGGAAACCCGTGGGTCAAGAGATGGCGATATTGGATGAAACGGGTCGGGTTCTTGAGGCTGAAGTGAAGGGAGAGGTTTGCATTAGAGGACTCAATGTGACAAAAGAGTATAAGAATAACCCGGAGGCTAATACGGCGGCGTTTCAGTTTGGTTGGTTTCATACGGGTGATATTGGGTACTTTGATTCGGATGGGTACTTGCATCTCGTGGGTCGGATCAAGGAGCTCATAAACCGTGGAGGTATATATTTATGAGAAATAGAATATGCTATTTTGTTTTAGAATTTGCTATTTTTAGATTAATTAATAAATCATTCTATGCATTACCATTTATAAAATAATTATGAAAATGGGTTTTTCTAGGTTGTACAGTTTAAAAAACCCACAAATGAGATTGAAAAATTGTATTTTATTTCTGAAATTACAAAATACACAAGTTCTCATGTGAATTTAGTTTCTTGACATATGCAATCTATAGAAAACTCCTTATGATAATTATGATAAAAATAAATATTTTTATTGATGTAATAATTTATATTTGATTTACGGCATAATGAGACTATTCATACTAATTAAATTCATGAAAAAAAGGAATTTTCTTTGCATGGAAAATATTAAATCTGAATTGGGGAAAATAAAGTATTTTGAAATTTGATGGATGAAATATTTTGATGAAGTGTATTTATATTGGTTCTAGAAATTGTGTCTGTACTCTGATATAAAACTACTTATTGAAAATCTGGGGCATGAGTCATCAACGCGAGTTTCGTTCTTATTGTCTAAATTATCAGCTAGCAAATAATGACGCTGGCTAATTTTCACCTGATTGTAGTGAATTATCGAAAATTGAAATGGTAGTGAACTAGTGATAATGACGTTGCCCTCCTGGCTCCTACTTTCACCTAATTATTCAAAGCGTTGAAGAATCTTGGTTGTTGGCTTTAGTTTTGGTATTAACCTGTTTTTGCGCTGTGTGGGTGTGTGATAGATAATGACGTTAACAGGGTTTTGATTTAACATTAGGAAGTACGAACAGTTGCAACTCACCATCCATGGTATAAAAACAAGGATTAGTGTGTGTGTAACTGTGTTTTTTTAGTAATTAGTATGTAAATATAGAAAGAACTAGAATTTGTTTAAAAAATTATTTAGTATGAGTATGACAAAAAATAGAGTTTAATTTCTAATTACCGTCAGTGTAAAGATTTATACACTAACAGTGTAAAAAAAAACTTTACATTATGTCAGTGTATACCAATTAAATTCATTCTTTAATGCATATTGTTAATAATGAATTTATCTTTTATTTTTTAGGAGAGAAAATATCACCAATAGAAGTGGATGCTGTCCTTCTTTCGCATCCGGACATTGCTCAGGCCGTCGCCTTTGGAGTGCCAGATGCCAAATATGGCGAAGAGGTATGTCCTTTTCTCATTTAATTTATTTTTGGGTTCTTCCGTTGATTCTTCATTGATCCATTATTTTTTGTCTTTTTCTCTTGAAACTCTAAATAAATCAATCAAATAATAGCGGAAGGTCATAAGAATCAAGACGGGCCCCTACACTTTGTTTCACATGATTTGTTGCATACTTGATGACGCCTATTTTTGCATTGGTTGGTATTGAGTATTTGAGTGAGGCCCTACCACGAGGGCAACATCTAACCAACACTGAATCACACAACTGAATTTTTCTGTAGCATTGAATTTCTATCACCTTCAAGGTTTTAGCCGTCAAAACTCACAAGGTCACGATCTATTCTTCCACCACCATTTTGTGGCGTATATAAGAAAAAGCCGCTTGATAAGATTCCTGTTTTATCTAAAAATTGTTTGGCAAACGGAAAGAATAATTCTAGAAATATTCTCTGTTATTAATATTATTTATTAAATATCATATTATAATGGGCTTTTCATGCTACATGCTACCAGAAATGAAAATGATGACTTCTAAACTTCTTAATTCCCATCAGGGTGTTGTCTAAGATGCACAATCCCCTAAGGATTTGGATTCCCCGTATTTACGCATTCACGAAGTTATAAAATATACTATTGGATCAATCTTGCTTTTCATTTTTTTAATTTCTTTAATGCACACTAAAATGCATTTAATGACCTATATCACTGAATGCATGAATGCGTGAAAATAATAAATGCAGGGAATCCAAATCCATCCCCTAAAGTGGTGCAGTGGTTCACCACCCAAGTGATAAAATCTAGATCATCCAGATTGTCACTTAGATTTTTGACTTTTCAACCTCTATGAAGAACAAATGTTACCAAGAAGCATCTAGATAGGTTGTACATGGGTGTACCACCATTTTTAATCCAGATGACTTGATATAACTGGTAAAATAATTATTTTTTTTATATTTCTTTTTATTTCAAAATTACATCCCAACCCTTCTCTTCCACCCCTACCCCACCCCTCACATCCGCCAACTCACCCACAACCACCACTGGTTGGAGGACCGTCGCCATCGTCGTCGTTGTTGTCTTAAGTTGTGCAACTCAGATCTAGTGGTGCCTTAACCAGACGTCGCATTCCTCTGGTTTCATCTCTCCACGGTGGATTTCCAACTCCTACAGCCGCACAACCATTAGATCTCATCCCTTGATGCTACGGATTCTGACGAGAGAGTTGGTCACGATGGATCTACTCAGGGCCGTGGAATTGGTAAAGCCACTAAAGCGGATGCCTTAGGCATCACATGACCTTGTATCTGATAGGTTGCAGGTTCAAGCCCCCACTAGTCTCCTTGGGGTGAGGTAAATGTAAATTCTTTTGTAAGTACTCATAGAGCCTGAAGGTTTTCCCTGCCTTGGACTGGGGCACCATCTCCTCACCTTAAATTTTGTTGATAAAAAAAATAAAGGCCCAAAAATTTAATATGTAATATATATATATATCAAACATAGCAAATACCCAACAACAAGAACATAGGGAATTTTTATTTATGCATAGCAAGTAACAAAAGAAATTAATACTCCGATAGAAATATTAAATTATATCAAAAGATTGGATTCTTTTCCAAATCTATACATTGCTTGTAGAATATTATTAACAATACCCGTAACATTTGCTACTGTTGAAAGAAGTTTTTCATAATTGAAATTGCTTAAATCCTATATTAGATCGACAATGTTACATGATAGATCAAATGGGTTAATCGTGATATTTATTGAAAGTGAAATGTTAGATTTATTTGGACATACAATTTTGATAAATGATTTTGCAGTTTAAAAGGCCATTAGAATAATATAATGATTAATAATTAAAAATATATTAAGTTTCTCTAATAATTTTGCCTTAGGCCCCAAAATGTCTGTATATGGCCCTGGATCTACGCGTGTTGAGCCGGTTAGTGAGGATCTGGAAGCGATTGACACTAGCGGTGGACCCGCCTTCGACTTCCTCGTGGTTCAAAGATTTTGTTATTTTTGGTTCCATCCTTCTTTTCTTCCTTCTAGGTGGGTCTCCATCTTCATGTGCGAGACAAAATAGATTCTCCCTTAAAGCATAGCTACAATGGGGTACACGGATGTCAAAAAGGTCCGTGCCAAACAGGTCTTATGTTAAAACCCGATTTACTATAAGATAGGTCTTGCTGACCCAGTGGTTGGGAGCTTAGGTGCTAGCCACTATGTGTCCCATGTCACGTCTTCGAACCTTGGCAAGAGTAACTGATAATTTTTTGTTAGGATTTTTCTTTTGAACAAAAGAAGATAAAAATACGAAACTCGCAACGCTGGATTTCGAACCCATGTCATACTAAACGAATTAAGCGTCCTCAACCATCAAGCCATGTATCGAAGTTGTGTCACCACCCAGCTACAGAGAAAACGGGTCGTGCGACCCGTGAACACGACCTGGACGAATCTATCAATTCAGTCAATGAATGGCTTTGACATTTCAATGGTAGTCATGTAATAGCGATTAAAGGAAGCCCCAACTCAATTTTGAAAATAGTTTGCGATTGAGGGATTAATCATTCAACAAATTCACCACGAACTTCTTTTCGTCTTCGTCTTGTTCAAACCAACACGATACCATCACCCAAACCCAAACTTCAGTTTCCATTTTGACCCACTGCATTTCATGTCTCGTTGAAGCAACCCACCTCCCATTCCGCTTCTTCCAATTCCCTCTGCCACCACACCCTCTTATCTAATTCCACCATCATCCACCTCCTCGCACCATTCAAGGCCCCTCTTTGTAGATGTTTAATTTTTTTAACAGACCCTTCTGTGCAAATTAGCCAAGTTGGCTTACCTAGAAATCCGGCTATTGTATATTATTTTCAGGGTACACAGGTGTACCACTTGATTAAGTGCTTCATGGTAACATTTGCCCTTTATAGAGGCTGAAATGTGAAACTCCCAAATGACAATTTGGATGATCCAGATTTTTCCATTTTGGTGGTGCATCATTGCTCCACTCTGGTGGGTGGTACACCAAAGTCTTCACCAGAATCTGCTGGTTAAGCCACTTATTTTCTCACATATTCATATTACCAACTGCTCTGAAATACTTTGAGTTTTTTACCTTTTTAATAGAGTTATGTTATTTAAACATCAAATTTTGTACATTGCATTTGATATCATATGTGTTTATCTCTATCTCTCATTTTTTTTTTGGTACATACGCATTTCAAAAATACATCACAAAATCAAAGGAGACATCGTATAGTGTCTCTATTTTGATGTTTAAGAAGCATTTCTCTTTTTAATATTCAGAAAATTTCAAGGCAAACTACAATTGATTGAAGATTCATAATTAGTTTGAAATAGTGATAATTCATATATTTTATAATCATTGATCATCTATTCTTTGTTATTTTTGAAGTAAAAGTCTTTGGATAAATAAAGTAGGTGTAAAAAGAGATACAAGAAATGAGTATATGGTCCTATTATTTCTTGTTTCTACTGACAAATAAAAGGATTTAATTGGTATACACCGACAGGGTATAAAAATTAAACTCCAAATAAAATAAGGGCAATGAAAATAATTCAAATTTGTGGATTACTATATGCATAAATGATGCATACATTAGTTTGGTGAAAATTGTGTGGATAATATATTTTTGCCTTTTAACAGATAAATTGTGCCATCATCCCAAGAGAGGGATCAAACATTGACGAGGAAGAGGTGCTACGATTTAGCAAGCAGAATCTTGCATCTTTTAAAGTCCCTAAAAAGGTTTACATCACTGATTCTTTGCCTAAGACTGCAACTGGCAAGATTTTAAGGCGTCTTGTAGCAGAACACTATGTCTCTCAAATTTGAGCCGCTGGAGTCCCAACTTTGAAGACTAGATCTTCCTGGCCAATAAAGGGTTGGAATCCGTAAACCCTAAATTTTTAACATGTTGGGGTTAAGAGGAAGATATTTCTGCCACAATGAAATATTTTCTTACATGTTGTTCTTAAAGAAATTTGAAATCCTTTTAAGTCTACATTTCTAGCTTCATAAATAATGAGAGAAAAGTAGCATATCTTGCTTATGCTTCTTTGGTATCAGGCTCTTGTTCCTTGTCCGTTATTGGGGAGCCAAACAGCTTGTGTTTGCCATAAATTTGTTAAAAGAGAGCCCAAAATATCGATAAATATGAAATGAATACACTACGAAAGGAACAACAAAAATTGAATATTAGACTTAACTCAAAAATTTAAGGATGTAGCAGGGAAGAAGGTGCTCATAGGAACTGTTACTCCGTCAGTCATCAGAGTGATAGAGGTTTGTTTGGCTTAAGTCCCTCCGAGCCTCACTTTACAAATCCATACGCATTGGCACAACTACTTATCCACATCAAATGCTCACCAATGACAACCCAATCGCACCACTGTTGCACCACCTAGCGCAGCGGTAATTCGCAATGAATCATGGGTGGTTTTAATAATATGGATTAGCTATGAAGAATCAAATACATTTATTTTCTAGAGCAATCTTTATATATTGTTTTTCGATAAATAAACATTTTATTCAAATCTCTAGCCTTAGTATAGTGGAAATTCTCTCCACCTTCAAGAAAGGGTTTAAGAGATGATACGGGTAGTGCAGCTGTAACTCACCCAACCTTATGACCAAGTTGCATCATCTCTTACCTCATGCAAGCCACCATTGTTGACATTGATAGCAACTTGTAGCTAGTTCATTAAAGCTCCTTCTTCTCAACTGTTTTTCTTTCATTTCTTTTAGGACAGAAATGGCCCTCAAGAGTAGTATATATAGGGACCATTGTAATGCATTTGAATCAATGAATTAGTGAAGTTTCCCTTGACTATTTGAGAGAGTTTTCTCTAGGCTTCTGAGCCATTTTGGCATCAGAGCAAGTTCCTAGATCCCGGAGTTGAGTTTGTGTGAGAGAATCAATGGAAAGCTTGAGTTTTTCAGTGGTATATAAGTGGAGGAGCTGCTGCCCCCACTGAAACTCTACTTTGCGACCATTTTTTCGCAAAACTCGTCGCTGCAGGACCACCGCACGCCGCCGTCGGACCGCCACTCTGTGTCGTTGGAAAACCAGAGGTTGAAGACGCTGACGTGTATGCCACGTCAGGTCCACGTGACTGCCACTCACATCACGTGATCCACTCACATACTGCCACATGTCATTCGTGCCACGTCAGCAGAAAGTTTCAGAAATTGCCAGTCAGTCCCTCAACTTCTCGTAATTTCAAATTGACCCCTTAACTTTTGATAATTGCAAATTAGCCCCTGAACTTTCTGAAATTTCATTTTGACCCCTAAATTTTCCCAAATTACGCTTTTACCCCTAAGGCATATAAGTTACAATTTTGCTTCACAAATTTTTGTAAGGTACCAAATTCTTAGAAAATTCCTAGTACGCTATGTGGTTGCAGCATTGTCTGACCTTCCACATCAGAAAAGAATTATTCTTGCTACTAAAAAAAAATTGTGGCATTGCGAAAAGTACATGTCTAGGAAAGCTCTGACTAAGGAAAGACCTGATATTTAAGTGTGTCTATCACCACCTCTCTTTCCTGGGAACTTACCTGGTACGCTATTTACAAAACTACAATCTTTATTCTAGTCGCACGATACTTGACAAATTTCAAACCACAATTTTTTAAAAAATAATAATAATATGCCTCCAAGAAGACAGAATGAGCAAACTCTACGTGACATTCAAATGGAAGAAATGAGGAGACAAATCCAACAGTTACAGGAAAACGTGAATCCACAGCAAGCACTGTTGGAAGCGCAACACATGCAGTCAGATGCTGACGAATCTAGTAGTTATTCCTCATCAGTTAGAAGTCGTCGTCCACAAAGACAATCATTTAGAAACAACGACATCAAGGTAGAAATTCCAGATTTTGAAGGAAAGCTTCAGCCAGATGAGTTCGTTGATTGGCTTCAAACTGTAGAACGAGTCTTTAAGTATAAGGAGATTCCAGAAGAAAAAAAAGTCAAGATCATTGCTGTGAAGCTAATGAAGCACGCTTCAATATGGTGGGAGAATCTTAAGAAGAAGCGTGAACGTGAAAGGAAAAGCAAGATCAAGACATGGGATAAGATGCGACGAGAGCTAACCCGGAAGTTCTTACCTTCTCAATATTATCAAGACAATTTTATTCAACTACAGAATCTTCGTCAGAAGAACTTGTCTGTAGAAGAATACACCAGAGAATTTGAGAAGTTGATGATGAAGTGTGACATTCATGAAAAGGAGGAACAGACAATAGCTCGTTACCTTGGTGGATTAAACACTGATATTGCCCATCTCGTTCAGCTCCAACAATACTGGTCGTTAGATGATGTTATCCGTCTAGCCATACGAGTGGAAAAACAGTTACCCAAGAAGTCGTCTTATACAAGTTTTTCCTCCACCGAAAATTCTCCTTATCCCCGCAAAACAAATGTGGATCAACCCAGTACTTCAGGCAAAACTCCTTCTAAAACCACCACAGAAAACAAACCTAGAGCCACCAAATGTTTCAAATGTCAAGGTTTTGGTCATATAGCCTCCAATTGTCCAACTCGGAGAACTATAACCATTATCAAAGGAGAAGCTTATGAAGTCTCTGAAGAAGAAGAAACTCATGAAGAGCAAGAAGAAGAAGAGGAGGGAGATCCAGTATATGATGAAGAGCTCACTGTTCCTGATCATGGTGAATCCTTGGTGATTAGGCAAAGCTTACACACAATGTCAGGAAAGGAAGAGCCTTGGCTGAGGCACAATATTTTTCACACCCGTTGCACCTCTGCCGGAAAAGTTTGTGATGTTATTATAGACAGTGGAAGTTGTGAAAATGTGGTGTCTAACTACATGGTGGAGAAATTGGAGCTGCCAACACAAAATCATCCACATCCTTACAAGCTACAGTGGCTCAATAAAGGTAGTGAAGTGAAGGTTACTAAGCGCTACCTTGTGACCTTTTCTATCGGTCAAAAGTACCAAGATAAGGTGTGGTGTGATGTTATTCCCATGGATGCATGCCACCTTCTCCTTGGAAGACCATGACAATATGATCGTCATGCCCTATATGACGGTTATACCAACACCTACTCCTTTGTCAAAGATGGAGTGAAGGTCAAGTTAACTCCATTACCACCAAGTGAACTTGATAAAAGCAAGAAGGAATCAAGGCCATTGGTGTCTTTAGTCACAAAGGAACACTTCAAAGTGATTGCAGAGGAAGTTCCAACCATGAGCTTTATACTATTGTTCGAATCAAATGAAGAAGAAATCGTTCTTCCAGAAGAAGTTGAGCAATTACTTAGTGAATTCCCAGATGTTGTACCAGAAGAAGTTCTGCATGGATTTTCACCAATGCGAGACATACAGCACGCTATTGACTTCATTCCTGGAGCTGTCATTCCCAACAGGCTTGCATACAGAATGAGTCCCCAGGAGCATGCTGAAATCCAGTGTCAAGTAGAAGAACTGTTAAAAAAAAGGTTGATACAAGAAAGCGTTAGCCCTTGTGCTGTTCCTGCGATCTTAGTACCCAAAAGGATGGAAGCTGGAGAATGTGTGTTGACAGTCGAGCTGTTAACAAAATCACCATCAAGTATCGGTTTCCGATACCCAGACTCGATGATTTGCTAGATCAATTGCATGGTGCCACAATCTTTTCCAAGATTGATCTTCGTAGTGGATACCATCAGATCAGGCTGAGGCCAGGAGATGAATGGAAGACTGCTTTCAAAACCAGAGATGGCCTGTATGAGTGGACTGTGATGCCCTTTGGGTTATCCAATGCTCCTAGTACATTCATGCGCCTGATGAATCAGGTACTTCGGCCCTTCATTGGAAAATTTGTAGTCGTCTACTTTGACGATATCTTGATCTACAGCAAAGGCAAAGAGGAACATTTAGAGCACCTTCGACGAGTGCTACATACTCTTCGGGAGAAAAAACTCTATGCCAACCTCAAGAAATGTTCTTTCTTAACCAATGAAGTTACTTTTTTGGGTTACATCATCACTGCTGAAGGCATTAGAGTTGATCCCAGCAAGGTCAAAGCTATCAATAGCTGGCCTATTCCAAAGTCAATCCATGATGTGAGAAGTTTCCATGGATTAGCTTCATTTTACAGAAGGTTCATCAAGAACTTTAGCTCTGTTGCTGCCCCGCTCACAGATTGCATAAAAGGAGACAAGTTCCAATGGACAGAGCAAGCACAAAAAAGTTTTGAAGAACTGAAGAAACATTTGACTGAAGCACCTATGCTAGCCTTTCCGAACTTTGACCAGGTGTTCGAAGTCAGCTGCGACGCTTCCAACACTGGAATTGGTGCTATTTTAAGTCAAGAAGGTCATCCTATAGCCTTCTTTATTGAAAAGCTCAACAATGGTAAACTCAAGTACTCTACTTATGACAAGGAGTTCTATGCCATTGTTCGTGCCTTGCAACATTGGAGTCATTACCTGCTGAATAAGGAATTTATTCTCTATTCTGATGATGAAACCCTCAAACACTTGAACTCTCAACAAAAGATCAACCGCAGGCATGCCGCTTGGAGTGAATTTATGCAGTCTTATCCATTCTTACTTAAGCATAAGGCAGGAGTTCAAAATGCTGTTGCAGATGCTCTCAGTAGGCGTCATACCCTATTTTCCACTCTACAGATGAAAGTCATTGGCTTTGAGACTGTCAAGGAGTTATACTCAGATGATCCTGACTTCCAGAAGTTTTGGAATGCCACTGAATTACAATCCTTCCAAGACTATTACAGGCATGATGGATTTTTATTCAAGGGGAAAGCTTTATGTATTCCTCAGTGCTCACTGCGAGAAGCCATCATTTGGGAAGCCCACGATGGAGGATTAGCAGGTCATTTTGGACGAAACAAAAATGTGGCTTTAGTGAAAGAGAATTTCTATTGGCCAAGGCTTGAAAGAGATGTCAACAAACATGTTCAAAGATGTCGAATCTGTCACTTGGCCAATACCAAAAGCCAAAACACAGGGTTATATATGCCACTTCCCGTTCCAGAAACACCTTAGGAAGATGTCAGCATGGACTTTGTCCTTGGACTACCCCGGACCCAACGTCAAAAGGATTCCATAATGGTCGTGGTAGATAGATTTTCAAAGATGGCACACTTTATTCCATACCAGAAGACCAATGATGCTATACAAGTTGCAGATCTGTATTTCAAAGAAATTGTTCGTCTTCATGGAATTCCTAAAACCATTACTTCTGATCGAGATGTCAAGTTCTTAAGCCACTTTTGGAGAACCCTGTGGAAGAAGATGGGTACCAAGCTTCAATTCAGTAGTGCCAGTCATCCTCAGACAGATGGACAAACTGAAGCAGTTAACAGGCTTTTGGGAAATCTACTTCGAAGCTTTGTAGGCAAAAATCTGAAACATTGGGATATTGTCCTTGCACAGGTTGAATTTGCTTACAACAATTCAACTAATCAAGCCACTGGAAGATGCCCTTTTGAAGTGGTATACGACACTCGCCCTCATAGTCTGCTAGATTTAACACGCTCATCTGATAAGCAACAATTTAATGCGGATGCCGAACGCAGAGCGAAAGAGATCAAGAAGCTGCATGAACAGGTTCGAGAGCGAATTAAGAAGCAGAATTCAAGATATAAAGCTCAGCATGACAAGCATCGGAGGCAACAAGTTTTTAAGGTGGGAGATTTGGTATGGATACATCTACGGAAGGAAATATTTCCAAATCAACCAAATGCTAAGTTGTCCCCTCGAGCTGATGGACCATTCAAAATTATCCAGAAGATCAATGACAATGCTTACAAGGTTGAGCTACCAGGAACATATGGTGTCTCTACAACCTTCAACATCGCAGATCTTTCACCATACTTTGATGATGAAACAGAACTTGACTCGAGGACGAGTCTTTTCCAACCCGGGGAGAATGATACGGGTAGTGCAGCTGCAACTCACCCAACCTTATGACCAAGTTGCATCATCTCTTACCTCATGCAAGCCACCATTGTTGACATTGATAGCAACTTGTAGCTAGTTCATTAAAGCTCCTTCTTCCCAACTGTTTTTCTTTCATTTCTTTTAGGACAGAAATGGCCCTCAAGAGTAGTATAAATAGGGACCATTGTAATGCATTTGAATCAATGAATTAGTGAAGTTTCCCTTGAGTATTTGAGAGAGTTTTCTCTAGGCTTCTGAGCCAAGAGGACACACAATCATTTGCTTGAGGCTAGAAGAAGGTAAGTACATCATTGTTCTCAAAATATAATATAACCCCTTACAGACACATTGGACAGAAAAGTCTTCGAAACATCTCAAGACACCAAGACTCCAAAACCAGACCCTCAAAAGCTCAACATATACAACACCATATAATACTTCAAAAGTAAAAAGAATCAAACAAGAAAAAGTAACTCTTGTATGTAGCAAGGATTAACAACTCTCCTACTCTTGCAGCAGCTTCTGAAACTTCTCCTGATGATAGCTTGCTAACACAGCCACCACCAAACCTGTACAGCAGTTCATGACAAATGGTCTCCAAAACATCTTGATAGTGAGGCTTCCTCACCACAATTTAGTTCATGATTTTTCATTTCCCATCTGTTACATAGTTCCAGCAAATTATACCAAGATAGCAACATGAAGATTGTAACAATTTGCCTTTTATCACCACCTGCATCTTACACAAAACAGATCCAACACATATATTTCACAGCAACATGATCCATCTACCTTTGGAGAGGGACCCCTCTTTTGAAAGAGAGTCTATAACCTCATTAGCTATAGCATCAAAGTGATTCCCCTCCCCACCTTCTAGGAAAGGTTGAAGAGTCCATACCCCTATCATGTGCTTGAAGTTAGAGGCAAAAGACAAAACAGCACAGTTTGCAATTCACCCTATGACAGTCACAGCAAAACCGGACACCTTTACGGACATTTAGACCTTGATCATATAAACTCCTTGGGACTCGGCTAGGATTGAAAAAAGACTCTCATCCAAAAGCAAAACCCAAATTATAGTACAAAAACCAATCCAGAAAACTGACAAAACAACAAAATTAGCAATTAATAGCCCAAGACTGCAACACATATTTACTGTAAACAACAACAAAGCCTCCATAAACACTACCAGCTTAACCTCTCTCAAAATTCCTTTGCTCCTGAGAAATCCACGTTGCTGCTCACCTTTTCCAGCCTTAGCTTTCACAAGAAGTCACCTCTTCATGTCCACATCAACCATGTGCCTTCCATATTAGATCCTTCCTTTGCTAAAGCATCGGCACAATGGTTAGCTTCTCTATTTCTATAAACAAAAGTAACATTTTTTAACACTAGCAGAATATTATGCAGTTTATTACAATAGGATCTTAATTTCCAAGGGCATTCATCTATCCTATTAATCCATGCTAATGCATTTTTCGAATCATTTTATACAATAATATCCATTTCTTTCAACCACTCCTTTTGTAAGGACATTTCATGGGCAAAATCAATTGTCATAGATTCTGCTTCATTTGAATCTCTTATGCCTACTGATGCAGCAAAGCAGGCTTTAATTATGCCTTGGCCATCCCTAAGAAGGCCACCAATACCCATTAGGCCTGGCTTTTCCTTAGAGGAACCATCTACATTCCACTTGACTCTATTTGATGGGGGTGGACACCATTCTATAGCTATTCTTTGCTGTTTTTCTTTCCTCCAAAGTTTGACACCTTTCAGATTAAAAACTATCTCGCCTGGGCTGTAACGATAATCAAGATTCCAACCTTTCACCCAAAAGCCCGGTCTTAGTCTAATTAAAAAATAAAACTGCCCCCAATCAGTTTGTACATTTTAAAAAATGACTCTATTTCTTTGATTCCACAGAGACCAAAAGACAACAAAGAGCAAGGATATCCATAGTTTCTTTTGGAAACCTCCTTCCCTTACTTTAGTAACCCAAACATCAAACCACTGGTCTGGTGATTGAGTGATAAATAAATATCAATATTTACAAAATAACTTATATATCATGTTATAAATAAGGAAATAGATTCTCTACAGCCAAAAATTGACTTAAGAGATATTAGGTATGCATTATTTTTTGTATTTGAAAAAAAAATTAATATAAAAATGACTCAATAATTAACCATTTGATTTCTTGACGGCAGGAAATCTGGATCCTACAAATAATGAGTATGAAGTATAAGTCATTGTAACAATAATATCAGGTAGGGTTTGGTACAAGTTTTTAAAAAGTATTCCTGGGAATGTTGGCATGGGACTAAAGTTTTCCCATGTTTGTTACAAGTTTTAAAAATTTATTCCCAGGCATAAAAGATTCTCGGGAGTAAATTTAGTGAATGATAGTTATAAACTTGGGAAAACTCTATTCCCATGTGTGAAGGTGGGAAAACTTTATTCCCGGGAATCATATTCCCAAGAATGCAATTTGTCTGGGAATAAAACATTCCAGATACCAAACGCTACCTTAGGGGTTCCAACGGGTGCCCCATAAACACTAATATTCATGCAAATGCAATCCTTGTAATTTATTTTTGCCACATTGTCAGCAATTGTCAGTACAATGGCAATAGTGAAAGTTTAACCCAACCTTTTTTTTTTTTTTTTGGTGTGAACCCAAACTCAACTTTGTAATTTGGAATCTTGCTGGTGACTCTTTCTGTTTCATGTTTTTTATCACTTCTATCGCGATCTCGGCCGTGACACAGGATGGGCATGAGTATGCAGGTGCGTGAATGAGTATGAGTCTTTTTCTAAAATGTGGGTATGAAAATGGATACTCAACCCGTTGCCATTACTAAACATGCAAAATTTTATATGGGACAATGTACAATAATTGAAAATGTTCTTTGAAGTTGGCTTTTGTCTTCAACTTTCCAAATCGATCAATCAGTGTGAATGTAAGATATATTTTTTTTGCTATCAGGTTAAAGGTGTGAAATATCTACCGACTTTGTCAATGACTAATCTCTGTCGGGAAACTTAGCTGACCATCTTTAGTGAGGTCTTCCCTCCCAACCACGTTTTTTTTCCATCTACAAGGCTCGAATCAGAGATCTTATTTAAGAGATCCGAGCTCAGTTCCACTCGGACCAACATAATGTTGGTAAAGTGAATGTTGTATTTGACGACAATTACTGTTATATTTGAAAAACACAGATATATATATGGATATTTTTTTTTTTTGATAAGCCATAAGTATATTGTAAAGAGTACAAGGGGCACCCTTAACCCATATACAAAGAAAATCAAAGAACAAAGTTACATTACAACTCCCACAAGAATAACTGATCCCCTACCTATATTAATACTTCCCCAGAAACTTAGTTTTTAAAGGATATGGCAGCAAAGCATATCCAAACAGCAAAATAGAAAAACTAAGCTTCCCTCATTGTGAAGGATTAGCACCAGCAAGAAAACAATTACAGTGTAGATTCAATGCAGTACATTGGGTTAATGCTCCAATCTAAAAAGGAAAAGCAAGCCTTCTTTATCAAACCATTACTCCAAGTCCAGACTCTGATTTTAATTAGATCCGTCACCTTGTTAAAATCAAGAATCCCTTGATTGAAAATTAAGTCATTCTACTGTGACAGACACGAAGATATATATGGATATTAATCCTTCCTTTAAGATTTATAAATTAAACTAATCAGAAATCATGGTTTGAATTACTTTTAGGCTATGTTTGTGAGTTTTTTTTTTTAGAGGGGAAGGGAAGAAAATGAGAGGTTAATTTTCTCCCTCTCTTGTTTGTGAGTTCTATTAATTGGATAGAATGATTTTGGGGTATTTTAATTAATCCTCCATTCTCCTCATCAACCCACTTTATTTATTTCACTCCCAAAAAGGGAGAGGGATATACCCTCCCTCTCCTCCCCTCCCTCTCCTCCCTCCCCTTTCCTTCCCATGTGATCCCCTCCATTTCCTTTCCCTTCCCCCAAACTCGCAAACAGGGCCTTAAGGTACTTAGGATAAGAGCCAATCATTTTTCCTGATATGACAATTTTTGTTTGGTTGTCAGGGTAAAAAAAACTTTATACTGTAAGTGTATAACAATTAAATCCATAAATATTTAACAAATTACCAAAATATATTGGTATGGTATATCTATAACATCTCTTAAAAAAATATCTATAACATAAAGTGTAAACAAAAATCAAAATTTGTTTACTGATAGAATAAAATAAATAATTTCAAAAAAATAAAATAAAAACTAGTGACATTGTGTTAACAAATAAGTTGACCAGTTACATACGTCCATTTTTTCACCCAATTCCTAATCTTGTTATTGTCCCTACTATCTTCAATTGTTTAATACATTCATCGAAATTCTTTATGAATGTTATTTTATAGTTACTATTGTTTTAAAATTTTATAAAAGTCACATTATTGTTTATCCTTGGCTAGATTTAATAAGACAACAAAGGTTCACCATGCGCATGCAATTCATGGATAGAACATAACGCGTTCCTCCTTTTGTGGACATGATCATCCATTGAAGTTTAAGGTGATTTCAACCTTTCTTTCCTCCCTCAAAATTCTCTTGCCTTCCGTTTTTGTCTCTCTATGCTGACATTGCCTTTCCCAAAATAAGGATCTCTTCTCCTGTCTCTCTCTTTCTTTCTTAGCTGCTTTCTTTCTCAATTCTGTTTCAGTTGGGCTTTCTCTATTAACGGCGCAACATGGTACGTTCTTTCCATGTCTCTATCTCCCTTCATCTCAAGTTCCCAATATGCAATACAATTTGCCTAAATCTTTTAATGTGTGAGAGGAGAATGCAATAGAGCAGAATGTAAATTACAATATTATTTGTAGAAAGTTACAACAACTTATTCTATATATGCAACATAACATAACATAACAAGAGCAATTCTAGAAAATTATTATATAGTGCCAGAAATGGTGTTTGATATCATCATTGAAAGCAGCCAGTTCTTCAATTATATATTTGCTGAATTTGACTGAAGAAAATTTTTCGAGTTTGTGACTTAATTTGTGAAGAATCTTAGAATCTATATATCTAGCATGAGGTTTCTCAAAAACTTGTTTCCAAGATTTTAAATTGTAGTCGCTGGCGCAATTGTGGTTGTGTTGCATTTACCATTATTACGGCTAATTACTGGAAAATGCAACCAATGCGGTCGTAATTGCGATCGCGTTTCGGTTTCGAAGACTTCGAAAACCAAAACGTCGTGACCCCAATTGCGGTTTCACTAACTACTTGTGCCACATTGCCACCATGTTTCACTGTAAACATTGTGTAATACCAATGTGTGTATTTTGTATTAAGTAAAATGTAACTTTGAATCAGGCGAACGCGGCATCTGGAATGGCTGTTAGTGATGAATGTAAACTGATGTTCTTGGAGCTAAAGGCAAAGAGGAATTATCGTTTCATTGTCTTCAAGATTGAGAACCAAGAAGTGGTGGTGGACAAGGCTGGAAGCCCAGAAGAATCCTATGATGACTTTACTGCATCTCTGCCTTCTGATGAGTGCCGTTATGCTGTCTATGATTTTGATTTCATTACTGATGAGAATTGCCAGAAAAGCAAGATTTTCTTCATTGCATGGTAATTGAAGTTCAAGTTCTATATGTGGAAATGGATCAATCCCACATATTCCATAAAAATTCAAGAGTAAAAGTCGAAATTGTTCCTTGAACAAAATTTGGTAGACATACTTAGTCTCAAAAATCTCAAATGTTTTCAATGTAAAGAAGTAAAATGTTCCTAAAATTTATCCCAAAATGGTTAATTTGACCAGTATTTGAGATTTTTGAGAAACATATCTTTTTAGGAATCAATCCAGGCCTTTACTCAAAATTGTAGATTGCTCAGTTTCTAAATATACTTGTCAGTTTTAGTGGGGTTAATGACAAACAACTTACTATAGGGATATATATAATTAAACTACAATAGGTACACATTGAACTTCAGGACTCCAGTTTTGATGTTACATGAGCATTTTTTTCCCACATCATCTCCACCTAAGAGCACATATTCAGAGAGCAATGTAAATAGGAGATATCTGTTTCCTATCATATATTTAACTTTATTTTTCTTATTTCTCACAAGTAGGTCTCCAGATACATCAAAAGTGAGACATAAAATGGTATATGCTAGCTCCAAGGACAGATTCAAGAGGGAACTTGATGGTATTCAAGTTGAGTTACAAGCAACGGATCCTAGTGAAATGAGCATTGACATCATTAAAGCCCGGGCAATATAATAATAGTTGATCATCTAGTTATCCCTTGTTCATTATTTCCCCTTTCTTGCAGCGTTTTCTCTTTTTGATATTTTATCTTCTTTTTTGTGAAATGGTTTGTATTCTAAACTTTTAGTTTAATGTAAAATATGAGAAACAGTGTGTCATGAAACACAGACTATATTAGACAGCTTGGCTTGTTGTATATTCTGGTGGTTATAAAAATTCTCACAGGATCCTAGATCTTCCTTCTCCCTTTTCCCTTTTAAAATTGCAAAGGGTTAAAATTAAAAGTAGCTGAAGTTGCTGGCTGTTAATTGAATAATAGTTTAATCGTATCCGTTCATATGTGACAGTAAAAATGTAAAACGGAGAGCAAATGCTAGTTTATTGTCATGCTATTTTTCAGATTTTTTTTATGTGATCTAGTATAGCGAAACAATATATACATATCACAGGACACAAAAATGCTTTAACAAATGCAATAATTCCGTCCTTTGTAACCAAGAGAAAAAGAAAATAAAATTTGTCCTGGCAAGAAATATTGTCACTTAAAAAATTCTGACGTTTCACTTAGACACTTAAGAAACCAAATTTAGCGTAAAGATTATTTGGTAAGAATTCGCAACGATTATAATATTAATTACATATATACTTCTAATGTCTAAACTAAGCAGGTTGCTCAAAATGTGGCAGTTATATTATAATTTTATTTCCCCTGGCTTATAAAATAATATTGCTGCATTACAAATATTCCATATATAAAAAACAAGATTACTATTATTAAAAAAAAAAAAAAATCACATTTTATACTACATGCATGTCATCGAAGAAACAAAAATAGGCACACCTCCATGATATATAAATAAACAAACTGAACAACCACTATCCAACATTTTATTTCCCACATCATACAAAATAGTAGCACCACATTACAAGTCTTCTATTACCAACAAGAATGCATCTTATACCACATATCATCAATGAAACGATAATAGGTATACCTCCATGATCTAGAAAGGAACAAAGGAGCAACCACTCCCCAAAATCCCACAATAAATCCTAATGCCATACTCACTAAAAACCAATTCACTCCATGCCCATCACTGATCTCCTCATCATTTTGATCAACATTAGGAATTTTGAAATGGGAACTACACTTGATGGGTAGTGGCGGACCACAGAGATCATTGGCAACAAAGTTTGATGCTTCAAAGCTTTGTAATTGAGTGCCTGTTGGAAATGATTATAAGACAAGTCCAGTTGGTGGAGAAAGCTTAAGTTTGATATGGCTGGAGGGATTTCTCCTGAAAGCTGATTCCTCGAGAAATCAATGGATTCTAACGATTGCATGTTGCCAACACTTTGTGGAATTTGGCCACTCAACTGATTCTTGGACAAATTCAAATAAATCAATCCATCCATCCAGAACTGTGATTTCTCTTGGTATTTTTCCCACTAATTTGTTATTTGAAAAATCAATGCTTGTCACCAAACCGAGAATGTCTCTGTACTCATTACCTCTTCCTTTCAGCCATAGAAGCATACTATCATATCCCAGGATTCCCGATAGGTTTGTTGATTCAAGTTTGACAAATTATCTTCAACTACAAGAGTTGACAATTCAGAGAATGACCTAATAACTTCAAATGGATTTCCATTTAATTGATTGTCTGACAAATCAAGGCTACTCAAAGAAGTCAAATTGTACAAAGTGATTGGAATCACTCCTTGAAGTTTATTAGCTGACAAATCAAGTTCAGCTAAGGAAGTCAGATTGCCCAACGAGGCTGGGATCATTCCTTCAAGTTTATTACCTGACAAATAAATGCTACCTAGAGAAGTCAGATTGCCCAAAGAGGTTGAAATCATTCCTTCAAGAAGATTATTTAACAAGTCAAGGCTAACCAGAAAAGTCACATTGCCCAAAATAGTTGGAATCATTCCTTCAAGTTTATTACTTGACAAATCAAGGTTAACCAGAGAAGTCAGGTTGCCCAAGGAGGTTGGAATCATTCCTTCAAGTTTATTTTGTGACAAATAAATACTAACCAAAGAAGTTAGATTGCCCAAAAAGGTTGGAATCATCCCTTCAGGTTCATTAATTGATAAATCAAGGCTAGCCAGAGAAGTCAGACTAATCAAAGTGGCTGGAATCATTCCTTCAAGCTTATTTCCCGACAAATCAAGGCTAACTAGAGAAGTCAGATTTCCCAAAGAGGTTGGAATCATTCCTTCAAGTTGATTATTTGACAAATAAATGCTATTCAAAGAAGTCATATTGCCCAAAGAGGTTGGAATCGTTCCTTCAAGATGATTATTTGACAAATCAAGACTAGCCAGAGAAATCAAATTGAGTAGGGCAGTTGGAATCATTCCTTCAAGTTTATTACCTGACAAATCAAGTCTAACCAAAGAAATCGGATTGTCCAGAGAGGGTGGAATCATTCCTTTAAATTGATTATTTGACAAGTAAATCGTAACCAGATAAGTGAGATTGCATAAAGAGGTTGGAATCATTCCTTCAAGATGATTATTTGACAAATCAAGGCTAACCAGAGAAGTCAGATTGCCCGAAGTGGTTGGAATCTTCCCACCAAATCCCGCACCAGTAAGGTTAAGGTAAGTTAAGGTGGTCATTGTACAAAGGAAATCAGGAATTTGCATACCTCCAAAATCATTGCCGCTCAAGTCCAAGTAATTCAAATACTTCAAATCAAGCAGAGAAGAATTTATGTGACCATGGAACACTGACCTCCTATAAGCATCATATGCCTCTTCGTCGTCAGGTGATGGTGGTGAAGCTGAAGAACGTGCGATGTTGCGTTATTGCAAACAACGCCAGCCCACTCACAGCAATTGGTATTGGCAGCATTCCAAGATGAGAGCCTATTTGAAGGATCTTTCAAATATTGCTTGAACTTAAGAAGTGTTTCACGCTCATTTGGAATGCAAGAAAGATGAATAAACATATCAGTAATGATGGAACCAGCCATGTTTACAAGTTATATTGTTTTTGCTTGGTGATTCTTTGGATACAACTACGTTCTACTTATAATAAGTGATTTCAATCTCCACTTTTAAAGTCTTGGTTTTCATAATTCCGCCCATACTATCTTAAATTTGAGGGGCTCACACGGAGTTTGTTAGCTACCTGGTCATTCATACAAGCAAGGTACAGAAAAGATTGGCGGACCACATATTTTCATTTTCCTCTACAATTTTCAAATAACATATTAACATATTTTCCTTTTCTACTACACTTTTCAAATAACATATTAACCACCAATTGTCCAAAATTCGTCCTGCAGCATGCTAGATTCATATGCTTATATTTTTTTAATACTTGAAATATATTGAGTTTGATTTTGATATATTATCAGTGTAAAGCTTTTTAAACTGACAATCAATTACAAATCATCTTATGTATGACTTTTAATATAGTTAAGATAAGAGTCAAATATTTTTAAATGATATGGCAATTTATGATTGTTTCATTGTGTAAAAAATCTTTCAATTAAATCCGTTTTTATTTCACATGTGTAAAAATATTTTTCTATATTATATCAAAAAAAAAAAAACAATTTATCATGAACCCCATGACATTATATATACCAATATAATAATTTAAGTGCCTATACTAGATCATGCCTTACTAACCTATCTTGCTTATCACCATCGATCTTCACACGCAAATTATGACTGAAGTGTCTTCCAATCCACTTAGTTACCATTTTCTTTTTAATTCAACAAAATTATATTATACGTATCAAATATGTCCAGTTTTCATTATTTTGACCAGAAGGAGGTTGTTTTTTATTTTGACCAGAAGGACGTTGTTATCACGTACCATGGACCACAAGTCTTCACTTTTTTAGTCTTCGTCCAAATCTTGTTGCGCGTAGTGGAATTCAAAGCCCGATCAAGCAACGGGAGATACTACATCTGAAATAAGAGACAAAACCCTAAATAGACTAAGGAAAAGTCTTGAAATGAGCTAATTGTAATTAATATTCATATAGATTTTCAAAAATATCTCTTCTAATATTGATGAACCAACTCACTTGCATGGAAAATTGATTCATCTCGTAAATATAAATCCTATTATAAACAAATATAATATTGAAAATTAACATTTAATATATGTGAAAACTGATATATGTTTCTAATATCTTGGAACAAAAATTTCTTATAATATGGACCGGAGGTAGTAGAAGGCAAGAATAAATACAAAGTTTTTGAAAAATAGCATTAAGGGGATTGGAATTTGGAACATTTAGAATTTAACACCTATTGTGTTGAAACCAATGTTGTCAAAATCGGATCGGACCGACCGAAAACTAACCCGTTGTTGATGAGTCGGTACCCATTGGGTTACCGCAAGCTGATGAGTTATGCCTTGGTGCTTCTTGGCCAAGGAAGCCTTTACCCCGTGGTTTGGGTCTAAGGTGTTGATGTTGTACCTTGGTAGCCGAGAGTTTGCTCCAAGAGAGCCTTGACCCGGTTGGGTTGAAGGTGTTGCAGTAGATTCCGCTGTTTAAAGATGTTGCGGTTGATTCTGCTGATGTGAAGGAGGAGGCGGTTGCCTATTGTTTGTTGTTGCTCATGCATCATTGATGGTATTGTTGTTGAGGGATGTTCGACTTAAGGGAGGTCGTCCTAGAGTAGGGCGATCTGGCTATCGGAGTAGATTCTCCTTGCGCCCCCGTGATGAGGCATTCGTTGGTTTGATGTGTTGGCTATTCAAGGAGTAGATTCTCTGGCTTTGAGTCAATTCTCAATATGGATATTTAACTCCGAAGTCGTCCATCCCGAATTTAGTGGATCCACATGCATTGTTGGTTTAGCGGAGTAGGGTTACGTTGCACTGCATAGCATATTGTTATCATGATGATGATGTTTGATGAAATGTTGTTATGCTTGTTGTTTACTTTACTTCTTACTTCATTGCTATTGTGTTTACATGATTCTTACTCCCTATGTTGGTTTGTTTGTTTGTGTTTGGCTTGATCGGCACCTTGCAGAGGATGACGAGCAGCCCGTAGAGGAGTGACTCTGAGGAGCCGCCACTCATAGTTAGGGCTTGTTTTTATGTTTAATTAGATTGTTTCAATTGTATTCCGAGGACATGTTTTCCGAAACGGTTATACCAGCTCTGAGTGTGACATTGGGGTTGGGTAGTTTATTTTAAACTTGTTTTATTTTCCGCATTGTGAGCTGATTCATGTGAGACTTTTCTACCCATGGACAAATGTTTAAATTATCCAGTAAAATACATGTTTTTCATTTAATTGCTTTTATATTAAATACATTATATCATGTGGGGTAAAAGGGTGTCACAAATGAACGACTCTATTCAAATAGATGAGAGATGAAGGGTGCATGTTTCTGAAGAAGGGAAAGATGGGGCAGTGTGTTTAGGGAGAAGAGATGAAATAAGGTGTTTTCCCTAATATGTGTAAGAGAGGGGGCGACAGCTAAGATAGGGAGAGGGAAAGAATGAAGAACAAGGAAGGAGGTTTAGGGAAGAAGAAGATGCTGCATGACATAGTCAAAACAACGTCGTTTTGGCCATGTTAGCACCACGTTGGACAATTAACAGACACCTCTATACGTTACTAATGGAAGATAACGCGTAGGCTAACGTTGTTAACGTTGATAAACATAAGGGACTAGTTTGTCACAAAAAAAAAAAAAAAAAACTTAAGGGGACCAATTTGAACAAAACAATTAACTTAAGGGACCAAAAATATGATTTTATCTAATACTTTTGTTTTTGTTCTTTTCATAACACAGCGCAATATAATCATAAAACAAGTTGAATTAGTGGCGGTTTTATATCATATGAGAGCAAAAGTCAGTGAAGACAATAATAATAAGTTCCTTTTAGTGTATTGTGAATGGTTCGCCTCCACAATACGACCCACCCTTGCCCATTCCCTTCTCTCCCTCCCCATGTATGCCCTCTAAGCCTCCCCTTGAACGAAATAAAAAAGGACAACAATAACGTATAGCTGATATTGTTTATCTAAAAAACCTACTATTTCAGAAAAACAAAACCCCTTGATTACGGTCACTAAAGAAACAAGAATAAATTGTACTGTACAACTTTGGTAATATTTACTTCCCCCAACAAAATGACAGCAGGGAAATTTACATGATGTACAATATACAGGCCTAATTACAAGTAGAAAATTGACCAACTTCTTTCCTCCACGTTGTTGAATTGCTAGCTCAAAAGTGGGGTCCTTTCATGTTTGCTTCATTTTTGACCTGGAAGGTTGTGACGAAGTAAGAGACCAAGAACGAAGCCTTACCACAAGTTATCGAAATGAATGTATATTCCAATCCGGGAAAGCCGAGGGTCTGAAGCTCGAACTGTATGGAAATGCAGCTGAAATGCGTAGAAGAAAAACAAGCCCTTTCAAGTTTCAAATGCAAATGAGGGATGATATTGATGTGCTTTTATTTTCCTTTCTCATTGCCAAAGCTAGAAGGCTTGATAACTCCAATTTATGGCTCACTCTGATTCACATTGGCAGAAATTATTCAAAATTTCCAGGAATTGACACACAATTAGCTCGATGTAGGATCCGCCCAGAGTCCCAAGCTTTACCTTTCCCTTTTTCTATAGCAGACAACAAAATCTGTAGCAAGTTGGCAGCGTCTTCCTCAAATGCTAGTTCCAAGTTTGTCTGAGGAAGTGGAAGATGAGTAGGATAATGGTTCCAACGCACGGCTCTGGTTTTGCCACCGCAACTTCTCTTGGGAGAATGCTGATTTTGCCTCAATAATGAATCTGGTCTACTACCAACTATGTGTACAACCCCTTGACCAGTGTCAGCATGGATTATACTCTCCAATCCAATCTCCCATTCAATTATCCACTCCAAATCAGCAGGGATGCCACAAAATTCTGGCTTGCCCAATTTTACCAAACTGGGACTGAAAACAATCAATACAAATCTTTCTGTTACAACAACAAACTTACCAGCTTCTTTAAGGGCTTTGCAAACCACTAACTTCTCATCTTTGAACTTTAAGCCATCATCAGTTTCCATAAGAACTGATGCTCCAACTGCTTCTTCCCATGAATAAGGTCTTAATGGAAGTTCGCGGCTTAGTGGCCTTGGAAGCCGGATCCTAAAGCGGTGCGATCTTAACTGATTGGGTTTACTGCGGTTTCTAATACTCTGTGCAGTTTTGCCAGTAACTTCAAGTATACTAGCTGCAGGTTTTGCCACAAGTCCTGTAATCCCTAAAGCAACTCCTGCAATAAAGAAAAAAGAAACAAAAAGTCAGTAGCCAAGGAAAAATAATATTACATCTCAACAAACCATTGCCACTTGCAGTTCTTAAAGTTGCTTCAAATTTATACGAAGAGTTCAAAACAATTCAGTCCAGTTGATTTACCGGAGAGGACACCAGGAAGACCATGCCTCTCCGCTCCTCTTACAGGTGACTGGAGAAGACCAGTGAGCCCCTGTAAACAACAAAGGTGAGCACAACTCACTTAATGGGAATACATAACAAGCATTCACATAAGAACAACAACATCAACAATAATACACGGAAAACAGGAATATATCCAGAAATGAACTAGTGGAGAGGCTGAAAACAAGAAATCACATAGGTAAAAAATCAATGGAGACACTACCAAGGTTAAGCATTGTGTTTTCTTATATGAAGTTCATGTGTCAATGTATGAAATCAAATCAATAATATGCAAGAAACTCGCATCAGATCTTATTTTTGTGCAGCTTTAAGAACACTTAGATGACAACATCTCTCACTTCGACGGTCTGCACCTCCCAATGCCCAAAGGCCCCAATTATTTCCCAAATGACAAGATATCCTTCTCTCTCAATCTCTCCTCTTATTTATAGGCAACATGCCTTATTTCCCCTAACTTGCCCCCTAACTAACTAACTACTTTACATATACGCCCATTAGGGTCCGTATCTAACATCATTCCGATGGTAACTTTTGTCGATCACGACTCACACCAACCTTACTTCGTATCAGATGCATTGGCTCTGTTCCATCTCAAATGCTTGGGCCGCAGCCCTCTGTCCCGGATGCACTAGCCCGCCTGTTTTCGACGCTCTTTGTTCAATATGCTATGGCCACAGCTCTTTGTTCTAGATGCACTAGCCTCATCTCCGTCCCAGAAGTAGTCGCTAGTCACCGTCTCCGATGCTTGCCAGCCTTGGTTTCAGTTTTAAAGTATTTTGGTCTCCAACATTGTTGTTTGAGGCTTACAAATGAATTTTTGAGAAGTTTGGACCATGTGCTTGATTGCCAGGCAAGACAGTGCTTGATTACCAGGGAAGAAATTTTCCTAGGTTGATTATCACTCCAACCATCTTGGAAAGTAATTTTTCCAGAAATTCTCATCTCTCATTTTATCTTTTCTAGTACCTACAAAGTCAAAGCATCATTCACATTGCATTCATACCCACTAACGAAATTAAGAGTTTGAAGTGGGGCTCAGCAAAGTAGGAAGGGAACGGCAAAAAATTTTTAGTACTCCGTCAGGGGCCTTCTACAATTATTATACATGGGGCGCACTCCTACTTGCCCCTGTGAATTTCTCTCTGCTAGAAAGGCAACATAAATACCCACAGCAAGAATATTTCCTTAAGAGGTGTCTCTAAATTTTCTGCAGAACTCAACTTGCATCAAATGAAAGAAATGTATATAAGTCAACATGTTGCATGGTGAATCACAAGATAAATTAATTTAGAAACATCAATACCCATCAAATAATTTTTTATAGACTGTCATCTCTAAACCCGAAGACTAATGTGTATAAGGATTTTTTGGGATGTTTCTTTTTTGGCATCCAGCACAATGGAAGGGGGAGGAGCACAGCTGAGAGAACACATTTTTTGGACAGCTACAAAATGAAATCATTCACAAACCTCTAAGACTTCATTAATTACGCCTTTGCTATCAGAAGATACAGTTGCCTGGTGTTTTTCCATCCTTGATACTGCTTGGTCATCATATGTAAATGCAACGATACCCTGGGGGAATAAAAAAGGAGGCTACCAATGGTTAAAGTCAATCTTATAAATCAAACTATGATTACATTGAAGCAAGAAACACCTTGCGTGCAGCTTTACTGAATTGAGAAGTCGCATCACTAATAGCATACACTGTGTTGCTTAAAAGACTAGTGGTGCCTTGGGCCATGCCCATAATAAGTCCAGTAGGGCTCTGCAAATTGAATCAATATAGTGCGAAACTAATTAGTTGACGATCTTAAAATAAATATATAAATAAAAAGGGCCAACAAATTTAAGACTTTTACCTGCATAATGCTCTTTGCAGGCACAGATAAGAAATCTCTAATGCCAAGCCCCATGCTCCTTGCAAAACCCAAGGGATTACCAATGACACCAGCCGAACCGAACAACTTCAGATTTAGAAAAAGGTACAAGGTTGTTAAACAGCAGAGCGACATTGGGTTGTTTAAGGCAATGCACTATGCTACAATACAAATTACAAGTTTAATGAAGATTCACTCTATATTTCCTTGTAATCTTATTACTCAGTAAGTTGTATGTAAGGAAATTAATCATTCAAGAAGGTGCAAATGAAATTACTTTCAAAAAGAAGTTTTGATCCCAATTGAAATATATCAAGACAAGCATTGAATTAAGGATAACATGTCAGTAGAAAGAATGAACAAGTTAACAAAATTCAAGATAGATTAGTTGACAAGAGTTTGATGATATTGGGCAATCATCCTTTACAATTCTAACCAGAATATTTTTAGAAACCAATAGCAGTTTGCTAATATAAATTAACTGTACCTTGTAAGTCTCATGAAGAAGTTGGCGGTTGTAATGCCTAATTAGAATCCCCTGAATGGATTCCCAACTGGCCATATGATGTGCAATAGTTAAATCCTTTAGATAAATTTGTGCTCCCTCAACATCAGCAAGAGCCATAAGCCCTCTCTGTAATTATTTATATATAATTGTCATAAAATAACACACAATATAATTGAGTAAAACATGCATTCATAGATCAAAGAAACTCTTAAAGCTTTAAAAATGTTGAACATCATGAAATGCATGGAATAAATTTATGATGTGTAAAAAGTATGCTGCCTAAATTTTGGAGATTTATTCATTTAGTTCACAGCTTGTCCGATGCATTATGAGGAGATATTATTAGGGATTCAAGGTTTACTAACTTTAGTCATCTGATTTTTCAAACTAGTTCTTTTTTTCTTATAATCTTGGGATGTTTATGTCTTATGCAAGTTGAAATGGCTAATTGGCTACCCCTAGTTATGTTTACCAAAGCTATATGTTTGAGTGGTTTGTCTTCATTGGATTAGGGTTCAGAGTAGCTTTAGGGATGTCAGCTCCTCATTGAATTCGAATTAAGCGAATTTATTAGCGTAATTGGATATTTTCCCATGATCACAAGCAAATAGAATGGAAGGGGCATGACCAGTTTTGTCTAAGAGATATGAGGCACAGATGGAATGAGGCACTAAAGGAGAATGCCAAGGAAAGGCTGAGGATGTTGAGATAGTGGGTCCCTATTGCTGTCCTGATCTAGATGAAGATGGCAATGTAAAAGAGAGACTCCTTAGATATTAAAGAAGCTGACAAAAAAATCAAAACATGAGATCAGATAATCTATAGGAACATTGGCAAGAAGAAAAATAAGGAGAATAATACAGTACAGGTAGATGATATTAAAGATTATTCATAGTAATTTATGATATATCTTGGAATTTGGGTTTGAGCCTAACTCAACTCACAAAACCAGCTTGTAAGGTGAGGACCTCCCAAGTCTTATAAGCATTACTTAAGCCATATCTCTAGGTGATGTGGGACTAAATACACCCCCCCCCCCCCCCCCAACACAATGAAGGTGCTGGCGGCCGCAATGAAGACAGCCCAAAGTTGCTGCAATTAAGGCAACTAAGGGCGGACCACAATTGAGGCGACTTTCCAACACACCCCTCATGCCCCGGGTTATGTACGTGAAGTTTGGACAATGCGAGCGACCCAACAACGGATCTAGGATAGGCTCCAATACAATCTTGGAATTTAGGTTTGGGCCTAACTCAAACCCACAAGCTGCCTTGTAAGGTGAGGGCTGCCCAAGTCTTATAAGCACTACTTAGGCCACATCTCAAGGCGATGTGGGACTAAATGCACCCCCTCACACCCAACACAATGAAGGTGCTGGCAGCTGTAATGAAGGCACCCCAAAGTTGTCGCAATTAAGGTGACTAGGGGAGGATCACAATTAAGGCGACTTTCCAACAACATATTTTATGATTTGAGAATCGGGTAAGTAATTGTGCATTTAGAGTTTAATCATATTTGGGATACAGAATCAGTTTTCTGGGTCATGGGTTATCTCATAGTTAGTTGGTATCGCCAATTCACCATCCTAGTCTATTTATAGTACACACAACATAAAAGTCTCATTGACCTACAGATTGCATTTTAACTACAAGTTCTCAATCATATACTCTTACAAAGGAAATGGAACCGACAAACACACAAAAAAGAAAGAAAAAAAAATGAAAATTAGTTACATGGATAAGAAATTCCTTGGATGTGAGAATCCGACTGCGAAGCATCCATGGGGCACTGGAAAAACTGCATGTGTATAATTTTTGTCTTAGGTCAGTGAAAAGAAAACTGAAAAGTGATGTTGGAATAAGCAAAAGAATGAGCAAGTGACCTTAAAGTCAATTTGATTGGTGCCAATTCAAGCATTTCAACATAAATTTTCTTCTGGGTTCTGGCCAACAGATAAATTTGCTGCCACGGGGCCCCAATTGGAACTATGGAAGGCAACGGTGTAATTCTTTTAGATTTTCCATTAAACACGGGAGCAATTCTTGGAGGACATCGGTGAGCACTTAATCTAAAATTATCACTAGTTTGAACAAGTGAGGAGGAATCCATAAGTGATACCCCATCATAGTCATCTGAAGATGGCATGATTCCATACTGCAGCCCCAAAGAGACATTTGTAAAGAACTCAAATAAGCTTAATATGACTTCTTGTTCAATCTCAAGTCGGAAATCTGCCATCCTGCAAGCATAAATCATGATAGGAAATGACTTAAAGATGCAACAGCAACAGCAAACTGTAAAGATGCAACAAACATAGAAAATAGAGACCTCAATTTTATGTATTCAAATGAAATAAATGAAACGTCTTTCTTCCTCCACTTAGATATTTCGAGGCAGAAAACAGGAATATTAGAGCTGCTGCAGCAATTCTTCTGATTTAGTTTTTCGATTCTTGTTTTTGCAACATCATCCCTAGATTTCATATTGTGAACTTGGCAAGATCTGTATCCACCATCGAAGGACAACATAACTGGATATGGAGTAGAATGCAACTGGTTATCAATTTGTAAGAAGGATATCTGCAAGGAAAGACTTTGCCGATCCAAACTTTGTAGCAGATCGATTTGTATATCCTTTATACAAGCAAAAAGCAACTCCTACAGAAATCAAAGTACAATAAACAAAGACTGAAGCGGTAGATTAGATCCAAAAAAGAAAGTAGAAAGTTTAATTACCTGTGGGTATGAATCAATCAAAGAAATCCCAATATATGGAATAAAAATTGATACTTTCTCCTTGTACTCTGAAGGCCTAACTTGTTTGTGATCATATAGCCTTTTCTCTGCAGCATGTGGGACACTTGATTTCTTCACATCATTAAAAATATGGTAATTAGAATCAAGAACACTAAGGACCTGCAAGAATAAAACAATATCCATGAGGGCAAAGGCTATATGAATTTTCAGGTCAAATATATCAAATCAAAGTACTATGAACTCACCTTTGTTGCTCCCTCAGCATGGACTGATAAAAAGAAAGTTCTCTCTGGCTTCTGGAATCAACATTTACATAAGACACCATTAGAAATCACAGATACTAGACTTGGGTGCATGAATTTTGTATTTATCTATTCTACAAACATCAAACTTGTATTCAGTCAACGATAAACTATACTTGTAATTGATTTCTGAAGTGCTCGAGAGCAATTCTCTCAGCCCTTTGATTATACAAACTTGCAGCAGCCAAGAATACTGAGGAGATGAGAGAAAGTGTGGGAAATGAAAGAAAGATAGAGAAAAGGAAAAGAATACAGAGAGGGAGAGAAAGAGAATCTGAAACAGAATTCTTTAACTGTCATTGACTGAATGAGATCTAGAATGGATCTCAGTATTTATACATGGGCTTAGAACTGGTCTAGAAGCTAAGGTATCTAACTGATCCCTAGGTCCTTGGGTTCTAGATTTTGGTGCCACCAATCACATCTCTGGTAATAAATCTCTTTTTTCCAAACTATCTATGTCTGGTTATTTACCTTGGCTAATGGTTCTAAAACATTCTCAGAGGGTTGGCATGGTCCATCCTTTCCCTTCACTCTCTGTTGATAATGTACTTTATGTCCTGAGTTCCCCATTTAATTTGCTTTTCATTAGTCGCTTGACATGTTCCCTCGATTACACAATTTCTTTCACTGAAGCTGTTGTTTTTCTGCAAAACCGGAGTTGGGGACGGATGATTGGCACGGGATGTGAGTTCAACGGCTTGTACCAGCTCTCCCCTCCTCGAGTTTGCCTTATCAAGGATTCCCCTATTCTCCCATCCTTGCATCCTGAGCTTGACCTTCCCATATTGAGCTTGACCCTCCCCTCACTATGTTACTTTAGGTTTTCATTGTCTTTCTCCACCACATTTTCCTTGCCTTTCTTCTCTGTCTTTTGTGTCTATCCCTAAGACTATAGGTTACACCCTATCTTATCTTGGGTGGAGACAAGCTATGGTCGATGAAATGAGTTCCATCGAAGAAGTGTGTCGTAGGTTGTCAATAGATATTTACTGTTAAAGTGGATTCGGATGGCCAGATAGATCAACTTCAAGCCTGCTTGGTGGCGAAAGGTTATACTCAGGTTTTTGGCTTGGACTATGCAGACAGAGTCTCCTCAGTTGCTAAAATGGCATTTGTTCACCTGTTTCTTTCCATGGCCACTTTTCGTCATTAGCCATTGTATCAATGGGATATCCAGAATGCTTTTCTCCATGGTGACCTCACTGAAGAGATATATGGAGCAACATTTTGGATTTGTTGCTCAGGGAGAGTCTTCTGATCTTGCTTGTCTCCCTCGCAGACTGCAAGTCTCTGTATGGCCAAAAGCAATCCCCTCGAGTTTGGTTTGGTAGGTTTACCATTATTGTCCAGTAGTTCGACATGACACAGAGGTAGATCACTAAGTTTTCTTCGACATTCAGCTCGAGGGTGGGTGTCTACTTGATTGTATATGTCGACGACATTGTCATCACAGTGGGTGACCACCACGGCATATCACAGGTAAAACAACATCTTTGTTATCACTTCTAGACAAAATATCTTGGATTTAAAGGTGGAACAATCAAAGTATGACATCATTATTTCTCAGAGAAAATATGCGATGGACATCCTTGAGGTAACAAGCTTGTTGAATACAAAACCAATTGATACTCCTATGAATCCAAATAGCAAACTCCCACTAAATCAGGGGGAGCCACTTTCGGATACAGGAAAGTATAGAAGACTTGTTCGGAAACTGAACCTCACAGCCACTCGAACAAACATTTCTTTTGCAGTCAGCTCTGAAATTCACCTTGTGAAGGTCATTAGGATGCACTGATCTGTATCCTCCAGTATATCAAAGGGGCTCCAGGAAAAGGGCTCATTTATGAGGATAAGGGTCACACTTATATGGTTGGATATGATTGGGAAGGCTCTCCACCTGACATCTACTTTTGGATTTTGTGTACTTATTGAGAATAATCTAATATCCTGAAAGAGTAAGACACCGAATGTTGTTGCAAGGTCGAGTGCTAAAGCCGAGTATTAAACCATAGCATCAACTACTTGTGAACTCATTTAGGTTAAACAATTGCTTCAAGAACTGCGATTTGGGGATTTTAAACAGATGACACTCATTTGTGATAACCAAGAGTTGAAATATGGGAGAAGAATAATTTTATTGATATGAATCGTACAGGGATTCCTCTCTTTTATAGAGGGAGTTACATCAGGTGATTGATCACAAATAGAATCCCAAATTAATGACAGAATATTTGATAATAAAGAACTATCTAAAATAGGAACAACTAAAAAGGAAAAAATATATCTGTACAATCAGAATTATTTACAAAAATATTTCAGGGTATCAAATAGGGATTTAATCCTATTTATGACACCCTGTCGACACTCCCCCTCAAGTTGGCTTGAAGATATCTTTCATGGACAGCTTGCTGGTTATGTTGTCAAAAGGTCTCTTGGGTAATCCTTTGGTTAAGATGTCTGCTAATTGTTCTGCAGTGGGCACATAAGTAATACATATCTGTCCCTTTTCTATCTTTTCCCTTATGAAGTGTTTGTCAACTTCCACATGCTTGGTCCTATCGTGTAGGACTGGGTTGTGTGCAATAGATATTGCAGACTTGTTGTCACAGTACCGTTTTATAGGTGGAGAATTGTAAACCTTTAACTCTTGTAAAAGCTTTTCCACCCACAATGCCTCACAAATTCCATGAGCCACTGCCCTAAATTCAGCTTCTGCACTACTCCTTGCCACAACACTCTGTTTCTTGCTTCTCCAACTAACCAGATTCTTAGAATTTGGGTTTGGGCCTAACTCAACCCCAAAAGCTAGCTTGTAAGGTGAGGATTGCCCAAGCTTTATAAGCATTACTTTGGCCATCCCCTCACACTCAGCACAATGAAGGTGCTGGAGGTTGCAATGAAGGTAACCCAAACTTGCCGCAATTAAGGCGGCTAGGGGCGAACCGCAATTAAGGCGGCTTTCCAACACCCCCCCTCACGCCCAAGCCCAATGGTCTTGGAGCGTGGATGATGCGGGCAACCCAACAACGAATCTAGGATAGGCTCTGATACCATCTTAGAATTTGGGTTTGGGCCTAACTCAACCCCAAAAGCTAGCTTGTAAGGTGAGGATTGCCCAAGCTTTATAAGCATTACTTTGGCCATCCCCTCACACTCAGCACAATGAAGGTGCTGGAGGTTGCAATGAAGGCAACCCAAACTTGCCGCAATTAAGGCGGCTAGGGGCGAACCGCAATTAAGGCGGCTTTCCAACACAGATTTCCCCCAACAAAAGTGCAATAGCCTGATGATGATCTTCGGTCAGTTATACTTCCAGCCCAATCTGCATCGCTATAGGCTTCTACTTGAAGGTGTCCACGGTTTCTATAGAGTAGTCCCTTCCCAGGTGACCCCTTCAAGTATCTTATAATCCTAAAAACTGCCTATTGATGTTCAGGTCCTGGTGCATGCATGAACTGGCTTACCATGCTTACAGCAAAGGCTGTGTCTGGACGCGTGCGAGATAGGTATATTAGCCTTCCCACCAATTGCTGATACCTTCCTTTATCCACTGCACCTTCAGTTTCAGCTGGTTGCAATTTTATGTTGGGCTCCATGGGCGTTTCAGCAGCTTTACAACCAAGTAATCATGTTTCTTTTAAAAGATCTAGAATGTACTTCCGCTGATTCATAAAAATACCTTCCTTTGATCTTGCAAATTCAATTCCAAGGAAGTATTTTAAGGGGCCTAGTTCCTTGATTTCAAATACTTTGGCAAGTTTCTCCTTCAAACTTTTGAGCTCCAAGCTATCATCACTTGTCAATATAATGTCATCCACATATACAATTAAGATAGCAATTTTATTAGTTGCTGAATGTTTATAGAACAGTGTATGATCAGCTTGACTTTGGATGTAACCAAGCCCTTTTACCACTATTCCAAACCTCTCAAACCATGCTCTTGGGGATTGTTTCAACCCATACAGTGACTTCTTTAGTCTACACACCTTATTTCTTCCAAGTTCTTCCTCAAATCCAGGGGGAAGACTCATAAACACTTTTTCCTCTAGTTTCCCATTGAGAAAAGCATTCTTTACATCTAGTTGATGTAAAGGCCAATTGAAATTGGCAGCAAGGGATAGGAGAATCCGTACAGAATTAAGCTTAGCAACGGGAGCAAAAGTCTCCTGATAATCTACACCGTAAGTTTGGGTGAATCCCTTTGCTACCAATCTAGCCTTGTGCCTCTCCACACTTCCATCTGCCTTGCACTTGATGGTAAGGACCCACTTACACCCCACTTGTCTTTTATCATGTGGCAGGTTTACAATTTCCCAAGTCTCATTCTTATTAAGTGCTGTAGAAACGAAGGAATGTTGGAATGTTTGAATATTATTCCTTGAATAATTGTGTACAGAAAGTTACAATATATAGACAAAGGAGAATTAAATGATACCCTAAAAATAAGGAATCAAATCTGTCCTAATAATGAACAAAATAAAAAACTAATCTGTCTAATTATAACTGATGGAATCAGCCATAAATACAAGATATTATACGATATTATAACACTCCCCCTCAAGCTGGTGAATGGATATCTATCATTCCCAGCTTGCAAGTAAGACCATGAAACCGCTCTGTGGGAAGTCCCTTGGTGAAGACATCTGCTAATTGGAACTCTGAGGGCACGTACTCCGCAGCTATAAGACCATTATCCAATTTTTCCTTGATAAAGTGTCTATCTATCTCTATGTGTTTAGTCTTATCATGCTGGACTGGGTTGTGAGCAATACTAATGGCAGACTTGTTGTCACAAAGTAATCTCATAGGAGCTTCATACTTTATTCTGAGATCATCCATAATGATTCTCATCCATAATGATTCACATATCCCTTGGGCCATAGCTCGAAATTCTGCTTCGGCACTAGATCTTGCAACGACATTTTGCTTCTTACTTCTCCAAGTCACTAAATTTCCTCCCAAAAACATGCAGTACCCTGAGGTGGATCGCCTGTCTACAATCGACCCTGCATAATCCGCATCTGTATAGGTCTCTATGGACAAGCTTTCCCCTTTCTTGAATAATAATCCTCTTCCTGGGCTTGACTTCAAATACTGGAGAACTCTATTCACTGCTTGCATGTGTCTCTCACGTGGATCATGCATGAACTGGCTAACCACACTGACAGCATAGGCTATATCCGGCCTAGTGTGGGATAAATATATCAATTTCCCCACTAGTCTTTGATATTGTGCCTTGTCCACCCTTGGGCTCTCCTCATTGTTTCCAATCCTGTGATTCTGTTCAATAGGTGCCCCTGTGGTTTTGCAACCCAGCTTACCTGTCTCTTTAAGGAGATCTAGGACATATTTCCTTTGGGAAATAAAGATGCCTTGGTTGGAATAGGCAACCTCTATCCCAAGGAAGTACTTCAGCTTTCCCAAGTCTTTCATTTCGAACTGTGCAGCTAGTTTCTCTCTCAGAACCCGTTTCTCAACCTCATCATCACCGGCAATGATCATATCATCCACATAAACCAACAGAAGTGTGAGCTTGCCGTCCTGAGAATGTTTAACAAAGAGGGTATGATCTCCTTGGCTCTGTCTATAACCTAAGGATACCATAGCATTGGTGAACCTTCCGAACCAAGCCCGAGGAGACTACTTGAGCCCATATAAGGCCTTTTTCAATTTGCACACCTTATTCCCTCCACCAGTAGGGTCATACCCTGGTGGAATATCCATATATACTTACTCTTCCAAGTGTCCATGTAGAAAGGCATTTTTAACATCAAATTGGTGCAAGTCCCAACCAAAGTGTACTGCCAAGGAGAGAATAATCCTGACTATGTTCATTTTTGCTACCGGGGCAAACGTTTCCTCATAATCAATCCCATATGTCTGAGTGTACCCTTTTGCAACCAGCCTTGCTTTGTACCGGTCAAGAGTACCATCAGACCGATATTTCACTGTGTAAATCCATCTGCACCTACTATCCTTTTGTCCTTTTTTTTTTTTTTTGGAAAAGGCAAAATATTATTAGATGAGTACTAGGGGTACTCTAGAACCCTATTTACAAGATAGTCACCAAAGCTTACAAGATAAACACATCGAGTAATGTTTTGGAATTAAATATACAACAGCACCTAAGAAACTAGACATGAGATTGGGTCAATACACCATTCAGCAAATGAGTGAAAAGTACCCCCAAAACCTGCAGAAATCCACCTCCATGAAGTCACCTTCACCCTATCCATAATATAAATCATATCAACCTTATCATCTCCAAAAATTATTCCATTACGCAGCTCCCAAATGCACCATACAACTGCATGCCATAGCAATATTCGGCATCCTAGCTTCACCTTCCTTGGGAATCCTTCACTAAACAGAGAGAGAAGATGGGTAATGGAATCTGGTATGTTGAAACCAACCCCCAACCAAGTAACGACTCTGGTCCAAAAGGAGGAAGAGAAGGTGCAATGTAGAAATAAATGACTCCCTGTTTCATCAAAATTATTACAGAAAACACAATGTGAAGGGTCATTCTCACCTAACACCTTCCTGTGGAGAAGATTCATCCTTGTAGGGATCCTATCTAGAAGCATTTGCCATGAAAAGGCCACCACTTTCAAAGGTGCCTTGCTTTTCCATAAGAGTTTGAAGGCATTTAATTCCACATTCAAGACCCTAGTATCTAGTGGGGCTCTAGAGATGAGCATTTCATATGCGGATTTAACAGAGAATTCACCAAAGGGATGGGGCTTCCACACCCATGAATCAGCCTTTTGAAACAAACATACAGAACTTAGTGTATTATGGAATTCCGCCAATAGGTTCTCTTCCCATGCAAAAGCGTTTCTTCTCCACTTAAAATCCCACACCCAAATCGAACCCTCCCATCTTCCACAATCAGAGATGCTATCATATTGCAACGATGAAATAGAAAATAAGCGTGGAAAAAGCTCTTCCATAGTAGATCCCCCAAACCAAATATCTTTCCAAAACAAGATCGACCTACCATCACCCACTTTCTTGCCTACACCATTCACAAACCAGTCGCCTACCTCTTCCCTTGACAACCCCACTGCACAAAGATCTTTCCACCAAACCGACCAGTTCCTAGAACATCCAATAGACAATGTATCGGGATTAGAACATACTCCATCCCCATATTTAGCTCTAACCACCTTACACCAAATAGCCTCTTTATCATTCAAGAGTCTCCACCTCCACTTTCCAAGCAGACTAAGGTTAAATAGGGCTAGATTCTTCACCCCTAGACCCCCCATAGCCTTCGGTTTACATACTTCCGACCATTTGACCCACGGAATCTTCCTCTCCCCCGAAGTGCCCCCCCAAAGAAACTCTCTTTGAATCCTAACCACCTCCCTCCTAACCTTCAAAGGCATCTTCATAAACGATAAAAAGTAGATTGGGATACCCGTAAGGACCGAATTCAGTAACACTATCCTACCACCCAAGGACAAGTACCTATTCTTCCAGGATGACAATCTCCTCAAAAGAGCATCAATCAATGGTTTCCAAGTAGCTACTCTCCTTGGATTAGCACCCACCGGCAACCCAAGATATTTAAACGGAATCCCTGCCACTTTACAATTCAGGAATTCTGCAGCCGAATTCAAGAAAAGTTCTTCTACATTTACCCCCATTAGGCAACTCTTATGGAAATTTACTTTTAGACCTGAGACCAGCTCAAAACATCGGAGAACTACTTTCATAACCCACAGGTTCTGCTCACATGCTTCCCCAACCAGGATTGTATCGTCTGCGTACTGAAGATGAGTAATTGAGACATCCGATTGACCAACCCGGAAGCCACTAAATTTACCAAGATCAACTGCACTCCTGATTAGGCCACTCAAACCTTCTGCCACCAAGAGAAAAAGAAACGGAGCTAGTGGGTCTCCTTGTTTAAGTCCCCTCTGAATATTCACTTCCTCAGTCGGGCTTCCATTGACCAAAACCGAAAGCTTCCCGGAAAAAACACACGCACGAATCCAAGAACGCCATTTATCACAGAAACCAAATCTCTGTAGCATATAATCTAGGAAAGCCCAATTTACTGAATCGTATGCTTTTTCAAAGTCCACTTTCAAGATGACACACTTCTTTCCTTTCTTTTTTGCCAGATCAATTAACTCATTCATTACCACCACTCCATCTGCAATGTGTCTATTCTTTATAAACGCTGACTGTGTCTTTGGAATAATAGAGTCCATAACCTCTGCAAGTCGAGTCGCCAGAACCTTGGAAAGAAGCTTGTATAAACTCCCTAACAGAGAAATGGGCCTAAAGTCCCCTAATCCTTGTGGGCTAAGGTTCTTCGGGATTAGAGTTAGGAAGTAAGAAGATAGACAAATAGGTAGTCTCGCATTAGAATAGAAATCTGAGAACATCCGGAGAACATCATCCTTCATTAGGTCCCAGCAAGACTTAAAGAAAGAGTAATTGTACCCATCCGGTCCCGGGCTCTTATCTCCATCACTATGAGCAAGAGACTCCTCTATCTCTTCAAGACTAAACATGGCTGTAAGAAGGGTGTTTTGTTGTGTAGACACCCTATCAAAAGCAATTCCATCCAGACGCGGCCGATCCCAAGAGCATTCAGAAAAGAGGTTAGAGAAGTAGTTCACCACCTCGTTTTTTACACCCACTACATCTTCCACCCACCCATAATCTGTCTGTAATGCAGAAATCATGTTTGAATTTCTCCTAGCTTTTACACATGCGTGGAAATACTTGGAATTCGCATCCCCTTCCTTTACCCACCTAACTCTTGATCGTTGAAAAGCGAGACTCTCTTTGTTTTTAAGTACAACCCAAAGATCAGACACCAAATTCTGCCTTCTCATTACCTCAGATGGCTGCAAACCCTCATCTTCATTAGCTACATCAAGCTCCTTTATTGATTCTGTTATACTTTGGATTTTGTAGTCCAAATCACCGAAAACCTGCCTACTCCAAGTCTTAAGGGAAGACTTCAACAGTTTCATTTTTTCAAACAAAACAAAGCCTGCCCAACCATAAATCTCTGCTTCCGACCAGCAACCCGCAACCACCTCTTGGAATTCATTATGTTGCAACCAGTAGTTTTTAAACCTAAAAGGTTTAGGCCCCCAATTTTGAGTCCCATATCTCAGAACTATAGGGCAATGATCGGAAATATCCCTATTTATGGCCCATTGTGACAATTCTCCCCAAGTTTCTATCCAACTTTCTGAGACTAGGAAACGGTCCAATCTGCTAACGGCTGTCCCATTAGGTCTCACCCAAGTAAACTTTCGACCCAGCAATGGTAGATCATTTAGACACATATCATCTATGAACTGGTTGAAGTCCCTGCTCAAAGCCGAATTAGCTTCCGTTGATAAACCAGAAGAGCCTCTTCTCTCACTAGCAAATCGCACCGCATTAAAATCACCTGTTACACACCATAGGCCCTCTCCAAACCCTCTTTTTGACATAATCATAGTCTCATAAAGCTTTCTTTTTTCTTGAGAACCACCCTGGGAATAAATGTTAACAATAAAGCATCTTCGACCATTTCCTCCACATTCCAAGCAAACCCCTACAAATCCCCTATCTTTAAAGGAAAACAATAGCTTAGCATTCCTAGAGTTCCATATTGATAAAATTCCTCCACTGTTTCCAGTAGAAGGCAGATAGCAGTAACCAAATTGATGACACCCCCACAGTTTATTACAAAGACGAACTGAAACTTCCTCCATCTTTGTCTCCTGTAAAGCAATGAAATCAAGATGCTCCTCCTGAACCAACCTCCTAATTCTGTTCTTCTTCACAGCTCCCCCCAAACCACGCACATTAAAAGAACCAATCTTCATAATAAAAGTGTTTCACCCCCCCTAGCAGACATTGCTAATCTATCTCTGTTTTCAAGTTGCATCAATTTATCAATAATAAGAGATTCATTACCCTCTGTGGACAAACCCATCTCTTTCCCCAAAATCAGCAGTTTTTCAGCCGAATTCCTACCACTACTGACAACAATATTCTCATTACATTTACGAATGTTAGATTCAGAATCGGACTGACCTGATAGCCTTTTCACATCCACCCCTCTGATAGAAGCCTCAGAACCCTTCAGTGGCAACGAAGACCGCCTAACCTTCCCCTTCCTCACCTTCGAACCAGATCTCAAGGTCCCTTTTTTGTTCTGATCCCTGCTCCAGTAGGAGGCCGAGCATCGTCTTCTTCCTCTCCCAACCGAACGAACCACCGAACGCCCCCTAGCTTCAACCCTCGCGTCGTTCTTTGAAGAAATTACATCGGAGAGACTGGATCCTATTCGGCGCGGGCGAGTATTTGTTAGGAACCTAAATTTAGGTAACCTACTGACAGCAGGAGGTATCAACCGCCATGGCATTTCGCGTGGGTGCTGTTCCAATTGAGTTCGTCTCTGTGAAACACTATTGTCCCCATAGTTTCGTTGAGGACCACCATGATTAGCCGCTACAGACAATGCACCTATTTGCTTTTTGCCTTTTCTGATTTCAGCTCTTTTTTCTTTTTGTTTGGAAGTAAAAAATGGCCCAATCCTTTCATCCCAAGAATCTGGCCCAGCTTTATCTAGAGCCCTCCCGTCGTCCCCCCCAGGGATATCACTTTCTGGAACAGTTTCCCCTTCCTTTGTCCCTAAGACTTGCGAGAAGCCCAACTCAGAGGATGTTTGGGGCACCAAACACTCCAAACTTTGATAGCCAATTGGGCCTACGCAATTGGATGTCGTCTCACCCAGCCCAACAGCAAAATTATCCACCTTTTCCTTATTAACCGATCCCCTCCTAACCAACATCCCTGCACATAAATCTCCTTGTTGCAGGGACGAATCAGGAGCATTTAATGCATCCTCGTACGAACCCTTGGGGCTGCCCACGTTATCAGACTCGAGACGCACACTAAGCTCTGCACACCCAGGATTTGCGGCCTGACAATCAAATTTTGAATTTGAAACAAAGGTCTGATTTTGTTGAGATAGATCATCCCGGAGAAATTCCTCTTCGCCGGAATCCGGCACCTCCATGAGACTATCCGCCCCTGAGAGACTATTATCAGATGAATAATCGCATTCTGAACTATAATTTCTCCTTTTCCTCACATTGCAGCAGTAATCAGTAAAAACCTCTTCCACTAATCTCACTGAGAAAACGAAATCATTAATCTTGATCTTCAATGTTCTGTTGATAGCTTCTGGTGATGTAACTGTTACCAAGATTCGACCAACATCCATGCGATTTTTTTCCCGAGTGTCCTCATCCATACAGTCGTATTTTCCAACCAACGTAGAGATGAACTGAAAAAACTCCTCCCCCCAAGCATGTACAGGTACTCCTGTCACCCTGAGCCAAGCTGAACGGGCTCTTGGCATCACCTGAGGTTCCCATGGTTCCAGCTCCAAAAACCAATCTTCCAAACATTCACCAGCTTGTCGCAGTAAAGTTTCAACATCTGCATTGTCCTTTGTAGTAAGGAGCACCATATTGCCACCCATGGGAGTTACTACAACATTAAAGAGCCCTTCTTTAAACATGTTCCTCTGTACTTGGAAAACATCAGCAGGGTTGGCAATCGTCCCCACATAACTCCCCACCAACCAACTCATATTTTCATTGTCCACATTAAAGGATAATCCCCTCCAATCATTAGAATCCTGCCTCTTTGTTTTTGTGGTCCCCTGATTCAATTCGCCACCCATCTTCTTTGTCTTATCTGAGTTATTTGTTCCCACCAACATATTAGCATAGTGTTGTAAATATGTAATATGTAATTAGTAGTTTTTTGTATTAGGCCCATTAGTCAGGCCCATTAGTTAGGCTATATATTCAGATTAGTGATTGTACTCTTTACACAATCAATAATATTGAGAATACTTTTACACATGGTATCAGAGCTCCCGATCTTGGGGGTCTTGCTTCCGCGAAAAAACCCTAGCCGCCTTCATTGCGGCCCCTCTTAGCTGCCTTCATTGCAGCGTTTGGCACTATCATTGTGCCCTTTTCAATCGCAGGTGGTATCACCAATCACTGCTCATCAGCACTGTTCACGGACCACTGTTCTGTTCACGCGTTTACTGTTCACGCGGTACTGTTCACCACTCCGCTGTTACTGTTCACCGACCACTGTTCGGCACTGTTCATCGCCGCTGTTGCTACTGTTCATCGACGGCGCTGTTACTGTTTGTTATCGCTGTCCATGCGGTACTGTTCATCGCTGCCACTGTTCATCGCGAATACTGTTCACACCGGCACTGTTCATTACTGTAGCTGTCCCCGCGTGCACTGTTCATCAGATTGTTTTTTCTCCTCTTCTATGGCAGAAACTGAAGCGAAAATCTGTGAGATTGACTTGGATCGTTTGCGGACCCTTCTTGACTCTATCAGTAAGCCTTCTGGTTCTTGTTCTCTGGCAATGACTGGTAAGAGTTTTTGCTCCCGCTCCTTTACTGCCTCTGGTACTATCCCTAAGGATGCTTGGATTCTTGACTCTGGTGCCACTGATCATATGACCTTCCATTCCAAATTGTTCTCCTTTTATACCTCACCTTCTAGTATTCAATCTATTACTGTTGCTGATGGTTCTCATACCCGTGTGGTGGGTTCTGGAAATATTGAATTTCAATCTTCTTTAAAACTGGAAAATGTGCTTCATGTTCCCAAACTTTCCAATAACTTGATCTCTATTCATAAACTTACTCGAGACCAAAACTGTGCAGTAACTTTTTTCCCTTCTCATTGTGTTTTTCAGGATCTTGCCACGGGGAGGACAATTGGAGTTGCTAAGGAACAGGGAGGGTTGTACTATTTGTCTGATGAAATAAATGGTCAGAAGGTGCTGTCTTCCTGCTTCCAGTCCGAGTCTCACTCTCCTGCATCACAGGTCTGGCTTCAGCACAAGCGTCTTGGACATCCTCCATTTTCTCTTATTAAATCTATGTTTCCGTCTTTGTTTTTACAACAATCTGTTGAGTCTTTTAAGTGTGATGTCTGTCAGTTTGCTAAACACCATCGTGTTTCTTTTCCTTCTAGTTTTAATAAAAGTGCTGAACCATTTGATCTTATACATTCTGATGTTTGGGGACCTGCCCCTATTTCCAATATTTCTGGTGCGAGATGGTTTGTTTCCTTTATTGATGATTGTACTCGAGTAACTTGGATTTTCTTGATGAAGGATAAATCAGAAGTACCTCAGCTTTTTGTTCATTTTTATCATATGGTCCAGACACAATTTGGGAAAGGCATTAAAAGATTACGTTCTGACAATGGGAAAGAGTATGCCAATCATAGCCTTTCAAGCTTTAATAGTAAACAGGGCATCATCCATGAATTTACATGTGTTGACACCCCGCAACAAAATGGGGTTGCAGAAAGAAAAAATCGCCACTTACTGGAAGTTGCTCGAGCCCTTCTCTTCCAAATGTCAGTCCCAAAGTCATATTGGGGAGAAGCATTATTGACTGCTGCCTATCTGATTAATCGAATACCATCTCGTGTTCTAGGTAATGTTAGCCCTGTTCAGTTTATGCTCTCACACTTTCCTTCTGTTCATATCATGCAGAGTCTTGAGTCTCGGGTATTTGGTTGTGTTGCCTTTGTTCATGTTCATAAGCAGCATCGAACTAAGTTGGATTCTCGTGCAGTCAGATGTGTCTTTTTGGGTTATGCACCTAACAAAAAAGGGTACAAGTGCTATCATCCTTCCAGTCGTAAGTATTTTGTCTCTATGGATGTCACCTTTCATGAACATGTGTCGTTCTTCACTCGCCCTCAGCTTCAGGGGGAGAGTAATAATTTGGAATCTGAGTCTGAGTTTCTCATCCTTGGTCCTTGTCTTCCTAAGTCACCTGCTGCTCAGCTACATGTTCCTCAGTTACCTGTTCCTGAATCACCTGCTTCTGAGCCACCTGTTTCTGAGTCACCTGCTTCGGAGTCTCCTGTTTATGGTTTTGTTCCTGTTCCTCCTTTGGAAACTGTTTTGCAGGAATCAGCACCTTTAGCACCAGTAAAGAACAAAGCTAGTGAGCCAATATTGGTCTATCAGAGGAGACAAAAACCCAACCTGGTCCAGAAACAACTTCAACTGTCTGAACCGGAGGTAAGTATTGAAAACAATTTCCCCACTTCTGATTCCCATATTTCTGATACACTTGATCCTAATCCGGATGACTTACCAATTGCTTTGAGAAAAGGGAAAAGGTCGTGTGCCAAGTACCCTATTTCTCAATTTGTCTCTTCTAAACATCTTTCCCTGCAGCATCAGAGTTTTATTACAGCTGTTGACTCGGTAAGAATCCCAGCATCTGTCCAAGAGGCACTAAAGGATGTAAATTGGGTCCAAGCTATGGATGAGGAGATGAAGGCACTTGAAAGGAATGGAACGTGGGAAATTGTTGAGAGGCCAGGGGGCAAGAAACCAGTTGGTTGCAGGTGGATCTATACAGTCAAGCACAAGTCAGATGGCACTCTTGATCGATACAAGGCAAGATTAGTGGCAAAGGGATATACTCAGACCTATGGCATTGATTATGAGGAGACGTTTGCTCCAGTTGCAAAGATGAACACTATTCGTATTTTACTTTCTCTTGCTGCCCATTCTGGGTGGGAATTACACCAGTTTGATGTCAAAAATGCTTTCTTGCATGGAGACTTAGAGGAGGAGGTGTACATGGAGATTCCCCCAGGATTTGGTCCCACAAGTGGAACAAACAAAGTGTGCAGATTGAGGAAGGCTTTATATGGGCTGAAACAGTCTCCCCGAGCATGGTTTGGAAGATTTACAAAAGCAATGGTGTGTCTGGGCTACAAGCAAAGCCAAGGAGATCATACACTTTTCTTCAAACATTCACCGGGAGGAAAAGTGACTGTACTTCTTGTTTATGTGGATGATATTATTATTACAGGAGATGATCCGGTTGAGAGACAACTGCTCAAGAAAAAATTATCTGCAGAGTTTGAGATGAAAGACCTTGGGAAACTTAAGTATTTCTTGGGGATTGAAGTGGCCTACTCAAAACAAGGCATTTTCATTTCTCAAAGGAAATATGTGCTTGATCTTTTGCAGGAAACAGGCAAACTTGGATGTAAACCTGCAAGTGTTCCTATCGAGCAAAATCATAGAATGAGCACCGAAGAGGAGAGTGCCAAGGTTGACAAGGTCCGATATCAGAGACTAGTGGGGAAGTTGATTTACTTAGCACACACTAGACCAGATTTAGCATATGCAGTCAGTGTTGTGAGTCAGTTCATGCATGATCCAAGGGTGAGACACTTACAGGCTGTAGATCGTATTCTGCAGTATCTCAAAGCCACTCCAGGAAGAGGACTTTTGTTCAAAAGAGGTGGAAGCTTGACTATGGAGGCTTATACTGATGCAGATTATGCAGGTTCAGTGAGTGATAGAAGGTCCACATCAGGCTATTTCACATTCTTGTGTGGGAACCTTGTCGCTTGGAGAAGTAAGAAGCAAAATGTAGTGGCTAGATCAAGTGCAGAAGCAGAGTTTAGAGCCATGGCACAAGGAATCTGTGAGCTATTGTGGATGAAAATTGTGCTTGATGACTTGAAGATAAAGTATGAGGGTCCTATGAAGTTGTTTTGTGACAATAAATCGGCTATCAGTATTGCTCATAATCCTGTTCAACATGACAGGACAAAACACATTGAGATAGACCGACACTTCATCAAGGAGAAGTTGGATAGTGGATTAATAACAACAGCCTACATTCCCTCTGGCCACCAACTAGCAGATGTGTTAACAAAGGGCTTGCCAACAGAAAGATTCGGTCAACTTACTTGCAAGCTGGGAATGATTGATATCCATTCACCAGCTTGAGGGGGAGTGTTGTAAATATGTAATATGTAATTAATAGTTTTTTGTATTAGGCCCATTAGTCAGGCCCATTAGTTAGGCTATATATTCAGATTAGTGATTGTACTCTTTACACAATCAATAATATTGAGAATACTTTTACACACATAGGTAACACCATTTTTTCTATAACCACCATCCATATAGATAGCATTCCTCCTTCCAACATCGTGGCCTCCTTGACGAGTGGACACTGTTTTTTCGTTACTAGCTCTCTTGTATTTGGGTACATTCACCCTCAGCTTGAAGGTCCCGATCCAGATATTGTCTAGTTGATGTCCAAGCCACGCTGGATTTTGTACTTCCCTGAACCTCACAAACCCGAATTTTTTCCCCAGTTTATCCGTTTTGTTGGGAATGACAACTTCTCTTACAGCTCCCCACTTCAGAAACAGCCTCCACATATCCTCCTCACCATGCGTCTCTGGAAAGTTTGTGAAAAAGTAGGTAGTGGTTCCTTCCAAAAACTTGGAAAAAAACTGGTTGTCGTTAGTCCTATGGGGAATCCTTTGTTGTTGATACAGCCTAGGGGCACTCTTTGGAGCAAAGAAGTTTTTCCTATCTCTATTCCTATTCCTCACAAAGAATTTCTCTCTCACAGAACTTCTCTCTCTAACCATTCTCTCTCTAACTTCCTTGGAGGCACTTCCTTACCAATCAAACCACTATGATAACAGATGAATAACAATCAACTGAATAGTATGCCTTACTATCCTTTTGTCCTTTGGCTTCTCAACAATTTCCCAGGTCTCATTCTTGTTCAAAGCACTCATCTTTTCATGCATGGCTTGAACCCAATTCTTATCCATTAAGGCCTCTTGTACTGAAGTGGGGACTCTGGTAGAATCAATTGCTGAAATAAAACTCTGATGCTGTACTGATAGGTTTTTAGTGGACACAAACTGAGATATAGGGTATTTTGCACAATTTCTTCTGGCTTTTCTTAAGGCTATTGGCAAGTCATCAAGATTCGGTTCACAAATATCATGTAAAGGATTCAAAGGCTCAGAATCAGGAATGCTTACCTCTGGTTCGGACGACTGAAGCTGCTGTTGGACCAGGTTGGGTTTTTTCCGATAATACACCTGTTTGTATAGATCAATAGGAACCGATTCTTTAGGTGTCTCTGAAGTACCAGAAGATGATGCCACATCCTTCACCAAAGGAGTCAGAAGAGGACAAAAAGATGACTCAGGAGACTCAGCTTCTGGATCACTCTCCCCCTGAAGCTGAGGACGAATGTGAAAAGACTCGGATTCATGAAAAGTGACATCCATGGAGACATAGACACGACGACTTTGAGGATGATAACATTTATACCCCTTTTTGTCTGGTGCATAACCTATGAAGATACATTTGACAGCCCTGGGATCCAACTTACTACGATGTTGACTATGGACATGAACAAAGGCAACACAACCAAAGACTCGACACGGGAGATTCTTCATGGTAGGAACAGAGGGAAAGAAGGAAGTCATGAGTTGCACAGGACTAAGACCATCTAAGACACGGGAGGGCAATCTGTTCATCAAGTATGCGGCAGTTAAGACAGCTTCCCCCCAATAAGACTTAGGGATAGACATTTGAAATAGAAGTGCTCTTGCAATTTCTAGAAGATGACGGTTCTTTCTTTCTGCAACCCCATTTTGTTGAGGGGTATCAACACAAGTGAACTCATGTAACACACCATGTTCTTTATGGAATTTTGTGAAATGTTGATTCACATATTCCCTGCCATTATCAGATCGTAACCTTTTTATAGACTTTCCAAACTGAGTTTGAACCATGCGATAGAAATTCAAGAATAATGGAAACACTTCTGTTTTATCTTTCTTAAGAAATATCCACGTGACCCTAGTACAATCATCAATAAAAGAAACAAACCATTTTGCACCAGATATATTAGAATTAGAGGAAGGTCCCCACACATCAAAATGAATAAGATCAAAAGGTTCAATACTTTTATTATTACTTGGAGAAAAAGTTGTGCGATGGTGTTTCGCAAACTGACAAACGTCACAAAGAAAAGACTCAACAGACTCTTTTTTAAATAATTGTGGAAATAAAGACTTAAGAAGACTGAAAGGAGGATGACCAAGGCGTTTGTGGTGAAGCCAGATCTGAGATGCAGCGGAATCTGAACTTGTCTGATGTCTGGATGTGGACACCGTCTGACTAGTACTACCATGAGTCCGATGAAGGACATATAACCCTCCCTGTTCCTTAGCAACCCCAATCGTCCTCGCCGTGGTAAGGTCCTGAAACACACAATGAGAGGGAAAGAAGGTTACTGTACAATTTAAATCTCTGGGAAGCTTTTGAATAGAAATAAGGTTATTTGACAAATGAGGGACATGAAGCACATTATGCAAAGGAAGGGAAGGTTGAAGTGAAATTGTACCACATCCTGAAACAGGGACATGGGATCCACTAGCAACCGTTATGTGATGCTTACCAGATAATTTAGAGTAAGTGGAAAAATATGAGGGATAAGGGGTCATATGATCAGTAGCACCAGAGTCAATAATCCAAAGATCCTCAGATATAGTACTAGAAACATTAAAGGATAATGAACTTAAATTCTTACCAGTCATGGATAGAGAACAAGTGCCAGAAGGCTTACTCATAGAATCCAACAGAGTGCGCAAACGATCTTCTGAAGTCATTCTGTTTGGACCTGAAACAACTCAGAAACGACGACAACAACGAGAGCAAACGATGCTTCAAACAGACCCACGAAAAAAATGTCCTCGGATCACGATTTGAACCCCTCAAATAGAATGGGGAAGGTCCGACGATGATTCTTTGAGAAGCGCGCGGCGAAACGGGGGCTGGAAGGCGGCGCGTGGCTTACACGCGCCTGAGAGTGGCCAGAGCTGCGGCGGCGCGTGGAGGCGCGTGAACCGTCCGATGGGTGCGAAATTTTTGGGTTCTGGACGGTTTTGGGCCGTTGAACCGGATGGTGGGGTCACCGGATTGATATCGGCGGCGGACGATGGTGAACGGAGTTGGGCAGTAGCTAACAGTGGCGGATGGAGGCTGAACGGAGAGGAACAGTAGTTTGTGATATGAACGAAATAGGGCACAAATAAGGTGCCAAACACTGCACTGAAGGCAGAGAAAAAAAATTTCGCAAGGAAGGCGGCTAGGGTTTTTGTGCGGAAGCGAGACCCCAAAAATCGGGAGCTCTTGATACCATGTAGAAACGAAGGAATGTTGGAATGTTTGAATATTATTCCTTGAATAATTATGTACAGAAAGTTACAATATATAGACAAAGGAGAATTAAATGATACCCTAAAAATAAGGAATCAAATCTGTCCTAATAATGAACAAAATAAAAAACTAATCTGTCTAATTATAACTGATGGAATCAGCCATAAATACAAGATATTATACGATATTATAACAAGTGCATTTAACTCTTCTAGGACTGCTAATTTCCAGTTGGGATCATCTAGTGCTTCCTCAATGTTTCTAGGCACAAACAAATCAATAATTTTAGAGGTAAAGGCTCGGTGATTTTGGGAAAGGTTTTGATAGGAGACATAATTGGAAATAGGATGTTTTGTACTGGTTTTGGGTGATTTTTTGGTGCAGGCTCTGGTTCCTTTCCTAAGAGCTATGGGTAGATCAATATTAGAAATGGGGATTTCAGAATTACCTGGAAGTTCTTGTGGTATTTCTGTCGAACCATCTTCCGGGATTTCTGGTTGGCTGGATGCCAAGATGATGGACTGGTTTCTGGTCCTTTGAGGATATTTCCGAGCATAAACACGAAGCTCCTGATTTGATTGTGGTATTTCTTTCCCTATTTTGGCTCCACCTAAGTCCGGGACAAGGTTTCCCTTGTCAATTTCAGGACCTGTTTCCACATGTTCTTCCTTGTTATGTTTATTTGTTTGATCAACTAAATCTGTATCCTCAGTGTATAAAACAGGAGTTGGCAAAGGTTCATGTGAAAAATTAACTTCATTCACACTCTCCCCCTGAAGAGAATTTTTTTTGATAAAAAGGTTGATGTTCTAAGAAGGTAACATCCATGCTAACATGAAGCTTCTTTGTGCTAGGATTAAAACATCTATAACCCTTTTGGCTGGGAGAATAGCCAACAAAAATGCATTTTTCTGCTCTTGGGTCTAGTTTAGATCAAGATGTAGGTGTATACATAAAAAAAGTACAACCAAACACTTTTAAAGGTAAATCAGTATGTAATCGACATGCTGGAAAAACAGTTTTAAAGGCGTCCAAAGGTGTGCGATAATTTAACACACGAGTGGGCATTCTGTTTATGAGATATGCTGCTGTTAGAACAGCATCCCCCCATAAAAACTTTGGAACATTGCTCTCAAACATAATGGCACGAGCTACCTCAAGAAGATCTCTATTTTTCCTTTCAGCTGTGCCATTCTGTTGAGGCGTATTTGGGCATGTTGATTGATGCTGAATACCTTTATGTTGGAGAAACTCTTTGAGATTCTTATTAAAATATTCAGTGCCATTGTCACTTCTCAAAATGGAGATTTTTGTGTCAAATTGGGTTTCTATCATTTGTGAAAAACATTTAAATATATTAGGAACTTCAGATTTTTCATTCATAAGATAGATCCAACATAGCCGGGTGTGATCATCAATAAAGGTCACAAACCACCTTTTTCCAAATTGGGTTGTAATTTTTGATGGACCCCATACATCACTATGAATTAAATGAAAAGGCTTAGATCCATGATAAGGTTGAGAGGAATAAGGGGCTTTATGACTTTTACAAGAACACAACTTTCACATTCAAAAGAAGAACAATCAACATTTTTGAATAAGTTTGGAAACAAGTGCCTAAGATATTGAAAATTAGGGTGCCCTGGTCTATTATGCCAGAGCATTATTTGGTCCCTCAAAGGGGTAGAACTTATACCACTAAGGCCATGAGCTACTTTATTCTCGAAAGCATCCTCAAAGTAGTAGAGTCCATCCATCATTTTAGCACTGTCAATCATCTTCCCCGAAGTCTGGTCCTGAAAAATACAATGAGTGTCAAAGAACTTCACATTGCAATTGGAATCTTTGCAGATTTTACTAACAGAGAGAAGGTTACAGGAAAGTCTTGGTACATGTAGTACATTTTTTAAATCGATGTGTTTAGATAAAGTAATTCTTCCCTCTCCTGCAATTGATGAAAAACTACCATATGCAATTCTAATTTTTTTATTTCCAGAACAAGGAGAATAAGTTTTAAATAGAGAAGAGAGGCTAGTCATATGGTCAGAAGCACCTGAATCAATGATCCATGGTGCACACATATTTGAGGTGCAATTAAGAGAAGTAGAGGTACTAAAATTACCTGTTTGTGCCAGAGAACCACTAGGAATACCAGATAAAGAAGTGGACTTTAGCAACCTTATAAGTTCCTCAACTTGTTCCTTACTCAAAGTGCTCTTTTCTGCCTCATGAGCTGTAGGGAATGATCTGGGTGCTCTAGGACCTGATTTGCCTCCTTTTAGATGTGCTGGTCTCCCATGAAGTTTCCAGCAGTTTTCCCGGGTGTGACGTGGTTTGTTGCAGTGGTCACACCAGAGATTTGATGAGTTCTTCTGATTTGATGAACTCTTAAAGGCAGCAGCTTCTACAACCAGAGCATTGGTCTCGAAGTTGGATCAACTTTTGTCTTTCCCGTCATCACACTTCTGCGAGTTTCCTCCCTTCTAACTTCTGCAAAAATTTCACCTAGTGAAGGTAAGGTTGCTCTCCCAATGATTCTGCCACGGACTTCATCTAACTCCTCATTGAGACCAGCAAGAAACTGAAATATTCTTCCTTCTTCCACTGTTTACTGATGGTGTTTGGCATCCTCGGCTGACTTCCACTTGTAAGTGTTGAAGAGATCAAGGTCCTGCCACACCCGCTTCAAGGAATGGAAGTATCTTGTGACATTGTCACTTCCCTGCCGAATTTCTCTAGCTTGTAAGGTGAGTTCATAAATCTGTGACTTATTCCCAAGATCAGAATACATCTCTGTCACATTGTTCCACAATTCCTTGGCTGTGGAATAGCACATATAATTGTTGTTGATGTTTTCCTCCATGGAATTTACCAACCATGTCATCACCATGGAGTCTTCAGCATCCCACACAGCAGGCTGTGGGTCACTAGGGTCTGGTTGGGGTCGATCACCAGTGAGGTATCCAAGTTTACCTCTGCCCCGGATATACATCTGGACAAATTGGGACCACCGAACAAAGTTCGACCCATTGAGTCGAAAGGAGGTGATTTGGACTGAATGGGAATCGCTGTAAACAACCCTCTGCTCCTGTTTTGGAGGCAGCGAGTCTTTGGAAATGGCATTCTCCTCTTCGAGGTTGAATCCCTTTTCTGATTATCGTTGGTGGCTGAGGAACTGTCAACCATGGTGGTAAATCAGAGACGCAGGCTATAGAGATCAAGCTCTGATGCCATGTTGAAATATGGGAGAAGAATAATTTTATTGATATGAATCGTACAGGGATTCCTCTTTTTTATAGAGGGAGTTACATCAGGTGATTGATCACAAATAGAATCCTAAATTAATGACAGAATATTTGATAATAAAGAACTATCTAAAATAGGAACAACTAAAAAGGAAAAAATATATCTGCACAATCAGAATTATTTACAAGAATATTTCAGGGTATCAAATAGGGATTTAATCCTATTTATGACACCCTGTCGACACCAAGCTTCACTACAGATTGCCTCGAATCCAGTATTCCACGAAAGGACAAAGCACATCGAGATAAACTTCCATTTCATCAGAGAAAAGTTCTTATCTGGGGACATCTCCACTAACTTTGTCGATTCAAATGACCAATTAGCAGATGTTTTCGCTAAGCTTTGAAAAGTCCTCGAATAAATTATGTGTAACATGCTTGGTGCATAAATTTTTCATGCTCCAGCTTGAGGGGAAGTATTGATAATTATGGTATATATGTAAATAGTATGTCTTGATTATAGGAATATTAAGTAATTAGAATAGTCAGATATTATATGTTATTCTGTAATAATTGGTCATTACTACAGTGATTGTACATTGATTTATTCAAAGTTTATATAATTCAATCACCAAGTTGAAACACACCAGTTATACCAATAGTCTCTTGTTTTTCTCTCATCCCAACATGAATAAATTTGGACACTGAACAATGCTAAGTAATACAATTTTAGAAGTAAGAAACTAAAACTAAGCGATAATTTGTTTTACAATATATATTTCGAAAAAGATTACACCAACTGACCATGTCAATGGTTCGGTTACCCATAAAAACCACTAGAACTATCAGACTATTGTTCAACTGCCTGAAGGAAATAGTGCATCTCTCATTGTCTAAAAATTTAATGAGACCTTGGTAAAAAAATTTGTAACACATGTTGAACAAATAGTACAAAAGGAACATAGTGTGAAATTGTCAAATGGTTTACCTCAGAGGTTGGTGGCAAGTAGACTGGCATATATTCTTTCACATCATCAAGGGCATATGACCCCAAAACTCTCTCTCCGGGTACCTTGATTTTGGTAACCAACATTATTAGGTCAAGTAATTTGAAGTTTAAATGGTTTTGGAATTTTTTTTTTTAAAAATACAAGGTTTACCTCCACAATAAGACGATGAGGATAGCAGGGTTCATCCCATGTATAAGGGTACGAAGCATAGGAGTGAATGACTGTGTCAAACATTTCACACCTCTGCTGATATATTCGTAATCTCTAAAAGTATCAAGAAAAACAAAATAAATTTCAATTACCGATCGGATTGAGAATAACATGCAACAAACGTGCTCTTTTGGTGCATGGTTTTAGTTACTGCATAAGTATACAGCCAGCACATTCATAATTAATCAGCCATTAATGCAATATAAAGTGGCATTTGTTAAGGGACAAAAAATGCTTTGCCTGTGAAATAAGTGGAATGACTTTTCAATTGGTTTCATAAATTGAGTCATTTTACAAATTTTAATATGTATTAAATTATCCAATATTGACTTAGTATGAATCGTCCAATATTGAATTTTCTATTAATTAGTATAATAATAATGATTTTATAAAATTTATAATTCATTTTGACTCTTCAAGAAGTATATTTCGCTAAAAAGTGTATTCAATTCCTCTAAACATGGCACCACTAAACGGGACACATTCACATGAAAAGATAGAGAAAGATGAAACACATATTAACATAAATAAATAAAAGGGAAAACAATCCAAAATCAGGTTATAATGCATTAACTCATCAGAGGGCACTTCAACTATTCAGAATTCCAACCAGTGCAGTAATGCAACTGAAAAACTAGAGACAAACCTCCTTTGAGAAATTATCAATTCTGTATGGCATATATCCTGTATCATCATCTGACAAAAGAATCAAGTTGGTCCCTGAGTTTCCCTTGATGCTTCCAACTATTTTTTCATCTCCCATTGATATGTCAGCATTTTGTACTTCAACTCGTATCATGTTTGAAGTGCCAGAAACAAAGTTCCTCATTTTCAGTTGCGTATCACCTAGATGATCTGGCAAAAAGCTGCCAGACCACTGCCATCCAGATTCATTATAACAAATTGAAACAACCAGCTCCCTGCCAAACATATTAGAATAGATGAAACTTGAACAAATGGAAGTAAGAGATAAAGAAAAGATAAAATGCAAAAAAGAACAAAAACAGTGCCAGAAAATGAATCATTCAAAGGAATGTGTAAAATTATGTTGCAAGATGAATTATTATGTTGATATGCATACCAAATTGGATATTATAAAGTATAACATAAATATTTAAATTTTCATATATTTGAAAATGATATTGCACACCTCTGCTTTTTTTGGCTGAAAACTTTGCATTACATACCCAAGGAGCAATATAACAAACAAACTGTTAATGGTGATGCACAGAGAGGGGGGAGAGAGGGAGAGGAGAGAAGAAGAGAGAAAACTGATACTGAATACTATTGAATGAATTGTCTCAATTCAATGCATCTGATGATCTACTATTTATAGTAGTGATCACATGTGTAACTAATCTCGAGCAATTACAACAAGTCCAACTACTTAGGTTCTAAATTTCTAATACAGTACATGCAGGTTTATAATTCTACTGTGTACCCTAGATACAAAAGTAACCCGAACTATACAATACTCACATACATCCCCACAAGCTCAAGGTGGGTGCTGAGGTGAAGCCAGGGCAAACACAGTGAGCTTGTCCCTTAGCAAAGCAAACCGAGTGGGAGAGAAGGGCTTGGTTAGTGCGTCTGCCCATTGATCATGCAATGGGACATGAAGAACCTGAAGCTGTTTAATGAGGACCTTCTCGTGAACAAAGAAAAGATCAATCTCCATGTGTTTAGTGCAGGCATGGAGAACCGAGTTGTGCCAAGGAGACAGCAGTCTGATTTTCACAAAGGACTTTAGGAGCTGAGACCCAAACACCAAGCTCTGTGAGCAGAGTTTGAAGCCATAAAATGTCTGCTGTAACCTGGGTGAGGCTGCGTGGCTGTGGTATTCAGCCTCGGTGCTGGAACAAGACACAACGGGCTGTTTGCAAGACCACCAGGAAAACAAGTGCTATACAATACTCTCTCACACAAACCAAAAAAACCAAACTAACAGAACGTTCTAGAAATATTGTACATTAAATAAAGAACAAATTATTTTTGCAATTATTACGAAGTTTTATGAGCATTACCTATAGACTACTTAAAGAGTGCACAAGCTTGTATTTGGGTACCACAGTGAATAATTAAAAATCTAGGGAAACAAGAGACAGACAACCACAACGATATTACAATCAGATCCACATAAGACAAACATGCCTTCTCCAAATTCACCAGATGATTAATCATTATTCATTAAATGATTATATAATAATTTAATGATTGCATTTTGACAAGCATGCTGACTCCCGTGAATGCAAAATGGAACAGTAAAAAAATATGGTAGCAACTAAACTCGTCCAAGTAAAAGACACGATACAAAGTTACAAACTATCCAACATACATACCTGGTCAAATCTGTCCAGTGAAGATGAGCATGTTCTCCTATTCCTAAGTAAAATATGACATCAGTTCCCTTCTGCTTATAAGATATTTCCTTGCCGCATGCATTGCTGATCACATATCTGAAGAAATACACATCATTCATTAAAAAGACAGAACAACACTAATAAAAACAGTTTATTAGATTATATCGTTACTTCAGCTTATATCAGCTGATTTGGCAGTATATGCCAGTTGTACAAAACGTTAGATAGTTAGCCGGAAAGCTGTGCCAGCTGTAGTACCGTTGCAGTTAGTAACAAGCTCTTGTAGATAGTTTCTAACTATTATAGATTAGTTTTAAGTTTCAAAACGGGTCCGGGTCGACCCGATGAACCCGAGAAACTGACCTAAATCAAAGCATTTGGATTGGGTAATTTTCATGTTCGGGTAGAACCCGAACCAACCCGATGAGGACCTATTCACATTGGTTCGGGTAATGGACTAATAGGTTCGCTATATGCAGACTCATGAACCTGTTACCTGACCCGTAGACCCGATGCATGTACAGATTACAGTACTCCCTTTCTAGCTTCGTAAGTCCCGTACTCTTTTTCTTCTCTCCGATACACTCCCTCTACTGGCAGCAACCACCAACATTTTCTCTGTTCCTGCCTAGTGAGTTTGTGAGTCACCATCATTTTGGGCCAGAGAGTGTTCTGGGCCTATTTTGTTGGTTTGTATTGTTTGAGCCTTCGTTTGGTTTCCTTTGTTTAGTGCAGCACCCAAAAAAAGGCCTGGCCTGATTGACCCTGTTGATATTTATGTAAATAATATATTCTGATCATAGGAATATTTGGTAATTAGGATACATTAGGATAATCAGATATTGAGAATATCTTGTAATTATGACACTGATTGTATTTTGATTTGTTCATTGCCTATATAATAGAATCTCCGTCGTGTAGTTGAAACACACGGGTTATGCCAATGTCTCTTGTTTTCTCTCATCACAACATGGTATCTAGAGCCTAACAAGAGACAAAAACCCTAATTCTTTCTTACCTGGTGGACCTACTGTTCATCAGTGAAAATTTTTTCTGCCAAACCGTGTTCTCTTTCCGGTTTTACACCTTTCTTCATTGCCGTGTCCTCCTTCCGGCATCCAACCAGTCACCCACGTTGCTGTGATTGGTTCCATCACTGTTTTCTGTCAGTCCGACGTCAGCTCGCCGCCGCCCGCCGTACTCCGTCGCTGTCCGCCTTCCGCCGCCGCCGTCCGACCACCTTTCCGGCCGACGATCACACGGTTAGAATCGCCGGCCGCCGATCTACCCAGCCGTCCAAGTCTCGCCGCCAACCGCCACTGGACGCGCCTCCACGCGCCGTTCCCCTCTCTGGCGCTCCGTCACACGCGCCACACTTCCAGCCGCGCGTGAGGGAGATTCCGGCGGTCTTTCCGGCCTCCGTTTAGTGCGCCGTACTCGCCCCGGCCTGCTCTACTTGGATCTGGTCTTCTTTTTCACTTTCAGACTCGTGGTGCACCCCTCCATTAAGCCGTTGCTCCGAGGTACTTTGTGGTTTCAGTTTTCTACTTTGTTTATTGATCAATGGCTGCTTCTGGACCCTCAGATACTCCTAAGGACTCCTCCAAGGCTGACCCACCTATTTTCACCAATTATGTGAGTGCCCCTCTTTGCACTGACAAATTGGATGGAAGCAACTATGACACATGGGCCTCTGATATCAAACTCTGGCTGAATGGACAAGAATATGTTGAACACCTGACCAAGAAGGCTACTGACATTGCTGCAGCTGACCGCCCACGGTGGAATAAGATTGATGCTCAGTTGTGTAGCATTATCAAGTCCACTATTCACTCTTCTTTGAAGCAGATTTTTCGTGCCCATCTCACTTGCGAGTCAGTGTGGGAGCAAGCCAAGGTTCTTTACACCAATGATACACAACGCCTCTATGGTGTCTGCCAGAATCTCATGAATATCATTGCTCCTCGCCAGATTGATGGTCCTATTTCTGCTTATTTAGGAAAGGTTCATGGTGCTTTACATGACTTCAATGAACTTTTGCCACCGGCCGACACTCCAGCCAAGGAACTTGAGCAGCGTAGTAGCTTCTTCATGTTGTTGGCCCTATACGGTTTGCCTCCAGAGTACTCCACCACCCGTGATCAGATTTTGGGTTCTCCTAATGTCCCAACTCTGAACACGGCTTGGTCTGCTTTGCTTCGCGTCCCGTCCAAGACATCAGCTACCTCTATGCTCCCTGGTGCTCCTAGCCATGAGTTACCTCCTGCTGCAATTGATGCTTCTGCTCTTGTGTCTCAGGGTAGTGGTCGTGGTCGTGGTCGTGGTCGGGGTAAACGCCCGAAATGCGATCACTGTCACCGCTTAGGCCACACTATTGATAAATGTTGGACTTTACATGGTCGTCCACCTCGCTCTGCTAATGTTGCCCAGGTTGATTCACCAGCCCCATCTGAGCCATCTCCACAGCCTACTGCATCGCCTGTTACCTATGCCGAGTTTCTCAAATGGTTTGAAGAACGTCAGGGCACTGGGTCCACTGCCTCTGTTGCACACACTGGTAATTCCTTTGCTTGTCTCTCTCAGTCGTCCCTAGGTCCTTGGGTTCTGGATTCTGGTGCCACCGATCATATCTCTGGTAATAAATCTCTTTTTTCCACCCTTTCTGTGTCTGGTTATTTACCCACAGTTACTTTGGCTAATGGTTCTAAAACACAATCCCAGGGGGTTGGCACTGTCCATCCATTTCCTTCCCTCTCGGTTAATAATGTGCTTTATGTCCCGGGCTCCCCATTTAATTTGCTTTCTATTAGTCGCTTGACCCGCTCCCTTGATTGTACCGTTTCGTTCACTAAAGATTTTGTTTTCCTACAGGACCGGAGTTCGGGACGGATGATTGGCGCCGGATGTGAGTTCAATGGCTTGTACCAGTTGTCACCCCCTTCTCGGGTTTGTGCTGTCAAGGATTCCCCTCTTCTCACTCATGCTCAATTGGGACATCCCAACCTTGCTAAACTCCAACAACTGGTGCCGAGCCTCTCTAAGCTTACTTCTTTGTCTTGTGAGTCGTGTCAACTAGGGAAACATACCCGTAGTTCATTTCCTAGTCGTATTGTTAATCGCGCTAACGCTCCTTTTTCTTTAGTTCATTCTGATGTTTGGGGTCCTAGTCGAACTGTGTCCACGTTAGGGTCGAAATATTTTGTTACTTTTATTGATGATTTCCCGCGTTGTACTTGGTTATTTTTAATGGAAAATCGGTCGGAGTTATTTTCTATATTTCAACAATTTTATTATGAAATTAAAAATCAATTTGGCATTCCTATTCGTACTCTACGTAGTGATAATGCTAGAGAATACCTATCTCAACCATTTCAATCATTCATGGCCTCTCAAGGTATTCTTCATCAAACTTCTTGTGCTTACACCCCTCAACAAAATGGGGTTGCTGAACGCAAAAATAGACATCTTATTGAAACAACTCGCACCCTCTTACTACATGGCAATATTCCATTCCGTTTTTGGGGTGATGCTGTTCTCACTGCGTGCTATCTCATTAATAGGATGCCTTCCTCCGTCCTTGATAACCAAGTACCTCACTCTGTTTTGTTCCCTCATCAGTCCCTCCATCCATTAACACCTCGTGTCTTCGGGTCTACATGCTTTGTTCATAACCTACAACCAGGTATTGACAAGCTCTCTGCTCGTTCACTAAAGTGTGTCTTCCTAGGTTATCCTCGGTCACAAAAGGGTTACCGGTGTTATTCTCCCACTCTACGCCGTTATCTTGTTTCGGCTGATGTCACTTTCTTCGAGTCGGTTCCTTATTTCGGGCCACCTACATCCCTCGAGTCTGTCACGGATGTCTTTCCTCTTCCTCCAGTCCCTGTCTCATATAATCCACCCACAGTCCCTATCTCCCCTACTATCCCAGTTCCTGCCCCGGTTGCTCATACTCGTCCCTTACAGGTATATCAGCGTCGCCATCCACCACCTCCACAAGTTGAGCATGTTCCCCCGGATGATACTGGTACTGCCATTGCTGACTCACCTCCGACGCCAGCTCCTCCGCCTGCTCCGGCCTTGCCTCCTGATCCAGAACTTCCCATAGCCCTCCGGAATCCTCCCGTAATCCTTCTCCTCACTATGTTACTTTAAGTTTTCACCGCCTTTCTACACCACATTTTGCTTGCCTTTCTTCTTTGTCTTCTGTGTCTATTCCTAAGACTGTAGGTGACGCCTTATCTCATTTTGGGTGGAGACAAGCTATGGTTGATGAAATGAGTGCACTTCAGAGCAGTGGTACTTGGGACCTTGTTCCTCTTCCGTCTGGAAAGTCTGTTGTAGGTTGCAGGTGGATATTTACTGTTAAAGTGGGTCCGGATGGCCAGATTGATCGTCTTAAAGCCCGCTTGGTGGCGAAAGGCTATACTCAGATTTTTGGCTTGGATTATGGAGACACCTTCTCACCAGTTGCTAAAATGGCATCTGTCCGTTTGTTTCTATCCATGGCTGCTATTCGGCATTGGCCTCTGTATCAGCTGGATATCAAAAATGCTTTTCTCCATGGTATTAGATTTTGGGCCTAACTCAATCCTAAAAGCTAGCTCATAGGATGAGGATTGCCCACTACTTATAAGCTCTTATTAGAGACTATCTCTAGTCAATGTGGGACTTGGGTTTTTCCCAATACACCCCCTCACGCCCAGCACTATTGGGCTTGGTGCGTGGATAACATGGTGGGTGGCCCAATTATGGATCTAGGAAAGCTCTGATACCATATTAGATTTTGGGCCTAACTCAATCCCCAAAGCTAGCTCATAGGATGAGGATTGCCCTCTACTTATAAGCTCTCATTAGAGACTATCTCTAGTCAATGTGGGACTTGGTGCGTGGATAACATGGTGATCTCACTGAAGAGGTATATATGGAGCAACCTCCGGGATTTGTTGCTCAGGGGGAGTCTTCTGGTCTTGTTTGTCGTCTCCGCAAGTCTTTGTATGGCCTCAAGCAATCACCTCGAGCTTGGTTTGGCAGATTTAGCACTGTTGTTCAGGAGTTTGGGATGAAACGGAGTGAAGCAGATCACTCAGTTTTCTATCGTCATTCAGCTCGAGGATGTGTCTACTTGATTGTATATGTCGACGACATTGTCATTACAGGGAATGACCACCATGGCATATCACAGGTAAAACAACATCTTTGTCACCATTTCCAGACAAAAGATCTTGGAAAACTCCGATACTTCTTGGGCATAGAGGTGGCACAATCAAAGGATGGCATTGTTATTTCTCAGAGAAAGTATGCAATGGACATTCTTGAAGAAATAGGACTGCTTAATGCAAAACCAGTTGATACTCCTATGGATCCAAATACTAAACTTCTACCAAATCAGGGGGAGCCACTTTCAGATACGGGAAAGTATAGAAGACTGGTTGGGAAACTGAACTACCTCACAGTCACTCGTCCAGATATTTCTTTTGCAGTAAGTGTGGTAAGTCAGTTCCTAAATTCACCTTGCGAAGGTCATTGGGATGCTTTGATCCGTATTCTCAAATATATCAAAGGGGCCCCAGGTAAAGGGCTCATCTATGAGGATAAGGGTCACACTCATATCGTTGGATATTCAGATGCTGATTGGGCAGGCTCTCCAACTGATAGAAGATCCACTTCTGGATTTTGTGTACTCATTGGGAATAATCTAATATCTTGGAAGAGCAAGAAACAAAATGTTGTTGCAAGGTCAAGTGCTGAAGCTGAGTATCGAGCCATGGCATCAGCTACTTGTGAACTCATCTGGCTCAAACAGTTACTTCAAGAACTGCGATTTGGGGATGTTACCCAAATGACACTCATTTGTGATAACCAAGCTGCACTACACATTGCCTCAAATCCAGTATTTCATGAGAGGACAAAGCACATTGAGATAGATTGCCACTTCATCAGAGAAAAGATCTTATCTGGGGACATCACCACTAACTTTGTCAATTCAAATGATCAACTGGCAGATGTCTTTACTAAGTCTTTGAGAGGTCCTCGAATAAATTATATATGTAACAAGCTTGGTACATATGATTTATATGCTCCAGCTTGAGGGGGAGTGTTGATATTTATGTAAATAATATATTCTGATCATAGGAATATTTGGTAATTAGGATACATTAGGATAATCAGATATTGAGAATATCTTGTAATTATGACACTGATTGTATTTTGATTTGTTCATTGCCTATATAATAGAATCTCCGTCGTGTAGTTGAAACACACGGGTTATGCCAATGTCTCTTGTTTTCTCTCATCACAACAGACCCAACTCGAACCAACCCGTATTTATTAGGGTCGGTTTGGTTCGTGTGTATAAGTTTTTTTGCACAGACTCGACCCGACCCAACTCGTGAGATATTAATTGGTTCGGGTAACGGGTTGAGTCAAATCTGACCAACCCGACCCATGAACATACAATGTATGTATGTAATATATATATATAAGAATCTGTGTAGAATCATTCAGTTTCACAATTCAGATCTACTCTCCCCAACCTCTCTCTGCTTTATCTTTCTTTCACTTTCTCGCTGTTGTGGAAAACTCAAATGGTATCAGAACTTCTGATCATTGAGCCATGGTAAATAACCCTTTCCACGTGAATTCCTCTGCTGAAAACTCATCGCCTCCTATATCTTCTCCATCTTCAAATACAATCACCTTTAATAATTCCATCTCATTCAAACTTACCGAAAAGAAATTCCTTATTTGAAAACTGGAGGAAGCAGAGATTAAGGGATATCGCTTGCTTCATTTTGTGGAAAATTTTCAGATTCCATATAGAGATTCAAATCTGATGCAGATCGAGAAGCCAATCGCATAAATCAAGCTTAGCTCAACTGGGAGGCTCAAGATCAAGTACTTGCTTCCTGGTTGCTGTCTTATCTATCCAATGATCTCTGGACTAGAGTTGTGGGATGCATGCTTGGTAGATTTGGGAAGGAATTCACTTGTTTTTCAGCTCACAAAGATGTACGTAAATTCTTCAGTTTTGATTGGAATTACGGAGCACAAAGGTTCATGGATGATATCGGAGTATCCTAATGGATCACTACTTTTCTCTAAAAGTAAGTATATTAGAGATCTTTGCGAAAAAGCACAGATGACTTATGCTAAAGGGATTGCAACTTCTGTGACTGGAGGGTGTAAACTGTCTAAGTTCGGTAGCAACTATGTACCTGATCCTTCACAGTATCGTTCCATTGTGGGTGCACTACAGTGTGGTACAATTACAAAGCCAGAATTTGTTATAGCGTGAATAAGGTGTGCCAATTCCTCTACAAGCCACTTGAGGAACACTGGAAAGCTGTAAAAAGGATTTTAAGATATCTAAAACATACACTAGGACACGGCTTTCTGTTGCAGCCAGCATAGTCGACTAAACTTCTTACTTTACATGCCTTTTGTGATATGGATTAGGCATTAGATCCTCATGACCGCAGGTCTACTGCAGGACCATGCATATACCAAGGACCTAATTTGGTGTCATGCTGGCCTAAAAAGCAGCCTTTGGTGGCTAGATCTAGCACTGAAGCTGACTATAAGAGTTTGGTGAAAACTACATCTGAGCTATTCTGGATTCAGTCTTTGCTTAAGGAACTTAAGGCTTCAGTTTCAACTCCTATTATATATATGTTGGTATAATCTCAGCGCAGTGGCACTATCTCACAATCCGGTTCTGCATTCCAGAACCAGCACATGGAACTAGGCCATTTCTTTGTCAGGGAAAGGTTGTGTTAGAGAAAGATTAGTTTCAGTATATAATTCAGTTAGCTACAGCTGTACAAGTTAGATTCTGTTATTCAGTTAGATCTCTAACTGTCACAGCTACTGCTATAAATAGCAGTAGCCTCTCTGTACTAATTCAGAATGACATAATACAAATTCTCATCAATTCTACTCTCTTCTATTCTCTCTGAATTCTCTGTTTATAATATGGTATCTAGAGCTTCTAGATCCTGAAGCCATGGCTTCTGTCAATCCCTTTGGAAACCCTAGCGCACCACAATTCACACCTTCACATCCAATCTCGTTGAAGTTGGATGACAACAATTTTCGGCAAAGGAAGCAACAAATTGAGGGAGTAATTCGCAGCCACAAACTCCAGAAATGTCACCGATCCTCGAATTCCACCTAGGTTTCTCACTGATTCCGATCAAGAAAATGGAGAAGTGAATCCTGCATACAGTGATTGGGAGCAACAAGATGCGTTGATCTCCACTTGGCTACTAGCTTCGATTTCTAACTTTTTGCTCCCTCAAGTGGTCAATTGTGTTCATTCATGGCAGATTTGGGATAACATTCATAAGCACTTCCACACACTCCTGAGTACAAAAGCTAGGCAACTGCGCTCTGAGTTGTGATCCCTATCCAAAGGTAATCGATCAGTTTCTGAATTCGTCCTTCATGTTCGTTCTCTGTCCGATTCACTTCTCTCCATCGGCGATCCGATTCCGCCTCGAAATCTTCTGGAAGTTACACTCGAAGCGCTTCCTGAGGAGTTTGATCCGATCGTCGCTGCGATCAACAGCAAGACCGAACTCGTTTCTCTTGATGAATTGGAGTCGATTCTTCTAGCTCACGAGGCTCGACTTGAAAAGAACAAGAAGAATATTCTTCCTGATTCAGTTTCCGTCAATCTCACTCAATCATCTTCTCAGAATTCGAGCAATGGCCATTTCAATGGAAACCTATGTAGTCAATCGCGGATTGCGTAGCGTAGCGGCCGACCCCTGAAACGCAATAGCGGTGTAGCGGGTAGCGGTATGACCGCTACGCCGAAGTATAGGGAAACTATACAAGAAATTTATACCATACACATATGAAAGCTAAAAAATAAAAGAATACACAAAATTAAAGACATTCATAACTACTAAATAGCCAGCATAATATTTTAATTTATATACATGAAGATCACAAAGATAATAAATGTGAAGTGCAATTTACAAGAAAGTAATTAAGCTATCACTATTTCCTAAGATGCATTAATATCTTGAGTTCTTGAGTGAGTAAATGGTCAACAGAATATTTTAATTTGTATACATGAAGATGAAGATTACAAAGATAATAAATGTGAAGTGCAATTTACAAGAGAGTAATTAAGTATCACTATTTCCTAAGATGCATTGAACCTTCTACTTGGTGTACAAAGAATATGGGCTGCTTGGAAAGCGAAATATTAATGTACAAAGTGGAACATTAATCTAAACTATAATTAATGGGAGATGGAAAGACAAAAAAAAAAACACAAAAATGGAAAAGAAAAGGAAAAGGCATAAACCAAACAGAGGAAGGTGAGGTACAAGGAGGCTAGGGCTGCCAGAAAACGACCAGTTTGAGGTGGGGGCTGCCGGAAAACGACCGGAAATGAGGTGGGACTGCCGGAAAACGACCGGAAATAAGGTGGGTCTGCCGGAAAAGGGCAGGAAATGAGGTGGGTTTGCCGGAAATGGGGTGGGTTTGCCGGAAAAGGGGTGGGCTGGCCGGAAAAAATGGTGGGCTGCTTGGAAAATCACTGCAGCGGCCGCTACGGCCGCTTTTTGACCGCTTTTTAGCCGCTATTTGCGGCGCTACAGCCGCTCCTCAAAAGCGCAACGCTACCGTGTTTCGCGTAGCGCCAAGGGGCCGCTACGCCACGCTCCGCCGCGATAGCGGCCGCTACGGCCGCTATTGACTACATAGATGGAAACTTCAGCCCTTCGCCTCCGCCAAACCCTTCGTTCCAGAACTCGCAATTTCCAGAAAGTTACTCTCATGTTACTGGAGGCGAATCAGGAACCAGAGGTGAAGCTTATCGCGGTAACCGCGGTGGCGGCCGCTACGGTGGTGGCAGGTCCAGAGGTCGCGGCGGTGGACGTTATGGTGGTCGCTCCAACGTTCAGTGCCAAATTTGCAACTTAGATCAGTGTTACCAAGGACCTCCACAGCATCAGAATTGGCAACCATCCATGTATCAGAGGCCACCCCTCCCTATGTTCACCCAATCTTCTAGGCCTCCTCAGTTTGCTCAGTCCTATGTGGCACCACCCAGGCCACAGCAGCCACAAGCTTACCTCACAGGCACTGAGTCTCAGTTTGGCAGCTCCTGGTACCCTGATTCAGGAGCATCTCACCATGTTACTCCAGACCCTTCCAATTTGACTGAGACTGCCTCTTTACCAGGGTCTGATCAGGTTTTCTTGGGAAATGGCCAAGGTTTGTCAATTAACAAAATTGGTTCTATGTGTTTTAGCACCCCTTCCCAACCCCACACTAAATTCACCTTACACAGCTTACTTCTTGTTCCTTCAATCACAAAGAACTTAATCAGTGTTAGTCAATTTGCTCGCGATAATCGTTTTTATTTTGAGTTTCACCCATTCTTTTGTCTTGTCAAATCACAGGATTCTTCTGAAATTCTGCTCCGTGGTAGTGTTGGTCCAGATGGCCTTTACAAGTTTGATAATCTCTCCCCCTCAGCTATGTTTTCCCTTCCTAGCTGTAATTCTGTTACTTCAAATACTGTACCCACTTGTAATTCAGCTTCTGTTTTCAATGTTGATTCCATACCTGCTGTACATGTACCAACAATTACTGTGAATAACAATACTTCTGATTCCATTATGTCTCCTTATTCTTATAAATTGTGGCACACTCGCTTAGGTCATCCACACCATGATGCACTTAGAGAAGCACTTAAATCCTCTAATCTTGCTGTCCCACACAAAAACCCATTAGATTTTTGTACTGCATGTTGCTTGGGTAAGGCACATCGCCTCCCAGCTCCCTCTTCCAACACCATCTACAAAATTCCCTTTGAACTTGTTGTCTGTGACTTATGGGGACCTGCCCCAATCCAATCCTCTAGTGGCTGTACTTATTTCCTGACCTGTGTGGATGCCTTTAGTCGTTTCACTTGGATTTTTCCTTTAAAAAGGAAATCTGACACACTTTCTCAATTCATTCAATTTCGGGCTATGGTTGAATTGCAATTTAACACCAAAATTAAAACTGTCCAAAGTGACTGGGGTGGGGAATTCCGCCCCTTTTCCAAGTATTTGTCTACCTTTGGAATTGTCCACAGACTTGCTTGTCCCCACACCCATCATCAGAATGGCCTTGTGGAACACAAACACAGACATGTGGTTGAAACTGGCCTCACTCTCTTGGCCCATGCCTCCCTACCTTTTCAGTTATGGGATCATGCTTTCCTAACAGCTGCATACTTGATTAACCGAATGCCTTCACCTGTCCTTCAGAACAAATCTCCCTACTTCACTTTGCTTCAACAGGAGCCAAACCTTAAGTTCCTCAAAGCCTTCGGATGTGCCTGCTACCCTTTCATACGTCCTTACCAGCAGCACAAGCTCTCTTATCACTCAAAAGAGTGTGTTTTTATGGGATATTCCTCCTCCCACAAAGGCTATAAATGCCTAAGTCCTGATGGTCGCATGTTTATCTCCAAAGATGTCATTTTCAATGAACTTCATTTTCCATATCCTGAACTATTTTGTACAGCAGCTGTCCCACCTCAACTGAGGCCCACACTACCCCCAATCTCCTCCATACCTCCCAAATTGCCACCCACATTACCCTCTGTTGTTCCCACTCCCTCCACAACCCCTGATGTCAGCCCTCCTTCACACATTAATGTCAGCCCAGCAACCTCATTTCCCTCACCTATTCAGTCAGTTCAGTCACCAAGTCCATCCCCTTCCTCTTCACAACCTCAAAGTCAAACCTTTCCACCACAGTCATCTAATCAGTCATCTAGTCCTTCTGTTGGTATACCTGAGGTCTCACCAAATCAGCCTTCTTCCTCACCTGAGTCCTCTCCTTCTCCTCCTCCCTTCCCTCAAAACATACATCCCATGCAAACAAGGTCCAAATCAGGAATTGTTCTGCCTAGGCTTCATCCCACCCTTCTACTAACTCACATGGAACCAACTTCGGTAAAGCAAGCCTTGGCTGCTCCCCATTGGGCTGCAGCCATGAAGGATGAGTATGATGCATTAATGAACAATCACACATGGACACTGGTTCATTCTCCACCCAATAGAACCCCAATTGGTTGCAAATGGGTGTTTCGGGTTAAGGAAAACCCTGATGGCAGTATCAATAAATATAAGGCCCGGCTAGTGGCCAAGGGCTTTCACCAACAAGCTGGTTGTGATTTTACAGAGACTTTCTCTCCAGTTGTGAAACCAGTAACAGTTCGGACTGTACTGACAGTTGCTGTGTCTTGTAAATGGCCCATAAGGCAATTGGATGTGAACAATGCCTTTCTCAATGGCTACCTGCATGAGGAAGTCTACATGCAACAACCCCCGGGATTTGAGGTGGGAGATAAAACTCTGGTTTGCAGGCTGCAGAAGGCCTTATATGGCCTAAAACAGGCACCTAGGGCCTGGTTTGAAAGGCAGAAAACTGCCCTGCTTCTCAGAGGCTTTGTGGCAAGCAAGTGTGACCCCTCCCTCTTCACCTTGCACACTGCCACCTACTGCATCTTAATTCTGGTGTATGTTGATGACATACTTGTTACAGGTAGTTCTTTGCCTCACATTCAGAGTCTCATTGAAGCTCTGAATTCAGAATTTGCCTTGAAACAGCTAGGCAATTTGGACTATTTCTTGGGCATAGAGGTTAGTCATCTACCCAATGGGGCTCTACTCCTCTCCCAAACCAAATATCTTTGTGATCTTCTGTCTAAAGCCAAAATGGAATCAGCCAAGGGCATTAACACACCTATGGTGGCCAACCTCAAACTCTCTAAACTAGGGGCTGACTCTGTTCCTGATCCCTCATTGTTTCGGTCAATTGTTGGAGCATTGCAGTATGCAACACTTACAAGACCAGAGATTTCATACTCAGTGAATAAAGTTTGTCAGTTCTTGTCTCAGCCATTGGAGGAACATTGGAAAGCTGTCAAGCGCATTCTCAGGTACCTAAAGGGTACACTTCATCATGGTCTTCTTATTCAGCCTGCTGCCATTCATTCTCCACTAACTCTAACTGGGTTTTGTGATGCGGATTGGGCCTCAGACCCGGATGACAGACGTTCCACTTCGGGGGCATGTGTGTATCTTGGCCCAAATCTCATTTCCTGGTGGTCAAAGAAACAAACTCTGGTTGCTAGATCAAGTGCTGAGGCTGAGTATAGAAGCTTGGCAGCCCTATGTGCTGAGATTCTTTGGGTTCAATCTCTGCTGTCAGAGTTGAGAGTTAAGATACAAACTCCTAGAATTCTATGTGACAACCTCAGCACTGTTTCTCTAGCTCACAACCCTGTCCTACATTCCCGAACCAAGCATATGGAGTTAGATATTTTCTTTGTCAGAGAGAAGGTGCTGAACTACAGTCTAAGTGTGACTCATGTTCCTGCTCATGATTATGATAAGAAGAGAAAGAAATAATTCTTCTTCATGTCTTATTCAAATGATTGGACCAGTACATAAATAGGTAAAAAAGGGAAATAAGAAAGGAAACAAATAATAGGCAATTCCTATCATTAACTAGGAATCCCTGAAAATCAGCAACAATAACAAAGAAATATTGGCCATAATCCTCTAAATTATTAGACATTATAATATCCCATAGATTTAGGGATTTTGTCCAACACTCCCCCTCAAGCTGGTGAATAGATACTAGTCATTCCCAGCTTGCTAATATTAGACTCAAAATCTGACTTCAGTAGAGCCTTTGTTAGAAGGTCTGCTTCTTGTGACTTGGTAGGAACAAAATGTAGAGAAAATGTCCCATTTTCCATTTCTGACTTGATAAAGTTTCTATCAATTCTGACATGCTTCATCCTGTCATGTTGAACTGGATTATGCACTATGTTGATGGCTGACTTACTATCACTGTAAAGTTTCACAGGTTCTTGAAAGGGAATGAATAAGTCATGTAGTAACTTTTTTATCCAGATTAGTTCACAAACTCCTTGAGCAATTGCCCTATATTCTGCCTCTGCACTACTTCTTGCAACAACTGACTGTTTTTTGCTTCTCCATGTAACCAAGTTTCCCCATACTTTTGTACAATACCCTGTGGTGGATTTTGAATCTTCAACAGAACCTGCCCAATCAGCATCTGCAAAACACTCTACACTTCGGTGTTCACCCTTTTTGAATAACAATCCCTTTCCAGGAGTACCTTTGAGATAGCGTAGAATATGATTTACAGCATCCAGATGCCTCTTCCTTGGAGAGTGCATAAACTGACTAACCACACTAACACTATAGGTAATATCTGGTCTAGTGAGAGATAGGTAAATCAGTTTTCCAACAAGGCGCTGATATTTCTCCCTCTCAACCAGAGGATCATCTTCAGGAATCTTGTGCTTCCAATTTCGGTCTAGGGGAGTTGTTGCAGGTCTACACCCTAGTTTCCCTGTTTCTCGAAGCAAATCAAGAGTGTACTTCCTTTGTGAGATGAAAATACCTTTCTTGCTTCTAGCTATTTCCATTCCAAGAAAATATTGAAGCTGTCCCAGATCTTTAACTTTGAATTATTCCTTCAAACAACTTTTTAGGTTGTCAATTTCTTGATTGTCATCACCTGTGATTACCATGTCATCTACATAGACAATAAGAATAGACCTTCGTCCATCTTTTGATTTTTTAACAAACAGAGTGTGATCTGCCTGGCTTTGAACATAGCCAAGTTGCTTCATAGTGGTGCTGAATCTTGTGAACCAGGCCCTTGGGGACTGTTTCAGTCCATACAGGGACTTATTTAATCTGCACACAACATCATTCTTCTCTCCTTCAAATCCCGGAGGCAATTTCATATAAACTTCCTCCTCCAACTTCCCATTCAAAAAAGCATTCTTTACATCTAGTTGGTGTAGTTCCCAGTCTAGATTTGCTGCAAGAGAAATGAGGATTCTAATAGAATTAAGTTTTGCGACTGGTGCAAATGTCTCTTCATAGTCTATACCATGGGTTTGGGTATAGCCTTGGGCTACTAGTCTCGCCTTATATTTGTTTATTTTCCCATCTGCACCCATCTTTGTGGTGAATATCCATCTGCACCCAACAACTTTCTTATCATTGGGAAGAGCTACAATATCCCAAGTCTTGTTTTCTTCTAATGCAGCCATTTCCTCTAGAACAGCAGCTCTCCATTTTTCATCCTTTAGTGCTTCAAAGACAGTGTTTGGAATCTGAACACTATCCAACTCTGCAACAAAAGCTCTATATCTTGGGGACAGATTAGAATATGTGAGAAAATTTGATATAGAATGCTTTGTACAGGATCTAACTCCCTTCCTTAAAGCAATAGGCAAGTCAAGTTCATCAACAACATCATTTTCAACATTAAGATTTTCAACTGTACAATTACCTTCAATGTTACCTTCTGCTGCTTCTACATGATTTGGCTCCAGTTCCGAAGATTGACCTTGCAAAGGAACATGATGTCTCCTGACAAAGAATTTTGGAAAGAATTGGAACTCACTTCGAGTCCTATTTTCTAATTCTCCCCCTTGACTGGTTAATTCTCCCCTTTGATTGGTTATTTGTGTAGAGATTTCTCCCCCTTGATTGGTTATTTGTGTAGGGATTTCATGGGATTCTTTTTGTATAGTATCAGATATAGGAAGGGAAATTGGAAGAGAGATGGAAGGATCCCAATGATGAGATTCAATCATATTCTCCCCCTGAAACGAATCATTGTGAAAGAAAGGTTGATTTTCAAGAAAAGTTGTATCACATGATATGTAGAACCTTTTGTATCTTGGGCAATAACATTTGTATCCTTTTTGTGTGGGAGAATATCCAAGGAATATGCATTTATGAGATTTTGGGTCCAGTTTTCCTCTTGTGGGACTTGAGTTATGAACAAAGACTGTACAACCAAATATTTTTGGTTGAAGCGACTCCAACATTCTGACCGAAGGGAAGAAACCTTTTAGACAGTTAAGAGGGGTTAAAAAATGAAGGGGTTTGGAAGGAAGACGATTTATAAGATAGGTAGCAGTTAACACAGCTTCTCCCCAAAAATTATTGGGAACATTTGTGGTGAACATGAGAGAACGAGCAACCTCTAGGATGTGCCGATTTTTTCTTTCGGCAATACCGTTTTGTTGAGGCGTATAGTTGCAAGAACTTTGATGGAGTATGCCATGTTCCTGTAGGTAACCATTAAGATTACTAGAGAAGTACTCTCGTCCATTATCAGAACGAAGGATGTGAATTGTCGACCCAAAAATGTTGGTAACCAGTTTATGGAACTGTTTAAAGGTTGTGCTTGTTTCTGATTTTTCTTTTAAGAGGTACACCCAACAAACACGAGTATGGTCATCTATAAAGGTTATAAACCAGCGGGCTCCATTCATGTTAGTGACCCGAGAAGGCCCCCATATGTCACTGTGAATGAGGTGGAAAGGTTGTGATGGTTTGTAGGAATGAGGAGGATAATTAGAACGAGATTGTTTTGCAAGAATACAATGTTCACAATTGAAAGAGGAAATGTTTTTATTGATAAATAAATCTGGATACAAATATTTCAAATAATTGAAATTAGGATGACCAAGTCGTTTGTGCCATAGAAAAACATTTGAATTTGACACAGTTGATAGGGAGATGCCTTGAGGAGAATCCAACCTTGAAGGTGAGTTAGAAACAAAGTAAAGGCCATTGTGTTCCTTAGCACTGCCAATCGTCATCCCCGAAGACAAATCCTGAAAAATGCAGTGAGAAGGGTAAAAAATGATTGCACAGTTTAGATCTTTAGTTAATTTACTGGCAGAAATGAGACTGTATTTTAATTCAGGAACATGAAGAACAGATTTCAGATCTAGTCCTGACAGTTTCAAGTTACCAGTACCAGCTACCAATGATGAATTACCATCAGCTACTGTAATAGTGATACCTCTGTCAGCTTTCTTATATGACGTAAAATCAGTATATGACCCCGTCATATGGTCAGTGGCACCGGAATCTAGGATCCATTCTCCTGTATTTTCTTGTCTAGATAAGAAAGAAAACTGACCATTACCTTTGTGGGCAATGTTTGCTGTAGAGGTTGAAGGTGTAGAAGCTTCAGGTTTTAGTTGACAGAGTAGATTTTTCAGCATATCCATTTGCTCGTCAGAAAACAAAAACAAACTTTGCCTCTTTGGATCAGCAGAAGACTCGGCAACATTAACAGAGGCAGCAACTTTGCGCTGGCTTCGAGGTTTCCAATCTGCAGGTTTTCCATGAAGGAGCCAACACGTCTCCTTGGTGTGGTATGGTTTTTGGCAATGATCACACCAAGTTTTTGCCTCTTTAGGACGAATAGTCTTTGGATCATTTTTTCTAGATACAAGGGCTGAATTCAGTTGTGCATCCTCAATTGTAGAATTGTTCTCCAACATCACTTTCCTCCGACTTTCTTCTCTTCTGACCATGGCAAAGGCTTCCTTGAGTGATGGTAGAGGTTTAAGGCCAAGGATCCGTCCCCTGACTTCATCTAATTCTTTTGTAAGGCCCTGTAGGAAATCAAATACTCTATCTTTTTCCAGCATTTGGTCATACAATAATTTATCCTCGGAACATTTCCATGAAACAGTATAGAATAAGTCTATTTCTTGCCATAACTCGACCAACATATTAAAATACTCAGTCACGGATTTGTTACCTTGTTGAGTATTACGCAAAACTGACCTGATTTCGAAGCATTGGGCAGAGTTTTGGAGGTCTGAATACATCTCTTGAACAGTGGTCCAGATTTCATGGGCAGTTTTACAGAAAAGGTATGTTCTGCCAATTTTAGGTTCCATTGAGTTGATCAACCAAGCCATGACAATGGAGTTCTCTGCATCCCAGTTGTTGTAGGAAGAATCATTTGTTGATGGTGCTTTAGAAGTCCCTGTAAGGTAGCCCATCTTCCCTTTCCCTTTGATGACAAGAAGAACGGATTGGTACCATTCTCTGAAATTTAACCCATTTAGTTTGTGCTGGGTTATTTGAATTGAGGGATTTAGGTCAATAGGTTGGAGGGATGAGGCCATATGGGCTGGGTTGTTGTTTAGGTTTCTGTTGGAAGGCTGAACATTTTCCGGTGTGGGTGGTTCATTGGGTGTGGTCGGTAAATCAGCCATGAGGCTGTATCGAGTTTTCATCTAAGATGAAGAAGACCTAGCTCTTGATACCATATGATAAGAAGAGAAAGAAATAATTCTTCTTCATGTCTTATTCAAATGATTGGACCAGTACATAAATAGGTAAAAAAGGGAAATAAGAAAGGAAACAAATAATAGGCAATTCCTATCATTAACTAGGAATCCCTGAAAATCAGCAACAATAACAAAGAAATATTGGCCATAATCCTCTAAATTATTAGACATTATAATATCCCATAGATTTAGGGATTTTGTCCAACAATGATCAATGGGCAGATGTGCTTACCAAGCCTCTTTCAGCTTCAAGGTTCAGCACACTCAGAGATAAGCTTAGAGTGTTTAACAAGCACTCACTTGCTCAACCACCCTGAGTTTTTATGGGGGAATGTTAGAGAAAGATTAGTTTCAGTATATAATTCAGTTAGCTACAGCTGTACAAGTTAGATTCTGTTATTCAGTTAGATCTCTAACTGTCACAGCTACTGCTATAAATAGCAGTAGCCTCTCTGTACTAATTCAGAATGACATAATACAAATTCTCATCAATTCTACTCTCTTCTATTCTCTCTGAATTCTCTGTTTATAATAGGTTGTCAACAAGAGTTTAATGTCTCTCATGCCCCCACTCTCTAATCTCATATTCAGAACACTCAGACAAACTCGGTGTTTGATACGTTTGCTATACATCCACCGTAAGTTTCAAGGGAAAGTTTTAGAGTATATAGTTCTCCAGGTTATATCGGCTGATGTAGCAGTATGCCAGTTGTACAAAGTCTTAGATAGTCAGCTAGACAGCTGTAGTATGGTTTACAGTTAGTAACTAACTATGTACTAGATAGTTCCTAGTTGAATCTAATCTATAACAATTAGGAACTATCTAGTACAGGGAAAATAGATCTCAATTCTTAGACCCATTAATTAATTCAGTTTCACAATTGAGATCTATTTTCCCTGTCTTATTCTCTCTCTCTCTCTCTCAGCTTTATCTTTCTCTCACTTTCCTTCAGTTTCTTTCACTTTCTCGATACTGTAAAAAACTAAAACAGTTATATTTAACTGTCAAGAAACCCATCATCCTGAAAGCCTTTAGGACAAGGCTAAAAAGTGGTTTTTAACTAGAACACACATCCTCATGTGAACACCCTTTTGAACTGAAGGTGAATAATGCTGGCCCAAACATTTATCTTTTACTGAAGTTTAATCATGTCAATAGAAAAGGGAAGCAAGGATCAAACTCCTTACCACTTTGCCAAAGAGGCTTTAGTCCCATGTCAAGGAACCAACCATCTTAAAAGCTTAAGCTTTCAAGAGGAGATCTAGGAATAGATTTATAAATAACAATATCCATGAAGACCAGTGCGTTACCTAGGCTGGAAAGTAATTGCATTTGTCCTCCCAGCATATTGTTCAGCAACTGAGTTAGATGTCACAGCTAGAATGAATGCGGAATTTGAAGACAACTGAGGAACAAGAATAGTACTCGAACCACTTGGTGGTAGCAGAGAAAATGGACTTGACCACAAAGAATGTGGCAACCGTTCCTTAACATCTTCAGGGAAACATCTACTTAATTTAACGAAAACATCATTTACAGAGGCATTAGGGCTTGGAGAAAACATGCATGGTGCAACCTTTTCATGCTCATAATTAGCAGAACCCAAATCCTTCAAAGTTGACTGGATCCTTGAGCTCATTGTTCTCTTCAATCTTCCAAAAGAATAATTTCGAAATATAGAATCACTTTCGCTTTGTTGCCTTCCCAAATTTTCATGGTGATTACCAGAGAACAAAGAGTTCCTTAGAAAAACCAGAGAGTTTGGCCTACTCACTCTGGATGAGATGGTGTAATTATTCAGATAACTACTTGGGTTACGAGGAACTTCAGCCCATAAATCATGTCTGGATGACAACAGAGAAAGACCATCCTTTTCTGAAGAAAATGATTCATTATCGCCTCCACCGTAATAAGAAGGAATGACAAATCCCCTTTCGTTGATTTCACCAGTGGTTTCAGTTATACAGAGGGGAAAACCCATGCAGTTATACAAAATAAAGGGAACGAAAAGGATCAGTTCCCTGCTACCGGAATAAGCATCCATCACCTTCTCGACAGTAACATACATAGGCCCTACAAGCGAGAAGAAGAAAATATTTTTAAGGATGCATTCACAAGACAATACATACAAGACAAAATTATACAAATAAAATCAATTACCGTTTGAATTATTTGTTTCAAATATCAGGGTTTCAGATAATGAAAACTTGGTTTCACTGAACTTCGCCATTGTGCAGAAAGTTTCTAAACGAGGAAATTTAAGATCAGAATGTTTAAATCCATCAATGCAGATCTCCAATCCTAAGTCATGTGAGGGATCAATATGATAAACAGAGGTTTGCACCTAGAAAACAAAAAATATAAAATCTTCAGACCGTTGCCCCACCATAACGAACTGGAGCAGATACTACCTATTCTGCATTTTATTATCAGAAAAATAATAATGATATACAATCAACAAACAACTATCACAAACCTCTGAAACTCCCACAGTATGATTTACCCCACCACTCTCACTAATCAACGAAATTTCCTTAGGAAGGTAGTTGTTAATTATTAATGGAGCACTCAGGATCAAGTGATGAATATAGCGCTTCTTTGCATCATCCACAGAGACAGTATTATTCAGCCAGCCAGATGAGGTCAAGCTGATGTTCTTAACTGATAGACAGCACCGAAATGGATGACTACTTGGATGAGATGGATAGCACACAAAGGATTTAAACATTCCTACTTTGCTATTTACAGAGAGAAGATTTGAGAGGTTACGAGCTTCACTCCACAAGTAAGAGTTTCCCAACGGCCGCCACCTTACATAACCAGCTTCAGCCAAATGTAGCGGAAGAGGTAACTGTTGGCCAGGGTATATAGGATCTAATATCTGAAGCAATGAAATGATACATCAGAGAAGTAATAACATAAAAAAATAACAAAGCACTAACAATTGAGATTGTGGAGTAGCAGGAGAAACTTGTGTACCGTTGGTGACACACCAAATGGAATATCAAACCGCAGCTCAAGAGGTGTAGAAGTTGCATTTAGAAGTACAACCTGCATGTGAAAAGTCAGCTTAAACCGAGGAAAAAAGGAAGCATGGAGTAAACTGAAGCTCTAGCATTATCAAAAAAACATATCATCACTTTGTACATACAGTGGAGTATATTCGTAACAACTTGCTATATCGCAGCACTGAAACATCAAAAACAACAGGAACAATGAAAGTAGGGGCTGTATTCATTCTGCCATCCTCGGCATTTTCATTATACGTCTTGGAGAAATTAACCTCAAAGCATGTAAGTCCTACTAAATCCATTGACATTGGATCGGATGGCATAGATGTTCCTTCAAGCTGTACAGTAATATAATGATGAGCAAACCCATTTGACCTTTGCTCATTTAGTCTGTCAGAAGAACGAGAAGGCCTATAACGAGAGAGTTGCTCTTCAGCATTTTCATCCATGAATACTGGAATTGCAGAACCTGGTTGCACATATTTTGCATGTTTCTCATCAGAGACATAATGTTCATCTGGATTGACAGGCCCATGAAATACATGATATATAATAGGCACCGAAGTTAGGTTTTGTAGAACATATGGAGCAGCACATTTTCTAGCACACATGTATTCAGCACATGGTGAATGTGACTGTAAATGTTTGCTGCCTTCATGATTATTCAATGCCATCAGACCCAGCGCATCCAAGAACATCTCAGTTGTACGTGAAACACACTGCAAGAAACAATGCTCCCAAGTAAAATTTACAAATTGGGTAATATTCAAGCAAAAGGCTCCTCTAAAATGAGCTTGTGTGTAAAGTGAGCAAGTAAGGGTGTAACCACCCTTGATTTAATCTAAAATACATTAAAATCTTAACCCTCTAATAATTTAAGGGTGGATACATCCATGGTCACTTTACACATAAATGCCTTATCCAATTTTCATAATGATATAAGCTCAAAGTATATACAGAAAAAACACCTAGAAGAGATTGGTAAATACTACCATATCAAATATCACCAAACAATCAAGATTAAAATCTTGTTTTAGACACAACACAGAAAATTTACACACCTAAATCTAACTAAAAAACGAAGAAGAAAAAATCCAATGTTAACTGATATTAATCATATTGAGAAAAACCCAAGTCCCACATTGACTAGAGATAGTCTATAACAAGAGTTTATAAGTAATGGGCAATCCTCATCCTACGAGCTAGCTTTTGGGATTGAGTTAGACCCAAAATCTAATATGGTATCAGAGCTATCCTAGATCCATCATTGGGTCACCCACCATATTATCCACGCACCAAGCCCAATAGTGCTGGGCGTGAGGGGGTGTATTGGGAAAAACCCAAGTCCCACATTGACTAGAGATAGTCTCTAATAAGAGTTTATAAGTAATGGGCAATCCTCATCCTACGAGCTAGCTTTTGGGATTGAGTTAGGCCCAAAATCTAATAAATCATAGCATACAACGGAAAAATAATGTAGGAAATATCTCTTCAAGAAAATTTATTCAATCATTCAAAGGAGACAAATAATTTTACAAGAAAATAAGAATTGATAAAAAAAAACACGAATAAAAGACAATGGAACTAGAATTGTCATCATAAATTTGAGATCCCGATGAGTTATATATTTTACACTTTTGAACAGTATTACACTATACTTATAACTAGATTTAGGAAGAAAGTATCCATCATGTTGTAACTGCACATCAAAATGATCACCCACAAAATACAACAATCTGATCTAGTTATTTGCATAGTTGTGTATAGACCGACTGGAAAGAGAAGATTTGGAGTGTCATATCAAATTTAAGGTTCCTAATTTGAAAAAGGATGAAAAAAAAAAGAACAAAAATTGGTATACCTCAACTAAGGATTCAGTGATATTAATGTTCAGCTGAGCTGTGGATTTCATAACGATATCTGTTGAAACAGACCTGTTCATCAGAACACCCATTTCTTGTTCCCTAACTAAAGTCAATAGAAACTGCCAAGACTCAATAAAAGGCTCCCATGACACCTTCAGTTTGCAGCACAAAATAGATTGTTAAAACCAAAGCATTTAAACAGAAACAGTATGTAATGGGGAAAAAATAAAAATCTTCACTGTATAAACCTTTTCAATGTTATTGTAGTTTACTTGAAGATCGCCAGTGAGTGAACACTCAATGTGTTTTCCACTCACATTGCCAAGGAAGAGGATGTTTCTGACAAGAATCTCCATCTGAGGCCCATTATAGCTCCACTACAAGGAACCAAAAGGCTTATAACATGAAATAAGTAATAATACAAAATAAGAAATTAAAAGTCTAATGAAAACCAAATGGCTAAAGGATCTTCGAGTAAAAAATGTATGAATGTTAGATTGTATTTGACCCAAAAAAAACTTGTGCTGAAAGATCTGTCACAGATGTAGTGAGCTCAAGAATAATGCTAGTGACCAAATGAAAAATGTAAACAACATTAAAGCATTAATCTTTATAGAGCTCAAGATTTGGTCTATGTCAATACAAATCTTCATTTTCTACGTAACAACTATATCAAGGACCAACTCTCCTCAAAGCTTGAGCTCGTGAAAGGTTTCTCAATCTATCACACTCCTCACACAAGAGCTCTTTGGGCCCAACTCTCTTTGAAGGTTGAGCTGCTAAGTGAGGGCTCATGAATGGTTTCTATATCTATCACACCCCTCACACAAGCTCTGTTAGAGTACTAGGTAGTGGGCCATGAAATACAATTTCTACAAGCTCTTTGGGCTTGAAGCACGGGCAGTGCTCAGGCCCACCCAAGCTTTGTACTGAAATTCAACTTTTGTTCAGAAGAATGAGAGTGGCAAGGATCAAACTATAATGAGGACCAACACTCCTAAAAGCTTAAGCTGTTAGGGAGACACTCATGAATGGTTTTTATATCTATCAAACAATAATGAGGGAGAGAGCACAAAGTGAAGCACTTTAACAGATGCATGGGAACCAATTGAAGGAGTAGGTCTTGTTGAGGTTGCAAAATGCAAGCCATCCAATTGATGAACCAGATATGTAAGCTGTTCATTTCACAAATAATGGGCAAGGCCATGATGAAAATTATTAACGTTAGAAATAGAGTCTTAAAATTTGAGTTTGGGCCTAATTCAACCCTAAAAGCTAGCTAATGGGTTGAGGATTGCCCCCCACTTATACACATTATTCAAGCCATACCACTATCCAATGTAGGACTCCAACACACACCCTCTCCCTCACGCCCAAGACTGGATATCTGGAGTGTGAAGTTTGCAGCTACGTAATCAATCGCTGATAGCGGAGCGTAGCAACCGATTCCCAAAATGCTATGGCGGTATAACGGGTAGTGGTATAGCCATTACGTCAAAGTTTAGGGGGAAAATACAAGAAATTTATACCATACACATATAAAAATTCAAAAATAGAATACAGAAAGATAAACACATTCATAACTAACAATCAAAGTTCATTGTTACTAATATTCGAACCCAATTTAAAACAAATAAGTTTTAGCCTCCAAGGCTTATTATATTATATGTTATGCTTTAATTAGTTTATTACTATTATTATTCAGTTTCTGATTTTTTTTTTATTGTTGTTATTTAGTTTATTATATTATATGTTATTGTTTAGTTTATTATATTATTCTGAAATTTTTTTAAATTTATTTATATGTTATTCTGAAAGATAATTATTTAGTTTCTGAGGCCCAACAAAACAAAAAAACAGAGAGAGAGAACGCATAAAAACATTTGGGTCACATGGCCCAATTCCCCGAAACCCTAACACCCTATTACCCCTTTTGGCAGGAGTTGGATCAACGTTATGAAGGCGACTAAAAAAATCCAAAGGATGCCGCTCTGTTTCATAAGAAAGAGGGGAACGATCCTGTCTATATGTTTCCCGCTAAACTAAATCGAATCTTAGACGAGGTACTTAGAAGAATTCTAGGCAAGAAACCATTGTCCTCCTCAAGAGGTCTTCTTAGAAGTCAGATTAGAGGAATCCAAGAAGAGGATTATGTTGCACGCTCCATAGACCTCAACAATTTTGGAAAAGAAGGCTCAACCCTTGTGACTAAAGGCTCAAGTCAGGGTGAGACCACTATGATAAACCATGGCATACAAGGGAGACATTAGAGTGTAAGGCAGAAGTTTCATTTCATTTCACCCGTGGTTTAGGAATGGAAACAGAAGACAAACTTCATACGAACGTCTAATGTTGTAAAGAAAGATGACCATAACTAAGAAAATATTAAGAGCAATTGGTGGAATATCTGACGCAGGGACCGGGGCAGAGGCATCGATAGGCGAGTGCAGTAAATCATCAAGAGCTTCAATAGGAAACTCGTTTGATAAAATGTCGGCACCATTAGGCGGTTGTGATCGACGCTAATAGGTAACTAACAGACGAGAAGGACCAGAAGTGGAACAGGATTAGGCGCTCCATTGAATGAGTGGGTGGGTGGATGATGGAAGAGAACACAAAGAATGGTATTGACCTGAGAGATGCCGACCGGTGATGATGAGACGAGTTGTTGATCAAGGGTGGCATCAGCTGACACGAAATATCAATCTAACTCAGGAGAGTAGCAATGATACCCTTTTTGAAAATGGGAATATTCAAGGAAGAGAAACTTGAAGGCTTTGGCAGTGAGCTTGTCTTTCCTTAGAGTGAGATTATGAACAAAACAAGTACAACCAAACACATGAGACACGGGATAAACTGGTGTATCAAGAAACAACATAGTGTGAGGAATTTGATCATTTAACACAGAAGGCATGTGATTTATCAGACAGCAAGATGTAAGAACAACATCCCCCCAGAAAACAAAGTGAAACATTCATATGCAAGAGTAAAACTCTAGTAGGTTCAAATAAATGCCGATTTTTGCGTTCAGCCACTCCATTTTTTTGTTGTTGTGGAGCATCAGGACAAGAAGTTTGACAAAGCATACCGTGTTTTGTCATAAACTCTTGGAATTCAAAAGAATGACATTCATGTGCATTGTTACTTCGCAAAGCACAAATGCTTTACCGAAGCTGATTTGAATTTCAGAACAAAAAGTTCGAAATTTTGAAAATAACTCAATACGATTTTTCATTTAAAAAAAAAAAAACCCAAGTGAAACGAGAATAATCGTCAATAAAAGTGACAAAATATTGAAACCCTAAACTAGACCTGACATGACCGGGTCCCCATACATCTGAGTGGACAAGGGAGGCACGTGTGCGCTTTCCCTTCTGACAAGACTCACAATCAGAAGAGTGAAGTCCAAATAAGTCCTTACAGAGTTTGGAGAGACTTGGGTGCCTAAGACCGACGGTTGAGAATGAGGTCACGAGAATTCATCATTGTAATGCTACTAGAGAACTAGGTACAAAAAGATGGTAAAGTCCTTGTGACTCGCAACCTACTCCGATCGTCTTCCTTGTATTCTGATTCAGCATAAAAACAAAGTTTTCAGCGAAGGTAATAGAACAATGAAGACAGTCAACTGACTAACTCACGTATTAAATTAAAACAACCACCACAAACATAAAGGGCAGACTTCAAAGATAAAGAGGGGTAGTGTTGTGTTTAGCCAATACCATGAAGACTGGTTTTGGTTCCAATAGCGATAGTATCCAGGTTAAATATCCATCAGAATATCCTTATTACCATGGAGATTATCAGAAGCACCAGAGTCAAATATCCATGACCCAAGAGATGACTTAGATAAACAAGTGATGGGATTACTAGTTCCTCCAACTGAAGATGGAAAAAATTCCTTAAAGCGGATGAATGACTCATAATCTGCAGTGGGAATAGTCACACTAGGTATAGATGGTGTTGACTCAGTCTAAGCAAAGTTGACCGATAACAGTTTACCATGTTTCACCTAACATTAATCCTCGAGAGGTACATTGTCTACCACTGTGAGAAATCAAAGGAAATAACCAAAAAAAAGGGGGGGAAAACCCTGGAAACAACAATTGTAATAATGTAAATAAATCTATTACACTAACTGCCCAGGTAGCAATACAATGTGCAGTACTGTATTGCCTTACAGTGTACATAATCATGTCTTCCATGAAAGAATGAAACACATATGTGGATTGGCATTTTTATGGAAAAAGCCTCAACAAGGGTTGATTTTGTTGGAACAAGTTCAGACTAGGGGCCAGTTAGCAGAAATATTCACTAAAGCCTTGGTAGGAAATGAGGTACATGTTATACGTAACAAACAGGGCATGCTTAATGTCTATGCATCAGCTTACAGGGGAGTGACAATCAATAATCAATAAACCAAAACAGATAAAAGCAAATAGCAATCAATGAACCAAATATAGAAAAAAGAAAAATGAAGTCCTGTAAGTTACCTTTCCATCTGTTAGCAGAATAGAAACCTTCCGCATTTGGAATTTAAAATCAATGCCACTAGATGAATGTTGAGAATATCCTGCTTTGGGAATATCGAACTTTACGGCACCCCATAATTGAAATGCAGTATGTGAAAGCCACACATCTGAATGATCACATATTATCTCCACTTTGTGTTCAATGATGTTTGTACGATTCCTACAGAGCACAGCCTCCACATGCACCTGAATTATATCAAAAAGAGGCCAAGATGTATGCCTACCATTCTCAACTGTCATTATAACACTGCTCAATTTTTCCATATTGGACTTCAGATGGATATCTCTGCTACTTATGAGTAATTCAAAACCATTCGTGTTGAAAGAAACAGTAAGAAACTTTGTGTCTTTTTCTTCAACTATATCAGAGGAGACACTTAAAGGTGACACCTTGAGACCTTCAGCATGCGTAAATTCCACACATGGTTCTTCACTAACCCACACAGGAATGTGAAATGCAATACAAATGTTTTCCGACCTAATAATCAGTAAAACAACATTCTCCATCTCATGTGATGTGAAATTTGCTGAGATAGTTTCGGAATCAAGTAAACTGGAAGCATCTCCAGGTGCTGTTTTCACAGAACCAGCAGCATTGAAGGACAAACTCCTTGATGCTGAATCCCAAGGAACACTTTTTTCCAAATGCAAACAAAAATGATTGAAGAATTTAGCAACCTCAGCCCACTCAGACAAATGAAGCCAAATATCTAGAGACGGAACACAAAGGTCGAGTTCATTCTTACAGTCAAAAGATTTAGAAAAAGAGATGCCAAGTACTAATGTGGAAGAGGAAGGTGAGGTGCATTTTGCTAACATGGAATCTTCTGAAGAGTAAAACACTAAGGTAGTGAAACCCAAATCTAAGCATAACAGAGAATCATTTATTAAGGATGCAGAACAAACAAATTGCAAATCGCCCTTGGCAATTAACTCCACGGAATCTTCTTTTCTATGACAGAAGCTTATCAGCAAATGTTGAGCGCGACATTTAATTTCTGTCAATATCAAGGTTGACGCCACCAGACTAGGAGAAATGTCTCCCTTTGCTTTTAAACTTTTCTTTGAATGTAGGAATTGCAGGACATCTGACTTGAAACATTTGGATTGATCATCAACTGATGAGAATTCCTCAATAGTATCCACTATGGCCATACATCCATAAAAAAAGTAGTCATCTGTTTTTAAGGGAAAATTTAATAGTACAATTAGATAATCCAACAACATAAAAGTATATGAACAAGAAAACGGTGACCAAAGTAAGTAGAAGTGCTACCTTCTGCAATAATATTACAACTGCTGATGCTTGACATGAAACATATCGATGAAGAAGAGCTTTCACAATTAGATTCGCTTCCATGTGGAATTCTGACCCAAACATCAGCATTTATGGGTGCAATTAAAGTACTTTGTACAAATTCCATATTCTGTTCCATTGTTGCTAAGCTAAGCATATCATTATTGTATAAAAGGAATGAGACGAACAAGTCGCGCACAAACACATCTAAACAATTATTTCTTTCGGCAAGCTTATCAATAGGAACCGAAGATTCAGGAGGGATGTTCTTTAATACACAGTCTAAACCACAATTCTCAATGAAATTACAATAAAGTTGCCGCATTTCAACCTTAAGAAACTGATGTTCATTGCTTTCCATTGGCAAAATCAGAGTAGAATCCAAGATTTCAAACTTATATGTAATGCTCATTTCATTTTTTACACTTATATTAGTCTGCTCTTCAATAGGAAACTGATCACTTGAATAACCACTCCAATCAGATAATGAAAAGTAACCAATGATGATGGAAAGATATTCAGAGGGTAGCATACAGTAAACATGTTGTATGCTGATGCTTACTTCCAACTCGTTAGTTAAAGACATGTTCTGTCCTTTCCTCACCCGTACATTTAAAATGGGGGATAGATTTGCTGAGGAGGGACCCCATAGATAATCTTGGAAATTTTGGGACCACCAAGATGACGTAAGAACCAATCCTTCAGAAGAAGACAATATATCAACACTGTCTTCACAAAATAATATAGAAGATTTAGATGTAGGCACCGTTATTGTTCCAACAATGCATGATGAGTCATGAAAATGTGCTCTGATTCCATATAGGTGCAAGTCAACGGAAAAAATATCAGATATGCTTGCAATCCCAGCTTGGAAAATTTTGGAACCCCTTCCCATATTGATTCTGGAACTTTGGACTTTTCTGTCCCTCAGAGTAAAATTTTTTCTCCAGTCAGGAATGGCATATATGAGTGAGTTCTCTAGGTCACCTAGAGAACCAGAATTGTAAATCGTAACAAATGGAAAGCATTCCAATGGAATGCATGCAGAATCAGAGGATCCAAATTCAAAATAATTTGAGAAACCAAACTTTTGTAACCCAAAACTTGACAAAACTTTTAAAATGTCAGCAGTTTTACCAGCAGAGGATTTCTCGAACCTGGAACTAGAGGCAGACAACCTATTAAAGAACCCAACAAGCAGTCCAGCAATATGGGGGTAACAATGGATATCAGCACTATTTAGGTATATAATGAACTTATGACAAACTAAATCAGTTCTGGGAGACTCATAATGCATGGCAAAACATGCATCACCAAGTAAAGCTGCATCAGAATATTGATCAAAGTCAATACTTGGTCCAGAAACACAGTCTTCTCCAACTGCAGTACCAGGAAAAGATAAACTCCCAGATAAAAGCACAAAACGGCTGTCTTTTTCATCCTTCTTTTTATAAGCAGAAATTGTTAAAGACTTCACACTGACATCGAACTCATGAAATTCTGTAGAACCATACCTATAATAGTAAAACAAAATAGAAATATTTGTTTTCAGCGAGACAATAATTTACTTTATCCTTCAAACAAAAAGATAGTGGGGCAGATAAAAATAAGAGTCTTCATATGAATTATTGCATATACTCAAACCAATCAAGGACAACCTGAAAATGAATGGCAGTGTGGTGGAACTCAGGAAACTTGATGCAACTGAATAGCAAAAGAAAATATATTATAAAAGGTAGTCTACTCTGCTTTCAGACAGGACAAATTCATGCATGGTCCATTTGTCCTGCTGTTTACAAGTGTTAGCTGTCTTCATTCTTTTTCATGGCCCAAAAAAAGCATTTAAAGTTTTCAAGGCAGAATTCCAACTACAAACCTCATTGGAAAGTTTTGGGCAAAATTAGCAATTGAAAACTTAATAATCAATGAGCATGCTTATTCTTAGTAAAATCTTAATACAAATTCAATTTATATTGTTAAAACCCGTATCTATCACAACCAATGTCAATCCGAGAAACACATAAAACAAACACTAGAAAAGATGGAATTAATTTTAATATTATTCCTCAACAGGTCTTTATAAGGATTTACATAATATAGCTAGAATTAAGCTATATATTATTCCTCAACAGGCCTAGAATTAAGCTATATTATCGGTAACAAATGTGTCCTTGTTAATTTTCAGAGAGAGAGAGATCTGGAACTTTCATTTTCATTTCTGAATTGGTTTGTACAGAGGAATTACAATTTATACAAAGCATAACTAAGCAGAGGCTGATAACTGATTCGGTTAATCAGTTTCAGCTTTCCTAACTGACTAGAGTAAGGGATACAGTGTGTGACACTGTATCTCCTTACTGTGAACTCTAATGTACTCTATCAATAATTAAAAAGTTAAATAAGTAAGAATCTGTACAATAAAGGTAAATAAATCCACAATGATTCTCAATACTCCCCCTCAAGTTGGTGAATGGATATTAATCATTCCCATCTTGATAGTAAGATCCTCAAAGCGTTATGTGGGAAGTCCTTTGGTCAACACGTCTACATTGATGTTTCGAAGGGACATACACTGTTTTGACTAGACCATTGTCTAGCTTTTCCTTGATAATGTGTCGATCCATCTCTATATGCTTGTTATGGATCTATCTCTATATGCTTGTTATCACAAAACAATCTCATAAGAGTGTCATACTTTATTCTAAGGTCATCAAGAACAATTTTCATCCATAACAACTCAAACCCCTTGTTATCACAAAACAATCTCATATGGATTCTGATTATGTTCCTGATCCATCCATCTTTCGATCTACTGTTGGGGCACTGCAATATGCCACACTCACTAGACCTGGGATCTCTTATTCCGTGAACAAGGTATGCCAGTTTCTATCTCAGCCTCTTGAGGATCATTGGACGGCTGTTAAACAAATTCTCACATATCTTAAAGGTACCATTCATCACGGCCTCCTGATACAACCTGCCTCATTACAGCAGCCTCTATCTCTGATTGGGTTTTGTGATGCCAATGGGCCTCGAAACCAGACGATAGACGTTCCACCTCAGGTGCCTGTGTGTATCTTGGCCCAAATCTCATCTCACGGTGGTCCAAGAAACAAACCTTGGTGGCTGGGTCCAGCGCAGAGACTGAGTACAGGAGTTTGGCCAATCTTTCTGCTGAAATACTATGGATCCAGACTCTGCTAGTCGAATTGAAGATCAACATTCAGACTCCCAAGATTCTGTGTGACAATCTCGGCACAGTTTCTCTTGCACACAATCCGGTGCTTCACTCTCGCACCAAACATATGGAACTTGACATCTTTGTTCGAGAAAAGGTGCTGAATCACAGTCTCATAGTGTCACATGTTCCATCTCATGACCAATGGGCAGATTTTCTCACCAAGCTCTTCTGTGCAGCTCGGTTCACTACTCTTAGAGACAAACTTGTTAGAGTACACTAGGGAACACCATAAGGGTAATACAGTGTTGCACACTGTATTCCCTCCTAGACTTCCAGAGTGTTCCTATAACTGAATAAGTTACACAGCTGAAGCGGTTAGACTCTCAGCAATTGTATAAATCAGAATATTGTAACCCATGAGATCTTAGTGAATGAAATCAAAGATTCATCTCTCTCTCTCTCTCTCTCTCTCTCTCTCTATGAATTCTGTAGTGTCTTTACATGGTATCAAGAGCTCGGTGAGGTCCATGGCTACGAATGAAGAAACATCGCCACCTCCACCACCGTCTCCTCCGGCGACCTCGTCACTGCCGTCGCCGGCGTTTTCCCTTTCGATTGCGGAGAAACTCACTGAGGATAACTTTCTCCTCTGGAAACAACAAATCGAGCCAATCATCAAGGCTCACCAACTGCATCGGTTCTTGATCTCTCCCTCGATTCCGCCGTGGTACGCATCTGACTCAGATCGCATGGTTGGAACCCTAAATCCCGAGTTCACTCAATGGGAGCAACAGGGCTCGCTCCTACTTTCTTGGTTACAGTCTTCGGTCACCGCCCCGATTCTCACTCGCCTCATCGGATGCGTTAATTCTTGGCAGTTGTGGGAGCGACTGCATAATCACTTTAATTCCAAGACTCGTGCTGGTGCTAGAATGTTGCGCACCGAGCTTCGAAACACCAAGAAAGAAGATCGATCTATCAGTGATTTCATGTTGCGTGTCAAAGCTATTGTCAACTCTCTCTATTCAATTGGGGATTCCGTTTCTCCTCAAGAACACCTCGATGTCATTTTAGAAGGCTTGCCTGAGGAGTACGATCCCTTGATCAACCTTGTTAATACGCGATATGAGCCTTTCGATGTTGATGAATTAGAAGCCTTGCTCCTTGCTCAAGAAGTTCGACTTGAGAAGTACAAACAGATCACCACCAATAATGCTGCGTCTGCTAATGTAACTCGAGTTGTCCCTGCTGATTCGAACTCAAATTCTGGTTCCTCTCCCCAAGTCCACGTTGCTTAGAACAACCAGTTGTATTCGGCCCCACCTTCCCCACACTTTGGTGGTGGTCGCAATAGCCGTGGGCGGGGACGTGGCAACCGTGGTCGAGGCCGAGGGGGCCGCTACTCCATTCAATGTCAACTTTGCAAGAAATATGGTCATGATGCGCCATTGTGTTGGTATCGCTTTGATTAGTCTTATGTGCCCTCTGGTGGCCAACAACATTTTTCATGCTCTAATTCCTACAATCAGCCCCCTCGCCCACCCAATCCTTCAAGGTTTCAGGGTAATCAGAATTTTCAGCATGCTGGACCACCTCAAGCAATGCTCACAAGTTCTCAAAATGACTTTTCTAGTCACTGGTACCCAGATTCAGGGGCATCTCACCATGTGACGTCAGACATTCAAAACATTCATCAACCTATTTCATATGATGGTTCAGATCAAGTCTTAGTTGGTAACGGGCAAGGTTTGGCTATTTCATCTATTGGTTCTTCTACTTTTTCCTCCCCCTTTATTCCCAATGTTAGTTTGGTCTTAGATAACCTATTGCATGTCCCTCACATAACTAAAAATCTTGTCAGTGTCAGCAAATTCGCCAAAGATAATAGAGTATTTTTTGAATTCCATGCTGATACATGTTTTGTCAAATGTCAGGTTTCCAGTAAGGTCCTTCTTCGAGGAGATGTAGGCCCTGATGGACTCTACAAGTTTCCGGATCTGCATCTTCTCTTGAAGTCAAACAAGTCAAGTCGTTCCTTTGTTAATACTGCAGCTCTTTCCCCTTGTAATCTTTCCCCAATTGTAAACACTATTTCCAATGTATCTCTCAATACATGGCACATTAGGCTAGGCCATCCTAATAAGGACACACTCAAACTTGTATTGCAAAGTTGTAATGTCCCTTTAATGAATAAAAGTGATATTGAATTCTGTACTCCTTGCTGTCTTGGTAAAGCTCACCGCTTACCTTCTTCCATTTCCACTACCTCTTACTCTCACCATTTGGAATTGATCTTTAGTGATTTGTGGGGTCCTGCCCCAATCACATCCAGTTCTGGATTTCATTATTATATGACTTTTGTCGATGCCCATACAAGATTCACTTGGTTCTTCCTATTAAAAACAAAGTCAGAGGCTATTAATACTTTCCTCACCTTCAAAAACATGGTTGAATTGCAATTTAATCAAAAAATCAAGGCCCTACAAACTGACTGGGGGGGTGAGTTTCGCACCTTCCCCAAGGTTCTTCAACAGTATGGCATCATTCATAGAATCATTTGTCCTCACACCCATCATCAAAATGGTGTGGTAGAACGAAAACACAGGCATATAGTTGAGCTTGGACTCACTCTTCTTGCCCATGCTTCCCTTCCTTTCAAATTTTGGGACGAAGCCTTCCTCACGGCTGTCTACCTCATAAATAGACTCCCTTCTATGTCTATTAAGAATGAAGTACCTCACACAACTTTTTAATCAAAGCCCTGACTATAGCTTTCTAAAAGCCTTTGGATGTGCTTGCTTCCCTCTCCTTAGGCCCTACAACAAGCATAAACTTGAATATAGGTCCCATGAGTGTGTATTCCTTGGCCTCATAGAGGCTACAAATGCCTCTCTCCTACTGGCCGAATTTTTGTTTCCAAAGATGTGTTTAATGAGCTGCGTTTTCCATATAATGAACTATTTTCTCCTAATATTACCTTGCCATCCTCTGTATCACATTCCCTTCCAGCCATTCCCTTAGTTCCTTTAGTTCCTCAACCCACCACCATGAGTCCTTCCCGTTGTGCAGTCAACTTTCCCACTCATTCTCCTACTGTCAACTCTTTTCCTAGTGCTGTCACCACCTCTCCTAGTGTTCCTCCCACTGTCCATCCTATCCCTAGTACTCCTTTTCCTTTTCCCACTTCCTCCTCTTCTACCGGTCCACTAAATACTCACCCTATGACTACTAGATCCAAAGCTGGAATAGTTAAACCTCGCCTTGTTCCCACTTTGCTGCTGGCACACACCGAGCCTAAAACAGCAAAGCAGGCCATAACTGATCCCCACTGGTTTGCAGCCATGCAGGCTGAATATGAGGCACTTCTTAAAAACTCTACTTGGTCTCTTATGCCTCTTCCTCCTCACAGGCAAGCAATAGGGTGTAAATGGGTCTTCCGAATTAAAGAAAATCCGGATGGTTCCATAAACAAATACAAAGCCCGCCTTGTGGCTAAAGGGTTTCATCAACAACCCGGCTTTGACTACACTGAAACATTTTCCCCGGTCATTAAGCCTACCACTGTTAGGATCATACTCACTTTGGCCTTAACTCATGGGTGGAAACTCCAACAATTGGATGTGAACAATGCCTTTTTGAATGGTACATTGGATGAGGAGGTTTATATGGAACAACCTCAAGGGTTTGAAAATTCTGATAAGGCTCTAGTGTGCAAGCTTCATAAAGCCCTGCATGGCCTAAAACAGGCCCCAAGGGCATGGTTTGACAAGCTTAAAGGTGCTCTCTGTACTCTCGGGTTCACTGCTAGCAAGTGTGACCCTTCTTTGTTTGTTTACAGCCGTGGCTCCCACATTGTGTATATGCTGGTTTATGTCGATGATATTATCGTCACAGGAAATTCTGGTTCCCTTATACAGCACCTAATCTCTCAGCTTCACTCCAATTTTGCACTTAAACAGCTAGGTGAGTTGGATTATTTTCTGGGTATTGAGGTCAAGCACATTGGAAATGGTTCTCTTTTGCTCACTCAATCTAAATACATTAGAGACCTACTTGAGAGATCTAATATGTCAGGGGCAAAGGGCATCTCATCTCCCATGGTTGGTGGTTGCAAGCTATCCAAACATGGGTCAGACTACTTTTCTGATGCTAAACTGTACAGGTCTATCGTTGGTGCCTTACAATATGCAACTATTACAAGACCCGAAATCTCCTATGCTGTGAACAAGGTCTGTCAGTTCATGTCACAGCCTCTTGAAACTCATTGGACAGCAGTCAAGCGCATTCTGCGCTATCTTAAAGGGTCTGTTACTCATGGGTTGCATCTTCAGCCAGCCTCTTCCTCATTTCCTTTGGTCCTCACAGGGTTCTCTGATGCTGATTGGGCAGCAGACCCTGATGATAGGCGCTCAACCTCTGGTTCGTGCATCTACTTCGGTCCTAATCTAGTTTCTTGGTGGGCTAAGAAACAAACGGTTGTAGCCCGCTCCAGTACCGAAGCTGAGTATCGCAGCCTTGCTGCCACAGCTGCAGAAGTTCTATGGATTCAAACCTTGATGCATGAGTTACACATTCAGCTCCCTCCACCGACAGTTTATTGTGACAACTTAAGCACTGTAGCACTCTCTCACAACCCTATTCTACATGCGAGGACCAAGCATATGGAGCTGGACCTCTTCTTTGTTAGAGAGAAGGTCATCAGCAAATGTCTCAAAGTGCTGCACATCCCCTCCGAAGAACAATGTGCTGATCTGCTAACCAAGGCTCTATCTCCTACACGGTTTTTGTACCTTAGGGACAAGCTCAAGGTACTTGACCTGCATTCCTTTGGGCAGCCACCTTGAGCTTGAGGGGGGTATGTTAGAGTACACTAGGGAACACCATAAGGGTAATACAGTGTTGCACACTGTATTCCCTCCTAGACTTCTAGAGTGTTCCTGTAACTGAATAAGTTACACAGCTGAAGCGGTTAGACTCTCAGCAATTGTATAAATCAGAATATTGTAACCCATGAGATCTTAGTGAATGAAATCAAAGATTCATCTCTCTCTCTCTCTTCTCTCTCTCTCTCTATGAATTCTGTAGTTTCTTTACAAAACTCAAGAGTGTTGGAGAAGCTCTCTCTCTCTTGCTCATCCACCCTGAGTTTGTACAGGGGAATATTAGAGATAAGTTTCTGTTTGTATTTTGGGCTTGAGAACGTATTGCTTAGGCCCATTGGCCTTGTATTAATTGGTTACCCTACTGTTTTCTGTTATAATTGTAACCACCTAGCTATCAGTATATAAACTGATAAGTATCTTGTACACACTCAGAAAACACATTCTATTCATTCAGATTCAGATTCAGATTCAGATTCAGTTTCTATTTCACTTTCTCTCTAATTCTAAAAAGCACCATCTCCTTAACACAACTCTTCTTCCCGTAGTCACTCTATGGAACAACCCAGAATTATCAGCACCCATCCTTAACCCATTAGAATTGAAACTTCAATTATCACAACTTAATAAAGGTAAGAAGGATATGAAGAGTGACTCTTTAACACAAGCAGTTGAATTTCGTAATGTAAATAATAGTGGCTATAGGAACAGGTGGACAAAGATAATGGCGAACATACCGTATGTCCATTTCTTGTAAGGAAACCATGAGCACTGAGCTGCTGTCCTCATTGTCTTCAAGGTCCACTTCTAGATCAATTGAACCAAGTTTTGAAATAATGGATATACCAAAGGTAGAAGATGTTGGCATGACCGAAACCATATCTGGAAGATCAGGACAGTGCAAGATTTCAGATTCACCCTTTAAATGCATCGTCCGCAGATGAGTGATCAATTCTATGAATGCGCCATATATTGAAGGAGAGAAGTGTGCTTTAAGTGATTCAGTGAGTACATAAACCTGAAATTATGAAGTATCTGGAATCAAGAGAGAGCAGAAATTACACTTTCGATGGGAGACGCATTTGTGTGTATGCACAATGTATGATCATGATAGTTAAATTTATATATAATATGCCAATCACCTCCATTTGCTTCAAAATGGACTCATCAGGGATCACACAAAATGCCAAGAAGAAAGAAGCGCCAAATTTCTCAAGAATATAAATCTCTTGTGACTGATCAGAATTCATTAAGGTGATCTGCAGAAAAGAAAAGAATATCCAATTGTTACCCTAATTAGAAGGAAAGAAAACAAGTATATAAATCAAACATAAAAAAAAAATGTATTTAGAGTCTGACCATAAAATCATTTAGTTTAACATCAAAATAATGATATAGATCTTGAAGTTGGATGCCTAAACAAATCCCAGAGGCAGATATTGATTTTAACAAGTTCTTCACAAAGTACGATTGCTCCTCAACTGCTGAAGAGAAAGAGTCAATACTAATTGCGGACTTAAAGCATAAAGACCTTGACTTCATTACCTGTGGAAAAATAACAGGAATAAGAAACATAAAAAGGGAAAACAATAAATAAGAAGCGGAGTGTAATATAGACATGCTAATTGCTAAGGACAAAATTTTCAATGGAGTGAGGGGAATAAATAAGTAAATACTAAAGCCAGTAACCAGATCTCAGACACCACATAATGCTTTCTCCATGACAGCTTCCAAAAATAATCTTTTGAAACGTGAAAGATTGAAGGAGCCAACCACGGGAGTGTGGGCAAACAATATTTCCGCTTAAATGGCAAGTCAAAACAAGTTATAACAAATAAAAACCAGAAGTCAAAGCTGTTCTTGAAACCCCATAAGTTAATTGAACTACAGTAAGAGATTTATCCCTACGCTAAGCGTGACTGGCATGTTTAAGAAGCACAAAAAGAAGCAAAAATTACTCAAATTAAAACCTAAACATATATTATTCATTTTTTTTTTGGGGGGGGGGGGGGGGGTTGGTCCTTAAATTTTGGCTGATGTGCAAGTTACATCCGAGTTTTAAAAAAGGTCACCCATGAACTTTGTTAAATGTGTAGAAAAATGACCCTTTATTCAGCAAACATCCACATCATTAATGGAAAATGTCACATCCACATCATGTGATCACTGAATCCACCAAACCCCTTGATGTTGGAGTAAAAATCAAAATTAGTTCATTTGCGATAGGCTTTCAAGCAGGCACTCTTTAGGCCAGCTATGTGATATGTTGCTAATCGCACAACATCTTTTTCGATCAAAGAGAGATAAATTATTAAAATCAAGCGCAAAGACATAATTAAGTTAAAGATAAGAAAGCCTAGAAGAAAGAAAAAACCAGATATAATAAAAACGGGTAAAAACTCAAGAATATAAGATGTTTGCCCACAAAAAGGTAAAGTAGCTGTCTCACAATGCAAGAAAAGGTGCCATAACTTTTTATTTCGCAGTAAAACTAGTTTGTCCATTGAGGTCATCCAACAATTAATGATAACAATCCAACATATAGTTGGGAAACATAGGAGTTACCAGGTTGCAATACTCTGATGCTGTATTTCTCCAAGGAAGAATAATGGCAACATCAAAAATAGTAATATCCCACATAACTTTCTTATTGTCTGCAAAAACATATCTGCAGATAAAATCAAACCGAATAGTTACCATTATTGTTTGAGATTATTTGCCATAAAAGAGATGTTTTGAGTAATTGCCAAAGTATAGCTTACTCTGCTTTGGATAGGAGCCGAGTATTGTCATTTTTAATTCCATTCAGAGATAACAGCACCTGCAGTTTGACAGAAATAACACAAATTTGGCACCTTTTACTACGCAAATACAAATATAAAGAATATCTTATCCTCCAAAGATAACTAGAATGAAACAGAAAAGACAGAAGAACTATATTCCAAAGACTAAAGCCCTCCATGTTGCTCTGAGTACCTGATAGAGCCCATTGGTGCACTGGACCATGTAGCCCACCCCACCTAGTGGGATAAGACTTGATCATTGTTGATGTTGGTTAAAACACAAATTTATTATCCAAGAAAAAGGGATTTCAGTTCAAAGTTTCCCTATAATTAAGGTTTCACAAAAAAATTGAGATTACAAAAATATTGGCAACCTGTAAACTGCAAAAATCTGGGAACAAGAATTGATTTACACAACAAAGACATAACTATGAGCAAACATTTATGAATCCTTCAACTTCAATAAAAGCATTGATCTTAAGATGTTAAATTCCTTAACCTTAACAAAGATATAGATCAAAAAAATTAACATGTAAAATTAGACTCATTAAACAATTGAGCATTGTTCCCACCTGTAACAAAGGAGAAACTCTGATGCAGGAGTATAATTAACTCTTATTTTCAGTTTAACTGTGATGTAAAATCTATCTCTATTTTATTTTAATTGACTTTCTTCATCTTTCTTCTGTCCTAATTCAAAAACTAGGACTCTTGATTCCTTGTATTTTCTTCATCTCCTTTAATGTTACATTTATTTTAGCAAGAGATCAATATCTTGACAAACCCATCTGGAAGATGAAATGCTCCCTCAAAGGTCAAAGCTCTTGTCTGGATCCATGTTCTTACCAGGTTAACACTGAAGACATGCTCCAGAAGCGCAGATCTCTTACTGCTTTGTCTCCTAATATGTGTGGGTCAGATTTAGAATCTGGGCGTCATCTTTTTATGCATTGTTTGGCAGCAAAGTCTCTTTGGAATAGGCTATTTGAGATCTTTGCAGAGTCTTGGATCTGCCCTATAGATTTGCATCAATTTCTCGTGACTAAATTTAGATATTTTGGATCTTGAAAATAACCAAAAATCTTGTGGCGGTGCTCTGCTTTTGTTCTTCTTTGGTGTATTTGGTTGGAAAGGAAAGGTAGAATATTCAATGACTAATTTTCTGTAGAAACATGTTTTCCCCAAAAAGCTATGTAGTCAATCGGATAGCAGAGCGTAGCAGGTGACCCCAAAATGCTATAGCAGTATAGCGGGTAGCGGTATGGCCGCTACATCAAAGACTATAGAAACAATTTAAGTAATTTGTACCATACACATATAAATGCTTTAAAATAGAAAAATATACAAAGTTAAAGACATACTCATAATTAATAATCAAATTCATTGTCACTAATCATAAATAATGAATATAATAAAAAATATTTTCAAGTTATATATATATATATTTGTTGGAAATAGAATCACATTAATATCTTGAGTGTGTAAACACCCAGTAGAATATTTTAATTTAAACATGAAGATTATAAAGATAATAAATGCCTAGTGCAATTTACAAGACAGTAATTAAGCTATCATTATTTCTTAAGATGCATTGAACCCATTCTACTTGATGTACAAAGAATCTATGCTACTTGGAAAGTGGAACATTAATGTCATTCTATTTCCAACATTATAACCGCAAGGTACAAGGAGGAGGAGGAGACAGATGAAGAATGTTAGATGATTGCATTAGACAACTCAAGGCCCAAGAGAGTCCAGACGACTCGGAGATGAACAATAAATCATGAGCTAGTTTAGATCAAACGATATCTTTCAGACCCAACCAGATGTCTATATAAGAGTCAGACAACATGGCTGAAAACACGCAATGAAACCTTGGGCGTGGCACTAAAACTCCAGAGACTTTTCCAATAGGGTGTGGCTCGAGGTGCAGAATGCTCGAAAGGCTTCCCAAGTACCCGTAAATCATAGAGAGGTTAGTAGGAGCCTTGGACGTTGTCCTAAAACTCTTTTTGCTCCGGGTGGAGATTGCTCAAACAAAGGTATCTCAAGCACCTTGGAAACATGAGTGAACTTAATGAAAAAGCAAAAACAATTGTATGGGAACTGGATGTAGATCATGGATTCATGGTGATTGATCGAACCAGAATAAAATTATTTGTGCAAGCTTGTCTCCTTAACTCTCTTTACATTATGCACATATTTTCACTCACTCTGTTATATTGATTTCCATTGCATCTTTTCTAATTTGTGAAAGATTTTTAAAATGAGTGAAAACCCAATTCACTACCCTCTTAGGTGATGGTTGCAACTGGCCACCATTTTCGACCCTAGACTTCATTTGGGATAGGGTTACTCTATTTGCATCCCTATAGAGTCCCCTGCTCATGGGCTTTTTGGCGGTGTTTCTTTGTTAGACATGCAGAGGGATTGGCATGCTTTGTTGTGTGGCTTTGCCACATAAGTTTTAACTATTTCTTTTTGTTCTGTTTTGTGAGAATGCCTTATCTTCTTCTTTTATAATCTCTGCTTATTTTATAATCTCCTCTTCTTTTCTAATAACATTTATTTTATTATCAAAAAAAAAAAAAAGAACAGTGATGCAACAGAACAGTGGATACTAGATTTTCCATAATCACAAAATCATATAAATGCAACCATAACAACCAAAAAAGGTAAAGAACATACTACAATACAATCCCACATTAAAGAATTTACAATCTCATTGACTGCCAGACTTTAAGCATAACTAAAAGTAGGGACTGGCTAAAAACAATGCATAAAAAACAGGACATCAATAAAAATGATGCATACCCTTTCATTATGAAATTTGAAGGCCGTAAAGACATCATAAAACTCCAACAGATTTAATAGAATGTCTGCATCAAATGTCACTTCAAGTTGTTGAAGCATCCCCTGTAACATTAAGTTGGAAAAACATAACATACTACAAAAACCAACAGAATATTTCTGCTTTAAACTTGCTTACATACACAAGTGCAAATCAATGCTAGCCACTCACTGTGCACATCAACTTGTTATCAGAGTGAAATACAGTGAGAATACCTTTACTGACATATCCATATCTCCGTTGGATGAAAAATTTACTTCAATGCTGCATGAATGACCCACATTGCCCAGTCTATTATTTTCAACAATGGGCTGCAAATCAAGGAATATCACCAACAGTATCAACAAAACTGAAATTGAAATGACGAAAGTAATGGGCATAAATTATCATTGAAGATGCATTAATCAAGACAAATAAGTATCACCGGGAATATAAGAGTTAAACCAATGATAATGCTCTTTTTTCATTTCCCAGGATTATAGGGGGGAAGACAATTTTGATCTGTAAGTAGAACATTGTCCAAACATACAGCAATACCATCCTACTTCCAACAGAGAAAAAAACATACAAAAAGGCAGTGAAATCAAAAGCCAATATTTAATGCAAAACTCCCCTTCAATCTTTCTGAAAATCCAATAAGGACAACTCACCGAAAAATTGACCAGATTAATACCATAATACACAGAAGTAAGGTAGAAGGAAAAGAGGTACAAAGGGTTTATAATTTACATACAGGGTTCATATAATGATTAAGGAAATTGAGGATTCCGATTCCAATTTACCATATCAAGAGCAGTGAAAGAGAAGGAATAATATCCACATACCAAAAGGAATCTATGAATCAATCCCAAAAAATCAAGTAAAAGTGTACAACATATAATTATTCTGCCTAAGATGTACCCCGAATAGGCCACTCAAGGGTCATTACATCCTAAAAGGAAAAGATTACACTGCTATTCCTGCCTAAATAGTTTTTTTTTTTTTTTTTTTTACTATTTTTCCAAAATGCCCTTTGTGAACCTTGGCACCTGTCTTGTGACTTGGAGGTCACTGTTCAAATAAAACTGTCTCTTCACTTGCAGGGATAAGGATGCGTACATCCACCATCCCCAGACCCCACCAAGTGGGAGCCTCGTGCTTTGCCGACCCTTTTTTCTAATATGACCTTTATTAGTTAATACTTAACATGTGTTAGAACCAACCAATTATTTAATAAACGACATTTTAGACAAATCACAAAAAAGAGTAGTTAAACACAAGTGGCAATAGACACTCTAGGAAAAGATCCACCAATACCCCAAAGAAAACCAAAAGACAAGACAACAAATGAAAAAAAAAATATCCAAAAATGACAAACCTCAAAGAAAATAAAGGCTAAATCCCCATATGCTATGATGAACACTTGAACAGTACAGCTATAGTGGTGTGACCTGTGGAGGGAATAGTATCCACCTACCATACCATCATCGAAAAACTCAATCTAAAACCCAAACTTCACCATCACCGAAGTGACCAAACCAAACAAGTGTATGAAATTTTTAATTAAGCCCCATTTGTACCATCTACAAACTTTTAGTTGGTCTTTATAAAATGCCATATGATAAATCTTATTTCATAAAAGAAGGGGGAAAATAATAACTATCTGCTTGAAGTTTCTAGTGCTGTGCTCCAACCCTTTTTTTACCACAGGCTGCCCAAATTAGGTATATTGACCTATCTTACAAAGTAATGGGCGGATTCAAGTGGTTCAGGTGTGATTTGTGACCACAAGCTTACTATCGAACTCAAAGGAAAACCTTGCCTCGCAGATATAAGACTGGCGATACTCTATGGTATGGTATGGTATGGGCAATAAAAAGCCAACAAGTGCAAATAAGTGCAGCGGAGATGAAAAGGTTGTTGTGGATATACAAGATATGACAAGATCAGGAACGGTTGTATTAAGGAGAAACTTGAAGTAGCACATATTGAAGAGATGACAAAAGTCGCTAAAGGTGAATTGTCATATTTAGGTTCCCCTTGGTTTTCTGCTCATGGTCTCTTTAGAGGAATCTCTTTGTCAGGCATGCGGGTGATTGCCATAATTTGTTACATGATTCAGTCTATTAGATTTTGGGTGTTTTGTTGTTATCTTCTGAAGATGTTGTATCCTCTATCTTTATACTTTTTCGTTAATAAATTTATTTCTATTAAGAAAAAATTCAATACTACAAAGATTATGAAGAATAAACAAACCCCTCTGATATGTAAAATGACTTCCTTTCTCTTTGGATCAACCACTTTCCCAGACTTGAAATTGGAAACAATAACCCCATGTTCCTTGTAGAGCTTAGACTCAACAATTCCTCCTTCAAGAATTATTTCCGCAATTCCTTTACCATACCTCCTAAAAATGGGGAGAAAAATAAAATAACTTAATTAATTGACTAAAAAACAATACTAGTACATGTTTTGATTCTTTTTTACACAATCAGTCATTGAAATGAGGCAGAGTTCAGAAAATGCGAGATTTTGTAGCTCCTTAAAAAATGAGGATATGCACTCTTATCGTTATTTTAATTAAAAAACAAATTTTTAAGTGATGAACGAAGTAAAATCATTAATAGCATAATAGATAAATGAATTATCTAAAAATGCCTTTGAATAGAAGACAGAGCACAATACTTGCTACATATTGTTGCAGAAAGCTGATGAATCTCAAACTTCAATGCAAATATGCATAGTTCATGCTTTGTAGCAACATCAACAAAGGATGAAACAATAGGATGAAATTCAGTTGCTTCAGATATATCCTGCAAAAGAACAGCAACTGTTAAGCGTAGAGTGTCATTCAATAATATATATAGTATGTGCCTGTTTGGTTTGATTTTGGCTGTGTGAAACAAAAGTTTACAAAAAGCAATACATGATTTTGATATAGAAATTGTTTAGAGTATATGATAGGCTTGCATGCAGCTGATCAGCTCACTATGTTGACTCACCAATTAGTTAGACGGTTACCTTTCTATTCCCTATAAATACTTTCACATACTCTGTATCTACAAGTTAAGAAATACAAAATTCAGATTCATAATCTCTCTAGATTCTTCTCTCCTCTCTCTCTCTGCTCTACTTGTAATATGGTATCGAGAACTTGACTTTTCATCCATGGCTTCAGTGTCTGATAACGATGATCCGCCACCTCCACCGTCGGTGCCAACGCCGGTCGCATCCATCCCCAATCTCTCGTCGATTGTAACGGTAAACTCACCGACAAGAATTTCCTTCACGGAAAACAAATAGTCAAGGCAGTGATTCATGCGAACAGGCTTGTGCATTTCGTCATGTGCCCTAGGGTTCCTCCTCGCTACTTGTCAAAAGATGATCGCATCAGTGATAAGGTGAATCATGCATTCTTGGCCTGGGAAGCACAAGATCAGCATCTATTCATACGGCTTCTCAATTCTATTTCGGACTCCATTCACACTTGTGTTGTCGGTTGCACGCACACATGGGAGCTCTGGGACGAGCTCCACAATTATTTCAATTCGAACACCAAAGCAAGGAGCATGCAGTTGCGTTCAGAGCTTTGCCACATGGTGAAAGGCGATAGGAAGATTTCCGAATACTTGCTCAGAATCAAAGCGATTGTGGATTCTCTCATCTTTATCATCAATCCGGTCTCATTTCAGGAGCATCCTGATGCGATATTGGAAGGATTGCCATATGAATATCAAGTAATATTTCCTACCACTAAGAGTGGCATGGAGCCGTACACAATCGCTGAAATAGAATCACTGCTTCTTGCTCATGAATCTCGGCTAGAGCGATGCAACGCCAAGATTACCTCTGATGCATTCTCGGTAAACCTAACTATATCAGCACCTTTTACTCAACCTCCTAATCAAGTAACCAATTCTAATACACAGCCTCCTGGTCCTTCCTCCAATGGTTCTTTTGCGAATCCTAATTCCAATTTTCGTGCCTGACTTTCGAGGTGGACGGGGAGGCCGATATGGCTACCGCAACTGTGGTGGCCGATACAGATGAGGCAGACTCTGTTGTCAGATTTGTCGTCGCAATAATCATGAGACAATTAACTGCTATTAAAGATTTGACACGTCCTATACCTTTGATTCAGCCGATGCCTACTCACAATGCCCTGGCCCATGGCCCATAAAACCTCAAAAGTGGTGGATGCCAGACTTCGATACTTGACTTCGATGCTTGATCTAACAACAAGAGGCTGCTTGCGAGACCACCATGATACCAAATTAGGTCCAAAATAGACACAAGACCCAGAAGTTGATCTTCTGTCATCTAGATCTGCTGCCCAATCAACATCACTAAAACCTTGAAGGTTGAATGGTTGTCCAGATTGAGCAGGTTTGAGCATTAACCCATGTGAGATAGTCTCTTTAAGGTACCATAATGTGCATTTCACTGCCTTCCAATGTTCATCCAAAGGTGATGACAGGAATTGACACACTTTACTGACGCTGAAAAATATTTCAAGTCTAGTAATAGTCGTATATTGCAACGCTCCAACCATGGATCTGTACAAAGTAGGATTGTCCATGTAATTCCCTCCATGTTTGGACAATTTACAGCTACTAACCATCGAGGTAGGAAGGCCTTTGGCATCATCCATATTAGCTTTAACTAAGAGATCCCGAACGTACTTTGTTGGGGACAATAGTAATGATATTTGTACAACTAAAATGGGTCAACTTTGGGACAACTTTTCGATGACGGTTAATAACGTTCAAAATTGTGGTTAATGATGTGTCGAACTAGATTAATGGATACATATTAAGTAGATAGGTAACTCATTACCTGATAACTTGGTTAATGATGTGCAAAAGCTTAGTTAATGCAGCTTATTAAATGGTTAATGAGTTACTCATCTCGGTGATAATGGTTAATGATGTTCAAAATTGTGATTAATGCAACTTAGTGGGTGGTTAATGAGTTCCCCATCTCGGTGACAACGGTTAATGGCGTTCAAAATTGTGGTTAATGGGGTGTTGAACTTGGTTAATGGGTACACCGAGATGGGTAATTTCATGAACCGTTGTAGAAAGTTGTCCCAAAGTTGTGTTGCCCCATTTTGGTTGTTCAAATAACATAATTGTTATGATATTTCATTCGTGTTTTGGTTATTGCTTAGTTAACGAAATAACAAAAAACCAATTCTCCATGCATTAAATGTAAGAAGCTTCTCATTTCTTTCTATTTGTGTTCATTATTTGAACTATTCATTTTCCCCTGTTAGTTGTTACCCGTCACAAATGTAACTTCTGCTCCTTAAACTCTCTGCAACTCTCAATTTACTCCAGATTTTTTCTTCACCGATCTCCACCTTAAACTCATCAACAGAAGCCCTTCTTGAGAGTGAACCTTCAAAACCCTCCTAAATCAAATCGAAAAACACACTGATAAGTGACACCACCTTCAAGAATTGCAACCAATGCCGTTGCAATACCAGAGCCCTTGATTGAAGATCCGATGCATGATAAAGATGCTAACTCAGATTGTATCAGCACTATGCTTTGCAGCATTGCCTTGCAGTATTGCACCTTGTGTGGTGCTACACCTTGCGAGGCACTACAAAGCAGTGTTTAATTTTCTTAAACCATGCATATTAATATTTGGCTCAATTCTTTTCTAAAATTGACACAATACTGAACAAACTGATTCGCTTGCACTTCAATCATCGGTGTCAAGTTTGAACTTCACTTTCCAGACTTGCTCCGCTACAATTCCAGTAACATTGCTGTGATTTCTGTTTGATCTGCTTTTTCTATTGGATCACATAGTTTCATTTGCAATTCGTGGAGGTATGCTTCATACTAAATAGAATTCCTCATAAAATAAATATTTGAGAAAAGTACAAAGAAAGAGGACAAGGCATCCCCACAAACAAACAAAAAACAACTAAAACCTATGTGACAAAGTCATGCAACAAAGCATGCAAGTCCCTCCGCATGTCTAAAAAAAAAACCACTGAAGCCCATGGCAGAGAAAGGGGTGCCAAAAGAGTAACCCTATCCCAAATGAACTCTAGGGTCAAAAAGGAGTCATTTAATATTCTACCGTTCCTTCTAAAACACCAAAGAGCAGCATAAACAAAGCGCTGCAACAGAATTTTTGCTTCTTTACAAAAGCCTAAGTCTCTGAATTTAGTTAAGAGAAATCAATGCAAACCCATAGCACAGATCACAGATAATCCACAGATCCTAAACAATCTATTCCAAAGAGAACTCACTACAGAACAGTGCCAAAAAAAAAAAAAAAAAAAAAGATGCCCAGATTACAAACCTAAACCACACATTATACACATAATAGGATAGAAAGCGCAAGAGATTTGCAAATAGTTTGGGGACCAATTGAATAATTAAACCTTTAATAAATAATTGAGCACTGGTACCTTAACATCATAAGACACAACTCCAGAAAATTGACTGGAATCATCAGTTCCACCAGCACCGAGCATACCACGAGATAGCCAATTCAACCATCCCCGTGATTTCACTGTGTGCTCATCGTTGAATGACTTCTCTGTAGAAATATCAGTGTGAATCCTACCACTATTAGGAGTAGAAGACCTCGAAAGGAATTCCTGAAAGAGCATACGAAGCACGAGATTTAAGAACCAAACATGCAAATGATGCCCTCTCAATGCATTGCAGCATAAAAATTGCAGAAAATAAGCCAATCAAATACAATGTTTTCATTAAATGAACTGTAGCACACTTACCCGCATCTCATATTCTGCAGCAGATCGATAATTCAGAATATCATCTAGATCTGATTCTTTCTCCATTTGCTCTAAATCTTGAAGAACATCATCATCAACTGGCTAATGAACATAAATTTAATCATCAACAGTACAGTACAAAACTAACCTTCCAAACCAGGTAAATACAAAAATATATTTCTTGAAAACAAAAATGCAAATCTATGAATAATTTCATAATTTATATACATATATCTCAAAATGAGTAGGTCTTCAAGGGGGCAAAAAAAATGAAGAGAAACCACCTGTTCTTGTTGAAGAAAATCCAACTTCATCTTGTACAATTGAATATATTTCCGGCGGTAACTTCTGCATCCAGGAAACAATTATTAGACAAGGCAGATGAATCATGAATGTCAACTAGAGACTCCATAAGGATATCAGATATGCTCTCTTTTTCCTTCTTTTGGTGCTCCATGAGTAGAAAAAGCAAGCAAAAATAATTTTAAAAAAAAATAGCACATGATTGAGTACAACATACAAATATGACAGAGACCTGCATAGAGACCCAAAATCGGGGAAGCAAAATTAGTATAGAGCATCTCACCAAACATTGCTAAATTCAACTCATACTATACGATGTGAACACAGAAGACAAGGCAAGCACTTTTTTATATAGAGAAACAAATTCAATGCAGCATAAAGCCAAGATAAAAAAGGAACATGAAAAAAATCCAGAAGCAGCAATGTTGTCCAGTCTCGCTGAAAATATCAAAAAGGCCAACTCCCTTGAACAGAACACTGAAGGGAACCACAAAGCTCAAAGCTCAGCTCGCAGTTGCCGCACTTTTATGCGGGTTTGTTAAAGTTTATCCTAAAGTTCATAGGAGTTAAGACATCCAAGAACACGAGAGGATCGCACTCGAGAGTGTGGATTGAAGCCACGATAAAAGCATCTGATCTTGTTCCCGATCCAGAAACGCAGGATTGACAATTCCATCATCACGTTCAGATTCATTCAAGAACCGAGGAGGTATCTCTAGGCACACGATATAATGATGAAGGCGATACGCGATGTGCCATGATTACTGAATCGATTTGTTGATGCCAGAGAACGAAATTTTTCTCGTCAAGTTTCTCGGTGATCGAATGAGGAAACATCACTATATACTAGTTAACTGAAGCAAAGGATACACGAGTTAACTATTTACTAGTTAACTGCTACATACAGAAATACCATTCACACAAGATAGGAGGATAAGATATCCTCCACCCAAAAAAACCACATAGAGCCAACATGCTCCAAAAAAAATAAAAATAAAAAGCACAATATAGCTCAAACTCTACACACCCTCCTGAGAAAACAAAAAGAAACACTCAGAAGCATATAAAAAGAAATATAATTGACTATAAAATAAAAATACAAAGATAGAGGACAAGCGATTCTCAGAAAAGGGCCAAGCTAAATTAATTAAACATTAATAATAATAACCCAACCATATCAAACTAGGTAGGGAGCAAAGTTTATTTTGGGATACAAAGACAAAATAAACATAAACAAAATGAAGAAATTCTTCGAAACCACAACTCCACCGAGAGAAGCCAAGCATACATTGAATATTACGTAATAAGCAAAATCCCCAACATTTAATATTTCTTCAAAGTAAACATTTTTTCATGAACTTACAGTCGCTCCCCGAGATATCTCCATGATGTTCTCTTTAGTTTCTTGCGAACATCTAAAAGGACTGATTCTTGTGCATAATGCCACCAAAATATTTGCCAACCCTCAAATTTTCTAGGTAAAGGACAATGCCAAGGACGAAAGCGACCATACCTACATAATATAATAATAACTATTTCAAATACCAACCAAAGTGTGGTTGGGACAGCTACGGAAAATAGATTTATATCAATAATCGATTATATGTATAACTGATTATAGTGATAATTGAATATAATCAGAATCTGTTTTCGTTTGGGTATGTTTACTAAATAACGATTTTAAGATAATTTATTTCATTTGGATGATGCAAAAAAACATTTTTAAATAGTAAATTACAAAAAAAAAATATAATAATAATAAGGAATGAAGTTGTTTGTATAGAATAATAATATTTGTTTATAGTTAGTTACACATGGGTAAAATGGGAAAATGTGATAGGTTTCAAAATAATCAAAAGCTTTTTTTTAAATAAGCTTCAAACTTTTAGTTTTTCTTAATACGACTTTTTTATATAAAAAAAGAGGCTTTTTCTAAAATTTAGGTCAAAATGCCAAAATTATCTATGTAACAGCTTTTTAGAAGGAAAAACAGCTAAAATGGATTAAATCCATTTGTCACAAGCATGCTCTAAGTATACTTTTAACTAATAAAAAATGTTTTTTGAACCCCGACCGGGACACTTTATTCCAGACATCGTATACAAAGTGACATTATGCACTTTGATATAATTTGAGACAGACAAAAAATATTTTAAAAAAAGTTGTTGGGCTATAAAAAGACGGTGATGGTGTTTAAATGAGTTGTACAAATAATGGAACTCTTTGTTACAGTCCAGAATTCATATCAATAAACAATATTTTTCATTTAATCTGGTCCAACCAGATGCATCATTCATTGACTACTTTGAATTCATAAAAGGGCACTGTATTTTCAATTTTACAAAAAAAAATTGAGAAATCAATGACTGGAAGCATCTTTCACATCTGAAGGTCAGTTTCCAACCACTGCAAAAGGCTAATGTGACAGATCTGACATGCTTTATCAGTGTGGAGAATTTCTGTGTCATGCATAAAAATCTTTTTTTTTATAAAAATAAATTGTTGAAACAGAAGAACACTTATGTGCATAGTCTAATAATTGCTATGGTTCTCTTCCTTATTTTGTCTTTCATTTTGTATGTTTCTTTCTATCTTATGATTATTTTGCTTCGACAACGACTACTGATTTATAGTTTATACATAAACCAAAGGTTTTTCCCAAAGGCATTTCTTTAACAGTACTCATAAAATAGTTAGATGCTTCAGGCAATGAACTTACTTTTCCCTTAATCTACAAGTGCAGACATAATCCCACACAAGAAACATCTGTTGTAACTGAGCCTCATCTAAGGATATAACCTGATAAGTAAAAAAACATTAGAATGATATATAAGTGATGTAGGGCAGCAGGAAAAAAAAAACAGCAGCAGCAACACATTGCTTAAAATAGAAAATTCCATAAAGAAAGAGTACCAACCAAACCACTCAATTCAGCAGTGACAGAATACTGAGGAGCGTTGTCATCAAGCCTCTGTGATCTGTTAGCCTAGAAGATAGAACAATAACTACACTTAAGTAGGAAAAAAGCTTTTCAAGATTTTAATAGTGAATTAGTGATTAAAAAAAAGAGACCAGAAGGTTATGGTAAAAAATATACATCAGAACCCAAATAACTAAGCAGGAGAGAAGAAATAAGGGGAATGCAATACCCATCCAATGAGCAATTAATGGAAATACGCAATACAAAAGGAGGAAGCTTACTATATTTGCAAATTACAACAAAACATGGTAGAATTAGAGTAACACATTGTTTATTTTAGATGAAGTTACAATTATAATAATAACTAAAACATTATTTGGACAATTGGACATCAAAAGTAGGACAACAATCGACAACTGGTTAATGACGCTCAAATTCATGATTAATGACGTGTTGAACTTGGTTAATGGGTCCACCAACATGAGTAACTCATTCACCATCCATTGAACTGCATTAACCAAGATTTTATACACCATTAACCAAGTTGTACGTTAACGAGTTACCCCATCTACTACAGTAGTACCCATTAACCAAGTTCAACAAGTCATTAATCACGATTTTGAATGTCATTAACCAGTTGTCGATTGTTGTTCCATTTTTATGTCTAAATAACAAATTTCTAACTAAAATGACAATAATTAAGATGAAAGATTTATATGGAAAATAAGCATTCTAATTAAGACGTCCGTACCGAAAGAATTAAGGCTACATCACAGGGGGCCAATATAGAGTTGTAATGCTTTCCTTCAGTGCCTGCTGAGTAAGAGTTACCGTTACTGTTCATAGTTACCAAGTCCATTGAACCATGAAACATACTGAAATAAAATTCCAGTCCTTTGATCTCAACAATTTTATGTTCTTGACCCACTCTCACCCTTCCATTTGAAGACCTGTAATATTGGAGAATAAATAAGTCAAACCTCAGTCAACATATAAGCTGACATCTCAAACTTACTGTTTTCCCCCTTTAAGCATATTTCAATCAACCACTTGCATTAATTTGGATTTGTTCACTTACAACCTCAGGCCAGTATTGAAACAGGAGGGGAACAATTCTAACACGATAAAATTACGAATACAACAAGAATTACAATTGAATTTCGAACTTTGATGGAGGTGAATCATTAGATAATGGAATGAAAGAATTCTTGTTGAGAAACCATGTTCAGAAATATTATCAGCAATTAACAATGGGATGCAGGATAAAATTTAATATTAAGAAACACTAGTTATGCAAGCAATGAGAAGGTATAAAATTAAAAGCCCACAAAAAGGAGTTTTTTGTCCTATTATTTTTTGTCCTATTATTGTGTAGCACTACAATGAAACAGAAAATCATAATCAGGTCAACCACTACTAAACAGAAGATTCCACGAATCCACGGTGCACATAAAGAGATCCAATCACCCTCAGTTTATAAACCTTCAAAAAAGATTCCAATTATGAGATGAAAGAAAGAGAGCAATACCCAATAAGATTTTGCTTCATGGTCAAGTTAGAAAACTTCAAACCAAACATAATATGTCCCTGGAAAATTATAGCAAAAATAAAATCGAAATTAGTCCTTCATAAGAAAATTGTTAGGCTCAGAAGATAAACCAGCAAGAATTTCGGAAAAGGGAGGGGGGAGAGAGATGGAAGTGTGGTGTTGCTGTAACAAAATTCAAGGAGAGAATCACCTTCCAAGGGTTGCCCCTTACAACTGAGCATAAACTCTGTTCAACTAACCTATCAGTGTGTGCCTTCTTCCTCCACAGTTTCCTCTATTTAACTATCAATTCTATCTAAATGTCAACCTAACTAACTCAACCACCACTAATCTAACTAGCCTAACAAACTCAACCACCACTTTTCTAACTATCCCAATTTTGGCCTTATGCTAACAATACCTTCCCCATGAAGAGCAACCTTGTTTCCATCGTCACCAAGAGATGCCCCAGACTGCCATGGTTTCTGTTTCATTTAAACAAGGTCACCACCGACTTCTGCCTAAATCTCCTCCTCCAGCCTCAAGCTGCTCTACCACCAGGTCATTCTCTATTTCTATCACAGTGTCTGGTTCCAGTTTTGTTTCTTGTTGTTTCCAGCACCTTCTACGATGGCAAATCTTGGTCATTTTTTGTTTCTTGTTTATCTGGCACCTTCTACGATGCCTTCATCTGCTGAACCTCAAAAACTTCTCCGCCCGAGCCATCCAACCCACTAAGTAACTTCCATTGCAACTGGGCAATTCAACATTCTTCATCCAAGAATGAGACTCATCGTTACCAAACTCTGAGCCCCCTAATCCAGTATTGCCGGTCATCTTCTTTAAGAACACCTCTGCATTTTCCATTTCTTCTCCAATAAGAGATCAGGTCAGACCAATTGGTTAGTTCCTACTTCCTAGGAGACAGACAAGCAAGAATTACAAGGAGAGAGGGCGATGCAAGTATGTTATTGCTGTAACAGAATTCCAAAAAAGAATCTCCTTCCAAGGGTTGCCCTTTTACAACTCAGCAAACGCTCTATTCAATTAACCAAATCAATGAATGCCTTATTCCTATACACTTTTCTCTATTTAACTATCAACCCTATCTATCTAACTGCCAGACTAACTACCTCAACCACCCCTAATCTAACTATCCAGATTCTGGCCTTATTACGCCTCACAAAAATCCTTAAAATCAAAAGACTTAAATGTAAGACACAGAAAGCTAGCTAATTTGCAGAAACAAAACGAATTACATAAAGATAAACTTACTGCATCATTCTGCACATCACTATATAAAATATGAAAATTCCGTATGTCCACTTGAATGCTGTCAAGAATCTGAAAGAAAAAGGATAAGGCATAAGTGGTTATATGGTATCATAAATCCCGATAAACCATCAACAGTGCAAAGTATGAGATTATAACTAAATTTTTAAATTTCTTTTCTTTTCTTTTTTATAATTTTGCATCAAGCGCCAGCAAAATAAAAAATAAAAAATAAATATAAAAGAAAAGGAAATTGACTAAGCTATGCAGGTGTGAATGAGCATGTGTTAAAGATACCTCATTTAACTGAATACCATAAGGAAACCAAAACAACAATCTTAACCAGCACAAGTATAACAAATTGATTTTTACCATCCGTTAAAGATAAAAACCATTCATAGTCCAGCAACTAACAACATAAAGTTAAAGTGAAGATAATTAATGACATACTATCAGAGCCTCCTCAACCAAGTGGCCATTTTGATTCTTGCTGCATACATTATTCGTAATTAAATCAAATTTCAGCATAAGGAACGACTGATCTATGCTCATTCCGCTTCAAGCCCTTTGCATGGAGGCATGTTAAAGATACAAACCATCATACGCTTGTGCATAACAATTTAGTCCTTGACACCAATAAGAAACAAGGATAGACTGACATGAAGAAACCAGCCCAGGCAGAAACAACAATAATATCTATAGTAAAATAATCCTACCTTGGCAGTGATGTGAGAAATAAATGATTGTCCAGCATGACTACCTGCAGAAAATAAAGGTATCAATAAAAACCAAATTACCAGATCTACAAATATTTCAATGAAACGTCAATTCGGTCTAACTGTACACAGAATTAGTACAGGACGAAAGCTCAAATATAATCTTGTTAGAGGAGCATTAATATATCCCCTCCAGTAAAGTTAAAAAGATGCAACAAAGAAGAGCCAATCTTTTTTTCCAAATAATCATTGATTTTATAATTTATACGGGGTAAAACAAACAACCCTATCAATAAACAAAAAAGATTTCCATTCCCCATTTCTTCTTTGAGAATATATGGATGACGAGGGTTGGAAACAATGGCGGATCTTGAGGAAAAGTTTTCGGGGAGCCATTAAGTATTAGTCAAAATAATGTACTTAAAATTCATAATTAATCTCATAATTTTGTCACTCAAATGTGTAAAGTAAGTAAACATCCAATATGTGAAATCCTAATTAGTTCTTGCACATCTTGCAATGATGTAGATGTGTGCAAAAGCTTGAAGTGAGGCTTAATGATGTTGAGTTGAAAATAACATCCATTTAGATGGAATTGTTCAACTATTTGAATATTTTTAAATCATTTGAAATTAATAATAGTGTTTCACAAAATAAATATATGATAGTTTGAAACCTTTATATGGAATATGTGTTGTATTGTTCAACTCTTTGAATATTTTTAAATCTAGGTCTAATGATAATGTCCCCCATATGAAAGTTTGTGAGCTTTGCATGTAATATAGGTTATACAAATTATTTTATAGGTACTATAAATAATTTTTTTATATAAAAAAAAATTGGGGGAAAAATTTGGGGGGAGCCGTGGCTATCCCCGGCTCCCAAGAAGGTCTGCCAGTGGTTCGAAAGGTTTTAAGTTTTTGAAGAAATTGAAATCTCTTAAGCAGAGGTCAAAGGAATGGAGCTGGAATGTTTTGAGAAACTAGGCTTAAGAAAAGAGGATATCGAGGTCGGTTCCTCAGATATGTTAGAATAAGAGAGGAATCTTACCCAGGCACGAAGGGAGAGGAGATCAAGGTTAAGGAATGAATATAAAAGATTTTCACAGGGAAGAAACCAGTTGCAGACAGAAATCTAGGCTTGAATAGATCAAAGAAGTATAGGCACTGATAGAAGGAGGAGCTTTAACAAGGATTTGGGTATCATAAAGAGTAAGAAATAGCTTGGCTTTTAACTTCTTTGAATACAAAGGAAAACCCCTCTTAAGACCTTCTATTGAAGTTCTAAATTGGTTCACTCTTTCATGTCAAGGTTTGCTAAAATCGAAAGTTCTATTTGGTGTTTGATAAGGAAAATCTCCAGGTGGTGATGTTTCAATGTTGCTTTCTTCGAAACTGAATGGCTAAAAAATGTGTGAACATAAAGCCCAACTATAGCACTTCATATTGAAATTAAATGGCTTACCACACACACGTCTCGATAATTTTCCCAACTCTGCTGCTGCTAGCTTGGCCTTTTTGCCAGCAAATTCTCTCTTTTCAACAGCATCAGCACTCCACTATCACAACAAAATTCAATTGCTAATACACTTAAAATAAATTACATAACAAAATAGTTATGCTGGAAACGAGTATCGAAAATTTCTTTGCTCTGAAATTTCATTAATTCTTCAATTGACACAAATAATGGCTACAAGGCATCTGATATAGATTGCCAAAGCTTTTGAAATTGAAATAGATAGTTAGACATGGAGCGATACAAGAAAATACCTCTTGATCACCTCGCTGGGATGCAGAAATAAAGACATCGTCTAAAATGATTATAATGGGGTCCCAGGGCTTTTTCCATGGAATTTTGATGCTTAACCTGCCAACTCGACCTAGCCAAAAATTTCAAGCTTCATTAGGAGAGAGAAAATAGGGACTCCTTTGGACATGCTTTATGCCATCGATGCATCTTCTAATCAACCAATTCATCAGAAAAAAGAAAAATATACATTTAATTATACATGCAAGAACTTTATTAACACTTTGTTTGCTTTGGGTGAAAATGCAAGGGAAGAAAATGGAAGGAGAGAAAATAGAATGATTTGGTAGTTTTCTCCTGCTTGGTTGTGGAGAGAAAATATATATGTATATATGAATATATATATATATATATATATAGAGAGAGAGAGAGAGAGATAGAGCTGGTGGGACGCATGCAAAAAGTTTTCTCTCCACTTATGAGAAGAAAAGGGAAAGAGAACATCTACATGGACATAATTGTCTGCTAAAAAAAAACTCATCTTTCTTTCCACTTTCTTTCATGTTTCTCTCATACCAAACAACCCTTAAAATTCATTCTTTTTCTTACCACTTTCTTTCTACCCATATTCTTTCTTTCTCTCTTTTCTCTTTCCATTTCTTTTTCAAATCAAACAAAGCATAAATGTTGGTGGAAGGATGAGATTAAATATACCTTGCTTCAGTGCAAATGGAAGCTGGAGATAATCAAATGCTTCAAGTATCAGCTCCACATTCTCCAATAGCACTTCCTCTATGCAACAAAATGTCCACAACTCAAAAATCAGCTCCCAAACAACTTCATTTAAAGTACAAATATTTACATTTTTAAATATTTGTTTTTATTCCCCTCCTTATGATTAATAAGATTAGTAACATTTCAATAAAATAGCCAAATGGGAGAACAGCATGTGTACAATCAAAGAACATAAGCAATTTGGAAAGAATTAAAGAACATCATACCTACTAAAATTTAAATGTTCATAAAGTTTTTTTTTTTCGACGGGATAAATATTCATAAATGTTCACGAAGTTGAAAAAGTTAGCAAAAAAATTTATATATGGGAAACTTTACATCCTTTAGGTCGTGGTAGACAGGCAGGGTGAATTGCAAGAAAATTGGTTCACAAACTAATAGAATTAAGTAAACATCCATTTTGGTTCACGAATAGTCCAATAATAAATAGCTAAATACATCAAAATAATCCTTCAAGCTCCCCAAAAAAAAAACTCACATACTTAAAAGCTCCCAAAAGGCAAGTATCATGACACTACAAAAAATAATCACTAAAGAAGCACTGCTGTATATCACATACCAAGTCTAATCTTTAGCTGCTCTTTCTGGATGTCTTTGAAATATCGGCCCAGGTAACCCAGAAGCAACTGATGAACCAATCCTTCAAACATTGCTGGTGTATTATCTTCTTAGACGCAACATCAATATTTTCATAGTTCCACTGAAATTAATTACAAAAAGATCAGTAAACCAAATAAAACTAAGCAAACCCTAACCCCCCCCCCCCCCAAAAATAGTGGTTAATAAGTAACCCACTAAATGACTTTAATAACCACTTGAGTGGCTAATTTTCTTAAACTAAAAAACAATACCAAGGATTAATTCTTGTAGTTTTCCCAAAATATTCCCTGCCTCAAGTAAAAACAAAGTCAAAAGACAAACATGATTTTAACAATCACTCAATCCAAGTTCCGTAATCCAATACTTTATACTTGGATCCCCTTCTCATGAACGTAATTTCATTATTAAATCCCATCTACCATTGTCATACCAATAATTTCAAATTCATCCATCCTAATTGAAATTCACCACCATACATTCATTCCCCTTTAAGACTTGAGAGAACTATTCATGTGCATCCCCTGTTAGGCTTCTCATACAAAGGTGTGTTTGGGTAAACGACTTAATTAAGAACTTACAAGACAAGCGCTTATCATATAAATGCTTATGCATAAGCTATTTCTATAATCAAAGAGAAAATATAGTCAAACTGCTTTCATATAAACTATAAGCTGTTTTTATAAGCTATCCTGGAGAGTTTATTAAAATAAGCTGAAAACAGTTTATGGACAAGTCATAAGTTTTTTTCATATGCTCTCCCAAAAACTCTGACAAGTGCTTATGTAAGTAGATAGGTCCAAATAAGCTGTATATAAACCAATCTAAACAGGCCCAAAACCTAAACATCGCAAACTCAATCCAAAATACATACATACATATATATATATATATACACACACACATATATACACACTAAGCAAAGGCAGCATAACTCATTCCACAAGATTACCAAAAAAAAATTAAAAAGAAAAACAGAAAAACACATACACACAAACACAAACACAAATACTCAATTGCCTCATATCTTGAATGTTATGTTATTTTGAGACATTTCACAGCAATCAGAATGTATCATGAAAAATGCAGCATCGGCACCTGAAGTGTTACGAGAAAGTTGGAATTATGTGTTGTCAAATTGAGCCAACCCGACTTACCAAGGGTTGGCATAAAGTGAGTCGAGCCAGATTGGCTGACTTTAGAAGCGAGTCAAGTTTTGGCCAACCCGACTGCACCCATTAATGGGTTGGCAGGCTAAACAGGTTGGCAACAGAAAAACAAATTTAGAAATTATATTTTAAAAAAAATTATAGAAAAGGATAAAAAAAACAGGTATCTATTAGCAAGCCAACCAAGGGTGCATTTGAAAGAGCTTATAATAAACTTACGAGAATAGTTTATGAAAATTATCTTATGCGAATGATTTATGAAGGATATAAATTTATTTTAGCTTTCTGCAATACGCTCGTCAAAAAAACTTATGAAAATAAATTATTTTAAGCTTATTTGAAAAATAAACTTATCCAATTAGCGCTTAATTAAGTTATTCAACCAAACACACCCCAAATCTCTATTAACAGAACGACAGGGACGCTTGTGACGATTTTTGGACTTCTTCGAAATTGCTCGACTAAGCTAAGAACCGGACTGGACGCAACACGAACGACTATCTACGTGTTTCGAAACACGTTAAAACAGGACAAAAGCACATCCAAAATACAGAAGCTCCAATATGGAGCTTGTGTCAGAAGATGTAGACATCCGTTCCAAACACGCAATATAGAGCAAGAAGACCATAACCCCGATAGTGGACTAGTGGACCGTGGTTGAACGACAACGCCGCTACAGGTCTCTAGAACTTTCTGCCTTTTTCTCAGTTTGTGAAATCTGAAATGTGATGTATGGAACTGAAACCCTAAATCCTAACCTGTTTAGCTGGTTCAGTTTAACCACTAACCAAACCACGTCCAAAAAAAAAAACTGGCGCTGCAACCTACTTTGACGGCCATAGTCGGAAACAGCAGAATTTAATGGAAATGGAAGAGATTGAAGAAGAACACAGTAAATCGCACAATACAGGGTTGTGATTCAAAGCAATTAAAAGAGAGAGAGAATCATCGGAAACTCACCTGAAGGAGGCAGCGAGAGAGAAACCGGTCGGAGGAAAGGGGAATCCTCCGGCTCGGTGGTTCGGTTGGAGATGGAGGAGAAGAGTAAGTGGTGAGTGATGAGAAATAGGGTTCGAATCGAATCGATCCTGTTGTTTGTTATAGTGATTCCAGTGACAGAGCGAGAACGAGAGTGAGCGAGTTTCGCGCAAGTAGGAGAGGATGGTAGAAGACGCTTTCGAATAGCGTAGAGACCGGAATAATTTTGCTTCGTGGGTGGGTAGATTAGTTTTGTTTTTGTATTTAAAACTAGTGTAGTTACCCGGGTACTAATCATATAAATATTATTTTTCAATATTCTTAAATGATCTAATTATAAGAACTGTAGGGGTGTTCGCGGTTCAGTTTGGATCGGTTTGAGGCAAAAAGTCATCCGATCCAAAGATAAAAAGAGCATGCGGTTCGGTTCGGTTTGGATGGATTCCTTTAAAAATCCGATCCGATCCGATCCATTTAAATGCGGTTTGGATCGATTCGGTTTTTAACATATATAGAAAGTTATTTCCAACAAGACTTAACAATATATAGAGAAGTAATTTCCAGTATTTTTCCTTCAAAGAATAACTCATAGCAAAAAGAAATCAACTGTGACAACTTACAGACCAGTATATTCATAGCAAAGACTATTTTGTCATCATAATAAGTATCACAATGAAAACTAATAAGTATTCATAGCAAAGCTCTATCTATGCCAGGCGAAAGGGGCAGCTATCTGCTATTAAATGCAATAGAGGGGAGCGCCTATGGTCTTGCTCTAGCTAGTCATATTTCTTTTGGATCATGGAAGAACAAGTTGCAAAGTGGGGTCAGTTCCTTGAAGTGAAGTGATAGTTTTATCTTGGTGATTTGGTTTATGATTGTATTGTGCTCATGCTTCAACAATTCGACCAATCTGTGTTTTTTAGGCTGGTGGGCGTGGACTGTGTGGCCTACACAATGTGCTCCTTAAAGGTTTCTATACTGCTATGGCTTGTTATTAGTAGTCCATACTATAGGATGTATATTTGCTCCCAAATTTTTCTGGCTAGCCGCAAAATCTCCAATGCTTCCCCTAACTTCATTAATCAGGACCTTGTACCTTGAAAATCAAAAACTCACTGCAAAAATACATTCCCATTAATCCCATTATTGTTACAGACCAAACTCTCCATAATTGCATTACTGGGATTAATCTCCCCTAGTTGTTGTACATCCAGTATCATAATTGTATCCATATTTCCAGATTTATATGATAAAACAATTTGCCGCTGCCCAGAAAAATTTGACAAGAACCCAGAAAAGTAATGGCAAGTTCATTAAGAAATGAAGATCAAAATTTCAGATTAAAGATTTCAACACAAAATTTCGAATTCTTCATAAGAACCCTAATCACAGATAGCTTGAGAGAGAAGGATAAATTCATACCTAGCTCTTGCTTTTGTCCACACCAACGCAGAAGATTCGAACCGAGGGAGATGAAAATGCGGCAAATTCTTACAGATACGAAGCAGATCGAAAACGTAATGGTCAGGGAAAAGGAGACGCTACGGCGAGGGGGAGGCGCGGCGGCGAGGGGGCGGAGGCTCGGCGGCGAGAGGACGGAGGCACGACGGCGAGGGGAGGCAGAGTGAAAGAAGTGGCTGTAGCGTGTGTGACAGTGACGATTAGGGGCTTAGGGTCTGTCTGATACTATGATATAGTGAAGTAAAGCTAAGGAAAGGGTTGTGTAAAACGCAAACACATTACCAAGTAAAACGCATGCTCTATTTTTTTAATATAAAATTTCGGTTCGGTTTGGATCGGTTCGGTTTCGAAAATACAAACCGAAAACCGACCCGAACCGATCGGTTTTCAAAATAATTGATCCAAAAAAATCCAAACAATTTCGGTTTCTATCAATTTTTGGTTATTTTGGATCGGCTTGCGGTTATTTTTTGGATCGGTTTGGATCTGAACACCCCTTTTAAGAAGGATGGATGAATCAAAACATGTATCACTAAAACTTGAATATCGATTTATATATCATTTTAAATTAATACTAAGATACAAAATAACTAACTTACGAATCAATACGATCTATTACAAATTAAGTTACAAATTTTTATTCAATTTTGATTGTGCCAATTATGGTACACAAATAAATGTCTTAAAGTTGCAAACAACTATGTTTATAGTAGTTTATCGAGCATTTTCACTACAGTTTCCAAACCAAACTAAAGAAGAAATTTTGCGATAAGAGTAATTCAATTGATTTCAAGTGGAAAAAGCATCTTGGTTCAAAAACATACAATATACGTTTTCGTCAAATTTAATCACTAAACTAATAAGAATTTAACTGAGTTGTTATCGAATTGAAAAAATACAATGAGGAAATCCTAGTTTGATTTAATTATTTTTTTTGAGTTGTTTACCAAACACACTAACACCATCAAAGTGTATTCGAATATGGAGTTGCACCAAGAAAAATAGAAAATAAATGAATCTACACCAAAACCACCTCTTATTTTCTTTTGACAAATTAAGAAGTTCCAAATTTGAATTCATGTCTCATTGTATCAAATATGGTACACAAATAACTATCTTAGGAACAACTTCTTCACACTTCGTGCAAGTTGCAAATAACTATGATTATATTAGTTTGGCCAACATTTTCACTACACTTTCCAACCAAATTAAAGAATAAACTTTGAGATGAGAGCAAGTCACTAATTTCAGCTAGAAAAAATAAAATGGTTCATAACATACAATAGACTTCAAGTCTTCACCAACCAACCTCGCAAGGGTCGCTAAGCTGGCTCGTAGTACATAGCACTCTAAGGCACATATCAATTGAGCTATAGAGCCAACTGTTAAAGACAAAAGAACGAATGGTTGATGTGCGAGATGTTGGTGTTCTTGTCCACCCTCCTTAATGTACCTCCATTACTTATGGAATCATGCAACTATAAACCATACAGATGCAAAAAATAAATAATACAGAGTCAGTGACTGCAGATTTGCTTGCTGGTGGGCCAAATTCTGTATCCCTATTTGGTTAACTATAAAATGATACATCTAGGAAAATGCCATCAGCCCTTGCTTGAATAAAGAAGAAAGCTAAGGTGGAGATATTGGAAAAAAGAATTAAAAAAAATTAGATCTCAGCTACCTAAAAAATAAAAAAATGCCAACAGGTGACCATTCTTCCCAAACCTCTATCCTCTGATCCATGGTCAATTCCATGGAATGCATCTACACGGGGGGTTTGTTACTTATGTGGCAAGGGTGGGAAGGAAAATAGTAAGGGGGAAGACCTAAGTTTGTTACTCACTAAGATACTGAATATTCCACGGACCTGATTCACTCGATGTGGACTTGTTAGCTCATTTGAAAAAGGTAGGATAGGATCATACAAAGCTCTTTTCAAGTTATCCTCAAAATGAAAATTAACTGGAATGTTAAGGGGTAGAGCAACAGTAATTGAAGAAAGATACACAGGTTGAAAACAATAGGAAAGCAAAGCTCCTGGGATAAAAGGAACAATGTCACTACATTTGACTTATACAATGAAAAAGGTAACAACCACCTTATTATAATTCACGTTCATCAAAACATCCACATATGTAACATTATCAGACCAGCACAAAGCTATAATTCATGCTTGCAAATATCACTGTTTTGTGCTACCCACTGATATAACTCAATCGTCACATTTGTACTTTATAATCAAATTATGCACATTTAGGCACTAGTCATACAAAAATGCAAAAGCTTTGCAAAAATAAAAAAGTGCCAGAATCATATAACCAAATATAGTTGATGCAGAAGACGTACACGCATACAAACACCACTATAAACTTCAGTATCCATGACATTTCATGTGCTATATTAAAACACCAATTTTATGATAAGAATATATAAGACTCATGAATTTCTTTTCTCCGTCTTGCTTTCCTTTCTGTCGGCATTGGCTCTAGGCGCATTTGTTCAACAAAAACAGCAGCTGCATTCTCATAAAGAAAATAGTGATAGAAACTGACAATGAATTATTTGAGAGATTTCTACTATCAAGATCTCTTGAAAATAGAAGGAACGACACAATATTTGTCCATCATAGCTTAAGCAGTATAGAAAGAATGATGTGTCTTTTATGAAGGAGAAAGAAAGCAAGAGATCAACATACCAGATAGGTTTGTGAATGCATTTGACAATTCCAAAGCTGATGAAACCACCTTTCCCCCACCAGACATATCCTCACCCAATAGCAATTTTGCAAATCTCGCATTCATCTGTTACATTTCTGAATTAAACCAAACCATAAATAATAAAAGTTATAGACAAATCAAATTTTGCAAGTCATCCACAACCACAAGGTTTGAAAATAAAATACATTGATTGACAAAGTTTCTAAATCAATATGTTGTAGATGATAGATGAAGAAAATGAGTCTGCATTTATAAAATATAAAGCTTTGTTGTATTGGTCTAGCAACTAAGTCTGCATGTATAATATAAAATTTTGGAAGCCTATCTAGCATAGATATTATTTTACACTTTCGAAAACATAATTTTCTATATTATACAACAACAGTTTCTCGAACTTATGGTTGATGAGAATGAGTTGTGGACTGCATCCAAGAGCATAATCATCACCAGGAACATTCAGATCCAATAAAGTATCTGGTTTTGCCTTCTTTTGTCCCTCTTCCTCCTCAACAGATTACTGCTGTTTCTTTTCCTGTGGATTCTGCAATGAGGTACTTGGACTTGGACATTCAGGAGATTCACCAGCCTTGACATGAGCATCATCAATTTCATGTTGTTAATTCAAGTAGATAAGCATATTGCCAAGATGTCATTTAGAATACATAATACTCAAATTATTGGTCTCTTCTAACCTCTTTACTGCAAGGAGGAAGAACTTCATCCATGAGGGCATTCCCTGGCGTATCAAAATCAGGATTTCCACTATCATACTTGTTGTCATCATTCTCAGCTTTAGAGTTTAATGTTCCACCAGTTTCTTGCTCCTCACTAATAGGAGATTGCCTCAGCTGCAATTTGCATATCACATATTATTTACAATCAAAAGTTATATATAGGCAAATAAACCATCCATAACGAATTACCTTCTCGTATAGTGGAGGAGTTAGGGAATCTCTAACGTCATGGGCATGAGCATGAAAGCACATTCCACACATTTCCATGAACTCGGGTCTGATAGGACCATGCAATTTTGCAATCGGAAACAAAATGCTCATAGAAACTGGATGTTTCACATTGATGCTTTTTTTTTTAAAAGCCTTCATTGCGGGTGCAACATAAAGAAGAAACCAGATTGGTATGTTATACAATAAAGGTAAGGCAAGTTGATGAAGAGTGCGGGAACCTTTAATCAGGTTGCAAGAATGTTGTGAGTTCTTGTTCTGGGCCAATGTCTCTCTCAACAAAAAGGAACGAAAGGATGAGAAGTTGAAGATTACAATAGCACTATCTCCCCTGTAAAGAGGGAAGAAAATGCAATCAGATCTTGAGTTGCCAAAGTGATGCAAAATGGCATTGAGATATTTGATTGTTAACATTCCTGCTACACTAATAGTTCTATAATTTAGGAGTGATGTCATGGTAATGGTAAATAACGGAACAAAAATATATATCACATGCTGAAGTTCAAGTGTTGGGCAGCTTTTCTTGCGAAGAATGCCTTTTGAAGTGTGAATTTTTCTGTAGTGGTTGCAAAGGAGGCAACTGCAAAGGAAGAGGGAAGGATTAGTCTCAAGTAGCAGCTAATTAATGCCAATAATTTAAATTGAAAATGGCACACAACACAGGAAGTCTATCCCCTAACAACATATATCACCTAAATAACTTAATGCAGTTGAGTAAACTGAATTTGCCAATGTATCTCTGATATTTTCATAATCATCGATGTATTATATAATAAGAAAAATGTTTTGTGTGCTAGCCTTAACTCCTGGACTTGAATTACATGACAGCTACTTAAATCAAACCTGCAAAGATATTATTGTAAATTTAAAAAGTCAAAATAAACACAGGCTAGGGTTCAAATGTGTGTGGGCGACCGAGTGTGGAAGTGGGTGCAAGCATGGCAGAGTATGTGCAAGCGTGTCAATGTCTATGGACAATTCAGCTGTCATATTCTTTCCTGTACATCTTGAAACTCAAAACATCAAAATAGAGGGATGGGACCAGAAATAAATCATGATGAAACAACATACCCCAGATCACAGGATAGGGGTTTAGATGATAGATCCCACCCTCAGGCCCTCAACACAAAATTCCTACCAGCCAAAAACCCAAACTTTGTCCTCAACATTGACAATAGGTTGTTATTGGCATTACTGCTTGATGGAGCATCATCAGACAGGGTTGTTACTATTGGATGAGGAAACACCATTGTACTTTCTTGAAATACACCATCACTACCGCTCCCTTTAATGCAAAGCTTCTTGAGTGCTAGATATTTTGTAGCAATGTACTCAATCTAAGCATCACCTAATGTTCCAATCCCACAAAGAGCCAACATTTTCAAATTTTGACAATTAGAAGTGATTGCCTCTATCCCCATAGAGGTTGGATACATAGAAATAAACACAAGTTTTTGTAAATTAGTACTTTTTTTTTTGCAACAGTAACCAACCCATTATCACCAATCCTATTAGTCCTCCACCCATCAATGTGAAGCTTCTTCAATATGGTGCGTATTTCACCAATTCAAGAGTATTGACAATATGCAATGTCTCCTATTTCAAACAATTAGCTATACTCTGCTGCACAACTATCCTCTACAGCACAATTAGATCCAGGGTAGTTTGGCAGAGCACAAGATAAATTGTTTCCACATTGAGAAGCATGCAAATTATATATATCAAGTCTAAACAAAAGAATGTATCGTTATAAAGAAAAATAAATACAAAGAAAAGTGCACTTTAAGAAAAGAAAAAAAAATCAGGGAATTGCATCAGATAACACAGATATTGCTCTGCAAAAATACAAATCCACCAAAGGATATTACACTACAAAAAACACAAACCCACCAAAAGAATTACCAACAAAGGAAGCAAATGAGTTGTGGAAGATGAAGTTAAAAAGGCAAAAAAAAGATAAAAAATAAAACCTTAATTACTAAAAAAGAGCTTCAATCCCCAGGTCTTATGACTTTGATTCTAGCATCAATCATAATGGGAGGACCGTATATGATGTACAAAATGTCAGACATGTGAGGTTCACTCATTTGTTAGGAGGAAAGTAAAAAAAGGGAAAGAATCCTACTGATAATATCTGGAATTCTAAAGTTCTGATCAGATGATCTTAATAATTTGAAATGGATCATACTCACAAGGGCATAAGAAATACTCAATATCGGTGAACATGAAAAGTTGGTATTGTTATTCATCAAGAGATAAAAAGCAGTAGTGTGAGATGAACAGAAGCAATCGTCACCCTGTATGACCAAGATAGAAACTTTCTACACAAGTTCTCATTAAGTGGGTAAAAGTGTTAGCTTACACGAATTTTAAAATCCCGATCGGCACATATTCCTGCACAAGACACATGGGAAGCATGTAAAATAACAATTTAAGGGGGAAATACAAAGATAAATAGAAAATAAGCAAGAAATATACCAAGCTAGTGATGATACTGCAATAGTGAGAAAGAAGCGGTGTTGGTTTCATATCAAGGAATTGAATCAAACCTGTGTGGTCTCGAAAATGGTGGCTGAGCTATCTTCATCTTCTCTACTTCCTTTAAAATTGAAGTTGCGACTAAAAAAAAAATACATGATGATGATTGCATATTGGAGGCAGAGAGAGAGAGGTTACACACATTGAAGGTTGGCTGGAGCATTTAGGTTGATTTAGGTTGATTGGTGGTGTTTCTCCGCTGAAATTGAGTGAAAGAGAGAGAGAATACCGATGGGAGAGGATGGATCAGTGATATAGATGAGAAATGGAGAACGATGGGAGAGAGCGTGTGAGAAATTGAGAATATACCGACGTGAGAGTGAAGAAGAAGAAGAAATAAAGAGAGAGAAGAAAGGAGACTGATTTTGTTTTTCCCCATGCATCCTTTTTCCGATGCATCTGCAATAGCAAGAAAGAATGTAGTAAAATTGGCGGTCCAGGCTGTAGAAGCTTCATAGATCAGAGAGATTCAGACTCTCCTAAATGTTAGACTGGATAAAAAAAAATAAAAAATAGGAATGAAGTTCAGTTTACCATCCTTGCTAGCTGCGGAAAATGAATAAAATAAATATTTTGATCAATAAAAAGATGACAGGTGTCCGGTTACTGTAGATCTACAGTAAAGTGGGATATCCTCAACTGTATAGTTAGTGATGAAGGTTAAAGTGATACTTTAGTCCCCATATGTGACATCAATTCTTAATTTAGTCCCTACACCAAAAAAATTATTAAATTGGTCCTTGTACAGGTAAATGTTATCGGTTTGGTCCTTACAGTCTACCAACGTTAAGTTGCTATTTCCAACGGCCTTAGCTGTAATGTTATCTTCTTATGTGGACATTTGACCAGTCAATCTGACCTCCACCTAGTGTCCCCTTCTCCAACGCGGAGGCTTCATCCATTTACACCTCCTCCATGAGAGCAGCATCTGAAGAAAAATAGTGGGATGGAGTCTGAAGCAACGGATACATGCTCGGCTGCTCGAGTGGTGGTAACGATGGGAGGAGGTACCTGCTCAAGTCAGGGTGTTATCATTGTAATGGAGTCTGTACTAATGGTTGCTAAAATTATTGAATGGTCCATGGTGATAATTTATGATATGGATTTTGCCTATTTGGTCATTTTTGCATCTCTAATGGTCCCTATTACTTTGAAACAATGATGGTAGCAGAGACTTAACCAAAAATGGTCCGTTACTGAAAATGGTCCTCATAATCATTAACATGACTTAACCAAGTAACTAAACCAGTAACAGTGACTAAACCAGTTATTAAACCAACAAACAATGACTATTATCTCCACTAAACTAGTAATTAAACCATTAAACAGTCATTAACAGTCCCTAAACCAATAACTAAACATGTAACAAAGAACTAAACATGTAACAGAGACTTAAACCAGTCCCTAAAAACCATCTCATTAAAAGTATAACTGACTTTTACAAAGGCCAATCGGACAAAAACAAAAACCACTTCTACCTTAGCGCTCCTTGTTTCGAGACTATTGGCTTGGATGAGTTTGCCCCTTTGCATTTTGCACAAGTGCTTGCAGCTGCTGGGTGTAGACACATGCTTGGCCCATCCATTTCTCAGGTCCTTTTTTTAATTGGCAACTTTGGCCTCAAAGTCACTGGCGCTTTGGATGCAGCTGCAACAGGGCATGTTGTGCAAAACCAGGAGGGGCTAATAGTCGTGAACCACCATCGGAAACAGCTACATGTGCTGCAACATGCTGAGAACCTCCAACTTGTACATCAGACCCAGGGTTGGAGGGAAAAGGAACCGGTGCTTCACTATCCTAGGTGGATGAACTGTTGGTGAGGTGGGTGCCAGATATTGACTAGTCAAATGCCCACAGAAGAAGATAACGTCACATAGAAACAGCAACTTAGGTGGTTGGACGGCAGGGACTAAATCGGTAACATTTACAAGTTTAAGGACTGATTTAATAATTTTTTTTTGTGTAGGGACCAAATTAAGAATGGATGTCACATATAAGGACGAGATTATTACTTTAACCTAAAATGAAAAAGGAAAAGGAAAAGGAAAAGGAAATTGAACTCGAACCTTCACGATCGGGTCTCAAGGCACATGGAAAGATGGCATTTTCCGGCGACGATGGGCGATAAAAAATAAACGGATTTTGCCTGTAAATTCAGAATGAACGATCATATAAACCCAGTGATTTGGAGAACACAAGGTTTTTAATGGAAAGAAAACTAGGACAAGGATGATATCGTGCGAATTCGGAGTATTCTTTATTTCAATTTTTTTTCAACTTACTCGTGAAATTAATCTCTGTTTCACCGCAAGAGTGTATGAATTATATGATTCCTTGACGAGAGTTGTTTTTCTAGGTCCCTCCTATTTGGAGTGATCAACTTGCTCACCATTTCGACCTAAAATAATGATTTGTTCCATAAATAGTAAACTAGTAACTAGTAAATATTTTTTTCGAAAAAAATGTAGTAATTAGAGCATAAAAAAATAGTAATTAGAATAGTAAAGTAATTACCATTTGTTATTGATTAAATAATAAGTAATTTTGACAATCAATAATTTAGATATTATTATTTTTAGAGATTTTAAAGAAAAGCATAAGCTATTTTGTGTTTGTTTATAATCATAAAAATCATTTTTTTTAAATAAAAAAATAATTTTTTTTCAAAAGCTAATGAAAGTAATATTTCATTTTAACCCTGAAAATGACTTTTTCCTGCTTTTCATTATTTTTAAAAGCAAAAACAAACACACTAAAAATTTTAAAAAATGATTCTTTAATTAAAAAATAATTGTTTTTAACAAAATATGTAATAACAAACACACTCAAAATATTGTACCCAAAAAAGGTAATTAAAATGTTAAGACTCTTCAGATAAATTTCTTCCAAAGTAAAAAATTAATGGTGTATTTATTATTGATTTGATAAATCGCATTGTGATTTTAACTCACTAAAAGATGCATGCGTGATACACCCCCTATATGATTACATTCTCTATTTTCATTTATTGAAAAGAAACATGATTAGTTCATATTTTTATTTATAATTTTTTTGTCAGATAAACTACTCCCCAAAATTATGACTTCATATTCGCACCCATACCTTACAAATTACCTTCATTTAAAGACACAATTTACCTCCATCACAAACAACCACTTTTGAGTGAAATAGGTGCTACGTAAAGAACTTGGTATCTTTGTATAGCTACTTTGCATTCACTAGTTGTTTATTATATTTCACATTTCACATGCAATTCTTAACAAAATTATTTAGTTTTGATAATTCTCTCACTATTTTTTCCTTTATACAAGCCTAGTAAACTTCTCCATAGATTCTTGCAGCTTCGAAAGAGGGACTTAAATGTAAAGTTTATACATACTTTTCAAGAAGAAAATCGATGTACCGAATTGTTAGCTAACCATAGTTTCTTCTCAAAGTTGCATAACTTGAAGATCTATTCTCACCCATCTAGGGAGCTTGGTTCCCTGCTCTTTGTTGATTTTATGGGGGCATACTTGCCTCGTAGTATTTCTAATAGAGTGTAGTGTCTGGGCTCTTCTTTTCTTTGGACTACGGCCCTTGTACGCACAAAAAATAAAATGAAGACAACCAAATTATCCCTAGAACAATTTATCAAATTATCCTTAAGGCAGCCCTAAACTATCTGTATAAAGATAAAAATATAGTTTTGATAATTCTTTATTACATTAAAATAGAATTATTTATTTATTTTTAATTCGATCTCATTTATTCAATTACTTAATGGCTCAATTGCCAAAAAAAAATCTACTTAATGGGTAATTATGTTTTCTTATGTAACTTTTTTATTTTTTTTTAATGTGCTATTTGATTTTATTAGTAAAGAGGACTGATAAAATGTTATGTTTATTTATACGTCTCCTTATTACTAAAATGGAAATTGTTCATGATTTTTTTGGAGATTTTATCCGTGGGTTCAGTTGAAAAAGTTTAACATTTCTTTAATTTTTTATTTTCTGTAAAAAAAGTGCTATTTAAAAAAAAACAAGTTTGCCATTCATTTAGCATTTTTTTTTTTAAAAAGACTACTGGTTCACCCAAAACATTAAATAAAAACATAGTGGAAGCCCAACAGGTAGAAATTAAAACCGCATAATATAGCATTTAAAATCAAGTTAAAATGGGTTAATTTTTTAATTAAACAAAACAAGAGAAGAAAAAAAAAAGGATTCGGATCCCCTGAATTTTTGGTGGTAAAAGTCAGATGATTTTAGTGTATTTTGAAAGTGAAAAAGGTGAGATAAGATTAGAGAAAATAATATAGGAGAGAAGTGAAGAAAAAGTCAGGTGACTTTTCCTACCAAAAAGTCAGGGATTAGTGTAACACCCGATTTTTACTGTTCTCCAATAACAGTAAATATATATGTTTATATTATTTTATTTGGATTGACTAATTTTCTGGATGTTTAACTTTGTTTATTTTAAGGGGTTTAGTTTGTGTAATTAAAATTACTCATTTAAAAATAATTTAATAAGTGCGTTAGCACTACCTTATTTCAGTACATACATGTTTACTAGACAATAATATTATATTATTGTCACTATTAGTATTTTTTTAGAACAATATTTTAAATGATATGATTGAAAGAAAAGTATTTTCATATTTTACTCTATTACTTTTAGAGTTGAAAATAAATTGGTTTGAGATTAATTAGAGATTAATCTTAGGTCGGGTATTTTCTTAGTTGATCAATTCAACTATCAATCTCTACTATATTTCAAAATTTAAAAATATATATTTATCACTTATTATTTTTAGATCCAAGGACTTAAATTATTTAATTTTAAGACTTAATCTCAACCAAATTATATTTGTCACACATTATATCAACTAACCAAAAAGAAATGAAATAAAAAAAGAAAAGAGAATTTCTCCCCCTCCCTCACTAATCAGCGTCGACCACAAATCCCGCCCTTTCTTCCTGCTACCTTCTTCCTCCTCCTCTCACACATAACTCTCTTCTTCCTTCTCAAGTTCTATTTGGATCCTCCACCGCGAAACGCGTCCTCAGCCGTGCGACACCACCCTCCGTCGCGTTCGGTCCGGTAAGCCGCCACCCATGATGGTTTTCATCTTCCTTGTTAGTCTTTGAGTTCCTTTCTTCTTCCCTAAAGCTTACCCTTTCTTCTTGGCTCATGGAAGTTTCAAAGGCACTGTCACCGCCGCTGCCGCCGTTGTCGCCGCCGTGCCAGGCATCACAGAACCACCACAACTTCTTCCTTTTCACTTTGGGTGAGTTTCTTACCCTAATCCTTTGTGATTATGAAAACCCCCAAAACTGATTTTGAAACCCCAACCCTAAGATTTTGATTTTAGTTCTAAAGTGTGAAATTAACACTTGTTTTATACAATTGGGACTGTAAATTAGTGCTCTATTAAGTTAATTTTATTATCCTTTGATCAAATGTTTTTTTCCCAAATTGTGTTTATGAACCCTAAAGCCCCAATCTGATTTTAAGTTGAAAATTAATTTTGTTTTGCGAAATTAAGTACGTAAGTAAGCTAATTAAATGTTATTAATGTTGAATAACTAATTTGGGGGAAATTGTCTGTCATCATGCTTGGTTTGTGTCTCTGGGACGTTGAACGCTTGTTATGCTTGCTTGATGGAGTAAAGTTTACACTCTTGGAACTAATTAGAGCATTAAGACGAGGATCTTTTCTGGTCTACAAAGGTAAAGGGAGTTTACCTGAAGGGTTTTGGTAACTATGTGCTATTTAGTTGTTGTGTGTAAGGTTGTTGTGGTTATGTATGATGTGTGCTTTAAATTCGATAAGATAATAACTGTTTATGTGGTTTAAATATATTTGTATGTCTGGATTGAACTGTTGATTTTAGGTTTGACTGAAAGCCTGACAATGGTCAGAGCTCAATGATAGTAAGAATAATGCTTTAAAAAAAATATTTGAGAGGAAAATTTGAAGTGTTGAGTTATGTAAGTGGAAGTTTTGAGGACCTAGATAATCGAAAACGTCGGGCTAGTGTTCCTATGAGTAAGTACGTGGACTATTTGTCTTATATGTCGCGGGTTAAAGTCTCAGTTGGCATAGTTGAATTCATGTTGTATGTGTCGTGGGTTAAAGTCCCAGTCGACATATTTAAACCTCTGTTGTGCGTGTCATGGGTTAGAGTCCCAGTTGGCACAGTTGAATCCATGTTCGATGTGTTGTGGGTTAGAGTCCCAGGTAACACATTTTAATCTCTGTTCGGTGTGTTGTGGGTTAGAGTCCCAGTTAACACATTTGAATTTTTGATGTGTGTGTCGAGGGTTAGAGTCCCTAGTCACACAGTTGAATATCTGTTGTGTCGTGGGTTAGAGTCCCAAGTCACACAATTGAATCTTTGATGTGTGTGTCGAGGGTTAGAGTCCCTAGTCACACAGTTGAATATCTGTTATGCCGTGGGTTAGAGTCCCAAGTCACATAGTTGAATCTCTGTTGTGTGTGTCGTGGGTTAGAGTCCCAGATCGCATCGTTGAATCTCTATATTGTGTGTCATGAGTTAGAGTTCCAGTTGGCACATGTGACCGTGTGTCCTATGTTGAGAATGAACGTTTTCGATGTCTAAGTAAGAATAGTAGTGAGAGGTAAGCCTCGACAAAGAAAGAAATGAACGAAAAGAAAAGTAAAGAGAACAAATATTAAGATTTGATGGTGGATGTTGAAGTATCGTGTAATTTTTTAAATTGCAATGACTGCCGGGTATGAACCCCATTGTTTAGAATTAGAATATCTTATTTATTCTGAGAATTTATGTGAAGTGCATATGTGTACATGCTGTTGTTGTCTGTGTGTCGCGCATGTAGTTATCAAGATATAACTCATATGTCGGTATATCACCTTTGCTTTATTTCTGTTTGGTTTCTTTTGTGGTATTTTGGGTTTGAGTGTACAGAAGTTGCAGAGAAGTTCCCAGCTTCACTCGGGATATTAGTCCCAATCCTTGAAGATGTCGGATGTTAATTATAATGGTGAGAATCATGGGATCTTTTCCAGGAATATCTTTTAGAACGACCAGCTTAGGTTTTTGAGACGTTATTAATTTATGATAGTATGTTTGTTCATGGATCGGAGCCTTTATTTTAAATGGATTGTTTATGGCTCTGAGAGCATTTCTTTTAGTTGGAAATCTAAGATTTTCCTTTTGGTCATGCATAGCTTGTTGATGTAAATATTTTCAGAATATTACTATCTTGATGTATTTTGTATGATCGGAAATTTCTGGGTTGAAAATATAAATATTTCAGCAAGTGTTTTCATTCTGGGATGTTGAAATTATAGAGGAGACTCTGTCGCAATTTTTGTAAAAATTCTAGCTTTTTATCCAATTACAATTCTAAAATAAATAGGCTTGCCAGACTAGGATTGTAAGTCTGTGCGCCAGTCTCGGCTTAGGTTTTGAGTCGTGACAGTTTATACTAGGGGTGTTCGCGGTTCGGTTTGGATCGGTTTTGAGGGAAAAAGTCATCCGATCCGAAGTTAAAAAAGCATGCGGTTCGGTTCGGTTTGGATGACTTCATAAAAAATATCCGATCCGATCCGATCCAATAAAATGCGGTTTGGATCGGTTCGGTTGGTTAGGTTTTTAATCACACATCATTAGTTAAACGAAGGCATTCAGTGGTTCAACTAAGTTATGAACTCAGCAAATGCTGGCAATGTAGGATAGCCAGTCTAATACAGAGAAATAAGCATGCAATAATATCAGTTCAATAATTTCTTGTTTCTTTTTTGTTATAACTTATAAGACTGAAAAGCATTAAGCATACAATGATACAATAGTAGAAGTTTAGTAATTTATACACCAAACAACATTTTTTCATTCAGCATTTACATATCTATTCCTTTAATATCATGCAGTTAATAATTTAAGCTAAAACCCTCAGAAGGCAGTACTAGTTGATGGCATGATGCAAATGCGGCATCAGAGAGACTAACCTTAGGAATGTTGTGAGTCGTTAAATCCAGCAAAAGCTGAACTAAAGGAGAACAAGACATGAGAGCCTGCATAGATTCCTAGAGATCCTTAATGTGTGTAACAATATGCCCATCAGGTGCCTTTTTGGAGTCTTGATCAGATAACTTAGATGAAGAATCGTGACCACTGCCAAAATACCAGACGCAAATAAGATGGAACAAGCCAGGGAATACCCACATCGACAACAAAAGAACAGAACATTAGACCCAAATCAATGAATCACAACATCAAACTGAATCAGAAGTCAGAGCAAAATAGAAGATGCATCATGAACAGAGAAAGCAAAGTAGAAAAAATGAAAAATGAAGCATAGTATAACAGAGGAAGCACTCACCGAAGGAGGCAAGGAGTGCTCCAATGGCGGCGAGAATCGGCGGTCGGCACGAGTTGTGAGACGCGATGAAGGGGGCTGTGACTGTGAAACTCCTCTCAGTGGAGGACAAGCGAGCTATGAGATGCAAGGTGACGACGAGGTGGCAACGACGAGGTGGAGATGCGGCGGCAAGATGGAGACGAAAGTGGGAGAGTGGTCGGCGGGGTGGAGCTGCGTGAGGCACTGAGAGCCAGAGGAGAGTGAACAAATGACTTAGGGTTGCAAATTGTATTCTGAAGACAAAATGGTCAAAACGCATAGCATAATGCATCAACACATGTATTTGTATTTATTTCGGTTCGGTTAGGTTCGGTTTCTGAACCCCAAATCGAAAACCGAACCGAACCGATCGGTTTTCTCCTGGATCAGTCCAAAAAAATCCGATTACATTCGGTTCCCATCGGTTTTCGGTTTTTTGGATCAGTTATGCGATTTTTTTTTATCGGTTTGGATCTGAACACCCCTAGTTTATACCAGTTTCTGATGCTTAATTACGTTTATAAATTATTTTTTTCCCGAAAGCAAACCAGCAAAATTCTTTTTATTTAAGTTCCGTAACAAGTTAAGAGTTAGATATGTAACGCCCAAAGAGTGGTGTTACAATTGGGATAAAAAAAAAAAAAAGGAAGGGGAGGGGGAGGGGGAGGGGGAGGGGGGAGGGGGAGGGGGGTGTGTGTTGCAGAATGCTCATTTGTGAGACACAAACGTGAGAGAAGAGGGTTGCCCATCACGAACTTTGTCTCATGGTGGTGAAGGACAAGGAACGATTTGAATCTTACCCACGCATATCAATCAGCGCACAATCAAGGCATCACACTATCTGTTATTCATTTTTGAATCTGAATAACTATTTGTGAACTGAATCGTGAATCTGTGTGTCTCTTTTTGAACCGAATCGGTGGTATAAAATAAGAACGTAGCAATTTTTTTTAATGAACTTTCGTGTTTTGTTGCATTGCATATGACTTGTTTGATGTAAATTTTGATTATCTATGTATGGAGCTATGGTATCGGTTTGTTGTTTTGTATGTATTATTCGTTGCACTAATCTGTGTGTATCGGTCTATGATTTGTTTTGTTCCTTTGTTTGTTGTGGTTGGTATAACTTGGTTACGGACATGGTTGATGGCTCACTCTGCAGGTACCAGAATTGAACTTATGTTTTGAACTAGCAAATATAATGTCTGAAGTCACATGTTTATGGCTAGGTTCTGGAAATTGCATCGATGGTTTCTGCTTTCTAGGCTTGACATCTATTGAAAATGTTTTGCCATTGATAAATTGAACAGGGCTTTGATCTGGGTTGTACAAGTTGATTGATTGGAAGTGTGCAGCAACCCCTTGTGTTTCACTTATCTGGTATGCAAAAGTTAGTATATCAGTTTTCATTTTAATAGTACACTAATATCCTGGTGTGATTGTGGTTGTGGTGTTGTTCCCTTCGTTATTCTGATTTGTTTCAAATTAATTTGGTCATGTCATTTAAGAATCTTTAATTTACCACAGCCTAATATAAACCACAATACCTCAGTCTAGATAGATTTTAGAACAATGGTTTAAAGAAATGAATAAAATGAAATGCAACAAACTTTGTTCAAGTTTGCGCAACATAGCACCAATACTTGGCCATCATTACTCACCAATCCAGTAAGGTCATACTCCTTTGAAGAAGGTTGAGATCCTTCAAAGAATCAAATGGTATTGCAGGCCCAGAAGGAAAGAAACAAGCAGTAATTGTTTGAAGAAAGCTGGAAGCATGCTTAAATATAGACTTAGTCAAACCGAGAATGTGTAGAACCAAAACTGACTTCGATTAATGAAAGTTTTAAATATAAGATCTGGGTTGAAATTAGAGCCCTGTGTCTCAAGTTTCTGATAAAAAAGGGCACATAAGGTTAAAAAAAATATATAATAACCTATTTGAATTTTTCAAAAAGATCAGACCCACAAATATTTATAAGTTTAGGGAGTTAATTATAAACTTTTAAAGTTTAAAGACTTATTTGAATTTAACCAAAAGGATTGTGGACCAACAAAATAATTATACCTGTTTATTATTAGAGTATAAAAAAATTCAATAACATGGTTAAATTATTCTTTTAGTTTTTATTGTTAAATTTAATAAGTATCGATTAATTAAATTTTTTTATTAACTTTTTTTTAAATATAAGGACTTCTTTAAAAATGGAGTGAATTTGTACCCATCAAAATATCAATTTAATTTAATGATGTATTATACTATTTTTATTATTAACCTGTTTTACATTTTCTGATATTTAAGTAGAAGAAAAAATTTAATTATTAATATAAATAATATTTTTTATCTTATTTTTTTATAGGATAAATTATTCCTTTGATCCTATCATCGTAATAGTCTTATTTAATTTTCATTTATAGTTTAAAAGTTTTAGATCTCTACATTGCAACAAAAAAATTACATTAAAGATTGAAAAAAAAAGACTATTCTGATAATCGATTTTTGTATAATCGATTATTGTGATAATCGATTATAATCAAAAACTGTTTTTGTTTGGGTCTATTTGCTGAAAAGTGATTTTAAGATAATTTATTTCGTTTGGGTGGTATAAAAAATCACTTTTATATAATAAATTATGAAAAAGTGAATGAAGTTACTTCTTTTGTTGAGAGGGCTATGTAGTTAGTAAGTGCAAGATTGGAAAGCTAGATTTGAGATGGAAAATAATCAAACATGAATATTCTAACAGTCTTTTATCATAGATGCAACCCCAACAGCTTTTTCTTTAATAAAAAAGCTTTTTCTCAAATTTAATCCAAATGCCAAACACATTAGATTATTGAAAAAAAAAACAACTTTTTATGTGGAAAACAGCCGAAATGGGAAATAATCCATCTTTTCTAGACAGACACTAATTCCTTCTCACACAAGTTTTAATTAAATCTATTTAAAGTTGTTAAAAGTTTAAAGACTTATTTAAAAAAATTGGACGATAAAAAATTTATGATTAGTTTATGGATGTTAAATGTTTTTCCTCTCCTCTCTCTGTGTCCTAATGATATAAACCGCCAGCAGTGGCAGAAAGGAGGACCTAAAAAGAGAGAGAAACGCAGGGAATCAGGACAGGAGAAGGATGAGAGGTGTTTGGCGATTAGCAGCACGTTTAGGAGTTGCAGTTGGAGGTAGAAGACGCATTCCATTTCATAGACCCTATTTCACGAATAAGGTTGTGGTGGGTTCAAGTTCAACGTCGTCATTTCTTCCCAATTCCAATTCGTATACCAGAATATGGCAAAGGAGAAGCATGTTCATCCAAACACAGCCTACTCCGAACCCTTCATCTCTGATGTTCTATCCTGGAAATGGGAAAGCTGTCATGGAAGTTGGAAGTGCCGATTTCCCCAACCCACGTTCTGCCATGAATTCTCCCCTCGCAAAATCGCTTTTTGCAATCGATGGTATCTTTCTCTTTTTTATTTAATAATAATACTAGTTAGTTTTCTTGTTATCATTATCATTATTATTATTATTATTATTATTATTATATGAGTGATTCTGTTTTTCAGGTATTACTCGAGTTTTCTTTGGATCGGATTTTATTACTGTTACTAAGTCAGAAGAATCTTCTTGGGAATTACTGAAGCCTGAAATATTTGCCGCTATTATGGACTTCTATTCTTCAGGCCAGCCCCTCTTTTTAGACTCTCAAGCCGCTGCAGCTATGGATACAGCTATTCATCAAGTATGTTTCCTAACCTTTTTTTAATTCAAAACTTCATGCTTTTCTCTCACTCCTCTTTATAAATTCAGGAATGATATTTGAACATCTGATATTTTGACAATATTAACTAAACTTTGTACATCATTAACCACAAATCTACAACATTAATCATCCAGTCACCATTAATCATGATGTCAACTATCTGGCTGTACAACTAACATTTTTGTTATAAATTTAAGGCCCAAGTTAGTAAAAAAAAATGCGTAGACACATATTTATTGTAACTTGGTCCCTGAAATTCTCGAATGCCGGTTAAATTAATCATTTTTAGGATAAATTTTAGAAACACTTTAGTCCGTGCTAGGAACTAACTTGACCGGCATTTGAGATTTTTATGACCAAATTAGGATTTTTCATTTTTCAGGGTCAAATATGTTTTTTATAGTCTACTTTGGGCTTTTACTCATTTATTGCCAATTATGAAGGTCCTTACGAATCTTTATTTTATTTTATGTTTATAAATTTTGTGTTAGAGGTTTATGAGTTGGTTCAACTTGAACCCTGCATTTCTTGAGTATCCTTTCTAGCTTTTAAGAGATGCTAGATGTAGTCCTTAGTAGTTTATAAGAGATGTAGTTTTTGCTAACTTTGTTCTGTTTAGTTAACCAAACCCTTATTTCATTTGCTTTTTGTTTCAGCTGAACATATTATGAGTTATAGACCTGTAGTCTAACTTTTAATCACATTAGTTGAGTTCACATTACCCTTCTGAGTTCTTTAAACTTTGACAGTCTCGCCCTGTCATCAGACTGTTATTTGCCTTTTCCTTCATCTCCCCCCTGCCAACCAGAACAAATCCTGTGTTTCATGCTTGTCTTTGCTCCAGTCCTTTTTTTGTTTTTCAATTTAAGTCATGTTGATCCCGATTCCCACCCCAATGTATAACATACCTTATTGTCTACTGTAAGTCTGAGATGGGAATAATTTATCGAATTTGGTATTGTAATGAATATTTGAATAGAAGGATGTCACTATAACAAGGTTGGCACTCCCTTTCGTCTTCCAAATCCCTTCTAATAGATTTCTCCTAAGAATTTTTAAGACTTGGGATGATCGAAGTGCACTGGAGTAAGAGATTTGTCTTACTCCCAAGCACTCAAGAAGTTGTCCTCAATCATATTTGAAAGGCCATAACTAAACAGTAAGTACACGTTTTTCATATAGGATGATTCTGAAACGGTTGCAATGATCAAGGAATTGTTGGAGACTCGTATTCGACCAGCTGTGCAAGATGATGGTGGGGACATTGAATATCGAGGTTTCGACCCGTAAGTTCTTATAATTTTTGTTATTTTAATTTGAAGCACTTTCATGAAACCTTTGCAAAGATTGTGTTTTGTGTATACCTTACAAGATGACTTTTTGACCGGGTTATTTTTTATGTTGTGGTTTTCTTTAGAGATACTGGAATAGTTAAACTTAGAATGCAAGGAGCATGTAGTGGCTGCCCAAGTTCATCAGTGACTCTGAAATCAGGCATTGAAAATATGCTGATGCATTATGTACCTGAGGTAAGATGTTTGGCGATACCTTTTTTTTTGCAATGAAATTAATGCTTTTGTTGTTTCCTTAACGATTTATGGTGCATTCTCTTCCTTCAGCATTGAGTTGGCTTTTCTTTGCCTATTCGTGTGTTAATTTGAGTGCATATGCTTAAAAATGTAAAGTGGTGTAGGGCAGGGATAAAGTTGGGGTCACCAATTAACTCTGTAACATATGCTAATTCTACACCGTTGAATTACTTCTATGTAATTGTCTTTCATCTCAGGTGTGGAATTTGGATTACGCATACCTATTGTGACTTGTGAGGGATCATACATATCAAACTTTACACTCATAATGTTTCATTGAGTATTGTATCTTTTAGTTTGTAGTTTCTATCATATAGAAAATTGTATGGGTTATCGAATATTTATTTAAAGCAGTGTTAATGGAATGAATTCCATGTATATGAATCGTTTTTTTTATATCTAGATAAGCATTTTTTTAATGCTTTGTTGCATTTATAGGTCAAAGGTGTGGAACAAGAATTGGATGCTGAAGATGAGGATGCAGCATTAAGTGGACAACTGGAGCAGTAGAACTCATTAGTGTTTTTTTTAATTGTAGCCTGCGTTTAGTCTGAGATTTTGCATTCAACAGAGACCTCAGAGTACAACAGTAGTACATGAGGGAAACAAAGGTGCGGGTGTACACAAAAAATAAATTAACTTTTACAAATTAGTAATTATTTTTTAAAATAAAAAATTATGTTTTTATGTAAGCTAAAATAAACATGTCTATATTTTTATCTTTTGATGTGCCCTTTATTACTTGTATGGTAAATGTCAATTTAGAGAGAGAAAAAATATAATAAGATTTTGATTGTGATTTATCATTTAATTTTAGTCAAATGCTTATAAAAATAAATTAATAAGTGTGTAAAGTAGTATTATTGTCATCAATTCCATGATTTTTGATTGGTTGTTGGTGTAAAAATCTTTATACTGGCAGTGCATACAAATTAAACTCATAAGTAAAGGATTTAATTGGTATACACTGACAATGTAAAGTTTTTTTACACTATCAACCAATTAGAAATTGAGACATCATTACAAATGTTTTATTCTTATCCCAACCACCTCAAAAGTCATCAATTCCATGATTTTTTATTGGTTGTCAGTGTAAAAATCTTTACATTGACAATGCTTACAAATTAAACTCATAAGTAAAGGGTTTAATTGGTATACACTGACAGTGTAAAGTTTTTTTACACTATCAACCAATCAGAAATTGACACACTATTACAAGTGTTTGATTCTTATCCTAACTATCTTAAAAGTCTTCAATTTCATAATTTTTGATTGGTTGTCACTGTAAAAACCTTTATATTGACAATGCAAATAAATCAAACTCATAAGTAAAACAGATGTACATTTCAACATTTATTTTCTTGAGTCCTTTTTGAGGGGATTGTGTAAACTTAACATTGACAGGAAACACAGGTTCTGATGGAATGTTTATGCGATGAGAATGTCCACTAGATGATGGGATTCGTTGGTTCGATGGATGTGGCCAGGTTGAACTCTTTGTTTAGAGACAAGGTTGATTATAATATGCTTGTTTGTGAATCAGACTAATGTTTTGCACTTTGTGCCAAGCATAACTCTTTTTCATCTTTATTTTGTCTTCATGAGTATTTAAAATAGTAATACCGAATAGTTGTTACAAAGAAGTTGAGAAGTCCATTTATTGCACATTTTCTGGGAAGGTGATAATTGTAATAACCACTTTTGTCAAGTCCATTTGTCCCTAATAAATAATATATAGAGTCAGGATCCGTTGACGTCACATGTAAGTCAAGACTTACATCAAATCAGGACCATTAAAATTAATTAATCCGGTGGTTTCAATTAATCCAATCAAATTTTAAAAAAAAACTAAAAAACAAGTCACGTGCCCTTTTCTTCTGTCAGGGATTTCTTCTCTCAAGAGGTCACCGTTCAGGGGTCATTCTATGTCCCATATGAATTTTCTTATTTCAATTGAAAACTTTCAATGTTAATTGCTGCCAAGAGTCTTTCTTCCCTTTAGTAATAAGCCTATTTTCAATCTTATGGTCCCACACATGGGCAGCGATTGGTGTTATGAGAACCAGCAGGTGTTTTTCACTTGTTGAAGCATTTTTTGAGTCATCAATTTACCGTGAGACAATTAACGAATGAGTCGAAAAAGCGGTGGTAAGAGAGGAAAACAAGCTTCTTTTTTTTTTTTTTAGAGTCAGGATGATGTTATACTTGTTCTGAAAATTTTTCAATGAAAATCTTGCAAAACTGAGCACCAGTTTACTTTACTTGTCATATCGGTGGTTCAATCCTCTCATCATCCTCTTCAATTGGCCACTGGTTCAATGCTTCCAGCTGAATGCAAACGCATCATATGCGGTGGCGAAAGAACAGGAACAAAAGACGCGGAAGAACAGGGGAACCAATGACAAAATAACAGGAACAGAAACAAATATTCAACTCACGTGACTAGTTTTTAAATTTTTTAATTAAAAAAATCTGATCCATCAGATTTCATGATTTCAATGGTGTAGATTTGGTGTGACTGTTTAAACTTACACCTGACGTCAATGGATCCTATGTGTGTGTATATCTATTATAATATTAACATAATATTATATAATATACATATAATATAACAAATATTATATTATGTTGTATAATATAAAATATAAAATAAATAATGCATAAAGCATATAGAGAATAGAAGTAGTTGGACATTCGGAGTATAACTGACTGTGGCATCGTGATTTTGTAATAGACATAAGGGTAAAGAAGTAATTTTATATATTATGTTCTCTCCTGCTTAGCAAAAAAATATATTATGTTCTCTCCTTTTCTCTTTTCTCTTCACGGATGAAGAGATTTCTTTTTGGATGGGACCCACTCATTCTTCTTCTCTCTCCGCTACTTCCCTTCATAACCAAACAATAGAAGTCTCACTTTTCTACTCCTTTTCTCTCTTCTCTACTTCTCTCTTCACAAAATCTACTCAAACAAACAATGCATATGAACGAGAAATATACACATTATATGAGACCTAAATTGGACACAACTTATATAAGTCTAAAGAAATTCACATACCATCAACATCCTTTTTCCAAGTGTGAACTTTATAGTGTTACAAGACTACCTTCTTTATCAAAGTCAAAGCTTGCAACCATTTGGGAAACAAAAGCCCTTGTCTGGACAACCTCACCAGCATGATGATCAATATCCAACGAAAAGCAAAACCAAAGCCTACATGACGAAAATTCCCCATACAAAATAAAAAATTACAAAGAATTAAAAGAATTGAGAAAATATATATAAAAGGAACAATTTGATTGATTTCCATATGGACCAGGATATGACAATTGTTTATAATATTATCATAATATTTAGATTAATTAAAATATTAGATATAATATTTATTGCAAAATAGACTTTAATATATAAAGAGTTCATTGCGGAAGAAATGAGATTGTTGTAGTACTATAAGTCTATAAGCTTTTGTTTATTAGAATGTTTTATTCCCAAATAAACCACATTTATGAGAATCATATTCAGGGGAATATTTTCTTCCCACCTTCATACATGGGAATAGAGTTTTCCCAAGTTTCTAACTATCTTTCACTAATTTTATTCCCGAGAATCTTTTATTTCTATGAATGAATTTTTAAAACTAATACCAAACATGGAAAACTTTTATTCCTATGTAAACATTCCCGGAAATATTTTTTAAAAGCTTATATCAAACGTTACCTAAAGGTTTTATTATTTTAAAATAAATAAAAATACTAAAAAGTAATACAATGAAGGTTTGTTTGAACAAAGACATTCATTTGAAAAAAGATTTGTTACATTAGATTACATTGATTGCAAAATGTAAAAATAGATAACTATTATTTAAATGCATTTTAGATTGTAGAATTGCAAGAGATAAATTATTTTTTTTTTTGCTTTCCCAGGGTATTTCCGCACGCAACTGTGGAGACTAATCCCTCGAGCTGGGTAGGACCACAAGGGCAACAAAGCTCTCTCTCAAGAGTTTTAATGTTGCTGCATTCTCAGGACCATGATTCGAACTCGAGACATCTGGTTAAGCTGAATGATATCTGTGTCATCTCATCCAATCGCTCTGGGGTGAATTGCAAGAGATATAACTCAATAATAATGTGACAAAGAGAATATTTTAGCCGCCATTACCATTAAGAATCTGGTGTCCCAATCTTCACTTAAACATTTTATTTAGTGATTGAAAATTGTAGAGTAGGAATTTCGGTTATTCCCACGCAATCATTGTGAAAGTCGATGACTGTTTTGTGTGTTGTTCTACCGACGAGGAAGTACAGAGGTCACTAATCGATCAGTTTCATTAACTCATATAATTGAGGCACTTTCTTATACATGATTTGGATTTAAAAAAAAAAAAACACACACACATACACATACACACACTTTCTTGTAAACATGTTTTGATTAAAAAAAAGCCTTATTTTATACATGTTAAAATTTAATAATATAATTTACAATTACTATATACATAATATTTACCTCAAAATTATTTAATTTAATAATTCATTTAATAAAAATGCAATAATATTAGTTGTCATTTTGTAAAAAAAAAAATTAATATATAAAGCGATTCTATCTCCAAACTCGAAATTCAGCTTCTCCTAAAACTATTTTTTAAGGATTGATTTTTTAAGAAAACTACCCAATCAATGATTTTTTTTTTTTTTGGGAAGAAACGCTTATTAATTAAAAAAAAAAAAACTAGCTCTTAACTCGCTTTAATACCGGTTCAATATTTGGTTTTAAATCAGTGCCCCGTTTTCATATCCGGTTCGGGCAATTAGAAAACCAAACCCCAAATCTCAGAACCTGCTTGCTCGCAACCTAGCCACATTTTCCAGTTCTATCACAATCCAGTTCTCGCTTCCTGTTCATATTCGAACTTTCTCCACCGATTTTAATCTCACTCACTCACGCATATCACTCACCGCACAATCATTGTGTACTCTCTCTCTTTCTTTCTCTCTCTACATTCCTTCCATTTTCAGTCTCATAATTTTATAGTGTTGATAACTGAAGGGTTCGTTTTTGTTTTTGTTTTTTTCTTCTTCTTGGATTTGTGAATTATGAAGAAGATCGAACGGAGGAACTAGTGAAAAAATGAAGATGGTAAACTCTTTCAACGTGAAGGTAATTTTGAAAGCCCATGATCATCGTGTGCTGAGAATGCATGCCAAGTGTTTGTGAAAATAGCACCCTATGGTGAAAGCAATCTTTATCAAATTTAGTTCCAAAGGTTTTTTTTTGGGTGAAATAGGCTCCTTATGGTTAGATAAGTGTTTTCAGCTGAATTATTTTTCGAATGACAAAAATCAAGTGAAGTTTTTTAAGTTCTTGTGGTGCTGTTCAGCAATAAAAACATGTCATGTGTATTATTTTCTTGAAGCTCATTGATGAGGTGACTAAAAACTAGGATATGTGTTTTTTTTTTTTTTTCTTGGGTGAACAACACTACAAGCCCTGAAGAACTTCACCCAAGTTTTCTCCCTTTTGAAATTCAGTTTCAAAGTTAATCTTATTTCTGATCATATCTTTTCAGAAAGCAGCCGCTGGACTAAGACGCATTAATCTTGAAGGTCTCCGATGGCGGGTTTTTGACGCCAAGGGCCAGGTGAGCATGAAGTTGTTCCTCTTTAATAGAGAATATGAGCCGATAAAATGAGGTTTTTCGCTATTTGAACTTTAAAAGGTGTCATAGTTTCAGCCTGTGGTTGGTAGCTATTTGATGCACATATTTTTCAGCATTTGCATTTTGAGAAAGATTAAAATGTGAGATATTAGATTAAGGAAATGCTTCACAAACATTCTGTCTATTGGCATGCATATTAGGTATGACTAAGCGTTGAAATTTTTCCCCTGTGAAGTTATCAAACACAATAAGACAAATTATCAATATTTCAACGAAATTTCATTTGAGAAGCTGAAGCTCTCAAAATGAATATAGATCTTTGCAATATCTAGTTATAAAGCTAGCTCAGAATGGATAGTATAATATCATGTTTAATTATACTTCACTCAGAAGATATAGCCATGGCATGGTGATGGTACTAGTGGAGCATTTTGAGACATTATTCGGTGAATTAGTTATAAGCAAGTGCTAATTGAGATCACACAGAAGGTTTTCCAAGCGTCTGACATCTTTTGCACTTCTGGTGTGTGATCAACTACGAAACAATTTACTCATTTGAAGTCATGAGATCAATTTGCTAATACATATGCTACTTTTGTATAGGTACTTGGGAGGTTAGCATCTCAAATAGCTACTGTAGTTCAAGGAAAGGATAAGCCAACTTATACACCTTATCGTGAAGATGGAGATATGTGCATTGTGCTTAATGCAAAGGATGTTTGTGTGACTGGGAGAAAACTTACAGACAAGGTCTACTACTGGCACACAGGGCAAGTGCTTTGCATTTAGTACTTCATTAGAGCTGAGGAAATATTAATAATTTTGGCCTTCATGAAAATCAAATGGTTTTATTCTGATTCAGATGCTTATCTTCGAAGAAATTCTGCCACCAATATTATCATTACTGTTTGTTTATTTATTGGGTTTCTTATGCCCCATAATATTTTTAGTTTTTGACATTATTCAGACTTTTCTGACATAAAGTAGGGGCATGTAGGTACGTGGGCCACCTCAAGGAAAGGACTCTAAAGGATCAGATGGCCAAAGACCCTACAGATGTCATTCGCAAAGCTGTTCTGCGCATGCTGCCTAGAAACAAATTGCGTGATGTAAGTGCTACATAGACCAATATCTTTGGGCATTTTGAACTATAGTATGGAATTTAATTACTAGCGTCCAGACTTAGAGAGTATTGTATGTTTGTTTTGAGTATTGCAAGAGTAGAATCCCATTGGAGACAAAACTTTCCAGAATTGATTCCTACTGTAGAAATCTAATCTAACTGAAGTGACTCGCAGATAGTTTTTTTATTTATTTATTTATATATTTTGAGATGGGTCCAATGGTTTTTTCAAAAAGAGCACAACAAGCAACATTATAACTTAGTTTTAACAAGTGGAACCTGTAATTTTCAAAAATATGTCTTACACTTCCCAGATCATTATACTTAAATTACCTCCACAACCTTTTTTGCACTTGAGGATGCAATTGACCCAAAAGCCCCATAATCATTTGGAGCCAAAATGCAATTGACCCAAACGAACAAAAGGGAAGAATGAAGACTGAGTGTTTTGGCATGCATTGTATCCTTTAACAAAATCACAAACCTTTTACCAATAATCCTTTTCTCCTTGAAGAATCATCATTTTTCACAATTGTAGACAGTAATCCATCTATTTGGAGAATGAGATGTGCTAGTCTCTAGACTTATTTTTATTATGGTTACTAAAATGGCAGTCCTTTTAACAACTCTGTTGAACTTTCTGTTATCATCCACCGTAAATTTGACAACCCAAAATCCACTCTGATTGATACATGGCAATCAAACAGGAGCATGTGGTGTTATTTTTCTTAGAAAACTTTACCAAAATTTTCACCATTACACCTTAAATGATGTAATGAAAAAGAGCATATCAATATCATAATTAAAATTCCTAACGGATGAATTTAATGTTTATTTTTTTGGTAATAGTAAGTTTGGGGGAGAGGAGGTTGCACCATTCTAAGTCAAGGCATGCCACAGACCCACAAGCCTCAATGATGGCTTACAGTACTTATAGATGGCTTACTAATGAACATCCACCAACGGTTCCTGATATGCCAACCCAGTTAGAAAATGAATTGTTGTTCTTTTATTTATCATACAATCCAATAGTTTTGCTTTAGTATTTTATGAGCACTTGGATTATGAAAGTGAGAAGAGGATTGGGGAACTGTGTTATAAGTGTATATGACTGTGTTAACTACCTCCTGCTACAGGATGGTTTTAGGGCCTATTTGGGTAAAAAAGCACTTATGCATAAGTTATTTCTATAATCAAAGAGAAAATATAGTCAAACTTTTTTCATGTTATAAGCTGTTTTCGTAAGCTATCCTGGAAAGCTTATCAAAATAAGCTGAAAACAGCTTATAGACATGTCATAAAATATTTTCATAAGCTCTCCCAAACACTCTGATAAGTGCTTATGCCAGTAGATAAGCCCAAATAAGTTGTTTATAAGCCAATCCAAACAGGTTCTTATTATACGGTGGTTATTGTCAATTATTTTTCTTTCCTTTTTGGTAGACCTTGTTTCTGATCTTGTTTTGTTCTTTATATATTTTTGAAGGAATGATCTTCTAAGTTGCATTCCTTGCATTATTGTTAATGGATGTAGGATAGGGATCGAAAATTAAGGATCTTCCCTGGCAGTGAACACCCTTTTGGTGACCGGCCACTTGAACCTTATGTGATGCCTCCTAGAAGCGTACGGGAAATGCGCCCACGAGCAAGGCGTGCTATGATTCGAGCACAGAAGAAGGCTGAGCAGCAACAGCAGAATATTGATGGAACGAAGAAGGGCAAAAAGAGAGAAGCAGAGGAAGAGAGCGCATGAAGACCTTATTTGGCTCAAGGGAGATCTGGTGCTGACATGTGGGTTATCATGTGAACGGAAAATCATCTGTATCTGTTTGTTTGTTAGAAAATTCTTTAATGCCATGTTGCATTTTGTTTTCTAAGTTTATTACTTTCATCAGTTAAAGGTTAAAAAGTTTCTGAAATATTCACCTCTTGTGTTCATATAATAATTAATATTTTTATAACAATATACATATGTTAGGGATATTTAATTGAGCAAACTTCATTTTATCCTTATTAATCTTCATATAATAGGGTTGTAAATTGGATCGATTTGGTATAATTTAGCATTCGATTCGATTAAAATTGATCAGATCAGATTGGATAGAATTTTGAAATTCTTTTTTATATAAATCTGAACTGAACCAGTTGGGTTAAAGTCTAGTAGGATTGGATTACCCAATTTTAAATTTAATTGATTTTATTTTTTGAAAAAATAATAAAATAAACGCTAAAAAAATTGGAAAATTTTTTAGAAAAGTTAATACACAAGAAAACTAACACTTGTAGAAGATTTAGTAATACACTAAATGTGATTAAATAGGAACAATTGAAACCATGTAATGAAACGAGTAGATCTTCTTTGTAAAACAAAATATAACCGATGTTGATGTGAATTGCACTACAAACTGCTTATTGAAAAAAATGTAATCGTGTGAATTGGACTACAAAATATAATTGATGTTGATTATAAGAATTGTTTGCTGCTAACGAAGTGGATAAGTGGATCCGAATATAATCATGTAAAACTAAATTTTTCGTAGGATATAATCATAATATAAGCCAAATAGTGGGGAGACAACCTAAAATGACAACCTCTTTAAGATATAATTGATTTTATACTTTAGGAATAATATATTAATATGTTAATAAAAAATATTTACTATAACAAAATTAATAACAATATATTAATTTTCTTAAGTCATCGGTTTGGATTAACGGATTCAAATTTTTTGAATCTGACATCTGAACCGATTATCTTTTGATTCATCATTTAAATATTACCTTATTTGATAAATCGATCGAAGCCACCAAAATCAATTCGGTTTGATTTGGATCCACCGAATATTCATGGATCGGATCAAATATTCATGGATCGGATCAAATCTGCTTACGTCCTTCCATATATCTATACCATCCATGATGCATATTCATCGCAAAAATATACATCTCTCGTCTTTTTCGGTAGATTCCAACTTTGGGCTCCATGGACACGGAAATGAAAAGGGAGAGAGGTGAGGATGGAGATCAAAACGCTTGGCTTGAGTTGAAGATGTGCTCCAAGAATCACACTCCAAGTTTCCTCTTTTGTTTCCTTTTTTCTCCAACTCTCCTTCCTCAACTTGAGCATAAGGGTTATAAAAGAAAATGGTAAGAGAATGAGCTCTCCAACCCTTCATCTATTTATAAAGGCTCTTAAGTCCCTTGAGACAAAATTGCTCTTGACGGTAGGGCATTTCGGGAAAAAGGTATCCCTAAATTAACATTTTCCCATTAAGGATCTAGAATATAATTATTGAGGGTTTGTCAAATTATGAGCTAACCCACAAACGCTTAAAACATTTACTTTATTATTAATAAAATGAAAATTTAAAATATAGGGCAAAATTAACAACTAAAGCTTGTAAATAAATTATTAAAATCAAAGGGTATAACACATGCAAGCCAATTACTAAATCATGGTTGTCACTCTCAAGGAATCTCCTTAGGTGATTCCTTCTTACCTTTGACCAACGTCTTTATTTCCTTAATCTCGCTTTTAATGCTCATTTTAGAGCAAAATGGTTGTCAATTTGTTGGTTTAGTATTGATTTATAATAATAATAATAATAATAATAATAATAATAATAATAATAATGCTTTAATCATTTTTCACAATCCACAACCTACATGGTTAATGAATTACAAATATTTAGTTAATTCAGTTCATTTTATGGTTAATGGTTTATCCTGATACTTGCAATCATTTTTACACAACCCATTAAATAAATGGTCAATTGCTTGCAAATATTTGGTTAACTCAGTTTACTATTAGGTTAATGGGTCAGCCTAATACTACAATCATCTGTTTTCCACAACCATTTAATATATGGTTAATCACTTGCAAATATTTGATTAATTCAGTTTAATATTTGGTTAATGAGTTACTTTTATACATGCAATCATTTTTCAAATCCCATTATATATATGGTTAATCATTTGCAAATATTTGGTTAATTCAATTCGTTATTTGGTTAATGGGTCAGCCTGATATTACAATCATTCGTTTTCCACAACCATTTAATATATAATCACTTGCAAACATTTGATTAATTTAGTTCAGTACTTGTTTATTGAGTTATTTTGATACTTACAATCATTTTTCAAATCTCATTATATATATGGTTAATCACTTGCACAACATCTATAATCTATAATATACTAATTGCTGATCATCTTTTTCACTGTAGCATCCCATTTTTTTTTTTTGTGAAAGTGTAGCGCCCCATTTGGTGACAAGTGTCTCCCTTTTTTTATTTTATTTTAAAAAAAAATATTTATTTTTTCAAAAAAAGTTTTTTTTTAAAAAAGTAATAATTTTTTAAATTTTTTAAATATTTTTTTATAAAAACATTTATTTTATTTTAAAAAAAGTTTAATTAAAAAAATTTAAAATATAAAATTTTAATTACTTTTTCTATACTTTTTATTTTTTTTAAAAATCAATATTTTGTATTTTTTTAATTAACCTAATATTTTAAATTTTTAATTCTTTTTTAAAAAAAATACTTTTTTTAAATAATATTTTTAAATACTATTTTTTTACTAACTTTTTTTAGTAAAAAATTTTATTTAAAAAACATTTATTTTATTTAAAAAATTATTTTTAAAAAACAATTATTTTTTATTAGTTTTTTAATACTCCCTCCTGTCCTTATTATAATAGGCAAATGGCTACTTTTTTTGGTCCAGAATATAAGAGACATGCATGCATTTTGACAAATATTAAATGTTCATTTTCAATTTTACCCTTATTTATAATAAGGTTTATATTTACGAGACAGTGCAACTTTCAATACAAGTAGGTTTGTTCATTAATTATTGAAAGGTTAAATTTGTAAATTTATAAGAATATTAATTACAAATAGCTTATTTCAATGTATTTCCTTGGTTTGTGTGTTTTAGGTTTTGCCTCTTATATATAGGATTAGAGGGAGTAATTTATTTTTAAAAACACATTTATTTTATTTAAAAATAAGATTGATTAAAAAAATGAAAATTATAAGTTTTTATCAAATTATTTAAACTTTTTACATTTTTTTTAAAATAAATATTTTTTTATTTTTAAATTAAATTAATATTTTAAATTTTTAATCATTTTTTTAAAAATTCATTTTTTAAAACTAATTTTTTAAATACTATTTATTTATTACTTTTTTTAATAAACATTTTTTTTAAAAAATTATTTAAAAAACATTTCAATAAAAAAAAAATATTTTATTTTAAAAATTATTTTTTAAATAAAAAATAAATTGTTTCAAAAAAAAAAGTTTAATTAAAAAAATACGGGATGAATAAAAAAAATTTAAAAAGTAATTTTTTATTTAAAATTTTTTTAAAAAAAATCTGTTTAAAATTTTTTTCAATTTAACCATTTTTTTTTCTGAAAAAATTTAATTTAAAAAATTTAAGAACATTTATTTTATTTTTAAAATATTAAAAAAAAAATCAGCCTCTTTTTTTTAAAAAAATATTGGATTAAAAAATATTTTTTTAATTTAACACTTAAATTAAAATACATTTATTTTAAAAACATTTAAAACAAATTTTAAATAAAAAAATTTAATCTTTTACTTTTTTTAAAAAATTATTTTTTAATTACCAAGATTTTTAAAATTAAAAATTATTAATAAAATTGTTAACTTAAAAACATTTATATTATTTAAAAAATATTTAAAACATTTTTTATTTAAAACATTGTTAAATTTAAAACATTTATTTTATTTAAAAAAATAATTAAAAACATTATTGATTTCAAAACATTGTTAAATAAAAAACATTTATTTTAATTAATTTTTTTAAATTTAAAAAAATTAGTTTAATTAAAAAATATTTTTTAATTAATAAAATTTTTTATTTTGTTTTCTTTTAATTTATCTTTTGTTTTTTATTGCAAATATTTATTATTTATTACTATTTGGGGAACGTGATGTAACTTTGGAGCCATATGATGTTGTAGCCGAATGACGAAGTAACACGTGTTTCAATCGGGTCCCGCCTAAAATTTCCTCCTCCTGTTTCGACTAATTTAATAAATTAATTTTATTTTTATTGATATTAATTAATATCGTCCAAACAATGGAGAGCGTTAGTTTACTGTATACCAACCCGGTAGTCACACGTGTCACTGGCGGGGTCCATAAATTTTTCTGGATTTTGTCTTTTTTTCTAAAGTTCAATGGGGAACAAGTTCTTACTATGTGCACGAAGGAAATTTTAACACTTGTCACCTGCGGGTCTCATACATCTTTTTTGTTTCTTTTTTTAATATTAAATATACTAAATATTTTTTTAATTTTTGAATCATTAATTCTAGAGCCTTCTCCTTTTTGTACTATTGTTATAACTGATTGGCTAAATTATACATTTTTAATGTTTGATATTTATTCTTTATTTTTTATTTTTAATTCCTTCTTAAGACATGGTGCAGCTTGGGAATCCGCCCCATATTTTGACCATCTTATCACTGTAGACGAATTGGATGACGACACGTGTCGGTGGTGGGTCCCAGCTCTAATTTTGTGGTTTTGGTTTTGCTGTGTTTAACAATTTAAATAATAATATTTTTAAAAATAAATAATTTGCTTGAATTATATTGTGTCATGCTTTTACTGTGGACGAATAGGCGGGCGCCACATGTCATGGGATTCTTCCATTAGAAATTTTTTACCTCTCGATTTTTTATAATAAAAAATATTTACATAATAATTTTAATTATTGTATTATTATTTATTATATGGCCTTCCCTTTTTCATATTTTTTTTTATTTTGGACCTTGCATTTATTGTGGACGAATAAACCGACGACACGTGTCATTGGCAGGGCCGACATATATTTCTGTCCTCTGGCATTTTTTAATTTTTTTATAAATGAATTTTTTAATAATAGTTACTTAATTAATTATTTTAATTATTGTATTTTTTATTCTATGGTCTTCTCTTAAAATAAATATCTACTATGCTTCTAGTGTGGACGAATAAACCAGCGACACGTGTCACGAGTGTATCCACATATTATTTCAGCCTAATGATTTTTTTAATAATAAATATTTAATTAATTATTTTAATTATTGTAATATTTATTCTGGGGTCTTCTCTTAAAATAAATTTGTAGCATGCTTTTGGTGTGGACGAATAAACCGACAACACGTGTCATGGATGGATCCACATATAATTTCAGCCTAACAAATTTTTTAATAATAATTATTTAATTAATTGTTTTAATTATTATAACATTTATTTTGGGGTCTTCTCTTAAAATAAATTTGCAGCATACTTTTGCTGTGGACGAATAAACCGGCGACACGTGTCACCGGTGGATCCACATATAATTTCAGCCTAACGAATTTTTCGTCCTCTGGAATTTTGTTAAAAATAATTATTTAATTAATTATTTTAATTATTGTATTATTTATTCTATGACCTTTTCTTAAAATAAATTTCTGCCATGATTTTATTTTGGACGATTAAAGGGGTTACTCGTGTCAAGGGCGGGGCCCACATATATTTTCATTATCTGAGTTTTTTAAAAATATTTATTTAATTAATTATTTTAATCATTGTATTATTTATTCTAGGGCTTTTTGTTACAATAAATTTGTAACATGATTTTACTGTGGACGAATAAACGAGCGACACCTGTCATAGGCGGGGTCCACATAAAATTTCAGTCTCTGCCATTTTTTTAATAATAAATATTTAATTAATTATTTTAGTTATTGTATTATTTATTCTAGGGACTCATCTTTTTTATTATTATTTTTATTTGGGTTGTTGTTCTCTAATGCAGTTTTGAGTATATGGTCTCCGTATAGTGCCATGTGCCAACAGCGGATATGTGGACTATGTTCAGCACTCTTTTTTTAAAATTTTAATTAATTATTTAATTATTATTAATTGATTATTTAAATAACCTATTAATTATTGTCTTTCATTCTTGGTTCTTCTCCTTTTCAGCTAACTATTGAATATACAAATCCAACTGTTACACACAATGGTATTATTTTATATTTAAAAAAATAGTATATTTAATATTGTTATGTTGAAATTATTTATAAAAAAATTATTACAAAAATAATCACCTAACGGATGCACGTGCGTTTCACACTAGCAACTACACTAGTTAACATTTGCACAACATTGACCGTACACTTCAGTAAAATACTTTTCATTTCAGTAATAACAGTTCCTTCTTGAAAGAGAAGCTCTTTACCAAATACACACATGAGCCACGTGGGAAGCATAATTCTTTGAAGGGTTAAATATGTTTTTAGTCCCTCATTTTTTACAAAAGTTCGGTTTTAGTCCCTCGTTTGAAAAATATACTTTTTTAGTCCCCCGTTTTTTAAAATATGTCGGAAATGGTCCCTGCACCAATATTTTTTAGTCCCTCAATTTTGACAATCACACATTTTTAGTCCCTCATTTTTTACAAAAGTTCGGTTTTAGTCCCTCGGTTTTCAAATGGAAGTATGGTGCAGGGACCATTTCCGACACATTTTAAAAAACGGGGGACTAAAAAAGTATATTTTTCAAAAGAGGGACTAAAACCGAACTTTTGTCAAAAACGAGGGACTAAAAACATATTTAACCCTTCTTTGAAATATATCATGACAAACTCCTTCATCGTTAACAAATACATTCTGAATATACCCACAAGCTTATTGCATCAAATAAGCTTGTAAAATTAAAAGTCAGTGCATAACAACAAATTTGCAGCTAATGGGCATAACCCATTCTCTGTTACGTTTGACAAAAGTGGGGAAGGAGAAAGATAAGAAAATTTGCAAAGTAATTACAAAAAAATTCACTGCAAAAAATAAGTTATCTTGTAGGGAAGGAGAGAAAGCTGATGGCCTCATGAGCTGAAAGGGGTGGGAGTGAGTGAGAACTCTCGTCAGTCTATGTTGCTGCGTCAAGTATTACAAAACAGAAATGCTAATTGAACACAGAAATTCGACATTATACGACGACATCGTATTGTGCGGCACTGTAGCGGGGTTTTTTTTTTTTTTTTTTGTTTAATTATTTTAATTATTTTAATTATTTTTTATAAATAAATTTTTTGGTTAAGTATGTGTAAATATCTGGTGAATCAGATACAAATATCTGGTGAATTCAGTTCATTATCTGATGAATGAGTTTTTTTGAGAAATAAATTTTTTGGTTAAGTATGTGCAAATATCTGGTGAATCAGGTATAAATATCTGGTGAATTCAGTTCATTATCTAGTGAATGGGTTTTTTTTGAGAAATAAAATTTTTTGTTAAGTATGTGCAAATATCTGATGAATCAGGTACAAATATCTGGTGAATTCAGTTCATTATCTGGTGAATGAGGTTTTTTTTAGAAATAAAATTTTTCGTTAAGTATGTGCAAATATCTGGTGAATCAGGTACAAATATTTGGTGAATTCAGTTCATTCTCTGGTAAATGGGTTTTTTTTGAGTTGAGATAAAATTTTTGGTTAAGTATGTGCAAATATCTGGTGAATCAGGTACAAATATCTGGTGAATTCAGTTCATTATCTGGTGAATGGGTTTTTTTGAGATAAATTTTTTGGTTGAGTATGTGCAAATATCTGATGAATCAGGTACAAATATCTGGTTAATTCAGTTCATTATCTGGTGAATAGATTTTTTTGAGAAATAAAATTTTTATTTTTTTTAAAAAGGCAAAATAAAAAAAAATTAAAAAAAAAGGAGAAAGTAGAGCTACAGTGCGCCACTGTAGCGTGATGTCGCGTATTTGATGTCGAGCCGTGTGTTCAATCAGCACGACTCATTATAAAAATGCCACTGATGAATACGGTGTCACGTATGTTGTCGAGGATCAGATGTCCATATATCATCTGTGATTTTATTTAACAGTTGTGATAATTGAACACAGCAATTTGACACCATACGAGACACCTACGTTATTGTAGTGTTGTTGTAGTTTTTTTATACAAATCTTGACTTTTTAAAAAAAAATCTCAAAAAAACTCATTAACTAGATAATGAACTGAATTAACCAGATATTTGTACCTGATTAACCAGATATTTGCACATACATAACCAAAAAACCCATTAACCAGATAATGAACTGAATTAACCATATATTTGTACCTGATTAACCAGATATTTGCACATACTTAACCAAGAATTTTATTTCTCAAAAAAACCCATTAACCAGATAATGAACTGAAATTAACCAAATATTTGTACATACTTAACCAAAAAACCCATTAACCAGATAATGAACTGAATTAACCTGATATTTGTACCTGATTAACCAGATATTTGCACATTCTTAACCAAAAATTTTATTTCTAAAAAAAAAACCCATTAATTTGCACATACTAAACAAAAAATTTTATTTCTCGGAAAAACCCATTAACCAAATAATGAAATGAAATTAACCAGATATTTATACGTGATTAACCGGATATTTACACATACTTAACCAAAAAACCCATTACCCAGATAATGAACTGAATTAACCAGATATTTGTACCTGATTAACCAGATATTTGCACATACTTAACCAAAAATTTTTATTTCTCAAAAATACCCAGTAACCAGATAATGAACTGAATTAACCAGATATTTGTACCTGATTAACCAGATATTTGCACATACTTAACCAAAAATTTTATTTCTAAAAAAAACTATATATTTTTTTAAAAAAAGAACAAAATATTTATTAAAAAAAAAAACTACATATATATATATATAAAGGCCTGCTACAGTGCCGCACAGTGCGGCACCGTATAGTGTCGCCGTGTGATGTCAAAAAAATGTGTCAAAGAATAATTTTTATTTATTTAATGTTTTGGGTGAACCAGTAGTCTTTTTTTAAAGAGTTTAATTTCTATGCACTGTCAGTGTAAAGATTTTTACACTGACAACCAATCAGAAATCACGAAATTGATGACTTTTAGGGTGGTTAGGATAAGAATCAAAGATTTGTAGTGATGTGTCAATTTTTGATTGGTTGACAGTGTAAAAAAACTTTACACTGTCAGTGTATACCAATTAAATCCTTTAAAAAAAAAAAAAAGGTAAATGAATGGTAAACTTGTTTTTTTTTAATAGCACTTTTTTTAAAGAAAATAAAAAGGTTTAAATAAGCTTTTAGTCCTGGAAAGTTCACCAATTTTGGTTTTAGTCCTTGTAAAAAAAATTATTAGGATTTCGTCCCTGTATTTTTGAAAGTTTTGTAAATAGTCCCTATTGTTACTCCTGAGTACTAAAAATCATACTAGATGAAAAAATTTGTCAATTATAACCCTATGGCCCTAATCTATGGTTTTATTTCTACTTCCTAGCCAAATTTTGGAGCAAGTCGGACAAGAATGAGATATTACCTCGATACCCCCTGAGTACTATATATCATACAAAAGGAAGGAATTTAGTAATTTTAACCTTATTCCCTAATGTATGATTTTGTTTCTATTTTATGGCCAAATTTTACAGCAAGTCGGACAGTAAAATAAAATTACCTCGATACACATGAGTACTAGATAACGGAAAAAGATGACGATTGGGACTATTTGCAAAAATTTCGAGATTACAGGGACGAAGACCTAAGAAAAAATTTCACAGGGACCAAAACCAAATTTGATGAACTTTGTAGGGACCAAAAACTTATTTAAACCAAATAAAAAATTAAAGAAATGTTAAACTTTTTCAACTGAACCCATGGATAAAATCTTCAAAAAAATTATGAACAATTTCCATTTTAGTAATAAGGAGAGGTATAAATAAACATAACTTTTTATCAGTCCTCTTTACTAATAAAATCAAATAGCACAGTAAAAAAAATAAAAATGTTACATAAAAAAACATAAGTACCCATTAAATAGATATTTTTTTTGGCAATTGAGCCATTAAGTAATTGAATAAATGAGACCGAATTAAAAATAAATAAATAATTCTATTTATAATGTAATAAAGAATTATCAAAACTATATTTTTACCTTTATACAGGTAGTTTAGGATTGCCTTAAGGATAATTTGATAAATTGTTCTAGGGACAATTTGGTTGTCTTCATTTTATTTTTTTGTGCATACAAGAGCCGTAGTCTAAAGAAAAGAAGAGCCAAGACACTACACTCTATTAGAAATACTATGGGGCTAGTATGCCCCCATAAAATCATCAAAGAATAGATCTTCAAGTTTTGCAACTTTGAGACAAAACTATGGTTAGCTAACAATTAGGCACATCGATTTCCTTCTCGAAATGTATATATAAACTTTACATTCAAGTCCCTCTTTCGAAGTTGCTAGATTCTGTGGAGAAGTTTACTAGGCTTGTATAAAGGAAAAAATAGTGAGAGAATTATCAAAACTAAATAATTTTGTTAAGAATTCCATGTGAAATGTGAAATATAATAAATAAACAACTAGTGAATGCAAAGTAGCTATACAAAGATATCAAATTTTTTACGTAGCACCTATTTCACTCATGGTTGTCTGTGATGGAGGTAAATTGTGTCTCTAAATGAATTTTATTTGTAAGGTAATGGGTTCCAATATAAAGTTATAATTTTGGGGAGTAGTTTATCTGACAAAAAAATTATAAATAAAAATATGAACTAATCATGTTTCTTTTCGGTGATTCTTGTGAAAATGAAAATAGAGAACAATGTAATCATATAGGGGGTGTGTCACCCATACATCTTTTAGTGAGTTAAAATCATGATGCGATTTATCAAAACAAGAATAAACGCCCCATTAATTTTTTACTTTGGAAGAAATTTATCCGAAGAGTCTCAACATTTTAATTATCTTTTTTGGGTATAATATTTTGAGTGTATTTGTTATTACTTATTTTGTTAAAAAAATTATTTTTAAATTAAATAATCATTTTTTAAAACTTTTAGTGTGTTTGTTTTTGCTTTTAAAAATAATGAAAAGCAGGAAAAAGTCATTTTCAGGGTTAAAATGAAATGCTACTTTCATTAGCTTTGGGAAAAAGTCATTTTTTATTTAAAAAAAAATGATTTTTATGATTGTAAACAAACACAAAATAGCTTATGCTTTTCTTTAAAATCTCTAAAAAAATAATATCTAAATTATTGATTGTCAAAATTACTTATTATTTAATCAATAACAAATGGTAATTACTTTACTATTCTAATTACTATTTTTTTTTATGCTCTAATTACTACATTTTTTTCGAAAAAAATATTTACTAGTTACTAGTTTACTATTTATGGAACAAATTATTATTTTAGGTCGAAATGGTGAGCAAATTGATCACTCCAAATATGAGGGACCTAGAAAAACAACTCTCGTCAAAGTATCATATAATTCATACACTCTTGCGGTGAAGCAGAGATTAATTTCACGAGTAAGTTGAAAAAAATTGAAATAAAGAATATTCCGAATTCGCACGATATCATCCTTGTCCTAGTTCTCCAAATCACTGCGTTTATATGATCGTTCATTCTGAATTTACAGGCAAAATCCGTTTATTGTTTTATCGCCCATCGGCGCCCGAAAAAAAACCCCATCTTCCCCAGTGCCTTGAGACCCCCGATCGTGAAGGTTCGATTTCAATTTCCCCCTTTTCCTTTATTCTAATTTTTGGACCTCTTTTTGCAACATCACACCTTTCCGGTTTATTTATTTTCTGTGAAAATTTAGCTTTTTTATTTGCTAAATGATGTTTTGTGGATCCTTTATGCAAGAATTTTGGATGATGCAATAAGAGGAATGGAAATAGTGCTTAATTGTTGGCTTTATCACAAGGGGATTCGTTTCAATTTTCTAATATTACCCTTTGAAAGTCTTAATAAATTACTATAGTGATGAAAGCTGTTACGAGGAGAAAGTATAAAAAGAGTTTGGATATGGGTCCCCCTTTTTTCTGGGTGCATTTGCCTTGTGTTCATCTAGCTGAATGGATTTTTCGGGGGCCTTATGTGTTGTCGTTTGATGTATCAAGAGGGTGTGTATCTTACAAGATTTCTGTTTGATGGTGCATTCGGTTAGGTTGCTGTTTTTCCTTTCAAACTCATGTTTGTTTTTTTTAAAAGATCTTTTTATAGATTTAGCTTGGGTATGTTTTCTGCTGTTTAGTTGTCAAGGTGTGAAGATGGTTATTATTTCTGGCAGTGTGGAAAATTGAGCTTTTGTCCATTATCTTTTAACAATGTTGTGTTCCCCAAAAGGGAAAAATAACTAATTTCCTGAGCTAATCAGGCTTCAGTTATTTGAACTTAAAACTCTTTTTTGGGTACAAATTTGAGCTTTAACTAATTTGCTTTCATTGCTGAACGTTTATTTCTAGGCTGAATTTTAATTAATTAATACCTTTTCTAGCTGAACATCTTTTAGTTTTTCGAAATTCGAAGATAGTCTTAACATGCTTTTTGACCTGGAAATTTTCAAGAGTCAGGATCCTCAGGTTTTGAAGTCTATTTCAGGATATTTTCTTGGTTAGCTGATCACTGCATGCTTGTTATCCTGAACAAGTCTGTGTTTTGTAGACGGAATGACTGATCTTTTGTACTTTTTCGGCTACATCTGTTGGGAGTTTTGGGGGTTGAGTTCAAGGCTTCAAGCTAAGAATATCAGTTATTCTAGGTTGCTTAATGCTTACTGGGCCTTTGTGAGTTGGATATTAGTACTGACTACTGCATGCAAATTAAGTTTCCTTTTTGTATAAATGTGAAACGTTTGTTTTGCATGACACTTTCATTAACTTTTAATTTTTCCTTTTATTTTATGCTCTTAGCATCAAATTTCTTTCTGTGATGCTTTTTTTAGCTAATCCATTAATTTTATTCATGGGTCTTTTGATTAGAAAGCTCTTAAGTAACTTGGATGCTTTCTTTTGAAATTGAACTTGAATTGGGAAAAATGTAGGAAACATATTTTCTCATCTAGGTTGCATTGTTCAACGGTGAATTGATGATAACTTCCACAGATACAAGTTAATCACTTTCTCCGTGGAGTTGGGTCCTGTTTGTTGCTTTGACATTTGTTTCATTCCCCTTGAAGAATGTAGGACTATTTTAGTGATGAAGGTTGGATGTACAAATGGAGTGTCCTTTGGATCTATATATACTTTACTTGGTTCTCTTGTCGGTTAGTGTATTTATTATTTAATGATGCTTTATGTTCATGTTTGTGTTTTTGTTTAGTAGTTTGTGGTTTTTTGCATTTTCAGTTCTGATTCTTGCTTAATAAGTTGTTACTATGTTTACTAGTTTCTTATATTTATTGAGTTGTTTTGCATATTAGGTTCCTATTCACATCCAGAAACTGTTTTTGTCTCACCATGGATAGACGCATGAGAGCCACCAGGCCAGTAGCCTCGTCTTCTGCTTCCATCACTGGCACCAGGACTACCACCATAACCATTGAAAACACTGACCCATCACCCTCTTCCTCTCAGCCGGAACAACAGCAGCCAGAAGTCCTTTTCCTCCCCCTCAATCGCAAAAAGAAGGTCACATGGAAAGAGGGCACCGTAGACAATGAGTTAATGCAGAAGAAGAGCTCCAAGAAGTGCTGTATCTTCCATAAACAGAAGCCCTTTGATGAAGATGATAGTGACGATGATGACACACCTGATCACTCCCATAAACATGTACATGATCACAATGATGATGGGTGCTGTTCATAGAATAACTGGTTCAAGCAGTTAGGGATCTGATGGATCAGAACAATGAAAGTGTGAAAGGAAAAAGAGACATATCTTTTTGTAAACGTAAAATCTTTCTGTAATTCATTGATGCTGGAGTTTTGGGTTGATTAGTAAATGAACATATGCTGAAGTTTTATGTCTGTTGAACATCAAGTCTGTAGATTCACAAATATTTTTGATGGTAAAATACAAGACCATTCTTTGTTCTATGTGCTTTCGTTTTTCATGATTGAAAGGTTTTAAACTTTTTATTTGTTAAGCTGCTATTGTTATTGTTTTTGTTTGACGTAATGAAGATAACATAAAATTAAATACCCAGCAATTATTTTCCTACTACATACATATAAGAAACCTGGATAGAATTATTGTTGAAGCAGACTCTAGTAGCGCTGTCCATTTCATGGAGAATGATTGTGACTTACTGCACCCTTGTGCACCAATAATTCATGACATCAAGATGCTGAGCAAGAAGTTTAGGAATGTGAAGTGGCGTCATATTTACAGAGAAGCTAATGCTTGTGCGGACAGGTTGGCCAGTCAGGGTCATTTACTGGATTGGGGAATTCATATGTTTGATAAGGTGCCAGCTTTCCTTCATTGTAATTTGTTTGCTGATTTGTCGGGGACCCTTTTTGATAGGGTTGCCTAATGTTGTTTAGTAGTTGTTTTTCCACCACAAAAAAAGACACTGCATAATCTTGTGCAGGCTCCTACCTGCCCGAACTAAACTGTTCAATATCAAGATCAAAACAAAATTTCACTCTGGGAGCTCTATTTTCCTGACATCAAGGACTTTTTATTACAAATGAAAGCAACTAAACAGAAAGAACACACCATACCAATACCAATCGAGGTATATGAAGACAGCCTTTACAAATAGGTTGTGCCTATAGATTAGTACTTGGTGATGTCTCTCACTCCACGTTATATAGTAAGTGGCCTTCTAACCTTGAAGATCGTAGTCCCATCAATCAGATCTTTAAGTTGCCAGGAAAATGAAAATAAGCATGCCTATTGAAGAAAATAACAATGCAACCACCCCAAAATGCTGCTGCAATTCCAACTCCCATATCCATATAAAAGTCTGGTGTTTCAACAAAATTCTCCTTCAAAATGTCAAATGGAAGCATCAAATAAAAGTCTGATTTTTTTACCACACCTACTAGTCTCTTTCCCTCTCCAAATTAACAGTACAGTAAATAGTAATTGAACTTTCTTTTTCTAAGCCACTGTTATTCAAGGATGAAACTACCACCCTTGACTCTAAATTTTTATTAAACAAAGCTTCCTTCTTGAACAACCACATACAACTTACTGGTTTCAGGTACCTTAGCCTATATTTTGTTCCATTGCTTATAATCTATGAGAACGACTGAGTGGTATTACATGTCTGCCATATGTTGGTGGCGATGCCTAAGGCCCTAAGCTCCCACTTGCAATGAGCAGACCAAGCGTTGGCAGGACAAACACATCCTCCGATGGAGATCTTGTACTGCTTTTCAACACCAGATTTAAGCTCTTACCAAGAAAATTCATGTCCAGGTGGTCCAGGCCATTCCAAGTCCGCCAAGTGCATGGAGTGAAGTCACAAGTTTCTTCAAAGGTGAATGGTCAAAGGTTGAAGAGGTATTTCATTTCCTCAACCCAAGTACTTCAGCTTGAAAATTCCAGGGGTCAAGCTTAAAGACCGAAAATAAACGTTTCTTGGGAGGCAAACCAAGTTAATTTATGTCAAAACTTTCAATTTTTTTTTGGTTTGTTTGGTTTATGTTACTTAGACCTTTTTAGTCATTCATTAATGTTATTCCATTGTTTTTTGCTGTAGGTTTACTCCAGGGTGCAAAGCTCGGCTTGAGCTTGTTGGACTGAGACTCAACGACCCTCATTGGATTGAGCTATAAAAGGATGCAGCATTACACAATAGTAAGCAGGTATCTCAGACTTAGCTCCAAGTTGGTTTTGGAATTGGGCTTTACAAATTGATTTCCTGGATCTGTCTAACAATCTCATTAGTGGATACCTATCTAATGTCTTCCTAAATTTTCCAGCATCATAAATAGGTTGTGCCTAGAATGGTACTTTGTGCTGCCTCTCACTCCTTAGTCCTTAGCTAGCAATCTCATTATATAGCAAGTGACCTTCTAACCATCAAGATTATAGTCCCGAAAATCAGATCTTTAAGTGGCCATGAAAATGAAAATAAAGCGTCTAAGTTCTAGTGAAGAAAAGAACACCGCAACCACCCCAAAATGCTGCTGCAATTCCAACTCCCATATCCATATAAAACTCTGGTGTTTCAACAAAATCTCCTTCAAAATGTCAAATGCAAGCATCAAATAAAAGTCTAACTTTTTCTTTTTGGTAAGAAAAATGATTTTTTGTACTACATCTACTAGTCTCTTTCCCTATCCAAAATTAACAGTACGTTAAACAGTAATTTAACATCTTCTAAGCCACTGTTATTCAGGGATGAAACTACCACCCTTGACTCTAAAGTCTATTTTTTTTTTTTATTAAACAAAACTTCCTTCTTGAACAACCACATATTAGTTTCTAGTACCTTAGCCAAATGTTTTGTTCCATTGCTTATAATCTATGTCCTGTCAGCCATGCAACGGGGGATTCAGCTCAAGGGAAACTGAAATGTGGAGAACAACTGACTGGTATTGCAACATGTCTGCCATATGTTGGTGGTGATGCCAGATTTCAATTTTCTTGTTTAGTTGATTTAAGTTTATGATAATTTGATCTTTTTAGTCATTCATTAATGTTATTCCATTGTTTTTTTGCTGTAGGTTTACTCCAGGGTGCGAAGCTCGGGTCAGGCCGACCCAATATATAATGAGGCCTAAAGCGAATTTTGAGTGAGACCTTTTTAAAACTAATAAAAATATTTTTATAAAAATAATGTTATACTTAAAATTTGTTTTTATTGTAATTTTTTATATTTTTAAAGTAAAGTTATTATAGTTGATAGTAAATATTTGATGTGTGTATACATGCCATCACATTTGTAAATAACAAAACAAATACAAACTAAATATATATTGATTTTGAAACTTTTTTAGAGACCTGAAGCCTTTGTAAAATTAAAAAAAAAATTGGGAGGCCAGCTTTAGCCTCTGGCTCGGGTTGAGCTAATTGGACTGAGACTCAACGACCCCCATTGGAAGTGTTGATCCAAACTCAGTACCAACTCTCCATGCCCCTTGCATATTCGAGTTGAAAAAGTGGCACCCATGGTTGGGCCGGTGATCGTTCTGTTTTGGTCCTTAGAGATGCTCCACAACGTGGAGCTTACTCTGTTGGGCTTGTTTTATGTGCAAGGGGTTCCACGGGCACGTTCTATTTTTGGGGGATATTTCCACAGACCGTGGATTTCTCAATTTTTTGGCCCACAGGAGCTCAATAAAACATATTCGAGTTGAAAAGGTCAAAAGGTGGCACCCAGGTCCCAACTAGAGTTGACTCCGAGATACAGGTCTGTTGAAGACAAACCACAACAATGTAACCACATTATTAGTTGTTTAGAGGGATTTCATAAATCATTTTACGTCCCAGATATCTTCCACTTCTGAGATGGGGCACATTCTTGTGCACCATGACTTAATGGGTGGTTTGGTGATATATCTTGGCAGCTTTCATTGACTCTTGTTCTTATTTCCCTAGTCCCACTCAGAAACACTTTGACTCTTTATCTTATCTTTGATTTTTCCAGACTTGCTTTTTGATTACGAAATATGAAATAGTATAATGCATTAGAGGACGTTTTGTTCAATACTAGTTGATTCAAATTTCAGACCCAAGTAAGTAAACTGCCGAAAGCCAACAACTATTTAGGCTTCACATAGCACTATTGGAACTTGAGTTGAGTGCACTAGTCTGATTACATTATTAATTATAATGGTTAATTAGATTTATTTATTATCTATTAACTAATTAAATGATTGACTTAGTGCAGGTCACTTAAGTAAATCAGCTTTATGCCTTTATACAAAAATTTATCTTCAAAAATTAAAGGGAATTTAGCTTCTCTCAACTCACAACCCTCTAAGTGCATGTTTGGTTCGATGGTAACAACAACCAAACTCACTTTTATAATGGTCAAACATGGGTTTGACCATTTTTTAATATGTTTGACTCTTGGATGCAGAAGCAATTATACCAGAAGCAGCTTGGAGTTGCTTCTGTTTCTGGATTAAAATTACACTAAGTTTTGTATCAAACTTGTTTTAAAATAAAAATATCCAAACATAAATCACTTCACTTCAAACTCAATTATATTCAAATAAATTATGCAAAATCAATTCTATTGAAAATCATATTTGTCAAACGATCATCCAAACACACACTAATACATTCAAACTTGGATGCTTGACCTTGACTTGTAGCAGTACTACTTCCTTGTTTCTACTTACCCACCATGCAGTGTATTAAATTCTCAGAGCCTACATATTGCTCCATAAAACACAATCTATTTCTACTAATTTATTCATCACCATTAAAAATGGCTAGGAGGTGTCAGTACCCCGAAGCTAGTGTGCCACAGATGCTAGTGATATCATTGATATTGATCATCCATGCAATGGGGGATTCAGCTGAAGAGAAGCAGAAATGTGCAGAACAACTAACTGGGATTGCAACATGTCTGCCATATGTTGGTGGTGATGCCAAAGCTCCCACACCAGATTGTTGCAGTGGTCTCAAACAAGCCATCATCAACAATAAGAAATGTATCTGTCTTATTATCAAAGATAGGGATGATCCTGACCTTGGCTTAAAGGTTAATATCACACTTGCTCTTAGCCTGCCATCTCTTTGCAAAGCTCCTGATAATCTCTCTCAGTGTCCTGGTACGTTTTATCAGTTCAATTTTAAATTTGACTATTGAGTAATTTATTTTTCTATAAGAACATTTTAGCATCATGTTCTTTCTCTTGTCCCATATAGTTGTATTTTATGCTTTTTTTATCATTTGTAACATGACATGATTGTATCATGTTTTTAAGGAAAAGAAAATGATCTAAATCCACTGCTATTAGTCTATGTTGCTAAAGCTATCTCACAATTTTCAACTCTAAAACATCAAACTATTTCTTAGTCTTTGTTTGAAATGATTTGAGCAGCACTTCTGCACTTAGATCCAAAATCAGCTGAAGCTCAAGCTTTTAATCAACTGGGCCAGAACTCCAACTCCAGTGGTGGCTCCATCAATCCTTCTCCCAGTCCTCATGGTAAAGATGCTTACTCCAAAAGTATTCTTAAAATAGTTACTCCGAATCCTCATCCTATCCTTTATTTTATTGTAATCCAATGGAAGTTAAACTTATTCAATAAGAGGTACTCTATCTCACCATTCATTCTATTGTAATCCAATAAAGGGTAGAGTGAGGATTTGGAGTAACTCTTTTAAGATTACTCTTATATCTTTGGTTTTAGTTGAAGCGCTCTGACTTTCAATGTGTGTGATTTGACAGATGAAGGGGCAGCAGTAACAAGTCTCCCAACAAAGAACGATGCTTCATACAAGAGAATGAGATTGTTAGAAAGTTTGGTTGCAGGGCTTCTAATTTGGATTTTCTGAGTTTAGCTCAAATAGTACCATCAACTTCTCTTTACATTGTTAAATGTAAATCCTTGATAATTAATTAAAACTGCTGCATCCACAATACGTAAGAGTTGTTGGGTATAGTCTTTTTGGCTGTTTTTATTGCTTTTTTTGAGCATCTTGCCTTAATTGTGTTTCAAAGAACAATGTGTCTTCTTACAATTATTATTATTATTATTATTTTTTTATAAGCAAAAAGTTTATAGAATGAGAGTACAACGGGTACTCTAACCCATATACAAAAGTATCAAAGAAAGTCCAGACCCAATGTAAGTAGAATACTGAATGAAAGGGACAAACAATATGCGTATTACACTAGCCTAGATCTGGAACCACCCAAAATAAAGGAAATACCAAAGACTGCTGCACCAGAACATTACCCAAAGACTGCAACCAAAGGGCTTCCTGTGAAAGCCAATTCCAAAAAACCAAAGCTAATACTAAATACTAGAAATCCCTGTAGCCATACATACGCAAAGTCCCAAAAGTGTAAGACCCCAGAGAACATAATTGTTAATGTGTGCATCAATTTGCTGTAGAACCAATCTTCAAATCTGCATAAAACTTTGCCAATATGATTCCTTGGATCATGCCAAAAGCCAAAGAAAATCACCAGCCAAGGAAGAGACAATCCATATGTTACATCCAAACCTCAACACCAGGAAAGGAACAAGAACATCTTGAGCTGCCACTTATCAGACAAAAGTTGAACTGCCACTAACCAAACCAAAACAAGTTTTGCTGTCCCTGATAGACTTTCAACATTCAGCTGCAACTGAACAAGGGAGATAGACCAGGGCAATTGATAGCTGCACGTGCACAGAGCTATAAATGACCTTTGATCGAAGCCGACAATTTTAAGGCAGACGACAGGAAAAAGCAGACCGGAGCAAACCAGAAACAGGATAGGAAAAGACCCTCAGAGATGATAATTTCCTCACATTCACTCAAAAACCAGAGTGTTTCGCTCAAACTCAAAGACGAAACCGCATCTTCTAGAAAACCAACCACAAGGCTCCATCTCCTCTAATAATCACTTAGCGGCTGCTTAGACATGGAATTTGGAATCTTAAAATTTCTTATTTGGGGGATATATGATTAATTGCGTTCAAAATCAAAGGAAAAAAGAGAATGTTAAAGACATTCTTTTTTTGCTATTAATCACCGGATGTTTAAGTAACAGAACGGTAAAACATTGACCATCTCTATTTTTCTATTGAATGATCCTACAAACAAAACTCTCAAGCACTCCCAGTTTTCCTAACTTTTATTACAAAAGAAACACATCATACCAACATGTGTAAACCAACCTTCCCAAATTTTGTCGTGGCTAGAATGGTACCTTGTGAGAGCCTGACTTCTTAGCAGGTAGCCTTTTTTTTTTTTTTTTTTTGATAAACTAGCTGGTAGCCTTATACTTTAGCAATTAACCTTCTTACCTTTAAGACAACGTTCACATAAATCAGATCTTTCAGGTTAAGATAATAAAAATAAGCAGGCCTCCAAGTTTCTATGAAGTACATGACAATGCATACTTCCAAAAATCCTGAAACAAATCCAACTCCCGCCGCCATAAAATAAGCTAATGCGTCAAAGAAATGTGGTGTATGTCATTTGTTCTGTTTTGCTAAAGATATCGCCATTTGTTCTGTGGTGCATGCGGAGCTTTGGGCCATATTCCTTGGTATTAAATTTGCTTGGGATAGAGGATTTAAAGCTTTGCAAGTAGAGTCCGATTCGCAGGTGGCTATTGCTCTCCTCAATAAGGGTTGTGAGGCTTCTCACCCTTGGGCTGGTTTGGTAAATAACATCATTTCCTACTGTAATCTTGGGGGCTATAATTCTTTGGACTCGTGTCCTTAAAAGAGGCTAACCAAGTTGTTGATGTGCTTGCCAAGCATGGTTTATCTCTAAAAGGTCAAAGTAGAATTTTTTATTTTATTCCTGATTTCTTATATTTGATTGCTTTGGGGGATGCTACCTATAGCTTCTTTCCATGTGGTTTCTAGTTTGTTTGGCTTCGGGGCTTAGTCCCCTATTATTCACAAAAAACAAAAGAGAAATAACTTACAACTGAAACAAGATTCTTATAAACCAAAAAGTGCTTCAAAGAAAAATTAAAATTATAAAGGGAAGTATAAGGAAGGTGTTTTTATGCTAAAAGAGAATCGAAAACCGTGTCCTTGATTCAACGTTCAACTTCCTTAAATAGAGAAACCTTCGGACTTCAAAAGCTTTAAAATCCATGGACTTAAGCATATGTGAAATCCACGGATTTAATTGATTTACAATTTCGGAAGGTGCATGTGCGTTTAACTGTAAAACTTTTAAGTTGCTTGAATTATTGTAGTCTTCTCGAAGCCAACAAAGTTTTTTTTTCCATATATATGATCAAGGTTCAAAGCATGTTTCGCATGTTTAAGGGACACAATTATCTACTAATCATGCTTGGCATTGTTAGTAGAGCTGTCAAAATGGGCTGGCCCGGCCCATTCGGGCCAAGACACTTTCGGGTTGGGCCAAAATCAAGTCGGGATGCTAATTTCCTAGCCCAGCCCAGTCCTATGCGGGCTACGGGCCAAACGGGCTGGCCCATGGGCCGATAACTTTTTTTTAAAAAATATTGTGTTTGTTTTAAAAAAAACATTTCTTTAACTAGAAAATTCCATTACCATTCATATGGTTATGAATTAACATTTAACATGTTATTCACCAAAAATCTCCTTGGTTATATAATAAACCTCCATGAGGATGAGGAATTGAGGATATGTACCATGGTTAATTGGTTATAATAAATCTCCATCGTCATAAAAAAGCATACATTTAAGTTTAACCATAACACGAAAGGCATACATTTAATCTGTACAGATAGAAAAGTGTATGTTGAGTGTTAAGTTACGCGTTTTCATCCAAGAGCCCTGGGAGAAAGGTTTTATTATTTGTTTAGTATCAAGATAAAACTCCCCGAGAAATGTACGTTGGACAATACAACATCTTTTATTCTTTTAAAGAGTAAGACAACATATTTTTTAAAATGTTATATACTTAAGTTTTTTAACAAATTTAACCAGTAAAAATATATTATTCAAAACACTTGGAGGTGGAATTACTATCTTATAAACAATAATGTATTCTTTTTCTAAATAGTGAGAATGTGGAGTATAAAAATGTAATTCTTCAGTTCAATTTATATTTTATTTATTTTCAAAGTTCGGGCCAGCGGGCCAGCCCATCATGGGCCAGCCCACATTGCGCCAATGAATTTTCGGGCCGAGCTTGGTTGGGCCAAAATTATTTCGGTCATGCATTTTATCAACCCAGCCCATGCTTAATGTCAGGCTATTCAGGCCAGCTCATCGGGTCGGGCTCATTTTGACAGCTCTAATTGTTAGTTAAGCAAATCCTATTTTATTTGGTGCGTTTATGCAGATTAATTAATTATTAAGGTCCCGTTTGGATAACACAAATTACAGCTTATTAGAACTTTTCTACTAGTATAAGTATTTTATGTTAAAAATTAAGGGTTTTGGTAACCTTTAATAAGTAATTTATTATTATCCAAAAACAAAACTATTTTTAACTTATTTCATGAAACCAACTATTTTTAGTTTTTTTGAAAAAAAATCCTATATCAAAACTTATATCGGAAGTTGTTACATATTTTATAGGATTTATAAACCTTTTTTTAAGTATGTATCATATTGGGTGAGGATGAGGAGAAAAATGTGACACTCTTCTACCCCGCATATTAAAAAGCATTTAGTTATAAAACAATTAAGAGAAAAACATGCAATATACTGAAATAAATAAACCATTTGCCATTGTTTCTCATACCCATGACCAGATTCTTTGAAAAACACGCACAGATCTTCAAATATCCAGGCACAGATCTTCAAAAGTTCATACCAGATTTGCTATCAATAACATATCAAATACACAAACAAAAATTATCAACCAAATCTTAAACCATTAAAAATGCATACATTATTCTGCAACTTTCAATGAACTTATGATTTCAAAATTTAAAACCAAAAACACAGTAGATCAGAACAAAGTCCCAGTAAAATCAGACCGAAAAATTCAATTATCAGAAACTTCACATTCGGTGAAGCCCAACCACCCTCGACGAACCCACCGGCACGCTTGCTTTGGTCGCCGCTGCGGCGAGATAGAGGAGAGAGAGGGGAGTGAGAGAGAACCCCACAGTGAAACCAAGCTGCATTCCTTATGATGTTGTGCATGGAACCAGAGACGCTGAAGAACCAGAGACAGATAGAACCCGCTAGCCAGAGTTTCGGGTCGTCGAGCAAGGTCTAACCCGCAAGAAGCTTCTTCATGAACTCGATGGATGAGTCCCACTGAGATCCTGGTTTTCGATTCGATGAACTCGGCCATTCGGCGGCACGACGGTCGACTGTCGATGTTATGATGGTTGGATGATGTGAACAGGGGAAGAGAGATGATTTGGGAGAGAAACATGTTTTTTTTTTTTTTGTGATGTACCGATTATACCCCTGGAGTATTAAAACTCAATCCCTATGTTGGAGTATTATAGAATTGCCCGTTGTGAGGCTTCTCACCCTTGGGCTGGTTTGGTATATAACATCATTTCCTACTGTAATCTTGGGGGCTATAATTCTTTGGACTCGTGTCCTTAAAAGAGGCTAACCAAGTTGTTGATGTGCTTGCCAAGCATGGTTTATCTCTAAAAGGTCAAAGTAGAATTTTTTATTTTATTCCTGATTTCTTATATTTGATTGCTTTGGGGGATGCTACCTATAGCTTCTTTCCCTGTGGTTTCTAGTTTGTTTGGCTTCGGGGCTTAGTCCCCTATTATTCACAACAACAAAAAAAGAGAAATAACTTACAACTGAAACAAGATTCTTATAAACCAAAAAGTGCTTCAAAGAAAAATTAAAATTATAAAGGGAAGTATAAGGAAGGTGTTTTTATGCTAAAAGAGAATCGAAACCGTGTCCTTGATTCAACGTTCAACTTCCTTAAATAGAGAAACCTTCGGACTTCAAAAGCTTTAAAATCCATGGACTTAAGCATATGTGAAATCCACGGATTTAATTGATTTACAATTTCGGAAGGTGCATGTGCGTTTAACTGTAGAACTTTTAAGTTGCTTGAATTATTGTAGTCTTCTCGAAGCCAACAAAGTTTTTTTTTTCCATATATATGATCAAGGTTCAAAGCATGTTTCGCATGTTTAAGGGACACAATTATCTACTAATCATGCTTGGCATTGTTAGTAGAGCTGTCAAAATGGGCTGGCCCGGCCCATTCGGGCCAAGACACTTTCGGGTTGGGCCAAAATCAAGTCGGGATGCTAATTTCCTAGCCTAGCCCAGTCCTATGCGGGCTACGGGCCAAACGGGCTGGCCCATGGGCCGATAACTTTTTTTTAAAAAAATATTGTGTTTGTTTTAAAAAAAAACATTTCTTTAACTAGAAAATTCCATTACCATTCATATGGTTATGAATTAACATTTAACATGTTATTCACCAAAAATCTCCTTGGTTATATAATAAACCTCCACGAGGATGAGGAATTGAGGATATGTACCATGGTTAATTGGTTATAATAAATCTCCATCGTCATAAAAAAGCATACATTTAAGTTTAACCATAACACGAAAGGCATACATTTAATCTGTACAGATAGAAAAGTGTATGTTGAGTGTTAAGTTATGCGTTTTCATCCAAGAGCCCTGGGAGAAAGGTTTTATTATTTGTTTAGTATCAAGATAAAACTCCCCGAGAAATGTACGTTGGACAATACAACATCTTTTATTCTTTTAGAGAGTAAGACAACATATTTTTTAAAATGTTATATACTTAAGTTTTTTTAACAAATTTAACCAGTAAAAATATATTATTCAAAACACTTGGAGGTGGAATTACTATCTTATAAACAATAATGTATTGTTTTTCTAAATAGTGAGAATGTGGAGTATAAAAATGTAATTCTTCAGTTCAATTTATATTTTATTTATTTTCAAAGTTCGGGCCAGCGGGCCAGCCCATCATGGGCCAGCCCACATTGCGCCAATGAATTTTCGGGCCGAGTTTGGTTGGGCCAAAATTATTTCGGTCATGCATTTTATCAACCCAGCCCATGCTTAATGTCGGGCTATTCAGGCCAGCTCATCGGGTCGGGCTCATTTTGACAGCTCTAATTGTTAGTTAAGCAAATCCTATTTTATTTGGTGCGTTTATGCAGATTAATTAATTATTAAGGTCCCGTTTGGATAACACAAATTACAGCTTATTAGAACTTTTCTACTAGTATAAGTATTTTATGTTAAAAATTAAGGGTTTTGGTAACCTTTAATAAGTAATTTATTATTATCCAAAAACAAAACTATTTTTAACTTATTTCATGAAACCAACTATTTTTAGTTTTTTGAAAAAAAATCCTATATCAAAACTTATATCGGAAGTTGTTACATATTTTATAGGATTTATAAACCTTTTTTTAAGTATGTATCATATTGGGTGAGGATGAGGAGAAAAATGTGACACTCTTCTACCCCGCATATTAAAAAGCATTTAGTTATAAAACAATTAAGAGAAAAACATGCAATATACTGAAATAAATAAACCATTTGCCCATGGATAGAAAAGTCCACATGAACCCGTTACAACGCGGAAAGTAAAATAGGTTTAAAACAAATAAAACATAACAAACAAATAAATATATTCCAACCCCGATGTCACCTACAGAGCTGGTATAACCGTTCCGGAATAAACATCCACGGAATTACAATTGGAAACTAACAAAACATAAACATAAGCCCTAACTATGAGTGGCGGCTCCTCAGAGTCACTCTTCTCCGGGCTGCTCGTCATCCTCTGCAAGGTGCCAATCAGGCCAAACACAAACAAACATGGGGAGTAAGAATCATGTAACATAATAGCAAGGAGAGAGGTAGTAAAGTAAACAGTAAACATTGCAACATTACATCAAACATCAACACCATCATTATGCTATGCAGTGCAATGCAGTCCTACTCCGCTAAACCAACAATGCATGGGGATCCACTAAATTCGGGATGGACGACTTCAGAGTTAAATATCCATATTGAGAATCTACTCAACGCCAGAGAATCTACTCCTTGGATAGCCAACGCATCAAACCAACGAATGCCTCGTCACGGGGGTGCTAGGAGAATCTACTCCAACCGTGGATGGCCAGATCACCGTACTCTAGGACGACCTCCCCTATGTCGAACATCCCTAAACAACATCTCCGATACAATACGTATGCAACACAACAACAACGGCAACACCACCTCCATAACTCCAACGGAATCGACCGAAGGTAACAGCGGAATCAACCGCAACAACTTGCCTCGCGGAATCTACCTGAGGACTTAAGCGGAATCACCGCAGTACCTGGGGCAAACTCTTAGCCACCAAGGTACACAACAACAACAACACCTTAGACCCAAACCGTGGGGTCAAGGCTTCCTTGGCCAAAAAGCACCAAGGCACAACTCATCAGCTTGCGGCACCCCAAAGGGCATCGACTTATCAACTTAACACCTCACCATCTCATTATCTTTAATTATCTTTGGTAACATCAACCAAATTGTCTAATCAATTAATCATCATTGGGGAATGGGGTTTAAAACCCCTTAAAGTCCTTTAATTCTGTTTTGTCCAAGAGGGTTGAGCACGGTCGTGCTTAAACATGTGAGGGGCGTGCTCCCCTTTAAGTGAAGCACGGTCGTGCTTCTTATTGAGCACGGTCGTGCTCTTTGTCTTGCACGGCCGTGCTGAACAGCACGGCTATTTACCCAGAATTCAACTGGGAGCACGGTCGTGCTCCCTGTTCAGCACGGTCGTGCTCATCGCGCGACAGTGCTGTTCTGAGCAGGAACAAAGGCTGAAACTTAACAATCTTTTTAGGGTTTTAATCCTTTTAATCCTAAATCCATTAACACGAATTTTAAAGGTTAAACTCAGCAACATTATCGACATCAACGTAATAGTGGCATCAACCAACAACATCATCATGATCATAGTCATTCCAACAACATAAACTTAAACCAACCATTATGAACATAGGCATACATATTATCATCATTAGCATGTTATCAGAATAACCAACAAGTCATGCATACATAAACAGACAATCATACAAGCAAAACCGGGGCCATGGGGACCCCTTTACTCTACTCTAACCCCAAGCCTATGATCACACTACCCTTCTCCCCATACCTAGATTGAAGGTAGCTCTAATGGCGGTCCTAACGGCAAACAGTTCCTCTCCTTTAAGCGGCTCACACACGAACAAGCCTTGATCAACCAGAACATAATCAACCATTAGTTTTCCAACCAGAACACCAAAAAGAATTGAAAAGGGAAAAGAGATCGTTACCTCTAACCCAAACTAGATGCACAGGGTCCCTCTACGGTTCCAGAAACTCCAAGAATCGGTTGAGTTAAGTGAAAACAAGGAAGAACACTACGTCAGCCGTAACAGGATTAGCAGCCACTAAAAGTAGGGTTAAAATGTAACCATCGACTCTGCTTTCGTTTATATAAATCTCAAACTTGAGCACGGTCGTGCTCACCCTTGAGCACGGTCGTGCTCAACTTAACGCTACTAGACGCAGTCAACGCATTGAGCACGGGTGTGCTCACTGTTGAGCACGGGTGTGCTCACTGTTGAGCACGGGTGTGCTCACTGTTGAGCACGGTCGTGCTCAACTTAAAATCAGAAACACGCTCCTGACTTTAAGTACGAATGTGCTGGTTAATGAGCACGGGCGTGCTCACGTACTAGAAAGAGACTTTTAACCAAAAATCACACTAAGCCCTCGAACGATAAATCCAACTTAATAAAACCAGCTTAATAAAATAATTCCGAAAAATAGGGTATTACAAAAAACCCATTGAGGGTCCTTTTGATTCAAAGAAGGGGAGTGGAGAAATTTTAATTAGATATTGTGTTTGGTTGAGAGGAAGGGAGGTGAGGGATTTTAATGGAGGGGAGAGATTTTAACACAATTCGTGTTTGGTTTACATGAGGAGATTTTAAAACAGATTTACTTTTATATCCTTGGAAAAATAGGTAGATTGATCCTATACGTTTATTTATTTTTCATATTGGTCCTATAAGTTTTTTATTTTTCAATTTGATCCTATACGTTATGTTCTGTTTCCACGTTAGTCATTTCCATCAATTTTGACCTAATGGAGTCCGATCAAAAGCCACATGTTAGACTAAGGTGATAGCATCATTAGATCAAAACTGACGGCGTTATATCAAATTTGATGTTTAAATATAATTTCAGAAACATGGAACATTTAAAATAATCCAATAATCGTCCACTCGACTCCCCTCCCCTTCCTTCCATTCCACCCCTACCAGACAATATGTAAGAATCCCGACAAAGCATGACATGCGAACGACCATGAGGTGGTTGGTTGAGGGTTGCCAAATAGGCTACTCACTTATTGGTGCTCCATTTCTTTGGACATGGATAAGGGGAAGTAGTAGACCTTAACATGGATGAGGTTGATGGGTATGACGAGCAATATGCCATGTATTGTAGATTATGAGCACGAGGGGAAGAAATCAACGCTACCATTGTTAGGCCTCTACCTCTTGGTGCCAAACGTCATGCCCTTTTTTATACATGCTTTAATTTTACCATTTATGTGCAGGATGAACTGGTTAGATCAACATGTTGTCCCCCAATAATTATGAAACTTCTACATTTTACATTGGTAAACTGGATTACAGAAAAGGTTATTATGGATGGGAACTGGGAAGATCATAGACAGTTAGACACCACATAGCATGTTACAAAGGCACGAGAGGAGGGTTAGCAGTTTGCATTTCAGCTTGATATGGCGATGGAAATGCAGCAGACACATCGGTTAGTATTGCATCCTTCCTTTTTTTCCCCTTCAATTCATTTCCAATGGTTGATTGACGTGAATTAGAAATGCAGAATACAACGCTTTATTTGCATATATTGTTAAGATAGTTAGAATTTGTTAGAGTTAGTTAGAATTAGCGAAAGTATTAGTTGATTTACTTGGCTATATAAGCCCAGATCACATTGTAATTCCCACTTTTACCATTTTGATCAATATACACTTTTCAATTTCTCTCAACTTTCTCTCATTCCTCTTCTCTGAACCATGATTCTCAACATATAAATCAAGCTAAGAAGTTAGTCCCAAAAGACAGGCCTTCAAAGAAAGCCCACTCTCATGGATATAGGTAAGTCAATTTGGTTATGTTTGTCTATGTCATGATAATCTATTAATTTTTAAAACAAAATTGCAACCACGCAACATGTAGGTCAGAATCTAGTTTATTAATGGAATCTACCCTGATGAAACCTTAAAACATTGACCCTCTCTATTTTTCTATCGAATGATTCTACAAACATTACTATCAAGCTCTCAGTTTTCCTAACTTTTATTACAAAACAAAGTAACTAAACAGAGGAGAACACATCATATCAACATATATAAAGGCCACCTTCCCAAATTTTGTCGTGGCAAGAATGGCACCTTGTGATGTCCCTCACTTCTTAGCAGGTAATCTTATAATTTAGCAATTAACCTTCTTACCTTTAAGACTATGTTCACATAAATCAGATCTTTCAAGTGTTCAAGATAACGAAAATAAGCATGCCTCCAAGTTCTGTTGAAGAAAATAACACTGCAAACACCCCAAAATCCTGCTGCAAATCCAACTCCCATTCCCATATAAAAATCTGATGTGTCAAAGAAAATTCCATCAGCCTCTCCAACAGAAGCACTCTCCAACAATTCTTCCCCACTTGTGCAATTATTGGTCACAGGAGGACCACAAAGTTCAGGATTTCCTGTGTAGCTAAGTGCTTCGAAGCTTTGAAGTTGGGTGCTTGTGGGAATTCTGCCAGATAAGTTGTTGAATGATAGATTCAGGAAACTGAGAAAGGACAAATCAGACAAGCTTTGTGGGATTTCACCAGAAATGTGGTTCAATGAGAGATCAAGTGATTCTAACAATTTCATTCTTCCCATGTCTTTTGGTATCTCTCCAGAAAGAGAGTTTTTAGACAAGTTCAAAAACCTCAAAGCAGATAGCTTGGAGATTTCAGATGGAATAGCTCCAGACAGCTTATTACTTGAAAGATCAATCATTCTCACTAGTATCAAGTTGTCTCTGTACTCTAATTCATCTCCTTTGGGAACTAAAACAAGGCTTTCTCTATAGTTGTTATAGTTGAAGTCAAAGCCATAGTAATACTTCAAAGGGTTACCAGAGAAGTCATCTTCACCAGTCATTGCCTTCAAGTTATCCAAACAATTTGGAATGGTTCCTGACAGGCTGTTGTTGGCAAGGTCCAGCACAATGAGGGAAGAAGGTTGACACATCTTTTGAGTAATACCGCCTTCGAACTTATTGGACCGTAGACGAAGAACCATTAGATATTGCAGTTCCCACAGCCAAGATGGTAATGTGTCAGAAATTTGGTTGTTCCCCATGTCAATGAGCTTCAACATAGAGCAATTTTGCATAGTTGAAGGAATATAACCAGAAAAGCCATTGTCATCTAGCAGCAAAGACTCAAGTGCAGATAAGTACCCAATGGAGCTTGGAATTTCACCAGACAAATTGTTTCCACCCAAGTTCAAATGCATTAAAGCTTGCCAATGCACCCAACAGTGACCAAGATCACCAGATAAGACATTATTTGAAACATCAAGTACTGTTAACTTATTAGTAGCATTCCTCTTTTCACAGAAAAAAGGAGAAATTGGTCCAGAAATTGAGTTATTGGCAATATTCAGCACTTCAACATTGGCAGACACACTTGGCAATTGACCCTTGAATAGATTAGAACTCAAATTTATGATGCTGGAATTTAGGAAGACATTAGACAGGTCTCCACTAATCAGATTGTTAGACAGATCAAGGAAATCAATTTGTAAAGTCAAATTCCAAAACCAACTTGGAGCCAAGTCTGAGATACCTGCCTTGGACACTGTCAACACCTTGAGGGAACTTTGCATTTTTAGCCATGCTGGAAACTTTGGCCCTACTCCACAGGAGCTCATTAGAACATATTCAAGTTGAAAAGGTGGCACCCAACTAGAGTTGACTCTGAGATACAGGTTTGTTGAAGACAACCTCAGCTCCTTTAACTTGAAAAGTTTAAGAAGATTTGATTCTTTTATTGGTCCTACCAACATATTAGATGAAAGGTCTAATGTCACCAAATTTGAGAGAATTCCTAGAGTTACAGGCATACCACCAGTCAGAGAATTAGCTCCAAGATTTAATACCTGCAGGTTTCTGAGGAATCCAAGACTCTTAGGAATAGTCCCATTGATTTGGTTATGACCCAGATTTAAAGTCCTCAAGGATGATAAATTTGCAAATGATGAGGGAATTGGACCTGTGATGGTATTGTTACTGAGATCCAGAACTTCAAGATGCTTGAGCTGGCCTAATGAATCTGGAAGTGCCCCACTGAGTTGGTTGCCCTGTAAGTCTAGAGTTTTTAAGGTCAGAATGCTTGATATCATTTGAGGGATTTCACCATGAAGGAAGTTGCTGCGCAAAACAAGTTGTACAAGATTTGTACTGAGATTGGAGAGCCATGAAGGGATTTCTTGATTGAGATTGTTATTTGAAAGATCAAGCACTTGGAGATATGTGAAGTTGGTTTTTCCATTTGGTGGGGTTAAGTTATTGATTTGACAGTTCTCCAAGTGTAGTTCTGAAAGAGAAGGAACTGTAGTGACTACTTGAAGCCAATCAACTTCTTTATGAAGGTCCACACCACTCAAATCAAGGTAATCTAAGGAAGAGAGTGTTGATATCCAATTAAGGTTATCCACCTGAAGAGCATAATTGTATGCAAGATTAAGGTACTGCAGGTTTGAGAGATTTCCTAGCTGATGAGGGATTAGTCCCATGAACCCACTTAAGCTAAGGTCCAAGTATCTTAGACCCTCCATTGAGCCAAGAAAGCTTGGAATTTGAGTATGGACAAAATAGTTTAAACTTAAATCCAAGTGAATCAAAGATTTTAGTTCCAGCAAGGAAGGACTAATCTCACCACCTAACTCCATGTAAGGAGAGTCAAGAGGTGTGCTAAGATTGAGTTCCATGACTTGACCTGTGACATTGTTGCATAGAACTCCTTGCCATTTACAGCAATCCACTTGTTCAGACCATGATGAGAGCCTGTTTGAAGGGTCTGCTAGTCCATGCTTGAAGCTGAGGAGTGCATTCCTTTCTTTCTCATTGCAAGTCATGTTGAGGCCTGTTGCTTTGCATGCACTGAAGTGGAACATTGTTACAAGGGATATGATCAAGAGAAGAACTGGAGTTGCACATAGGGCTGCCATGAGGATGCAGTAACACTAGAGGAAAAAAATGTTCAATCCACAATTTGATAGTGCAAAGTTGGTATTTAGTACTCCCTCCGGACCTAAATATAAGCAACAAAGTAACTATATTATTTGGACTTAAATATAAGCAAAAATCAATTAAGTCAACACTATTAAATGTTAGTATTACAAAAATCAAGAAAATTAACCAATCAAACCAATTCTCCATTTACTTTTCCTGGAGCATTGCATATTCCCTAGACAATTAACTCTCTTTTTTACACAAATCAAGATAATCAAACTAACTTAACTAACTTTCTTAATATGTGTGAATTTAGTTTTTTTTTGCTTATAATTAGGTCCGGAGGTAGTACTAGTGCCGTGCCTATCATAGTAGGGTTTAAATGTGAAATTTATGATTATTAATGATGGTCGCAGACATAGTTAGTGGTATGTCAACAACATGTGTCATATATATAGGAATAAAAAGACTAAAGTCTAAACGGGGCTTGAATGTATGCACTAGATTATAAAAAAGTAGGTAAAGACTACGTCAAGAATCTGTGTGCGTGTAAGAAATGTTATTAGTTACTGCTCATTAAGATCAAATAAGGCACAATTCCTCCTATCCTACTCTGAAGATAGATATGTATCTTATATAGGTTCAATTACTTGCTTGGTCCTAAACTTTTGGAAAAAAAATACATATATGGCATTAAACTTAAAAATTTGTAATTGAGTAACTCATATACATCTCTATTAGTATTTTGATAAGTTTGTGTAATAGTTTTCTAAGTATTATATTTACTCGTACATTTGTGAGTCCTTGGACTCTTTTTAAAAAATTCAAATAGATCTCAATACCTTTTGGAAAAAATTTAAATAGATCTATATATTTTTTGAAAACCCAAATGAAACTCCAACGTAGATGTGTATGAAGGATCATTTAACAAACTTTTATAGTTGAAGGGTCTATTTGAATTTTTTTTTTTTAAAAAATTAAGGACCAAATAAAGTAATTAAACCTAATTTATGCTTAGCAACACACTCATCACCGACCCTTTATGATATGAGGCTCCGAAGCTATTCATCGGTGTCTTAACCAATGATAGCATGGCCCAGTTCCCAGTTTAACAATTTTGAATTTTATGTCTAAGGTCTAGCAGGTCTTCCATTTTTGTCCGTTTATTTTAGTGGAGAAAAACCAATTTTCAAGTTTGGACACTCACTACTATAACAACGACAGGGTGATTTGAATCTCTCGCGTATTTCCAAATAGTGCAGAAGATATTGGTTCAGTGGTTATCTAGAATGCCTTTTTCAGCAAGTCATGATGGCAGCCATAGGGCCCCTAATTAACAAACCCATTAGCGCAAGTAGCGATTACTGAGGTCCATGAGAAACAACATTTTGGATTTTTATAAAGAATTCCACATCTGGTTTTCGATTCAATTATATAATAATGCTGAGCAATGAGCTATTCACAGATTGGAAATCTTGAAACCATGACGCCTACTTTGTAGACCAAAACCATCCTCCTAGTTATGCACTTTTCTCTTCACAATATATAAAGTTTCTAATCATATTAGTTTACCTGTAGACTGTAGTAGATGTAGCAGAGCCAGGAAGATAAGTTATTGAAGCCATCATTTCTTTCTATTCTTGGCAATTGGTGCATCTAGAAGGCTATAAGTTATGAGTTATGACTTGATATGCCGAGTGTAAATTAGTAAAATATGAATTTGGTTTCTGAAATTGGCACTATCACTTAATTTAATCTCCTGCATTACCAAAAATAAAAGATAAATTCAATCTTTAACCTTGATAACTGTCAATTAATTTGGTATCTGGCATTATTGGGTAGTAATCAAATCTGACACAATATCTCACGTGACATGTTAATTGTTAAATGCTTGCTTGACACTTGTATAGCAAACCCACATCAAAACGACATCATTTAACTCATAAAAAAGCTTATAAAAAAAAAATATATATATATATATATAACTCATAAAAAAGAACCAAAACCAAACAGTATATTGGTTGCAATTCAGCTTTCAAGGACCAAAGTGACCTATTGTACCAAATTTTAAGAATCAAATTGATCGATTGGACCAAGTTTTAGAGACTAAATCGATGTTATACTCGAAGAAAAGATCAAAAGTATTATAGCTTTGGCTGCAATCACCACCTCCATTTTTCAAATCCCTGTACCAAAACGATATCGTTTTACCTTTGTAAAAAATAAGTTAGGTGTCTAAAATGATGTCGTTTTACCATTAGGAGAGAAAAGTTTTGAAATTTCCCCCAACTTTGGAAAAGTTTTGTTGGTAACGTCTCAATTTATAATTCATTGGACATAGTTTTTTTTTTTTTTTATTTATTGATGGTTGTGAAGGGTGCTTCATACTTGTGACATTGATACTTTCTATAAATAGTCTTCAAAGAAGTTTTAGTTACATGTTATAGAAGTTTTTTTTTTTTAATGTTCTTCAAGGTTACATTTGCAAGACCAACTCAAGCATTGGTGAAAATATTTCATTCTGCAATTTCAATTGTATTACTTTTATATTTAACAATCATGTTGAAATAAAAATTGGACATGTGGGTAGAAAGCAAAATGTCCTTGGCTGCAACTTCTTGCACAATCTTTTCGAAAAGTTGAAGGAGTATTTATATTCAAATATGCAATGTTTTTTGCTTTTTACTTTAAGTGTAACATCAATTCAATTCTTGAAACTGCTTATAAAAAAAATTCAATTCTTGAAACTCAGTCTAATTGGTTAATTTAGTCCCTAAAATTTGGCTCAATTGATCGATTTGTTTCGTGAAAGTTGAATTGCAGCGAATACTGACGTTTGTTTTTTTTTATTTTTAAACAAAGGTTAAACGACATAGTTTTGATAGGCTTTTGCCATGTAGGTGTCAAATTGGTGCTTAACATGTCACATGAAACACTTTATTAAGTTTGACTGATGTCCACTAACATCAGGGATCAAATTGACGAATGATTGTCAAAGTTGGAGAATTTTTTTTTTTTCAATAATAGCAGGAATCAAATTGATCGATAATATGAATCTCAAGGATCAAACTAATACTTTACTCGAATTATCCAGGTCTTATCAATATTCAGATTTCATAAAAATGACATAAATCTTAAGAGGTTGAATTATGATTGGTAGTTTTTCGAATTTACTTGATTGTTTTAATGATCGATTAATAATCAACAAAAATGATTGTAATGCATCAATCTTTGTATATTAGTTTAATACCTACTAATAATGTATACATTTTTACTTAATAATGTGTACCATGTGTATAAACTACAGCTAATAATCAAAGATAATACTCCTATGAAGTGAATAAAAGTTCAAAATGAGAAAATAATGGTGTATCCATCGTGATTAGTCAAAGTGCAAGAGTAAGAAAGAGTGTGTGAAGGAATTAACTCAAGAAATCTCTTTGATTATGAGACAATATCCCAGCGAGGCTTCTATATTCATGCACTTGCATGTTATTGTTTTCCCTGGGCTATTCGTGCACTTGCATCCTATTCTTTTCTCTGCACCAAGTTATCAACATCATCTACAGAAAAAATAAAAACGTTTTACTTTTTGAATAATATAACTCGTTAGAGGACAATTTGAGTTGTACAAAATAGTAAGGTCAAATATGTACACAATTTTGATCATCTGATTACTATTAATCCTACTTTATTTTTTATATACTTGGCTTTAAGTGAGAAAACATTATTCTGGACAAAATTGAAATGTTCGACCCAAGTGGGCTTCTGTGGATTCGCATAGCACCCATAGAATTATGTTTTTCCTCACCTTCTAGTTTCCTTCCACAACCAAACAGAATTTCCATTATTTTTTCTAAAATGTAACACTACACGACCTTCCAATTTCTAATAAATTCAAACCTGTGACAGACCTTTCACATGTAGCATAAACAACTTACTTTTTTCTATTTATAGTTTATACCACTCTACACATTAATTCATCAACAATGAAAATGGCTTCCAGTTCCAAATACCTCAGAACCAGTCTACCCCATTTGCTAGCTTTATCTATTGCATTGTTATTGATTATTAGTCATGCAAAAGGGGATTCAGCTGAAGAGAAACAGAAATGTGCAGAACAATTGACTGGTATTGCAACATGTCTGCCATATGTTGGTGGTGATGCCAAAGCTCCCACACCAGATTGTTGTAGCGGTCTCAAACAAGCCATCATCAACAATAAGAAGTGTGTCTGTCTTATTGTCAAAGATAGGGATGATCCTGACCTTGGCTTAAAGATTAATATCACACTTGCTCTTGGCCTGCCTTCTCTTTGCAAAGCTCCTGATAATTTCTCACAATGTCCTGGTATGTTTTATCAATCCCATTTTTTTTATTTGGATCATATCATTTTCCTTGAGAAGTACAAGAGTGTTATTCATAGACAGATATAGTATTTGGAAGAGCTTATAAAAAATTTATTTGAGTTTATGAGAATAACTTACGCAAATAAACTTATACAAATAGTTTGTAAAATCGGTTATGATCTTCATATAATCTCATGTTACCTTATTGCAATAAGCTTGTCAAGAAGTTTATAAAAATAAGTTATTTTTAGCTTATTTAAAAAAAGTTTATTGAATAAGTGTTTGATTAAGCTGTTTACATAAACGCAAATCATTTTCCATAGGCTATGAACTGGTCTACAAGTCATGTAGTGAAATAACTTGTCTTTTATCTTTCATTACATGACAATAACATGTCATAAGGAAGAAAAAAGAATAGGCCTTAAATCTACCAATTTTTGTCTATTGCTGAAGCTATCTCAGTTGAAATTCAACTCTGGAAGTTGAAACTATATGGAGCCTGATTTTATTTTAAGAATTTCAATTTGAACTGATTTGAACAGCACTTCTTCACTTGGATCCCAAGTCAGCAGAAGCTCAAGCTTTTAATCAACTGGGTCAGAACTCTAACTCCAATGGTGGCTCCATCAGTCCTTCTCCCAGTCCTGATGGTAATGATCCTTTTTAGTACCTTTTTTTATTACCACTTTGGCTTAACTGTTAGTAGATTTTGGCATTAATAACAATTATTATTTGTATTTTGTGGATTCAGCTGAAGGAAGTTCCCAGAATGGGAAAAACAAGGGGACAGGAGAAATTGGCACAGCAAAGAATGGTGCATCTTACAGGGGAGAGAGTTTGATAGAAAGTTTGGTTGCAGGGCTTCTAGTTTGGTTCTTTTGGGCATAGCTCAAGTACTTTAGATCTTTTGTAGTTTTTGTCTGTTGTTATTGGTTATTATAGTAACAATAATGATATCTTATGTCATTTTTCTTCAAACCATTTTTACATTTACTTTATGATCATTGGACAAATCATCTATGCTTCAAAAAAAAAAACAATAGAAAGACAATATAAAATTAGGGCTACGTCTAACATGAGGGAGTTAGGAAGTCCCTCATAGCTAAGGGACCTAAAATGACCGGGTCTTACCGGTGAACACCCACATGCACACAGTGGCACTCTCATAATATTAATTACAAATTCACAATCCTCATCCTGTACATTTCGCAGACCGACACACCACGATCCCTTTCATATTTAATTAATCTTTTCGCCACAAGATCACTCCACGAGATTTATACCCATCGAAACATTATGATCAAAAATATCCAACGAAACATTCTTCGAACTTGTTGAAAAAAATCCGAACTTGCTGCAAAAAAAAAAAAAACAACTTGATAAATATGGAGTGGATCGACCAAAAGGAGGGATAACTAAACCATGTTTTGAGTTCTACAGTTGCAAGTGAGTTTGGAGTATGGACCCAGAAGATTTGTAAAAGGGTTCAGTCAGATTTCAGAAGTACCAAAATGCTTTCTTTTGCTTCATTTTAAGTGATGAGTTTGCATTTATTATGCTAAATCATTTTGGGACACCAGATCAGATTTTGTATTAAACATTATTGCATGTGTTTTGGGTTCAAATTCATGGATCATTTGCAAGTTCTGTTTTTGGTACAGTAAATTCCGGTCCGGTGGAGGGTTGGACGGTGGGGTGGAATGAGATGGGTTGAGGAGATAAGGGTTGTGGCCTTGTGGGTCATGCGTAATAAGGGTGGTTTTGATATTATAAATATATTTGTTACATCGAAAGTAGGAAGGGACGTGACTTGCGTGTGCAGCCACTTTTCAGTTCTAAATATGCAACCACTTTTCAGTACGGGTGTTAACCTGTTCTACATGTAGCCATAAGATTATCTTAGCCATTGAATTTAAAAAATGATATATCCAATGGTTATTTAAGGTCCCTCACTTATGAGGGATTTAGTAGCTCCCTCATACTAGAACAACCTAAAATTAGAATTTAGATGTTAAAAGGTGATATGACAAAAAAGTGATACGATGAATATTTTCCATATATCAAGCATTTTGCCCTGTCTTGCAAAAAAACAAATGTGTCTGTTTACATGGATGTTTCTTTTGCCTCTGATAATCACTTGGCCGCCGCCAAAGTGTTTTCCGCCTCTGCGAGTTATGATTAATCTTGTTCAAAATTAAAGAAGGAAAAGAGAACATACAGATTCGACCAGGTTTTCTCCATACATAAAAGTCAGGATTCAAACCCCTGACCACTTGCTTAAGGTATCCAAGTCCCTTACCACTTGGATCAACCACATGTTAGTTTGGAAGCTTGTCTAATTGAACTAGATTTTGGAGTCAATATTTTAAACATTGCGGTTAATTGAATACTTCATACAAACACCCAGTTAAGAGTGTGGTTAAATTGCTGCAGTTTGTTTCATTGCGCCATAGTCAATTAGTGATGTTAGAGTATTATCTTTCATTTAATAAATTTCCTTCACAGATAATATAAGCTTCAACAATGGAACATTAACAAGCTAAATACTTTTTTTCGTAAAGTCATGGAATCTAAAACTCATAATTATCATAAACATGAAACAGTTTATTTAGCCATATATGATACAAGATGTATTCTTCTATTTATATAATCTATTAGAATAACTAAGTATAACTCACCCCAATATCTAATATCTCTAAAAAGAACATACATATTTGGAAGTGGAAGAAATCTAATATAATGAATATGATCACTACAACATCAAATTAAGATTTCATACTTTGTTTCCCCCAATATTTTGTCTCCCACAATTCCACTTGTTGAATTGAACCCTTTTTTCTCCTCAGTTGCTCATGCAAAGATGGAGGGTCATAAGGGGGAGGCATGGTGCAGGGGTTGGCGTTTGTAGGACCCTTGACCAATGATTCCATCATAAATTTCTTTTCTAACCCTTCTGCTTTACAGACCATGGACTCCGCACATAGTTCAATAGCTTCCGGACTTAAAGAGGGTTTGTATCTAAAGAGTTTACCATACGAATTTAGCAGATGAAACATGTAGTCATATACATAATCCATCTTTAGTTCTTCTTGAATGAAATCACTTGCCGCCTTTCCAATATTTTGTGCCTGATGAATTCCAAAAAACAGGATTGAGATATGATGAAATTCAACATTTAATTAGATACAACTTATGCACATTAGTAATATAATTCCTACTTGTCCTTTGCTCTATGTACATATTATATAGTAGGAGCATAATTATACGGATTTTGCAATGATATAAGCTATGAAATATGCTAAGATTTTAACCAAGGTAAACATATTAGATTACAAAAGGTGTTGTAAATGAAGTCCTCTCAACTATCACATTCAGTTACTTTTGACCTGATGTTTTAGTGATCAACCATTCAAAGCAATATATATACTCAGAAGTGAAATATAGTCTAGATTAAGACTTTTAAGTTTGGTAAGAATTATATCACCTCCTCAGTGAATTAGTATAACTTCGAAATTACCTTTTCCTTGTGACTATTGCCCCAATCCACAGCAAACTTAATGGACTTGCACTTGTCATCTTCCTTAATAGGCCAATAGTGGTGCACCGGAATCAACCCTCTTGTGAAAAAATCATAGTAATGGGGTTTTACAATTAAAGTGACAGAATCACATGCTAGAATGTATTTTTCACTGACAGACCAAGCAGACCCTTCAATGTACACCTTATATCTGCACACATCATGATCGGTATAATTTTTTCAGTCACAAGTACTATGCATATCCAGTGACCAAAAATATATTTTGCCATAGCAAATTATAATGTGCAAAGTTTGAATATTATACCTATGAGTGCATTGGCTTGCCAAGTCTGATTTCTTGTACCCTTCTTGTGATTCCCGTCCCCAATCCTGGAACCAAATTTCTATTTGTTAAGATGCTAGCTGTAATCCACTAATGGATTTATATGTACAAAATTTTGTAACTTTCATTAGCAGAAATTGACAATTGAGCTCTAGAATTTCCAATACACACATAGAACAAAGCTAAAATGATACCTGGGCATATAAACGAGCATTCCATTCTTGTTTGTCAGAAACATTGCATTTCATGAGGTCTTGTCGTGTCTCAGCCACAGTAGGATTACCTTTCCAGTAAGCATAAGGCTCTCTATTGAACCATGATTTTCTCTTGTTGCCTTCTTTCAACTCTCCCACCAAAATCTCCCATGGCTTTATGTTAACCTCAGGCCTATACAAGAGACAAAATTTGTCATCAATGTTAAAATGCACTTCTTCTTTTCCCTTTTGTAGAATATGAATCATGAACAATTTGAGTGAAGTGAATTACAAAGAATGTGTGTTTACATTTCGCTCCATTCCAAACCCCAGATTGGAGGGTGTGAAATTTTGAGGGTTTGAGTGGTAAGGAGTGGTTTGAGGTTTTCATCCTTAATCATTCCGTTCCATTACTTAAAAAAACTTCCTAACAATGCATTAAGGTTTTTTTTATCACTTCACTTCATGCAAGCAAACATAGCCCAAGTGTAAGAAACATTATTATTATTATTATTATTATTATTATTATTATTATTATTATTATTATTAAAAAAAAAGGTGTTGTCTAAGGTGCACCACCCACATGACAGATTGTGGGCCAATCATTTTGTCATGTGGATTATTTGACTTTTCAACCCATATTGTATTTTTTTAGTAGTCAAAATATACTGCATTTGTATTTGGTATTTGTGGATTTAGTATTTCCAAAATACACCATCGTCGGCGACTACCGGTCACTACCGCTAGCAGCTGCTGTCCACAACCACAGGCCGCTGCCGCTAGCCACCACTGTCAGCCGATGGCGACATCGACCACCATCCATGTATTTTGAAAAAACTAAATACGCGAGTACCAAATGCAAATGCAGTATATTTTGACGGCTAAAAAAATATAACATGGGTTGAAAATTCAAATGATCCACATGACAAAATAATTGGCCCACAATCTATCATGTGGGTGGTGCACACCATAGCCTTTACCGTAAAAAAAAATACTTAATTGCACTTTTCGTCTTTAAAATTTTCAAACGTGTGATTTTGATCTCTCAAAAATTTTAATTGAACATTTAGTTTTCTAATTTATTAAATTATGTAAAATCAGTCAAAACAACTTAAAAAGGACCAGGTCTAAACAGCCAAAAAAGGATCGATTTTGCACAATTTAATAAATTAGATGACCAAATGTGCAATTAAAATTTTTGGGGACCAAAATCACATATTTAAAAAAGTTGAAGGACGAAAAGTGCAATTAAGCCTAAAAAAAATGAATTGACTAAAAAAGAATTAAAGAAAAAGAGAAACTTAGTAATTAAAATGGGCTTACCATCCCCAGAAGGACCAATCAGGGAAGACAAGATCCATGGTGGCATCATTACCACAATATCTGAAGAGTGGTGGTGGGTCCGTAGCATTAGGCCCACTGTAACTATCAGATAAAACCACAGGCCAATCAACACAATCAAACATGAGCTCCATATCAGGCACCATGCCGGGGTACTTCCTTAACAACTGTAGGATCCCCCACAGTGTAAAAACATCTCTTGTTTGAAAGGCTTTCTCATATGTCTCCAAATAAGCCTTTCCCTTCAATATCAAAAGCTTGAAATTTGCTGTTTCTTTAGCCCTATCCACCATCTCCTTTGTTATGCCACTGTGGGCCCAAGGCCTAAGATCTTCATGGATCCAACGGAAGTATTCTGGACACGTGGAACCAGGTGAACGGTCCTGATCGTCCCCTGAGATTGGATGATTGGTGGGACATGTTTTGGTGAGGTTGTATGCACCGCAGTTCAATGGGATCTCTAGTTGTTTTCGGGGCTTTTGGGGTATGAAAGGACGCGTTTCGTATACTGTGGTAGTTAGTATTGGTATTTTGGAAGATGAACCTCTTGAAATGACCTGCTAAATACAAACACAAAATGACCATAAATTAGAGAACAAGGATTTAGATTGAGACTGTGATGTTTTTTTTTTTAAAATTAAATAAATTCAAAATCCTTGAAAAGTCGAATGAAGATTATGATAGAGGAACTATAAAAATAAAAGTTCACAACTAGAGCTTGCCATTGATTCAACGCATGCCCCTTGCCCCTATCGTATGGCAACACGCCATTAGATTAATTATGCACACAGATATTTTCTAAAAAATATTTTTAATATATACATAACTAATTGTACAAAATATGTTTAAGGGAAGGAATCAGCACGACACCACCTATACTGGCCACTGAATCCGTCCCTAGTCACACATACACATATAAAAATTAAATGCTAACGAATGTACTTAGGATACTTATTAAGGAACCAAAAAAAAGAAAAATCTTATTGAAAAGTGGTGTATTTGATGTCTTGAGAAGATAAACACTTGACTTTCCAATGAAAGCTTACTATTTTTGGATTCCTTAACCAGTGTCCTATTATAATTAAAAATTTATACTGTCACATCAATATCTTTAAATACAAGGTTATACATAGTTTAAAGGTTTTATCTTTAAATTTTATTTATTTGTCAAAGGTTCTGTCTAATTTTTTTTCTTTCTAAATTACACCGCCTATTGTGATTAGTTACATTTATGTGCATTTGGCTCGCATAACTCATTGATTTAATACAAGAAATTAAGAATAGTACTTACACATCCACAAATAGCCAAAACCCACCAACCACAGACAACAACGCATCACGCACGTAACTTGAAAGTTTAACTTTAAAAACGCAAATAAAATACTGTTAGTTGCATGCAAATGTTAGCATTAGAGTTGCTTCAAGAGTTAGCCAAGGTTATTAAAACTAGCTAGAAAAGTGAGAGGAAAACACGCGTCCTTGTTAGGTGCAGTGCATTTCTAGCCTAGTACCGTTAAGCCAGCTTCATTTAATACGTTAAGGGCAAAAAACAAGTTATGGGGTCTAACATGAAACAGGTGGCACATAATTATAAAGTTCACGATATTTGAAAGTCATGAGTGGTCCAACTTTCTTGGTGTGTGTCATCAAGATTTGAAACACACGTGATCTACAAAGACATTTTTTTTCTCTATTGTTGTACAAATTACGCTCTTCTAATTTCTTTACGTGGCTAGCCGACACTCGGGGCGCATGTTAGGTCTTGGAATTTTTTCTAGCAAGAAACCCTAAAATCCCATCTCGATTCATCTAAAACCCTGACTACCCATTTTGAAGACCCAAAAGGCCAAAACTGAACAGGTTACCTACCTCAACAGTTTTTTTTAACTCTATACTTTTTTGCATTTTGACTTTGTTAGCAAAACTTAAATTGGTCACATTTCTATCCAGACACTCAACTAAGTTATACCTAATAGGCAATGGTCCCTTTACTCGTACACTTCTTCATATTATTAATTTAATTTCCTGTAATCTAGTGTTTTAGAATTGAGTATACAGCACACTCTTAAGGTGTGTAGTTACGGACCGGCATAAGATTAAAGATTATACAAGGTCTTGTTTTAGGCTTCAGCCCCCCTCACTCAACCCTTACATAGTTCACTAATAAATTTTTTTTTATTATAAGATTGTTTTTGATACCTAACAAAAATTGTACATATAAGATTCCTTCCATGATTTGTTTATTATGAAATTTCACCTAGCTTTATGCCTCATCTTATGTCAATCCTGTTACGTTAAATTGTCTACTTAAAAAATGGGCAACAACTTGATCGGGACATGCTTATACAAAGAAAGTTATTAATCACTCGTCTTGTACGCATGCATGTATCTCTCTCTCTCTCATTTTCTTATACGATAAATTAAAATATAAGTGTGTAAAAATTAGAAGGAAAAAAAAACAATTCAGCTGTGTTATTAAAATGGTAAAAGCACATGACTTCCACTCTACGGTACCGGGCATGTGATGGTGTTGAAAAGAGAGGGATAGATCTCCACCCCCTCTCCCATCCTTTCCCTTCACTTGGGCCCCGGTGGGGCACCACTATGGCCTACCTTAGGGTAGGGCCTCCTATAGGCCCAATGAGATCGAGTTTAAAAAATATCAAAAAAAATTATACAAATGAGTATGAGAGATAAATATGTATAATTAATTAATGAGTAATGAGTAATGATATTTGGACACAAAAATAGTGTTAAACACCATATAAAAGTACTCCTCCCTATTGTTTTGGGTTGGAGACGCTTCAACACAAAAAAAAATGGTATTGGATACTATTTTTGTGTCCAAATATCATTACTCATTAATCAATTATGTGTATAATTGTATGTATAACATTTTTTTAACACATTAGATCACCAATAGGTTAGGGGGCTAACGGAGCAAACGACAATGTCGTTTCACTCATGCATGCCTCAGCCCAAGGGAATTCACTCGCCTTCTAGAGGAATTCCCATCTGTCTGTGCACTGTTTCAGACAAACGCAACGTGGGAAACCAACAAATAACGTTAAAAATAGAAAACACGTAGACCCAATCAACGTTTGATGCAAAAACAGGGTAATTATAGAATACTACTCACATGTGTGTCGAGCAAGCGCGTGTAAAATAACGCGCCGACGATGAGGACGACAGAGAAGACGAGCACAACAGTGGATCTCGACAATGACTTAATAAATGGCCTCATGATTCCGTCTCTGAAATGACGAAAAAGCCCCGATCCGCGATTCTCTTGCACAAGCATGACGTTGTTCTCTCTCATGCTCTGCCTTTTTGTGTTGACGTTTTTGTCCCAGTCTGATTCGCCACCCTTTTGAGATTTTGAGCTTCTTGTTCCTGAAATGATGCAAAGATGCAAACTTTGACACGGTTCCTCAATTGGGTCGGTGAGTTTCAGCTGATTTGGATGCTTACCTTGAAGAGATGAGTATAGAATGAAGAAGATCACAACAACAGACACAAAGATAAAGAGAAAATTTAGAAATGAACCTGAGAAATTTTTCTATGCTTTAATTGTGAGGATTGGAGTTGACAAGAATGAGAATGGGTCTAAGAATCTCAAAAAGATGTCTAACTTTTTAACAAACTAAGGACCTGCGGATCGGAGATTCAAAAGAAGGTATTTAACATGAGAGAGAGAGATTTTGGGCAATTACAGAAAGGGGGGAAGAGAAAGCTGAAACAAAGAAATGATGGAGAGCGATAAAGGAAAAGAGAAGAGAGGAGGTGAGAAGAAAGAGGTGAGTGTCAATTCAAAATGCAGATAACTTTTCTGAGGTTGAATCTCATGAGTATATGGATGACCCTGTCTTTACACTGCTGTTTTATTTGATCGCTATTTCCTTATATGAGGGGTGTTTAAAGTCCATTATATCACACTAATTTGGATTGGTATCCCATGCTCTTTTAAAATTTAAATTTTTGTTTTTAAATATTAGGCACAGACAATAAGATTTGAGTTTAATTGGTATGTACTATCAGTATAAAATTTTTACACTGTCAACCAATCACAAATAATGTTATGAATGACTTTTAATGTGATTTGGATAAGAATCAAAGATTTTCAATGGCGTGATGATTTATTATTGATTGATAGTGTAAAAAAACATTTACACTGACAGTGTATATCAATTAAACTTATAAGATTTTCTAAATTAATCAATAACTTTTTGGTTTAAATAAGCTTTTAGTCCTTGGAAAGTTCACCAATTTTAGTTTTAGTCCTTGTAAAAAATATTCTTAGGATTTCGTCCTTATATTTTCTAAAATTTTGTAAATAGTCTCTATTGTTACCCCTGAATACTAGATATCATATTAGATGAATAATTTTGTCAATTTTAATCCTATGGCCCTAATGTATGATTTTATTTCTACTTTTTAGCCAAATTTTGGAGCAAGTCGGACAAGAACGAGAAATTACCTCGATACCCCCTGAGTACTAGATATTATACAAAATGAAGGAATTTAGCAATTTTAACCTTATGTCCCTAATATATGATTTTGTTTCTATTTTATGGCCAAATTTTACAGCAAGTCGGACAGTAAAATAAAATTATCTTGATACTCATGAGTATAAGATAACGGAAAAAGATGACGGTAGGGACTAGTTGCAAAATTTGTGAGATTACAGGGACGAAAACCTAAGAAAAAATTTCACAGGGACCAAAACCAAATTTGATGAACTTTGTAGGGACAAAAACTTATTTAAACCTAACTTTTTTATATAGTAATATAACATATATATATTATTTGTTTTTAAATGTATATCGTAAAATATATCTTAGTTTTAGTTTATATTTTTTAAATATATGATTTAATTATACATAATGTTTAAACTTGTACAATATGTTAATAGTCCAATCAATTCATAAATATTTTCAGAAAAAGAATATTAATTCATAATTATAAATGCATATCTTAGAAAGTTTAACTTTACTTTTACTCTACTTTAATAAAGCTAGAATATAATTAAAATTTTTATATATTAATAAAAAAAAAGCAAGTTTCCTTTCAATAAATTTAATCAAAATGTAAACATAGAATTATTCATGTAATTTCTTACTATGAGAGATATTTAATAGCAAAAAATTAAAAAAGGACACTGCAAGAAAATTATTTAGAATGTAAGAAAGAATCAAATTGTTGTTTTTATAACACTAAACCCTAATTTATTTGGCAAGATTAGAAGCACGTTCCCCATTTCCTGTCATTATAAATCCACGTGGATTATGAAAATGGGCATCCAAATGCAAATAAATAGAAAGAAGTTTTACTAAATTCGATTCAACGTCGGATGAAGATCTTAACTTGATATACTATTATACTAAGCTTGTTTAGGACTTTTCGATCGGCTATAATTAAAGTTAATTAGTTATAAGTTTATCTTGCCATTTGGTATCTGGAAACGATTTTTCTTGCAAAAGCACACATTATTTTCAGCCCGCGGATAATGGATAGGCCGATAGGGCATACCCATCTAATAAGGATGTGAATTTTCTCATATTATTATTAAATAATATGACATGGTTTTAAAAAGAAAAAGTCAGTTTTTTTTTTTTTTTTTTTGAAATATAGCTAATGTGTGCCTTACAACCAAACTTGGCAAATCTTTAAATAATAAGATTTATGTATGTGTCTCTCAAACACGGCGGTCGTATTCTATGAAAGGATCCAAACTCTACAAATAATTGTTTAATATAAATATACACTTAATAAATTTTTTGGTCCCAGAAAATATAGTCACTTTTAGTTTTTAGTCCCTTTTTTTTTCTTTACATTCGATCCTTTTAAATTTTTAAATTTTGCAATTACTCCTTGCCGTCAAGTCTGACCGTTAACTGCTGATGGCAAGGACCAATTGCAAAATTTAAAATGTTAAAAGGACCGAATGCAAAGGAAAAAAAATGTAGGAACCAAAACCAAAATGACCATATTTTCAGGGACCCAAACTAAAAGGACCATATATTCAGGGAACAAAAAGATATTAGTTAAAAAAGGCTTAATATATTCATAAAAAAAAAGGCTTAATATATGAAATGATTTGGGAATAAAACACTTACAACAAACAAACACACTGACCAAGAATGGCCAAGCTGCATAATACCTTACGTGCGTGTGTTGTGTCTCTGCAACTTAGAATGCGATAGAGAAAAACTGTAATGTAGAAACTGTAATACAGAACATGAGAGGGATTTGAAAAAGTGGTTGAAGGAAAGGAATTTACCTTCAGGAAGTTATTGTTGATTGTGGGCAAGAAAACCACAAGAAGTATTCTCTGAAGGCGGATTCCTTTCCTTCATCCATTTTTTCACATCTCTCTCATGTTTTGTATTATAGTTTCTCTCTCTCACATTTTACTCTATCAAATTAGTTTCTCTGCATTACAATTTTTTTTCCTCTATCGCATTCTAAGTTGCAGAGACAGACACAACACATGCACGTGAGGTAATATGCAGCGTTGGTCATTCCCTGCCAGTGTTTTGTTTGTTGTAAGTGTTTTGTTCCCTACTCATTTTATATATTAACTCTTTTTCAACTAATATTTGTTGGTCCTTGAAAATATGGTCACTTTGGTTTTGGTCCCTGCATTTTTTTTACTTTGCATTCGGTCCTTTTAATTTTTTAAATTTTGCAACTGGTCCTTGCTGTTAAGCCTGGCCATTAACTACTGCAACAGGGACCAATTGCAAAAGTTAAAAGGGTCAAATTCAAAGAAAAAAAAAACGCAGGGGCTAAAATTAAAAGTGACTATATTTTCAAGGACCAAAAAGTTGATTAAGCCTATATTTACTAGAGAATAACTCATATAGTCATATGAAAACAAAATAATCCATTCTTAGTCACTGCGTTCCTGACAGCTGTAAATTGTTGTGTTAGCAACCAAACCGGCAAATAGTTTTCTATAGTGAACTCACTAGAGCATATCAATTCGGCCATGCAGGTGACGGAGTCTGGTTTTGCACCTCTATCTCAGAGCCGTTATCAGTTGCAAAGATTTCTTCTCTTTAAAGGTTTTAAAATAAGGTTCACAATCAATAAATTGCAATGTTATGATTTTGATGATCTCTCCAATTGCGTTGTGATCGTAATTACGAACATATTGATCTAATTTTCTCGTAATTATACATAATAACAATAAATCAATGTAACATAATTACAACCGTAATCATAATTTAAAATCTTGTATCAGCCATTAAAAAATAATTTTCTATAGTGAACTCACCAGAGCATATCAATTCGGCCATGCCGGTGATGGAGTCTGGTTTTGCACCTCTATCTCCGAGCCATTATTAGTTGCAAAGATCTCTTCTCTTTAAAGGTTTTAAAATGAGATCACAATCAATAAATTGCAGCATTATGATTTTGATGATCTCTCCGATTGCGTTGTGATCGTAATTATAAACATATTGATATAATTTTCTCGAAATTATACATAATAACAATAAATCAATGTAACATAATTACAACCGTAATAATAATTTAAAATCTTGTATCTGCCAGTAAACAACATAAAGCTACTCAGGGGTTCGATTCCTGGCTCATGCGTATGGAAGAACATCTGTTGGGAAAGATCAATCCCTCAAATGGATCTCAGTACCTCGAGGGATTATTCTCTGGCTCTCGGCCGGAGGATACCCGGGTTCAAAAAATAAATAAAAATAAAGCCACTGTGTTGGCCTTCCCTTTCATTTTTTTATTTATTCTAAACCCACTGTATCCCAATACTATCAACGAAGGATTAATCATTGTTCGCAGGGTGTGGCTTCCGCTGGCCAAGTATTATTTTAACACAGCCAGAAATCGAACCCGGGAGCAAACCAAGTCGACCCATAGAATGTCCCAGGACAGACCTCCCCTTTCAGTTGTGCACAATCAAACAAAAAAAAGTTATATATATATATATTATGGGGATGAGAATAACATTTGAATAATTAGAATTAATCATTGATGCACAAAAAAAAAAAGAATTATTAATCCATTGATATACGATAAAGTATCTCACTTTGTCGACAATAACTTTATTTTATAATTAATACAATTTTTTTTCCTTATTTTATTCTAACTAGTGTATGGATCCGTGCCACACACGTGGAATATACTAATTTTTTATGATTCCATTTTGAAATATGTAATTCTTCTTTTGACAGAAAAATGTGTAATTCTTGATTAATTTTACGTTTTGTGGTTTAAATTTTTTTGTGAAAAATTATATATAAAAAATTGTTAAAAAATATTTTGTCTAAATCGTCGATCACAAAGTATAACAGACATCAACCTAAAAATTATTATTGATACTACAATACATATATTGACATTGACTCACATGTGTAATAATAAGTACATACGGTCTACTACACAATTCTAGTATTAAAAATATAATTTTAAAAATAAGACATGTAAAAAGAATACATAAAAAAGCATAATAGTTGAAAATAGACATTAAAGTTCTGTCGTGAATTTATTTTTTTAAAAAGAAAATTATAATTGAACACTAATCATTTCTTCTCTCACTATCATATATAGTATCATACTTTTCTGAATATTTAATAGTAAATATATATTTTCAAAACAACAATTGCATTTCAAGCTGATAAATCATTTCTCACTGTACTTTGTTTAAACAATAATACTAAATACGTCCCAATGATCTTCATAATGATATGAATTTGTAGAAAAAAATATTTATCTATGATATTATTATTTTTCTTCTATCTAAAAAAATCTATTTGATTTAATTGTCCTCTTTTCTTGTGCAAGTCAATCAATTTACTAAAATATATTTATCTATCACATTATTACTTTTCTTTTATCTAAAAAATCTATTTGTTTTAATTGTTCTCTTTTTCCTGTGCAAGCTAACCAATTTTCTAAAAAATATTTATCAATGTAATATAATTACAACGCAATCACCAACATGTGATTGATCCAAGTGGTAATGAGCTTGAGCCCCTTAAGTAAGTAGTCAGGAGTTCGATCATTGGCTCTGCATATGGGAAAACCTGGTTGGGAGAGGTCAGTCCTTAAATGCCATCTAGTACCTCAAGGGATTAGTTTCTACAGTTGCGTGTAGAAGATACCCCAGAAAAACAAAAAAATTACAACACAATCATGATTTAAAATCTTGTATCTGCCATTAAACAACATAAAACCACGGTGTTGGCCTCCCCTTTCAGTTGTGCACAATCAAACAATAAAACTTATATATATTTGTATAATTAGAATTAATCCATTGATTGCACACAAAAAAAAAAAAAAAAATCCAAGATAGAGGCAGGAAACTCAGCTGAACATCCTTAATCTCGGCTTTGCTAAAAGCACCTCGGGATCCTTTTTTTTTTTTTCGATCTACTTCGAGGAGTATCATATCATCAATCTGAGATGGGGACTTATTTCTCGTGGGAGTTTGTTCGGCATCTTAATGGGTGACATCCCTCCCAGTTGAGATTTTTTTCATATCCAAACCTCCAAACCCGAGACCTTAACTATGAAACGAGAGACCTTTAACCATTCACACCAACCTCAGTTGGTAACCTTACGGTCCTATACCTCATTTGTTAACTCGACGAATGCGATAAAATATCTCACTTTGCCGACAATAACTCTATTTTAAAATTAATACAACTTTTTTTCTATTTTATTCTAATTAATTAAGTGTAATTCTTTGAAAATAAGTAAAAGTGAATATAAAAGATTCTCTTCAAAAGCACTTTTGTCGATGGGCCATCAATGGTTAATTATTGTCTTTAAATTTTAAACCCCACCACTTAATGAAAGGCAGTATTCTTTTCATCTATTAAAGCAATGTTGTAGTATACTCCCTTCGGTCTTTATTATAAGAGGTAAATGATTATATTTTTTTGTCCAAAATATAAGAGATATGTATATATTTTGGCAAATATTAAATGTTCATTTCCAATTTTACCCTTATTTATAATAGAGTTTATATTTACTAGATAATGCAACTTTTCAATACAAGTAGGTTTATTCATTAATTATTGAAATGTTAAATTTATAAATTTATATGAATATTAATTATAAATAGCTTATTTCAATGTATTTTTTTGATCTGTATGTTTTAGGGTTTTGTCTCTTATATACAGGACAGGAGGGAGTAATAAATTAACATATTTTTTTGCCATAAATGACAAACCAGATATAAAACTAGCTAGCGCGCCAGGGTGAGGGTCGCCTGCAACATAAAAGGCCGTCCCTATTTTTCTTGCAAAAGTTAACTCCTTTTTATTTAAAATTGAAAAAAAAAAAAAGAGAAAGAAATTGAGAGAAATACTTTAAAAAATTAAAGTCATTTAACACTATTTTTTGTCTATATTTACCAAAAAAAAATACCAAAGGAAAATGGCAAGTGGCAACAATGATTGGATCGTTTACAACAATGATTAGACTTTTACTTTTTTTTTTTTGTGTGGATGATTAGACTTTTACTCAACAACAACAACGCTAAAGGAGCTTAGCAAATTAATTTTTGGATGAGTAGTGATAAATGAATACATTTTTGGTATCCAACATCGTATATATACGTATTTAAACTTGTTTATTATTTTTTTTCTCTCATCACATATATTTAACACTTGAAAATAACCCACCATCATATGGTGTCTATACTTGATGTTCCAAAAATATGTTTATTTATCCTTACTCATTTTGGATTGATGAGGAGGTAATTAACTTTCTAACATGTATGCTATAACATAATGTGATTGCGGTTGTTAACTTGTTATTGCATTCTGCCATTCTTAACCAATTTTTCCTGTCATAGGTGAGACAAAAATTTAACATACAATTACAGGATGCTACGAGTATTCAAGGATGCTAAATTAGTCAATTGACCATAACTAAAATATAAAAGAAGAGAATTTTATTGTACCCTTTCCTAGTTCCTACCCTAAATGATGTTAATGTTTCCTTGATTTAAGGTCACACATTTATGAATATGTGGTTTGTCTTAGAAATTAGAATAGAGTCTCCTTTGTGCTTCTCAATAATTCAAAATCATATTTTCTTATCCCGAAAGCCTTTTTCCGATCGAAATATTTTAATGTATGTGTGTGTTGAATTGTTCATCTATTAGTGTCATATGATACATCCAGATGGATGTGACTCAGTTGGTTGGACAGGCTGAGATTATAGGGGAGGACCTAAGTTCGAATTCCACAGAACATATTTTTGGGAGGGGCAAAGAACCTTAACTGTTACTAAGCACCCTAGCGGAGATTAATCCTATAGGGGCACAAAGGATTAAAGCTTGTCGAGATACTCCGTGGACCCATTGGGGAGTTAAAAGCCATTATTACGGTGTGTCCAAATCAAAAAAAAAAAAAAAACTATTAGTGTCATATATGCTTTTTTATAGCCCTCGTAAAGTTTGAAAGGAGTGACTTACAAGGATGAAGCTAGATTTGGATAAGGGGGATGGGGGATATTATAAAAATGAATGTTCATCCAACAAATATATATGCATCAAATTTCATATAAAATATTCATATAATTATATGTTTCAAAACATTAATTACATTAATAATTTATCAAAACATAGAACGTTTATCCAACATGTCAAGAAAATCATCTATAATTGAATCTATACTAAAATTTTCAACAAATTTTTAATTTGATGTATACTAGCAGCCAATTCAGTCAAAAATTCATCTTGCACCTTATTGCAAGTGTAGTCTTTACTATATTCATAGCTGAAAAGATTGTTTTGTAAGGTGTAAAAATAGGAAGTGAAGAATAGGATTTACCACTCTATATATCAATAATGATATTTAAACACCCAAATAGGGACACCGTTTTTTTGATGTATGATTGAAAAACTTATATACAAAGAAGATGAAAAAGTAAGTGAGAGATAGAGATAAACACATACGGTGTCCAAAACTTGATGTTTAAATAACACAACTCCTATATATATAAGATGATAGACTTCTGCTTTTGTAATTTTTACCAACCAATGACATAGATCAGAAATAATTTCAAGCCCTATTAGTAATTTTAGAATTAAAAGATAATAATTTTAGAATTAAAAAAGTTTGGGGACACGAATTTCTCCTAATCTACACGTAAATTTGTTCCTGATGGCCCATTATGAGGTAGAGAAGAAGGAGCAATGATTTGGTGCTTTTTGGAGTTTAGTGTCTTTAGGCATTAATAAGATGAGAGCGATAGAAAAAAATGAAGGGAAGAGATGATAGAAAAAAATAAGAGATGAGAGAGATAGAGAGAAAGACACCAAAGGCACCAATCCCACCCAGATTTGGAAGGAAAAAGTAAAGTAAGCACATATTAATACCATTCTCAATTTTTGTATAAATATAAGTAGACTAGCCCACTGAATAGTTCTAGAAAGAACTTAAATTTATTAGGTTCTATAAGTAAGTTTTTATGAGAAGACCAAATAATATCATTTTCAAAATAATAAATACATTATTTCCTTATTGAGAATGCTAACGAGTGTTCTTAGGATACTGGTTAAGGATCTAAAATAGGAAAATTTTCATTGAGACTTAAAGTATTTTATACCTGTGAAGTGTGATAAACTTAGTTTTCAATGAGATTTAACTTTTTTTTTGTTTCCTTAAAAAAAAAAAATACTAATACCCTAAAGATACCCGTTAGCATGACCCCTTAACCCTTTCTTATATAAAATTACTTTTCTTGATTTCTTAACCAATATTCCTAACATTCTCCACTTTATTAAGATTTTAATTTAGTGATTTTAGTAAGTTTGCTTGCCTGGAATCACCCATTTTTATCTTGCATTCGGCATTCACCCACCATTTGGCAGCACATGACAAAGTTGGTTTGCCAAATAGCCAACAATCTATTGACCAAATTTACCAATTTTTTTTTAGAAACGAGATTTAACATTTTAAAAATGTTTAAGGGTTTGAGAATTGGTAGGGGAGAGGAGGGTTCGAGGATGAAGAGAGAGGGAAGGAAGGATAACCCTTCAAAACCCTCCAAAATTCGCTTATAATTCATTTTTAAATAAAAGAACCAAAATTCCCTAATTTGGATGAACTAATAAAATGAAATAGATGGAGGTTTGAGGATTATCTTTCTTCCCCAATTCTTTTCCTCCTCCCCTCCTCCACAAATTCTTCCTCTCCTAACTCTCAAACCGACCCTTAGAAAAAGACTAGGGAGAGTATGCTCTATTCCAAGGTTACATGTCATATGCCGTCACACACCGATAGTACTTTAAACAACATAGCCTGCAGCTCAACCAAACCTGTTGACTTATTAGAAGAGTATAATTTTTTTTTCTTTTGGGGTGGCCAGGTGGGGTGGGGGTGTTGCGAGAATACTGTTGATGCTTTTCAATCCAAAATCAAGTATACTCGTCAAAGAAAAAGCTCAAAAAAAGTATTTAAGAGGAAGTGATGTATTTAACATTTGAAATGTTAAATACTTAATTTTTTTAATAAAAATTTATTTTTTTTGGTTCTTTAAAGAGTGTCCTTATTCTAAAGGTACTTGTTAGCATGACCCTTATTTTATTATGAGTTTTGAAACTTTCTAGAATTATGACCCTGTGAGAGTCCCTTATCTGCTGTTTGTTTTAGTCTTGCATCCCTTAATTGGGGTTCGTTCACTGAAGTCTCTGAATCTGTGATATCACACAGTAATGCATATGATTTTGCAAGCCTGATGTCCCAAAAAGAATTGCAAAAAAGTTAGCATTTCAATTTCTCTTTCTTTCCAGAGACGAAAAATTAATTATTTTTATGAAACAAAAAAAATGTTTTAATGAATTACTTTGTATATGATTCTTAGAATGGCCAACCAGAATAATAAATTAAATAAACATTCCTATAAAACCCGTTTGAATGGTTGCATCAAAACTATCGACAGTTCTTAGCTAAACTACAATATCAAAGGCTAAAATGCAAGAAACCTCTTCAATCAAAGGTCAAATTCAGAAAATCGGATTTAGGTTCTCTACATTCAAAATTCAAAATTCACTATATTCACTACATTTACTCATATACACCATTAGATGCACTTGAATGTGCATTAAATAAATGAAATAACAATGGTCCAACGGCAAATATGAGTGAATGTAATAAATTTTACGTAGGGAATCCAAATCTGTTTTGTATATGCACAAAAATATTGTAGGGAGACAATATGCAAGGTTTGGTAAGTTAGAAGTTGAGTTGTTTTGAACCACATAAGGATTTTCTAAAATTGACCTATATATTAAGGGAACTCCTTGTATTTAAGCCTGTCTTTCACCCAAAAAAAAAAAAGGGTACCCTAACAAAAAGGATGTGATGAAGACATGGCCTGAAAAGGCAACACGCCTACTGGGAGATACCTTTTAAGCATAGGCTTATATGACTTTCAAAAAGAAGCATGCACTAAGGTTAGCTGCACAACGTGATCATCATCATGCTCCTCAATCCATCAACATTGATTGTCACTTATGAGTTTGGCAAACGCATCCTCACATTCTGAAATGATGAGCAGTCAACCTCAGTGCATGCTTCTTGTTGAAATTAATATCAACATAACCAAAAAGGAAATGGTTTTAGAAGCATACATATGAAATAGCTTATCCATCAAATCATGCTCACACTATAATGACAGCTTTTGCTATGCTAGAAAGATCACGAGTAGAAGTGATTCTAGCTCATCTTAATCAATATAAATTTCTTTTACTCGGTACAGTTAATATTTCCATTACTAACAAATGTGGAACAAAAAACAACAGGAGATAAATACAAAAATAAAGAAAATTGAAACCCTCCGGCTACTTCTTCTTCCCTGCTTTTCCTTCCTTTCTCCTTACAATTTCATCAGCATATTTGATACCTTTTCCTTTGTAAGGTTCTGGGGGTCTCCATCTCCTAATGGAAGCAGCAAACTGGCCAATCTCAGACTTGTCATATCCACTAACCGTGATTCTGGTGTTTTCTTCCACCTTCACCGTGAGGCCGTTAGGGATGGTCATCTTTACAGGATGAGAAAATCCAAGATTCAACACTAATTCTTTTCCTTCTACCATAGCACGATATCCAACACCAACAAGTTGAAGTTTCTTTTCAAAGCCTTTAGATACTCCAACCACCAGGTTGTCTGTGAGTGTCCTAATAACATTTATTTGTGAACCAAATGACAGTCAAATATATGAATATCAAGCAAGTGAATTATAATTAGAGAGAAAAAAAATCATATTTGTGTGAATCCAAATCGCAATGCACTGCTTAAGCTTTCAAAGGTGAAACCTATGATTCTAATCATACAAGAAAAGCTTTCACCCATGTAACACATGGAACTGGAATAACAACAACAACAACAATAATAACAATAACAACAATAATAATAATAACAATAACAATAGCGTAATGTCAACCCAATAGATACCAAGAGTTCAATTCCCCCAACATTTAACAAAAGAAAAACGAACAATGTGTACATGGAAAATATATTGCACAAAACTTACTTTAGAGATTACTTAAACATGCAGGCACAAGTCTAACTTGAAACCTTTAGGATATTACTATATCTAGAGTTCAAAAACACAAATAACCTTGAATGTAAAAACAATCTCTGACACTACCAAGGGTTAATTGTAAAAGTTAATCACACAGAGTGAGATTGATGTTCTCACCACCTCCAGATTTAAAAACCTGCAAAGAACGCAAGCTTTTTATCTCGTATACACACACCCAAAGATAAGGGGACAAAAGAGTGAGGGAATCATCAAAAATGCAAGTTCCCAATCAAAATTTAAAATGGAACTCTATCCCCAATATGATTTGTTACTTTCATTTCTTTCTCCTCTCGAAAATTTTCAAAATGACTTACTTGATTTAGAAGGCGTAGGAAAAGAAAAAGAATCCTCGGGATTCCAATAACCAGGGATTCTGGAATTCCTCAAGATTCTAAAATCTAAACACAACATTCTTTATTAATCAATATCAAATCTTAGTAACATAGGCACCTAAGGGGTATTTATAATCAAAAGGATATTAAACCTAATTATATAAAATCCTGATCAAATAATAGTTTTCTGAAAACAAATAATATAAAATCTCTAAAAAATGAAACATCATAAAATCAATAAATAATATAATTATGATAAAATCCCTAAATTATCATTGTTTAAAATAACATAAATATGTTAGAGTCGATGCATCGTTTAGGCCAAGTATTTGAAGACATCGGTTGGTACTTGGATTCGGCCCTAACCCATGTTGGAGATCACATTGACAAGACTTGGGTCTTGGTTGGTTACCCTTTGAATACTTAAAATAGATTTCGCTTGAGGGAGATCATACTAATGTTGGGACTCTCACTTGAGGGGAAGAATGTTGGAAAATTCAACTGTAAATACTGAAGTAACACATTGGTAAAGAATGGGAAGACTTTCAACAAAAGCATTGCTTGTTGACGACTTGACGCTAATACTCATCCCAGTCAAATCATGAGCACTAAAGCATTGCAGCTGGACTGGCTGCAATAGCAGCTCATTGCAGCCAACAATAGTGGCTATGGCAGCTGCATGCCTGCATGCTGTATGTGTGTAAAATTCCCTAAATTATTAATCTCGCTTCAAGCCACCTAGCAGGATAGCAGCACCAAATCAGGAATTTTAGGGCTCTATTGATGGTTTTCATCTTCATTTGCACACACTGAAACAATCTTCAAGTCTTCAATGCTGCACAGCCAGCATTTTAAACCCAAGACTGGTGACCCATCTCTGTTTTGTGAAACCAGCCACAGCCATTAGCCATCCAGCAGTTTTGCACTAATCGGTCTATGTTTCGGACTTGCATGGCAGACTCTTCTGCTGTTTTTCACAGTTCCCACTTCTGTTTTGAACTAGTTCCTCATTTGCACATCTTTATCTGCTATTTTGCACAAGCTCCTAAATAGATCCTATCCAGAACCCTATAGCATCATCCCAGTCAGTCAAAGTTGCTTTACTGATTTTATGAAGATTTCATTGCAACAGCTATCGTTTTTGTAGCTGCTGTTATGCAACCTGCTGTGGTGCTATAGCATTTTTGAAGGTGGTTGCTATGTGCCACATTCTACTAATAATTACTTTTGGTACAATGGCAATTGGCATGTATTGAGACAAAAACAGAAATGAAATATTCACAATTAAAACAAGGGTCGGTAAAATGAAGTACCTAAAGAGCCCATGCATTTGATTGGCCCTTCTGGTTTCGACTGCCTTTCTAATCCTTAGAACCCCCGAGTCCTCCCTATCAACTAGCACCTCCCGAGGATAAGTTAATGCAAGTTCTCCCAGAGGTCCTTTTACTTTTATATCCTGCCCTTCCAATTGGATTATCACATTCGACGGCACTTCAATCGGTTGCTTCCCAATTCGTGATTCCTTACATTCTGTAGTCTTTCTAAAGAAACCAACATGAGGAGCGGTAACACTTGAAACTCCCAGTTTATTTCTCTCACCAAAGAAAACAGTCTTCAAATTGCTGAAATAGGATAGCAAATAGCAACTGAGATTTCTCAAAATTATAAATTACTTACATGGAAAGAATGAGCTTTTCATCAACTAACAAATTTTATCAATCGTATGAATACATTAAAAGAGAATTTAAAAAAAAAAAACATGAGTATCCAAAACAAATACAAGTTAACTTGATGTTATCCTTAAATTCAGAAGTTATTTCCATTCCATATCCTTCAGGCCAATAAGAAAAATGCAATTTTGAAGAAAAATAAAATCTCCTACTATACCATACTACAAGCCTCACATCAAGAATTTTGTATAAAAGAAACCAATGGAGTGGCCACAAAAATAATCTGCCAAAGCCCCTATAATTTCTTTTACACTAAAAGCATGACTATATTCCCCATTAATAAATTTCTCAAGGATTTACACCCCTGTTGAACTACTGAGCAAGTATGGTTCAACTTAACTTGCAATATGGGAAACAGATTCAGAGTCATTATTCTTCAAATACTGACTGTGCTCCTAATAAGCATTTCATCAAATATCCTCAGTGATACAACCATTTAATTGAATTTCAAGCATAGACTAACAAAGAGTATTATTATCTACAACAAACAGGTCATCTTGACAACCAGATTCAATTAATGGGTATCTTTGATTTCAGTGCAATGTAACACTTTACAGCCATATATATATATATATAAGCAATATTTAAGAACGGTAAAGTGCAATGTAACACAGGGAATGAAGAGAGGAAGTTGCATAAGAGAAAGAACCAAAAGAATTAGAATTAGGATTTAATGTTTTTTTTAAACCTGATTTGAAAAGAGGAAGTGACCGAGGAAGCCATTGTGACTCTTGAGTTTCTTCCACCAACAACAAAAAGCCTTATCCAAGGAGCTGCTGTGTTATCTGCTACTACGGTGTGGGGTGACTGGTAATTACGCTTTCTTAGTTCTGACAGAAGACATTTAGAGGGGGCCCCATAATCCTTATTGGACAGTTGGACAATTGGACTATATCATTTAGGGCCGAAAAGCCCAACACCAATTTAAGCTTGAATAATCTTTCCAAATAAAAAGTGGGTTATGTGTCACTGGGTGTGTTTTGGTTCTCACGAGAGGTATCAAACAAATCGTCTGTCCCAAAAAATAGTGTTTTGGTGTCTCCTACCAATCAAAAGCTGAGAATGTGCATTAGTATTAATGTCTTATGATTTTATTCTATTAAGTGACAAATTATAATTGGTAGGGGACAAAGAATGTGACAGGAAAATGTGATAGAGGATCTACATCCCAAAGTGAGATGAATGTTTTTATATAAGAATGAAATAAGCAAATCTGAGTGAGCCTTTGGATTGCATATGAATAGTCAGGATTATAACATAAAATCATGTGACTTTTTTAAGTGATCACATGATCATTAACCAACTTCTAAGTCTAATGACTCAAATTTGTTCATTTCACTCTCATAAAAATTATCCCCTCACTTGATACACTCCTCAATAGTTTAATTTTAACGTTTAATTTTAATACATCGTTAATGTGTGTGAAACAACATCATATTTCATTCTTGTTTTGCATGCATTTTTAGTTCATTTAGGCATTTTTGTTTCCGTTTATGTTTATTTTCATTTAGTTCGGCTAATTGCGGTGTTACTAGTGGTGTTGTGCAGGATTTGTGCTTAATTAACTTAGAAAATGATGGAAAGCTTGAAGAAATGAAGATAGAGCTTAAAAGGGAGCAAAATGGGACAAAAAGATCACTCCGGAAGCATCCACGGCTTGGCCATGGAATGGCCCATGGCCCTGGATTGAGCAGCTGAGCGGAAAGGAACAAACGGACGAGGCAGTAGCGTCCACGGCCTGGCCATGGAATGGCCCATGGCCGTGGAACGCTGCAAGAAGGAGTGGAGCGCACACTCAGCGCATCCACGGCCTGGCCGTGGAATGGTCCACAGCCGTGGATCGCAGTCTGACACAGAATTTCAGTTTCATTTTTTATTTCTTTTTGGGCTTGGACATGTTTTAGACCCCTAGGTATTTATAGTTGTTCTGAATACAATTCTAGGGTTCGGATTTGGTTTGGAGGAGGCACACTTGGAGACTCTTGTTCTTCGTTTTCCTCTTCTTTTCTTCCTTCGTAACAGGTTTGGATGTTCTCTATTTTGAATTCTTGTTTCTTCTTCTCTATGTCTGAGAAGTTTTCTTTATTTCTAGGATTGGGCAATGCCCTTTGGTACATTGATGATGATTAATTAACTTTGTTTATCCTTTTTATTAATTTTGAATGTTCTTTGACTCAATCGTTATTGCGCTTATTCATGTGAGTTTGTTGGCCACTTATTTGCATGTCTTAGATACTTTCGAGGACCTAATGAATTACCACAAAGCGTAAAAGGTTCAATCTAAATTCAATTACCACGAGAGTATGAATTGGTTTAATTGGGCACGGTTTTTGTATCTCGAGAGAGAACATTAGCTAATTTAGGGTAATTCACCTTCAATTGAATTTCAATTTTAATAAAAGGGTTGTCAATTAGGATTCATCTTGTATCATTGTGGTTACCCCGATCCTGGAAGCTTTCTTTAATTTGAAATCTCCTTTCCTTACAACTTGATATTCTTGTCTTAATCTTTTGAACTTTAATATTTTTATTTATTTAATTGCTTGGTCACCACGTTCTCTTCACTCAACAAATATATTCCTTTTTTTTAATTTTATTGAATTATTAAATTAATTGGTATTCATAAACATAATCCCCGTGGATTCGATCTTTTATTACTTGACGACGAAACCGTACACTTGCGGATTTCACGTATCAAGTTTTTGGCGCCGTTGCCGTGGACTGTGTTCTTCTTGAATATTAGTTTAATTTTTATTTTGGTTATTTTAAACATTTTCTTTCATATTCTACATTCTTGCTTTCTCTTAGACTCGTTGCAGGTAATTGTTCTTGTTTATGCGAAGTACTGGACATTTTGGGACTCTTATTGAAGCAAATCCTGAAATTGAAAAGACTTTTCATAGAAGGAGAAGACAACAAAGGTAAAGAGGGAGAGAAATACTTGAAACAATACTTGTCATGGCTGCCCCAATTGATAATAGAGCAGTCAAGGAGTATGCAGCCCCTAATGCTCGGGGTTTGCGATCTGGAATTGCTAGGCCAACCATTGAAGCTGGACACTTCACCATGCCACTTGCCTTACTCTCTATGATAAGGCAGAACCAGTTTGGAGGATTGCCTTTAGAGGACCCGAATGATCATGTGGATATGTTCTTGGAGTTCTGTGAGACCCTCAGGATTGAAGGCGCCTCTGTTGATGCTATCCGCCTCCGCCTATTTCCATCATCACTGAGAGATAGAGCTAGAGCATGGTTGAAGTCTGTGCCCACTGAAACAATCACTACTTGGGACCAATTGGAGCAAGCTTTCTTAGACAAATTCTTCCCACCTTCCAAGACTGCTCATCTTAGGACACAAATCACAAGCTTTACTCAGAAAGATGGAGAGTCATTGTCAGAAGCTTGGGATAGATACAAGGCTTTGTTGGAAGCCTGCCGACATCATGGGTTAGAGAAGTGGTTGATTGTCCACACCTTCTATAATGGGCTCGAATATTCTTCAAAGGTGTCTCTTGACTCCCCAGCTGGCAGAGCTTTGATGAAAAGAAGGCTAGTAGAAGCTTATGAGATCATTGAGAGTGTTGCTGCAAATCATCACCAATGGGAAAATGAAAGAGGTAATAACCAGAAAAATATTTGGGGAGGTAAGTTTGAGGTAGACGGTATTGATTTGATAATGTCAAAATTTGATTCTCTGAATAAGCGTTTTGACAAACTTGAAAAGGCTAATTTTAATGTTGTAGGTGCTACTAACTTCTTTTGTGAGATTTGTGGAGCACAGGGACACATGAGTGCCGAATGCCAAGTTGGAATTGGCTCCTCACAAGATGCATCGGTGGAGCAAGTGGAATCATGCTATAATTTTCATGACTTCAACCAAAAGGGAAGGAATGATTCATATAATCAAACCTACAACTCCGGAAGGAAGAACAACCATTATCTCTCCTACCAGAACAACAATACCTTGAACCACCAATTCCAAGAAGGCCAAGGTAACATTCAACCCACTCTAGGGGTCTCTCATGTACAAAATTCTAAACTTGAGTCTCTTCTAGAGAACTTTGTTGAAGCCCAGAAAAAATAAAATGATGAGTTTAGGCAACATGGTAGGGCTATGAGTGAAGCGATTAAGGACCTAGCATCTAAGGTAGATAATTTAGCAATACATAACAAGATGCTAGAAACCCAAATCGCTCAACAAGCTAGTTCTTCAACCAGAACTCAAGGTAAGTTTCTGAGACAACCCGAGGTAAATCCCAATGAGAAATGCAATGCTATATTCTTGAGGGATGATGAGCATAAGGTAATTTATGAGGACGAGGGAATTTGAAGAAAAGCCCAAGTATGTCCCTCCACCACCTTACCAACCCCCGGTTCCTTTCCCACAAAGATTAGTGAAAAAGAAGCTTGTAGAGAAAGAACCTAAGGTTTTAACTGAGGAGTGCAATAATTTGACTGAAAACAAAATGCCTCCTAAATTAAAAGATCCAGGTAGTTTCTCTATTCCTTTCTCAATTGGTGATGTCAAAATTGATCATGCTTTGTGTGACTTGGGGGCCAGTGCTAGTTTGATGCCACTTTCTGTTTTTGAGAGGTTGGGAATAAATGAATTGAGACCATCTAAGGTCTCTTTACAACTTGCGGATGGTTCCACCAAAAAACCTCTAGGCAACTTAGAGAATACCCCTATCAAGGTTGGGGAATTTCTTATCCCAATTGATTTTATGGTTTTAGACATGAATGAGAATTCTAAATTTCTCATCATTCTCGGAAGGCCTTTCCTGGCCACTGCTAGAGCCATTATAGATGTTAAACATGGGAACTCTCCTTGAATGTTGGGAAAGAAAAAAGTATACTTCAATTTGACTAACTCTTATAAACACATTTCTTTTGAGAATCTTGTGTGCAGGATTGAGTCATTGCCTCCAATGGTGAAAGAGGATCTTAACTCAGACGCCCCTCCAGAACTTTGCTTTGCCAATGATTCATCAGAGGATGATAAGGATGGGGTTGATGAGCCAAAAGATTTAAAGCTTCCGCCTGATAGGAACAAAGTAACGAAGCTTAAGCTGAAGAGAACTAAGAGGAAGCGCAAGTGTCCACATTTGGAGCATGAATTGCTTGATGGAAATTTAAAGAAGGGGATGATTCATTCACTTCCAAGCCCAGATGATCCGGGATAATATGAAGCAGGAGTTGAGCTTATGACTTTAAACAAGTGCTTCTTGGGAGGCAACCCAAGTTTCCTTTGATTTTCTTTTTAATTTCTTCTTTTTCTTTCGATTTTGTGTGTCGGATTGTTGGTTTGATCTTTGTCTCATGGTTCTTGTGTGCACCTCTTCCCACCACCGCAATGAGTCTTATATTTATTTATTATTCCTTCTCTTATTTTAGATTTTTACATTGGGGACAATGTAAATTTCTAAGCTTGAGGGGGTATTTTCATATTGATATTTGTTTTTGTAGTTTCATGCATTCTTATGTTGCCTGTTGCATATTGTATTGCATTTCATTAAAAAAAAAAAATTCATTGCATTTTCACACACATCATCTTTCTTTGCTTTTTAGTTGAACTTTGTGCCATATCTTTCTTGAGGATTTTGTGATGATATTGATTTGGAACCCCATTTGATTGATTCTTGGGGTAGGCAACCGGTATGATTTTTTTTTTATTGATAGTTAAGATAATCTTTTGATGGTTGATAATTAGCATTTGGTTCTCTGAATTTGTGCTTTTCATTGATTTTTGAACATCTAAATGTGAGATTTGAGCCTTCATGGAATGTATACACTACATGATTTTTGCTCCCATTCTTTGTGTTGAGTGATAATTCCTCATTGATTTTGTGCTCTAGAACTTGATTTGAAACCATTTTGAGGTGAATTTTTTGTTTGCATGCTTGAATATGATAAAGGCATCTTAGGTATTTTTCTAGGCCTTCTGAAATAATTGTCACACTTTCATCCATTAGTTGCCCATTTTGAGCCTATTGCATAACTATTTTTCTTGATGCCTATGATGATTCATTGTTGGTAATTAAGTAGAATATTAAATGGAGCAAATTGTGTTTGAAAGTTTTGTTATGAGTTATATGTTTTTAAGTCTACTCCTTCTCAAATAAAAACAAATGTTGATGAAATCTCTCCCCTTAGTTAAACAAAAAAAAAAAAAAAAAGGAAAGAAGAAAAATATGAGAGGAGTTGGAAAACAAAGCTAAAAAAAAAAAGGTTATGAGAAGAAGGCTTGAAAAAGGAGAAAAAGAGAAAGAAAAAAAGGGTTGATTGGAAATGTGAAGTGTTGTTCTTGATATTGAAAAATGCATTTGCTCCATTTTTTTGTTCTATTGGGTTACTTGTGCTTATTGAAAATTTTGTTAGCCCTTTGTGCATACCTTTCTTTCTTTACCCCTCCTAACATCATTCCCATGACCCCATTACAACCATTAAAAGACCTTTTGATTCTTGCATGCTTGTAATTTATTAGTGGAAATTTAGTTTCTTATCAAGCTTATGGAAGTGCATTTTCTTTGAGGAATCTTGAGCGCATTGTCTTCACCCTTAAACACTTTGAGTGTGGTTAGTGGAGTGATCCTAATTCAGTGAGGAGCATGATTTCTGAGAACCTTAGCATCTAATTGGACTTGAATTTGGTTACCTCTCTATATCTTGAATTGCCTTTGCCTATTGCTTGGTTGTGTGTTCTCTCGGGTTCCTTATTTAATATTGTCTCTTGATCCCACATCTTTGTTTGGCCTTAGTTATTGCTTGTGGACAAGCAAGATCTTAAGCTTGAGTTGATTTGATGTGTGTGAAACAACATCATATTTTATCCTTGTTTTACATGCATTTTTAGTTCATTTAGGCATTTTTGTTTCCGTTTATGTTTGTTTTCATTTAGTTCGGATAACTGCGGTGTTTCTAGTGGTGTTGTGCAGGATTTGTGCTTAATTGACTTAGAAAAGGATGAAAAGCTTGAAGAAATGAAGATAGAGCTTAAAAGGGAGTTAAATGGGACAAAATGATCACTCCGGAAGCATCCACGGCCTGACCATGGAATCAATCGTCAGTGTAAAATTTTCTACATCATCAACCAGTGACAAATCATCTTATGTTTGACTTTTCAGATAATTATAATAAAAGTCAAATATTTTAAATGATGTGATAACTTATTATTAATTGACTATATAAAAAATCTTTATACTGATAATACATACCAATTAAATATCAATGCAAATATAAGAAAATTTAGCATTTGTATTCGACAATGTGTTGTCACAACTTTTAATGTGTTAAACACCTATATAATTGTTATAATAATCAACTTTAAATCCCTTGGACCTGATGGTTTCCATCCCATCTTTTTTAAATCTTAGTGGGATATTATAGGTTCCTCTCTGGATAGGTTTGTGTTAGACTATTTTTTTAAATCCTGAAAATATTAGAAAGGTTAACCAAACTTTAATTACTCTTATTCCTAAGAATGATAATCCTTTGTTAGCCATTTCGGCCTATTTCCTTATGTAATGTTGTCTATAAAGTTGTTACTAAGGTGATAGCTCAAAGGTTGAGAAGGATTATGCCTTATGTTGTCTCTAGGAACCAAAGTAATTTTGTTCCCGGTAGGTCTACTAGTGCTAACATCTTGGTTTTGCAGGAAGTTGTTCACTCTTTGAATAATATGCATGGGAGAAAAGGGTTTATGATTCTTAAGTTGGATTTAGAGGAGACTTATGATAGACTTGAGTGAAAGTTTATTAGAGTGAGGCAAGGAGATCTTATTTCCCCTATCTCTTTGTTCTTGCTCTTGAGAGGTTAGGCCATAAGATACAGGATTTGGTAAATGTTGGTTTGTCGATTCCTTTAAAGTTTGGTCGTGGAAATGGTCCTAGAATTTCTCATATTGCTTTTGCTGATGACCTAGTTCTAATTACTGAGGCTTCTCTTGAGAAAGCTACTTTTATTCAAAATGTTCTTGCTGATTTTTGCATTAAATCTGGTCAAAAAGTTAATTTGAGTAAATCTAAAGTGTTCTTTTCCAAGAATGTGAATGAACAGGTTTCTGCTGATCTAAGTGCTGCCCTTGGAATTGATCAAACATCTGATATGGGAATCTACTTGGGAGCTCCTTTACTTCATCAGAAGGTGTCCAGATCCTCTTTTTCTTTCATTATTGATAAGATGAAAAAGAAACTCTCTGGATGGAAGGCTTCCAATCTCTCTTTTGTGGGGAGAGTAACATTGGCCCAGTCTTCTCTATCAAATATCCCTGGATATGTAATTCAAACTTGTATGATCCTAGTTTCTATTTGTGATGAAGCAGAGAGACTTTGCAGGAACTTCATATGTGGAAGCACATCTAATCAAAGAAAGTGCCATCTCATCTCTTGGAAGCAGCTTTGTCTACCTAAGGAGGAAGGTGGTTTGGGATTTAAAAGTCAAGAGCTTTGAATAAAGCATATATCTGGAAGCTTGCTTGGAACTTGGTTGCAACTCTAGAGGCTCTTTGTGTGCAAGTGATGAAATCTAAATATGGATGTGGTTCTCATGCTATGCCACTGGTTAATGCTAGAAGTAATTGCACTAATATTTGGAAATCAATTGTTGGAGCATGGCCTAATGTTAACACTATGTTTGGTTGGAGGGGTTTGGAGGGGAGGGGAGACAAATCCCTCCTGGGTCAATTTTAGCTCCCCTCCAATATTGAGGGGATTTGGAGGGGAGGGGAGACAGCTTAAAAATATTTTAAGTAATCTGACTAAATTATCCTTAATGATATTTAGAAATCCATAATTGCCCTTGTTGTATGTTAGGTTATGATGGTTCACTTTCTACTTGTGCCTTTGAACACCGTCTTGCTTCCCAACTTTTCTGTCTGCGCCGTGGCCACCTTTTCTGGAGCAGGTAAATTTCTTACCATTTTATTTTATGCCTTTGCCAGCTTTCTACGTTTGTGCAAATCGACCCATTATTTTATGCCTTTCCCATTATGTGTGTTTGACTTGTTGCTGTACTGTGTGTTATTGGAGTCATTGTTTTGTCTTTTCCTTTGCAAAGCCATGCGCAGACACATACTTATTAAGACATGGGTGAGAAAAAAAAATTAAAAAGCAAACATGCAATTTAACTTTTTCTTTACATACCATCGTCATCAATCATAGATGATATGGAGTGTTTAACCATTATTTTTAGGCTTGGTAATTTTTTGCTCCACTTGTTTATTTGCCTCAATTTCTCCAATAACACAATAATGACAAAATTGAGTGTACTATTATTTTAAAGGTTATGGAATGGTAAATTGAGTGTACTGTTAATAGATCCATATACTTGTTTCACTGTATTTTAATCTTGTAAATATTTTGTTGTGTTGGATGGATCATCAAGAGTGGAAAATGAGAGTCACTAGATGGTTTGATTTGCGCCGAAAAGCTATAGCTCAGCTCATATGTGCTATTGTTTATTACTATGTTAATCAGATGTCTCGAAAGAGAAAAATTAACTATAGTATGAGCTCTGAGAGAGAAAGGGTGCGGGAAGAAATAATGGGTCGAATTAGTAGTAGTGAAACTAGTAGAAATATAATAAGAATGGGTCCTCAAGCTTTCTTAACCTTGTGTGGTATGTTGGAAAGAGAGGGTGGCTTATCTCCCACACGATGGTCAAGTGTGGAAGAACAAGTTGCAAAAACAATTTACATATTAACACACAATGCTAAAAACCGTGAAGTAAACTTTTGGTTTCGTCATTCTGGCGAGACGATTAGTCGTCATCTCCATCATGTCTTGAGAGCTATGCTTGAATTGGAAGAAAAGTTCATTTTACAACCTGATGGCTTGGCAATCTCTCCTGAAATAGATGGTAGCAGTAGATTCTACCCATATTTTAAGGTAAAAATTAATCATTAAATTACTATACACTCAAACATTAGCATGATACACTTAGATTATACTAATATAAAAATGTTGTGTCAGGATTGTTGGGTGCTATAGATGGGACACATATACGTGTCAAAGTATCTCCTAGCGATGCTCCCCGATATCGTGGTAGGAAGGACTATCCGACACAAAATGTATTAGCAGCATGCACATTTGATTTAAGATTCACTTATGTGCTCCCTGGGTGGGAAGGCACCGCCTCTGACTCAAGAATTATAAAGAATGCATTAAGCCGAGAAGATAAGCTTAAAATTCCTCAAGGTAATATAGACCTTATAATAAATTGAAATTATTCATTTGTTTATATTCAAACTACCACATTAATTATGTATATTGGTTATAGGGAAATATTACCTTGTTGATGCTGGCTTCATGTTGACAAGTGGCCTGATTACACCTTATAGAGGAGTTCGCTATCATTTGAAAGAATATTCATCAAGGAATCCACCACAAAATCATAGAGAATTATTTAATCTTCGACATGCATCATTACGCAATGCAATTGAAAGAGCCTTTGGTGTATTAAAAAAAAGATTTGAGATTTTATCTAATTCAACAGAGCCTACTTATGGAGTCAAAGCTCAAAAACTAATCATCATTGCATGTTGCATTCTTCATAATTATCTAATGAGCATAGACCAAGATGAAGACCTTATAGCTGAAGTAGATGCTGAATTGGCAAATCAAAATGTATCTCACGACAATTATCAAGCTCGAAGAAGTGACAGTGAGGAGGTCGCTCAGGGTGAGTTTATAAGAGATAGTTTAGCAAATCAAATGTGGACAGATTATCAAAATGGTCATTTGGATTGAATGTTCTTCACTTGTATTTGTTTCTATTATGTTTAATTTATCTTGATGTTTGTTGTCTTTCCTTTGAGTTTGAAGTTTTCTGTGTATGATTTATCACTGTTTTGTTGTAATGTTGATTTTGTTGAAATGAAACATGATGTCTTTATTATTACAATATTACTTGTACACTATGTCGTTTTATTAATTTTATTATGCTATAATTGATAAATATCACAGTATGGCACCCAAAAAGCAATTACCAACAAACAGTGGTAGGGAAAACTTAAACTGGACAAGAGGCATGGATGATGCTCTTATCGATGCTTTGATGCACGAATATGAAAAAGGTAATAAAGTTAATGGTTCCTTCACTACTGCATATGATAACATCGTGAATGAGCTGAGTGCATTGTTTGGGAATAAAATTGACAAGGAGAAGATTAAAAATCGTTGGAAAACGTTGAAAAAAAAACTTTTCGGATGCTTGGGATATTTTTAAAAATGGTATGAGTGGGTTTGCTTGGAACCCCTCTACTCATTTATGGGATGCTGAGCCAGAAGTTTGGGATGCTCTAATTCAGGTGACATTCTTAAATTTTGTATTTTCTAACATGACATTATTGAATAATTGGTTAACTATTGTGAAACTTACCCTATTTTTTCAATCAAAACCTAAAGCTGCGTTGTGGAAAAATACCCCAATTCCAAATTATGATAAAAATGGTTAAACTTTATGGGAATGTTCGAGCCACAGGAGAGGAAGCTGAAACAGCATCTGAGTTGAGGAGACGAGGACATTCAACCACTGATAAAGACTTCATAGAATCTTTTGATGACCTTGACTATCGTATCTCCCGGAATGAGGTGATTTTGGAAAGCTTTGATACTCAAGCTGATGATGGTAATGATAATAACTTCTATGGCTCATCTAATGAAATGCACTCTCAAGATCCTTCACCATCAGCAAATAGTGGTAGCAAAAGGAAGAAATCCTGATTTGCTAGCAACAAAGAGAAAGACAATGCTGTAGATGTACTTAAAGGGTCAATGGATGTGGTTGCAGAGGCACTAAAAGATGGGAATGATGCAATAAGGGAAGGGAATGCCATAATGAGAGACAACTCCAACCTCCCTCCAATTTCAGGAGACGAATGTTGGAATTTAATCAAGGAATGTGGATGTGATATGGACAAATTGCCTAAGATCTTTTGCTCTCTAATGCAAGATGGTTGCAAACTACGAACAATTCTTCAATGTCCACTGGAAGCACGCAAGGCAGTTATCATGCAACTAGTCTTTGGCTCCTCGGATCCGCCTTCGTATTGATGGTGCTATTGTTTGAAGACTTGAGCTTGCCTTTGTATTGGTTTTGCTTTTGATTGAAGGCTTGGGCTTACTGAACATTTAGTTGATACTTTGTCATATTTTGTTTTTAGTGAGTTTTAATATTGTGAGAAAGCAATCAACTTTCTAGTGACCCTTTTATGGAATCTCTTTTAAGTTTGAACTGTTATGAGTTGTTTTGGTCTTTTACATAGCATCTTATTATGTATGTTAAGTTCTTTTACTGTTGTATATTTTATAGTGCTCCACCACTATCTCTTCAGGCAGGAACATTCTCACATGGTGTGGGGACTATGCGTGATATATCCACATGTAGTTCTGCACATAAAGTAGATAGTAGATAGTTCACTGCACAAGTTAAAAAATGCATTTCGTTGATTGGTGGGAGGATTAAAGTGACGCTAGAGGAGGAATTTTCAAATTGATGACAAGATTTCTTTATTGCATTGAATATAATGCAATTGGTGCTTCATGTGTGGCTAGGATAAATGAATTATCAGAGTTATTCATATTCATATGGAAGACAACTTTGATTACAATCATGAAATATAAAAAGGGCATAAAAGTAAATTAATTTAAAAACCCCTCCCCTTCCCTTGTGAACCAAACAAGAAAAGAGTTATTTTCTCTCCCCTCCCCTCCCCTCCATTAAAATCCCTCCCCTCCGTTGAACCAAACACACCCTAAAACTAATGTGACTTGGATCCTAGGTAATGGAAGTAAGGTTAGATTATAGAAGGATAGTTGGATTCCAGGTTTGTCTACTCTGGAAGAATGCTATAATGGCTTGATTCCTATGGATCAATCTGAGTTTTATGTGTCTGCTTACTTGTTGAATGGTGGTTGGAACTGGACTGTGATTGAAGCCTATGTTCCTAGTTCCTTGTGTGCTGTGACAAGAGGTGTTAATCCTCCTTTAAGTATTGATGTTAGTGATATTCCTTATTGGAGTCCAAGTTCTGATGGTTCTTTTTCCTTGAAATCCGCTTATCAAGTAATTTACAATCCTAATGTGTCTGAGCACCCTGCTAATCCTCTCTTTGGCAAAGATTGGAAATGGAAGGGTCCAAATCGCATAAGATCCTTTCTGTGGAAGTTATTGACAAATGTGAAAAGAGTCAAAAGAGGTATGTCTTCAAATGACTTGTGCCCAAGATGTTGCTCGGGTCCTGAGACTATTATGCATCTTTTAAGGGACTGTGAGGAAGCTTATCAATTCTGGAGCAGAGTTATTAATCCTAATAGCTGGAGTAAATTCTTTAGTCTTGGTCTCCTCCCATGGCTTGAATGGAACTTATCAAATGATAATATTGGTATTTTCCCTTGGAATTGGACTTCTTTTTTCAGTGTTGATGTTGATTGCTTATGGAGAGAAAGGAATTCTTTAGTCTTTTCTCAATCATCTAAAGTTGGAATTGAGCTTTGGCATCATGTGTATTATCAGATGAAAGCTATTGATAAGGCCATGCAGTATCCTTCTACTCTATCTAGTGATGGTCGAGCTTGGATTGCTGTTTGCTGGAATCCTCTTCCTGCAGGGTATTTAAAAGTTAATGTTGATGGTGCCTTTAATGCTAGCTTGGGAAAGGCAGCTTGTGGGGGCTTAATCCGTGATAGTAATGGTGCTTTTGTTAAAGGCTTTGTGTGTAATCTTGGTGAGTGCAGTGTCATTAAAGCTGAATTGAAAGATCTGCTCTTTGATGTTCAAGTTGCCCAAAATTTACATGCCAGAAAAGTTATCTTCCAATCAGACTCATTGATGGTTGTGAACTTGGTTGGTTAGCAGTGGTTCCACTTCAAATCCTCATCTCAAATATCTCTTGGAAGAGATTCTCTTGTTGCTAAATTCTGGAGATTGGCAAACTCAAGTGCATCATGTGTTTAGGGAGATGATAAATGTGCTGATTTTTTAGCTAGGAGTGCTTTTGATGCACCTATGCAAGTAGAGTTAATTAGTCAAGTTAACCCTTTGCTTGGTGCCTTTGTAACTAATGACTAATGGGGTTTATACCCATAGATTTGTTTAGTTAATAATACTTATCCTTTAAATAAATAAAAAATCAAACTCATTATATGACATGTCAACTCAAATTTGGATAATAATATAATAAAATTTTACATCGGTAATATTAAAATCAATTTTTTTTTAAAAAAAATTCTTTAATTCAATATAATAAAAACATGACAGATTCTTGCATTCAACTGGAGCGTGAATCTTACAATATTAGAATCATGAGGGAAATTGTATTATTAGTGGGTCCACAAGAAAGATAATGATGTTTTGTGAATGAAGAAATTTCTCCATCCAAGGAGGTAAGACTTTCTCTAAAAACATGGCCTCCCAATGTTTGACCAATTCCAGGTTGAGGTAGGGGCAGACTTTTTAATGGTGAATGGTTGAGGCAGATTTTTGTTGCACAAATGGCCAACACCACTAATTACTTTAGCTTATTGAGTAGACAAATGTTAACCGATATATTTAAAAAATTACTACTACTACTAATTTTTTAAAAATTTATATTGACATATCCATACCTTAGATTTTTTAAAAATATCATATCTTGTATGTCCATACTTTGTAGGTAAGGATAAAGTTTTTTTAAAGTGAGTAAAAATAAGTGAGAAAGTAACGGTGTATTTACCCTTGATTAGTTAAAATCTCAATGCATTTTAGCTAATTAAAGGTGGATACAGCCTTATTTTTTACTTTACACTTTTACTTATTTTACATGAGCTAATTTGTTTTTAGTCCATGACATTCATTTTAGGGCAGATAAATAGAATTCATTTTAGGGTTCAAGAATTTTTTTAGGGGATCGCATGCTAATATAACACAGAGATGTTATTGGGTGTTACTTGTATAATTGTGTGACATTCTGTTAGACAAATAAATAGTTATGGATGTCATATATATGATAGTAGGGACAAAAAATAGTGATTCTGGATTTTGGAGGGATAAAAAAATTATATGGACCCAAACCAAAATTCGCAAATTTGTAATGACGAAAAACATATTTAACTAAATAATTACTAACAGAATTATCCTATAATTACATTAACTTCCAAATAACAACTTCTTAACTAAACCAAATTTATAATATCAAGTTATGAAAACTCAGTTTTACGAGCTATAATTCAAATTATTCACAAAGCGATTTTATGCTGTAAAGCAACTAGAAACATGAAACATGTCAAGTCCCCTCACCTTTACACAGTACTCTCTGGTTTGTTGACTTCTTTTTGTTGATAAATTAGTGCCGATGGGCAATGTCGGCCCAATATGATGATGATGATATTCAAGAAATAGCATGTACTTGACTCTTTTCATCACATGAGAGAGGATTGTTGCACTGGATGAGGATGGATGCAGAATTTAAGCAGCGTGAGTTGTTCACTATTTTTCACACCATGCTTTTTAATTGTTTGGCCTATTTCCAATTAGCCTTGTTTGCAAGAATTGCTTTTTCTGAAAAGAAGCTTTTTGTGAGATATTAAAATCTACTTTACCCCAGAAGATGATTATATACTTTTTTATTTGGAAAGTTCTTTTAATAGGTCGGACTTTATAACAAAAATGTGGTACCATAAAAAATAAAAAATAAAAACTTTAGAACAAAAATTAGCTAGCTTTGTTAGTCATCCGCTCCCTTTTTTTCCCAACGTGTTAGTTAGTCCTTTACACATTATTTAAAGAACAAGTGTAAAATTGTGGCATTCACAACTTAACGTTATATAACAGTAGCTCCATATAAAATTAGGTAGATGAAATTAAACCCATTTTTTCTTTTTTCTTTTTTGCGTTTAACCTTTTGATGAAGCAGAATAGGGACATGCATACCAAATTTTAAGGGCACAACCACCACTTGTAACTAAAGGAATTTGAATTTTGGTGCGTTTACCAATATATCATCTTAAATTAAGCTATACAATAGTATGCTGTATGCATACATTTGTGCACTAATGTGAGAGCAGGAATTATGTAAGTAACATCATTTTGTTTCTCCCGTTACATGTCTAGCACAAACCTCCATTCCAAACACAATAATAATCTCTTGTTCAAACTCAAGAAAGATGTACACATTAGGTATTAAACTCGACAAAAATATGAAGTACATGATTGCCCATTTAAACATCAACATCATATCTATAAATTACATGGCGACCCACCATGCATCCTTAGAGAGTGTACAAACAAGGTCCTACACTACAACGTATGCAGCTAGCCATCATGCTCTTTGTCCAAGAAAGAAAATAAAAGAAGGAAGGAATCCATCAGTGATGTCTACCATTTCCATCATTCCAAATAGAGCTGTTTAATTTTCTTCATATGGTGGTCCAGTGGAGGAGGTGTCAAATAATTAAAGTGATTCATGTGCCTTTACTTGTGCTATTGAAATGTAATTAAACTTTTGGAAGAGATAGTTCATCTCTTAATATCAAAACAGTTATAATCAAGTCATCTATAATCCAATCTTGAATAATAAAATTATTCATACATAGTTATCGCATTCTCTTATTAATCCTATCACGGTTAGAATTTGTTGTATTTGGATCAATTACTGGGAAGGACAAGACCTATGTACAATTACATAGGTACATCAGGTGTTGTTTTTCAATGACAATAGAGCATATCAATGAAAACATAACATGTGTAACAACTATAACACATGTTTTATTGTCATTGAAAAATAACACCTAATATACCTATAGAATTATACCTAAGTTTTGTCGTTATTGAGAATCACTTCCAAGATTGAATCACGCTGAAAATGGCAATGTAGGAATTGAAAAGACATCAAAACCAGAATCTCTTACCTATTTCTGCATCACGTCCAACTTGGATGTGACTCCAAACAGGCAAGCTCACATCAAAGAATGTTTTACGGTAATTATATAAAAAGTGACGAATCACATACCGAAATACACATCAAAGAATGTCTTAAAGTAATAATTATATAAAAAGTAACAAATCACGTAGCCAAATAACCTCATAGCAGGTAACTATTTATTGATTGGTGACACATTTGTATATGGAGACAGAAAGAGAAGAGGAGAGGGAGTGTGCCTCAAAATTGGGAGCCACGCTTATGCCATATCCACGCGTGAATATACAATACGGTGCATCCCTTTGGAATTTCAAAACCCAATAAGGCCTTTTCAGCCTAACAGTTTAAAAGAGACCCTTCACAGAGTTTAGTAACCACTATCCAACAACATAATATTCACATTGCTCGAAGCCAAAGGGTGACCACACCAAGCCACAGAGGCTTCATTGCTCCAAACAAGAGCAAGTTCTCCATATTTTTGTCTAAGCTAAATTAATTACAAGCAATGTCTGTAAGTCCCTCCCTCTATTATCCCTCTCAAGCATACACAAACATGTAATGCATTATTCATAATGTTGTGTTCTTTAAGAGATGGTGTTATATTATGAATGATTGAGATTGGTGCAATGTGGGATATTGCAGAATATGGTGGAGGTGAGAGTTCCAAATCTTGATTGTGAGGGATGTGCTTCAAAATTAAAGAAAGCTCTCTTCAAGCTCAAAGGTACATTTTGCATAAGCAACCACCATTTTCCATAGGAACATATTTTGGGGATGATATAAACATGTTGTTTAGGCTTTGATTCCCAAAATCATGTTGTTTGCATTCCACAAGAATATCTAGGATGACCTGACCTTGTTCTTCTTTGGTATTTCGTGGTGAAAAGTGGCAGAGCTTCACTGGAAGTTCATTGGGCATTATTGCATAGAAAGATAGTTCAGTGACATACCGTTATAAGCTCTGTATTCTGTCACACAGTTCCAGAGATTGAGATACCTCCACAGTTATGTTAGTAACTTCTAGTAATGTATAGCTATTGAAACATGAAAAATAAATACTCCAATTTATCTTTAAAGTATGTAAGTAAGAAATAATTTAATCTTAATTTACTTTAAAGTACATTATGATGTACTAATTTTTTTTTTTTAATAGTTAATACAACCCCTATTTATTTATTTAGAGCATCTTTTCGCTGCAACATGAAACATATTATAGCACTAGCTATAACTGAAATTAAACATGTAAATTAAATATGCAAATCTCCAACTTTTATACTAACTAATAATGCTCAATGGTTGCCAAGTACCATAAAGAAACTTACACTTATTCTAAGTTAATTTGTATCATGTTGATTTTTGAATGTGTAATTTGCAGGAGTAGATGAGGTAGAGGTTGAAATGGAGGCACAAAAAATAACAGTGAGAGGGTACGGCTTGCAGGAGGAGAAGGTGCTAAAAGCAATCAAACGTACAGGCAAAGCAGCAGAGCCATGGCCATTTCCAGGGCATGCTCATTTTGCTTCATTTTACAAGTACCCCAATTACATTGTTAACCATTACTATGATGCATATAAAAGTGAAGCAACCACTGGAGTCCATACTTTCTTCCACACCCCTGCAGTTTATTCAGTTGCTGTGGCATCTGATGAAGCCTTTGCTTCACTCTTTAGTGATGATAATCCTCATGCTTGCACTATAATGTAAACCCTCTAAAAATATGAGGAAGAAAAAATGGGGTATTTTTCACAACGTGAGGGAATCATGAAGAATTTTGTGTTTGTTTATTGGTTAATTTTTTTTGCCAATTTTCTTGAGTGTATTATTATATTCCTCCTTTTAATATGTACCACATTTTTCACTTTGTTTTTTATTTATAATGTTGTTTATATTACCGTATATAGCTCAGTACAAGGCCATAGCAACCTTTAATTAGATAATTTTATGGTGCTTATTAACTTTCATTGTGATTTTGAGAAACTAGTTAAGCAACTTCTATGGGATAGAGATTCTTTCCATTTTCTCATCTCCATTACTAAAGTTTTAGGAATATAAACATGATAATGATAATGAAATATTGAGTGGAGTTCAAATATTCTCTGTACATAATGGAATTAAGGAGAAATGGGGAGTTAAAATGGAAATTGACTCTCATCCCCTCTCACCCATGGAAATTACTCCTTGGACCGAGCTAACCTAATAGTTGAGATCCAAAGCCTATACTCTTACTACATGGGCTAACTTACCTCTAAAAAGGGGCCAAGGCCTGAGTCCAAGCAGGTGAGAACTTTCTAGAGCTTTTATTCTAGTATAAAGTCAATGTATAGCTAACGGCACAACCACCTAGATTAGGGACGATAATGGGAAGGTACTATAATATTCATTCCTGTACTCGGGTTTTCAAAAGATACTAGTATCTAAACCCATATTTGTGTGGGTAACAACTTTAATATTTGTACTCTTATCCACTATAGGTACCTATATCCATTACTCGCACTTTTTTTTTGGTAACCAAAGTATAGGTATAAAGTATCTATCATCTTTAGTAGTGACTAATCTCCGTCGGGAAACTTGTTAGCATACAAAGTGGGTTCTCCCCTCACAACCAGGTTTTCTCCATACACAAGTGTCAGGATTCGAACCCCTGACCACTTGCTTAAGGTGTCCAAGTCCCTTATCACTTGGACCAAACTCATTGTTAGATTCCATAATAAAATCTACACAGGAAGATTGCCATAATCTAGGCGATACACAGGAAGGTGGGCTCTAACTCTGATGCTATGTTAGATTCCATCCTAAAATCAATTGGCATTAAGTGGAGTTACCCAACAGGTATCTAAACCGCACCCCAGGATTTGAGGCAAGCGATGTGAGACTTCCAACACTCATGTTGTTTACTCGCACTTTTAATTAACTATAATAAAAATATTGATTAAAAGTACAATAATAACTAAATGGAAAAGCTATTGAAAAATCATCCAAACCTTAATCATAAAACATCACAAACAAAACTATTTAACTAAATTAAGATACAACATAATAAGGTTATTATACGATGCATAATAGTATCTTTGAACATTGGTAAATATTACTATAAACTTTCACAATTACTAGGTTTAGGTTGTTGTAATTTTTAATTTAATATTATAATTATAATATTATATATATAATTATATGTGAGTATGAAATAGGGTGAATATTAAAGTACCCGTATCCGCACTCATATCTATTAAGCAGTTAATTATTCCACCAGTCACAGGTAATTTTTTTGGGTACACATCGGATTTGTTATCCATTGTCATCCTAGCTTTTAGATAAGGAGCACATCCCCGATTGTTACCACTAAAGATTTCAGCCTTACCACCATTACAATCTCACCACACTGGGACACTCCTATGCTATAAAACAAGGGGAAGACCCCAAATGAAATCAAGTTCTCACTATCACCAAATTACTTAAGTTTTTTTATTAATTGAAGTTCATTCTCCAAACATCACTTTCATGAAGCTTTTTTTTTCCCTTGACTTTTCACAAAGCTTCAAAGAGAGCTTCGGTATTATCCAAAGTTACTCTTGATTTTTCTTTTTTTTTTCCTTCTTACTTCTCTGATTTCAAATGATCATTTTCCTACAAAGTTTCTTGATTTTGACAAATTTTTTATCTCATTTGACATTATATCCTGAAAAAGTTATCTGATTTTGACAATGTAACTTAGTGGAGATATTCAAAACCTTTCTATCACCTAATTATGCCGGGTGCCAATTTCTACTGCACGTTGTACTATTATGTAGATGTAGGGTGGGGAAGAGTCTTCCATAATCCATAATTCCATTGCAACTTTTTGAATAAAGAGATTCTTGATTTATAAAAGGAGCAACAGAAAATGGTCCTTTACTTGAACCACCAATTGCAATTTCAACTTTGAACCATTGAATTTGAATTCGCCATAATTATTCAGCCACTTGTCCCTCCACCGTCCCTGAATGACTTATGGTTCAATTCTGAGTGTTCGCTATGAGTGTGTTTGGATGGGGTATTTTCAAAATTCTAAGGAATTTGAAATACAAGGTAATTCAATTACATCAATTGAATTACTTTCATTTCGAAAATATTTTGTTTGGATAGAGTAATTCAAATACCTTGTATTTTAAATTCTTTGTTTGGATAAAGCATTTAAATTACCTTCAATTACATTTTTTTTAAATATTCCTTTTAAAAAATACTTTGTCCGGGGCCGTCGCCCCCCACCGGTGTCCGGGGTCGGCGCCCCCACGTGTCCAGGGGTGCCCCCCACCGGGCCCCCGACCGGTTTGATAGGAAAACCGGTTTGATAGGGGTCGGTGCCCCCACCCCCCACAGAATGTCCGGGGGTCGATGCCCCCTCACCTGAGTAAGGAGAGAGAATTTCAAAATACCACCTCTTTAGGAGGTATTTCAAATTCCTCAAATTTACCTTAAACAAAATACCCTCATAAAATCCCTTGATTTTTAAAATCCTTTAAATTTAATACCCAAACAAAGTATTTTGGAGTGAAGTATTTTAATTACCCTCTTAAAATACTTTACCTCCTACAAATACCCCATCCAAACATACCCTAAGGGTCTGTTTGTGAGTTTGGGAAGGGAAGGGAGGGGAGGGGAAGGAAAAACGTTGGAAAAAAGAAGGGGGAAAGGGATGGAGGAAGGGAAGATAACCCTCCAAAATCCTACTCTAGTTCAATTGTTTAGTTCCTCCCAAATTGGAGGTTTTTAGAGGTTTTTGAATTTTGTTAAAAAATAAGCTCATACAAGATGTGGGGGAGTATCCTCCCTTTCCCAATCCCTTTCCCCCTTTCTTCCAAAGCCTTCCTTTCCACTCCCCTCCCTTTTCCTCCCAAACTCACAAACAGACCCTAAGATGGAAGGAGTGAATTTTGTAGAATAGTAGAGAAAGTTACACTCTTTAAGGTATATCTTTATGGATAAAACTCCTTTAAAATTAGTCAAATCCTATCGTATTTACTTTAGAAACAAATTTATTTTAGATGAGTCTTATCTACAAGAAAAGAATTCACCACTTTCCTAATGTATAATGTCTTACTAATTTGTGATATGCCTCTAGTAGGATCACAGCTTGTTTCGGATATGTTTGATTAAGTTCTAGTGGACTTCAGAATTATATATCACCTTTCCCTTTCAAAAGTATTGTGGCAAGATGAGGAAATAGTATGGTGAAAGCACATACTATTAGAACAGACAATCTTGGAAGAATATTATTTATACATGTAAGCCATCCGTGTGTCTGCTGCGAAGTGACAATGATTCCCTTAATGTTAGTTTTCTACACAATTCTGTCTTCCCAAGGAAATTTACGTTGGTGCCTCATTGGAAGTAGTATAAAAAAAACATTTTAAAATGATGCAGGTATTTGAATTCAATACTTTTCGTATAACATCTATCACCAAGTTGAGTATTGCATTTTGTTTTGATTTAAAACATAATGGACTTCTGTCCTAGACCTTGGACAAAATAACAAAAAATCTCAAGTTAGTCAAACTTTTGTGCTACAAAATAAGAAAGAAACATACAATTCTTAAACAACTTTATGAAATTGGACATTGCATTTGATCCTTGAAGAAGAAGAATTTCAGTAATTAACAAGTAAGTTACCAAAGACAAAATAACAATTTAGCTTGATCTTTAAGAAATGTTTTTTTCTTCTTTCCCTTTCCAATTCTTTTAGGTTTACATATTATAATATTTCAGATGACACGAATCTCTTATAGCTTAACCGGTAGTCTGGCTTCAAATCCAAGCCCTAAGAATATTGCACCGTTAAAACTTTTGAGGTAGAACTTTATTGCTCTTGTGGTAATATACGGCTAGAGGGACTAATCTCTACAATTGCACGTGAGATATCCCGAGAAAAATAAAAATATATTATAATCTGCATCGCCTAGGGTGATCAATTTCGTTTTCCTAAGTTGTAAAAGATAACAAGAAAACGAGAAAGAAAAAGAGAATGGCACTCAACATGCCATCACTGTGTCAAACATTTGTCCTATGTGTTGTTGAATTAAATTTAAAGGGTCCATATGTTGGATGCGACTAGGGCTTACAACACCACTCACACGCATAAATAAAATAACTCAACAACCTCACATCTTACCCTATAGTACAAAGGCCTCAAAATTCTCAAATCTCATTCCAAATCCTTCCTTGTTTTCACAACCCTTTTCTCTTCAAATGGCTCAGGCACTAATTTTCATATTCTCTCATCTGCAGAACTTTTTTTTACTTCCACTTGATTCCTTATGCACAATTCCATTTTTTTTTGCTGTCTATTCTATGTTGATTTGATTCAGAGAAATAATTTGTTTACTAATTTTAGTTACCCTTTTTGTTCTGTCTTGATCCATAGCAGAAGATTGTTTTAAAGGTCTTGACTATGATTGATGACAAAACAAAGCAGAAAGCTATAGAAGCAGCTGCAGATATCTATGGTTGGTATTGGTATTTCATACAAATCATGTTTTTCTAAATTGAATTCATATTTATGTGGAATATAGTATAAGTATAACTAAGGACTGATCTGTTTAAATTTTGGTACTTTGATCCATAGGGGTTGATTCAATTGCTGCAGATATCAAGGATCAGAAATTGACAGTGATTGGTCAAATGGACACAGTGAAACTTGTGAAGAAGTTGAAGAAAGTAGGGAAGGTAGATATAATATCAGTTGGACCTGCCAAGGAAGAGAAGAAAGAAAAGAAAGCAGAGAAGAAGGAAGAAAAGAAGGAAGAGAAAAAGGAGGAAAAGAAAGAGGAGAAAAAATAAAGGGAATACTTATCATCTGGTTTTTCAAATTCCACCCTTTTTCTTTGTTTTGCATATTTTCCTATGTTGAGAAGCCATTGTAAGTTGCAAAATTAATTGTCCATAGAGTTTTTGCTCATATCTGTTTTTCACAAAAAAAATTTAAGTATATATCAATTTCTAAGATGGAATAGTTATAAAAGAATATCCAAAAAATTGACCAATAGAGAAGGAATAAAATAAAGACAATATTTGTGACCGTTTTCTTTTTTAGTTCTTCCCTTTTATTCTTTTCATTTTTCATACTTTCCAATATAGAGAGCAAGCTATGGTAATTGGTCAGTTGCTAAATCGACAAATTGTTATGATATTATATTATTATCGATGTTGATTTGGTTTTAGTTTTATCTTTATTAATTCCAATATTAAATTGTTTTTTACTTTAGTTTTATTATTATTATGCAAGTGGCTATTGTGGCAATGATAATACCGATGCCTTTTTTTCATGCTTGAGAATTGTGACAAAAATTGGCATATGAGGCCAATAAATACCCAAATTGGTCCCTGAAATTATGAAGTAGTATCAATTTGATCCTTGAAATTATCAAAATTCCAAAAGCGTCCCTGAATGATAAGTTAGTATCAATTTGGTCCTTCATTTTACTCACTTAATATCAATTAAGTTCCTAAAACTACAAACTTAAAAACAACTTAGTCCATACAATTTTCAATGGAGGGACTAAGTTGATTACAGTTTTATAATTTCAGGGACTAATTTGAAATTTCGATAATTTGAGGGACTGAGTTGATACTACTTCATAATTTCATGGACCAAATTGGATGTTTACTCATAAATTTTTGGCATCGCGAATTTCCTTTCCCATTCGGTTGTGGGTCATTTTCTCTAAACTCAATGGCACTAAAGTCCAAAGGGGCTAGCGAATCCATCCGTTCAAATAAACGAATTGAGTCAAGACGAAGCTGGCCATTATTTTTGTGAAAAATTATAGAGGGAATGGCTCGTGCACAAGATTACTCGATGAGCAAAGCATTTAATCTTCTTTAGTCATGTGGTTAGGTTTGGCTTTAAATGATACATTTTGGGCATCAATGACACTTATTTTATAAGTTGCCACAAGCAACAATCATGGTCCTACAATTTTCAACCCAACAGGCACACTATTTTTTATTCTTTTATAAGTCAATATTAGTATTTTTCATGTTAAGGAGGATGTGGGTGAGATTCGAACTCCTTACCTCCAAGTGAATTTGGAGTCTCCTTATGTCCCTTAGCATCACCAAGTAAGCTATCTAAGCGGGACTTTGAGACACACTATTTGTTTGTAAGAATGCCTAAAAACTTTTATGCAATACTGGGGAATGAATTCTCTCATGTTGGAGAATCACTTGAATTCTCTCATGTTGAAAATTTCACCCTTAAACCATCTATCTCCCCCTTTTTTATATTTTGAAATTTCTCTTTCTTCTTGATAATTGATGGTTCGGTCTTGGTCAATGGTAGCCCAACTAGAGAGTTTAAAATGTCCAAAGGGATCCGGTAGGGTGATCCAATGGCCCCATTTTTGTTCATCATTGTAGCAGAAGGCCTCAATGGTTTAATCAGAGGTGCGGTGGAAAAAGATTTCTACAAAGAATATGTGATTTCATTATTTCAAGCAGAAATGAGGAGATTGGAATCTCTCATATTCACTATGCAGACGACACAATTCTGGTGAGGGAGATGCTCAATTCAAACGTTCAGGCAGTAAAGTGTATTCTAAGAAACTTTGAGTTAGTGGCTGGTCTGAAAGTTAACTTTCACAAAAGTTGGCTTATTGGAATCAAAACTGCTCCAGGGTTCTTAGAGGGTGCTGCCAACATACTAAATTGCAAAATTAGAAGCACGCCTTTCAAGTTCCTTGGAATTTTGGTTGGGGCAAATCCTAGGAGATTTAATACTTGGATTCCGTTAATCAATTCCTTACAAGCTAAGCTACTTGGGTGGAGAAACAAATTCCTCTCTTTTGGTGGTAGAGTTATCTTGATTAATGCGGTGCTTTCGAGCCTCCCGGTGTACTACCTCTCTTTCTACAGGGCTCCAAAAAAAGGTAATAAACAAAATAATACAATTGCAAAGAAGGTTTCTTTGGGGTGGGAGTGAGGAGTGTAGGAAGATTTGTTGGGTAAAGTGGAAGGTAGTATGCAAAAAAAGGGAAATGGGAGGTCTTGGGATTAGGGACATAAACGCTTTTGATTTAGCCTTATTAAGAAAGTGGAGATGGAGGTATTTTACTGGAAAAAAACTCATTGTGGGCTAAAGTTCTTAGAGTTAGATATGGTGATCCCTCATTATGGAGAGCACCTTGGTGTGAAAAGACGTTGGAAGGGGGAGAGGTATCTAGATGGTGGGAGGACTTAGGTGGTTTAGAGAATAGGGACACAAACAAGGAGGGTTGGTTATCGGCAAGTTTAACTAGGATGGTGGGGAGAGGAAGTAGTATTAGTTTCTGGAATGAAAAGTGGCTTGGGTCCGGTCTTCTTCTAGCAAATAGCTTTTCGAGGCTATACAATATTTCAGTGTTAAAGGAGGTAAAAATCACAGATATGGGGGAGTGGAGGCAGGGGGTTTGGTGCTGGAAATTCTCTTGGAGGAGGAGTCTATTTGTATGGGAGGAGGAACTACTTGAAAACATGTTAAATGTACTAGCAGGAGGACAAATCACAGCAGGGGTAGATGACTCTTGGTGCTGGTTGGGCAAAGCTACAACTCTATACACTGTTAAGGAAGCTTACGCACAGTTGATAGTGTTAGAAGTTAGGGATTCAGATTACGTGTACAAGGTGTTGTGGGACAAAAGTATTCCGTTGAAAGTAGAGGCCTTTTGTTGGAGAGCTATTCAAGATAGGATTCCAACTGCTTTGAATCTGTCTAAGAGAGGGGTTATACTTATAAATAGCTCCATTTTTTGTAGATTCTGTAATTCTGAGTTAGAGACTACCTCTCACATTTTTTTTGCATTGTACATTCTCTTATTATGTGTGGATGAACATCTATAATTGGGTAGGATTGGATACAGCACTAATTGGAAACTTGAAGGATCTAATATTACAACATGGTGGTTTACTTTCAGGGAAAGTTTCAAACAAAGTTTGGAGGATGTTTTGGTTTGCAGTCATTTGGTCGCTTTGGATGCATAGGAATGATTTGATCTTCAATCAAGGATCGGTGGATTTTGAAAGGGTGATTGATCTCATTAAAATCAAAGTTTGGACTTGGTGTAATGCTTGGGGGAAGAAAAGCTGCTACTCTTTTTCGGATTGGTGCATTAATCCAATGCAATGCTTAAGACATTGAGTTGAGGATTCTGCTGCTTAACCAAACTTGGACAGGATAGCTTAGTTTTTGTATTTGCTGGATATGTTTTTGAAAGTCATATCCTATAAAAACTCTGCTATAGTTTTCCTGTGTTGGTTAACTGTTATGATCTCTATGTATTCTGTAAGGCTGCTGGTTAATTTGTGGGTGGGAACTCTTTTTCTTGCTTCAGGTGTCATTGTTGGTATCTTTGTGGGTGGAATTCTTTCTCTTGTTTATTGTAATGGGTTTTTGAGTATCCCATGTACTCTTTGAAAATATACATCTGGCTTACCAAAAAATATATATATTTAAATGAATTCTCATATCACACATAAGAGAATCCATTCCCACGTTGGAGAATTTAACTAGTGCCATGCTTACGAAAAACTGTATACTAGTTTCAAGTGTTAGGATAAATTAGTTCAGATAAGTATGATCTCATGACTGTTTAAATAATTACTCTCCATCTTTAAGCATACAAGTGCTGTCTTAATCAGTTCTAATTCTTGAACTTATCTTTAGCATGTGTGTAAATTCATGAGAATGCAAAATATATATGTACTCATATCGACAGTGTTTATGGTGGCCAGACTTGGTCATGTGGAACTCAAAATTTGCTGTACCACATATGCTGCGAGTGTGCCGACTAGTGTACACAAGAATTTTTGGAGTTAGACAATGGTTATGACATAGTTGAAGACAGATGAAACAACTACATTGAGGAAAGATTGAATAATTTGTGGGATAAAAATAATTAAATTTTCCGAACATAACAATCAATAGGATGTAAAGGAAACAATAGGCTTTGAAATGAGAGATGTTGAGACACGAAAAAAAAAAAGACCCCCAAAAAATGTTTCTAGGAATAGATATTTTCATGTGCATTTTTTTGTCATTTGATCATGTGAAAAAGATAGATAAACATAAAAGTTACAAAAGAATTTTTACAATCTTTATTAAATACATAAGGTTTAAATAAGTTTTTGGTTCCTACAAAGTTCATCAATATTGGTTTTGGTGCCTGTGAAATTTTTTCTTAGGTTTTCGTCCCTATAATTTCAAAAATTTTGCAAATAGTTCCTACTGTCATCTTTTTCCGTTATCTAGTACTCATGGGTATCGAGGTAATTTTATTTTACTGTCCGACTTGCTGTAAAATTTGGCCATAAAATAGAAACAAAATCATACATGAGGGACATAAGGTTAAAATTGCTAAATTCCTTCATTTTGTATGATATCTAGTACTCAGCGTGTACTGAGGTAATTTCTCGTTCTTATCCGATTGCTCCAAATTTTGGCTAGAAAGTAGAAATAAAATCATACATTAGGGCCATAGGATTAAAATTGATAAATTTTTTCATCTAGTATGATTTCTAGTACTCAGGGGTAACAATAGGAACTATTTACAAAATTTTCGTAAATACGGGGACGAAATCCTAAGAATTATTTTTACAAGAACTAAAACCAAAACTGGTGAACTTTTCAGGGACTAAAAGCTTATTTAAACCAATATATAATAATAAAATCTCTTTCTGCATTTTTTTATTTTATTTTACATGACCACATAATAAATAAATAAAAACATAAACAGAATCTATTTCTAAAATTATAGGTCTTATTGGTTGTGAAGTATAGGGCCCCTTGTGACTTGTAAACTCTGTTAATATAACATGGTGATATATGTGAAATACAAGGGGCCCTTTCCTGTGACCCGTGAATTCATTTAAAATGAGTAAAGATATTTGGACACATAATTTAGACATCTTATATAGACACTATAGAGCTTATGAATGTTTTGGGAGTAATGAAATACATGATGGGAGATAATAAAATAATAAATAAATGGAGAGGAATACTTTTATATAATATTTGCACACTATTTTTGTGTCTAAATATCATTACTCTTTAAAATTGGTGATGTTGTACTTGATGTGGTCCAAGATTTGTACCAAACCATGAATCAGTCAAATCTCTTTATGATGAATTGATGGTGAATATTGAATTTGAATCAACAACGAATCTAGACTTGAATGATGTAGCCTGCAATAAATTGGAACGAGAAATTCCAATGCAAGTTTTGGGGCAAAAATATTAATTTATTGTAAAAAAAAAAGGTCCCAAATTGTAAGCATACTGGGAATTATTTCCCAAAATTAAGTCCCAACTTCTCACTATGCATTCCAAAATCTGAAAATCAACACATTTTGAGAAATAATAATTCTCAATGTGCTGCATTTTGGTCCTTTTTTTTTTCCCAACAAGTTTGGGCACCAAATGGATGTTCTTGATCACTACCCACTTAATGTATGGGTGTTTTTCTTTTTTAATGTACCCTGTGCCTATCCCCATCTGTTCATGACTTGATTGTGTGGATAGAAATGCCAGCCTGCAGACACTGATGTAGGTAATTGACCAATTCAATCAACAATAATCTTAAAATGCATGGGGAAGAAAAAAGTGTGGATTGGACGACTCCACGGTCTAACCGTCTCAAGCCGAATTTGGAAGGAATATATATTTTTATAACTTGCATCCCAACAAAATGATAAGGAACAAACCTAATAATATGAATGTCAAAAGGAACCAAAGAATAGCAAACTGAATAATGGGGCATAATTAAAAACTTGAATTTTTATTTTACCAAAATGAATAAATCAGAGGTTGGGGGTTTTTGTATCAATCCACGATTAAGACAAGGATCATCTGTCAACACTGCCATACAGGATCAATTCTTTGCAGTAAGAGTTGTGTTACTTAAATATCCAGGATACAACACTTACATAATATTATACTCATATATACATATACCACGTTCATGTCAGCTTAGTTTGACATAGGGTATATGACAAGTGACAACAATGAGTTACCCTTACATATGACACGATATTTTCGGAAAGTATTGTATTTTGAGTGTTAAAAAACGTTTTCTAGTCTCCAAAGTGTCTATCAAGCCAGCTCAGGTAACTATCACACGATTATATAATTGATAAAACAATAAACGTGTTTTTGAATTAGCTGTGACTATCTAGGCCTCAGAATACTGAAAGGATCACTAGCAACATAATAAATCAGACTGCACCTCTGCATACTGAAAGGATCACTAGCAAGATAACAAATCAGACAGCAAAGAATCATATAGAATTATGACAGCATCTGTATATAAATGAATTGACGATGGAAAACATTTATCCAGCAGCTTTGGGGAGGATAGTTGCATAAATATCATGAAACATGCAATTACATAAAAATAGTCTCGAGGGGTCAATAATTATTTCTCACCTTCCAATCCCATTAGGTTCACAAAGGAAAGAGTATAAATGATATAAATGAATCTATTTGTGGTTTCTACCTAGGAAATTTTGAAACGAATGATAAGTAATGGAAGTTGATGTACAACAAAAACAGCTGCAATAAGTTATCAGAGTTAAAGCTTGTACTAAAGATCAGCAGGACTACCGGAGTTAGATATGCCGATGGGAGTGTTTTTCCCTTTTTCGAGACCCAAAACTTCAATATGCCAACACCATAGGCATCTGCAATAGAACATGTAGTGCAAGGTGACTATTGCATATTGCATAGGCAATAGCATCAATACATGTCCGGTATAGCATTCAATAGAAAATGTTATGTGAGGTGAATATTGGATATTGCATAGGCAATAGTATTCATACATGTCTAAGATGTCGTCTAGCAGTTTAGAATCAGCACGCACTGCTTGCCACACTCTGGATGATGACAAAATATGTATATCATGAGTCAAACAAGATATCTAGCCAAAAAATAAGCCAGCCAAACAATTACCTGACAGTAACGGGATGCGCTTCTGAATCTTCATCTGCAACATGACAGCAGACTAATGGCTGTCTTTGTAGCGCCAGAAGCAAAGCGACCAACTTAAGCATGTGTCTGGAAAGCAACAAAATGAAATACTGCACATTAGCTCTCAGAAATAGCTTAATGCAATTTCAAGCTGATATTGCTTGCTTCAGAATTGAGGAAGTTGACCAATGAACCAAGTGACCAATAACTCATTGCTCTCGTTGCTTTCAATCATAATGGTTCAACATCTTCAAGCAATAATATAGAACTGAGTATACCCAACATGTTTCTTCAATTCATATTATTTATCATTATGACACTATCTAGTCATCTGCACCTCCATAGTACCACTATTGTTGCTGCCAGTATGATCACTTGTTATCCGACCTGAGTCAACTGACTAAACAATGATATTATGAACGATAAACACACATGACAAGTGATATCGATCATTATATTATAAAAAAATGGGCTTACAGGTTACATGTGAGTTACTGAGAGTTGAAAAATATATAAGGGAGAGATCACATTCTTTCTTTCTCCAGCTTCTACACCAGCTGAACAACCAGCAGGTAATTGGTAGCAGACTCACAGTTAATCAGATAAAATGTTGATCGCGAGTGAGTTAACATCTCCAACCAGACAATCTACTATCTGACTATCTCTTATATCCTTTCCCTTTGAACCTTGAAAGAAGGTGGGCATACTTCCCCTTCTTCGTCATCTGTCTTATCAGTTTATGAGCTTCAGCAAGCTTTCCAGCATTCCGAAGACTACTCACTAGCGTACTATAGACAACAAAATTTGGACTACAACCTTTGGTCTCCATTTCCTTGAGCATTGAGAATGCTTCATCAAATTTTTCCGCCATACACAATCCACGAATCATGGAATTGTATGTAAATACATTTGGGATTTTTCCTCTAGAAATCATCTCATTAAACATTTCCTGAGCTTTGTCAAGCTCACCAGCCACCACATATCCCGTGATCATTACAGTGTATGCCACCACATCAGGCATGCACCCATTCTTTATCATTTCATCAAAAAAATACTTGCAAGCATCCAGATTTCCAGCTCTGCTCAGTCCATCTATCAATGTGGTGAAATGAAGAACAGTTGGCTCTATACCGGTTTCTCTCATGTGATTTAAAAGATTAAGAGCTGCAAGCGGTTTGTCTCCTCTACCAAGAACATGAAGAAGAATGTTATAAGTATGAAAATCAGGAGAAAGGCCATAACTACCCATCTCATCAAGTAACCTGTGGAACTGATACAACTTCCCAAGTCTATACTTGGCAAACATGACAATATTATAAGTTAAAACATCAGCGGAAAAACCCTCGAGCAACATCTGTCGATAAACCCACTCAATCAACTTGTACTGGTTTAAAACGAGAAGACAATGGAGAATTGCATTATAAGAGTGCTTAAAAGGTCGGTAGTTAAATGACTTTGACTTGATGAACTTCATCACCAACCTCCTAGAAAAACCTGCCTCACCACAAGTACGAATCAAAATGTTGAAAGTACGTGCGGTAGCAGGAAACCCTTTCTCAATCATCTCATCAACTACCCTCCACATTGCCTTAAACTCCTCACACTCCGCAAATATCTGAAAAATCAAGTGATAGGAGTTTGTAGTGTGCGAATAACCCTCCTGCTGACCACACCACACAAAAAATTTATATGCCAATCTGGCACACCTGCCCTTATTCCCACAGTTTACGGTTTTCAACATCATGAACAGAACCTCTCTCACAAGAATCAGCGATGGCCTTATACGCAACTCATCTAAAGCCAATCTAAAATCAAACTCAGGACCATCTTGCCCAAGAACCTCAATAACCTTCTCAACATCCATCTTTAACTGATATCTAGGTGAAAATTGCCTTTGGTTGTAGCTATCGTCCTCGTTCAAATCAACGCTTCCACTTGTATTATCTACACAAATTTTCTTCAAAGGCTCCTCAACCAATGCAAACCCATTTCTAACCCCATAATCGTCATCATCACAAGGAAATGGTTGGTTACATAATTTACGCGAAATGTTCAAAAAATGAGAGATTTTGTGAACCATCCTAGAACCTAAAAGGGTTAATGAATTCATGGTTAGAATCCATCATCATCATCTCAGAAACTCTGAAATAAAACTGGGAAAACACAATTTCCACAATAAAAGAATCGATTTTTTTCTACGAACTGGAAGCTTCGAGAACCTCATTGTGTTAACGAATTTAGGGAAATCCATTGAATTGAGAACCCATGTGAACAAAGTATATTGATTGAATCTAGAAGCTGAACGAGAAAATCAAATGACAAAAAACCGTACCGTGTAACGCGATAAATTAGAGGGTGCGACGAGAAACTAAAGTTCGCGATGAGAAATCGCGTCCTTGATGGATCCAATGTATGGTTTGCACTGTGATTTTGCCAAAATCTGTAAAACCCTAACACTGTCACTGGCGGAAGGAAGAACAAGATACAGTTGGGCGCATCTTCTGATGACCCTCACTCAACGCATCGTTTCATATGTTTTTGTTTTTTTTAACTGTTTTGTAAAGTAATTTTTAAGAACGATTTTTGAAATAGAAAAAAAAAATTTGTTTGATAACATTATTTTAAAAAGTTTTAAAAGTTAGAGAGAAAAAACTCCACTTGGTAAATTTGTTCTAAAAATATGTTTTAAAAAAAATAGAAAACTTATTTAATTGGTAAGAACTTCTTTGATTTCTATGATTTGCTTTAAAATGTTTATCGTTCTTAGATATATCTTATCATAGTTGTGTTACCTTCATATAAATTTTAATGTTTTGCTTTTAATTTCATATATTGTGAATTAAAATATTCTTAAGGTTGTCAGATGATCTCATTGAATTAACATCATATATAAGAACATAACAATTAGCATCATGATAAAAGGCCACTCCTATGCTTTGGGATCTTTCATGGCCACTTATATCCCAAATCTTTGAGGCGAAAAGCCTATCTTCAAATCGCACTTTTTTGGTTAAAAATCCCAAACACTTTCGGTTGCAGATTGTAACAAAGCTCATCCAACCTTTCCACTCTTGTTCTTTCTTATTCAACGGTAACTTGAAATTTTTTATCAATGCAGGAATCAAACACAAACACCTTATGAGCAATGTGTTTTATTACACTGGACCAATCAACGACTCAGAACAAGTCAATATGAAAAACAACTACAAACTACATCAGAGAGGCCAAAATGCAACAACCAAACCTAATCATGCTGCTTGAATCACTTTCCACAAGCGTTGTTGACAGAGTTAGTGGTAAGAACAAATCGTCAATCTAACTATCAGATATTTCGATCAACGAAGTAAGAATTGTGTATCAAGAAATCTCCTGTGGCCTTGAGATACATAGTCTGGAGTCGGCCTCCGCTAGAAGCTTCTCAAGTATGCGACATGCCACGACGTTTGTGTTGCAGGTGACATCGTTGAACTCGGCCAGCACCATTGTGCCTCTCGCCACCAGACCTTCGTGGTCATGTTGCCGGCGATTATCATCGGAATCACGTTCGACATCAGATTTACTGACATACATTAGATTTACCGGCATACTCCAATTCCGAAATGGAAGGGAGGGGAAAGAGAGAGAGGAAGCAAGATGGCGATTGCAGAGAAAGACGGAAAAGGATGGACGAAGGAGTTGTGCGTGGTTTTTTCATTTGTTCCATTATTATGAAATTACCATTAAAGAAAACACATTGTTCCCAGTGTTTTTCGTTGGTTTGAGGGGGAAAAAGTCAGAAAACAAAACAAAAACAATCCAAAGTTGTTCTCTAATTTTGGTTTTAAAAACTGAAAAACAGATAGTGTTTTCAAAATCAATTGTTCCACAGCACCTTACCAAACAAGTTTTTAAAAACAAAAAAACATTCCCAAAGATAGCAATCAAACATCAATATTTGTTTGAATCCCGCAGAACACATTGTTGGAAAGGAGTGAAGAACTTTAATTGTGACTATACACCCGAGTGAAGATTGGTCTCATTGCGGGTCCAAAGGATCTAAGCTTGTGCGGATACTCTATGAACCCACTGGGGAGTCAAAGGCCATAATTATGGTGGGTTCCAACCAAAAAATTAGTCTAAGTTCTATAATAGCATCCCGCGAGGCTTGTGAGCTTGTAAACTAAGGGTGTTTAAGATTGTCTCAAATCATATTTAAGTTATCAGTGAATAGCTCATAGCCAACTTGTGAGAGAAGAAACATCAACTTATATCGATGTAAGACTTAACACTCTTATAGTATCCAATAACTTTTTATGCAATGTGATTTTTATCGATTCAATCGTTGAATTATAACTATATATCGTGTAAATCATTTGTCTCGGATTTTGAGAAATTGAATATTCAATAAAAAAATATAATCGAATAACTTTTATTATCAAATATTTTTAAACTATATATTACGTTAATTTTGATATATATCAATGAAATAGTGAACGAATTTGAGTTAATGTGAAATTATATCTATATATATATATAGGAGTTTTCAATTGAACGATTGATTATGTAAGAAAATTTTCCAATAAAATTTTATTCACAAGTTTAAGAATGTTTTTTAACTTGCACCGATATAACCAAATCCTTTCTTGTAATGCTAATACATTCTCATTTATTTTTAAATTAAAAGACATGACACCAACCTATACATAAAGATTTTTAGACAAGAAAACCAACTTTGTTTTCTTGAAACAAGTATACCTTAGAGATATTTTAGTTTTTTAAACTTATTTTGAAAAATAAAAAATATTCGGATTTTGTCTTCCCTCCCCCAAACTACACTATCCCACTATCTATTTCATCTTCACCCCAACCCTTCTCATCACATCTTCGTCATCACCAGTGTCTATGTCATCATCGTTGCCACCCTTGAACCGATTTTGTAGGAAAAAAATCACATACTAAAGTTTAAGAATGTGAAATACACCTAAAACACACCACAAGAAAATAATGGAACACATAACATTTGTGTGATTCAACATTGTCAACCTATGTCTAAAAAAAAAAACTTCAACAAAATAATTACTGTTCGAAAATATGTATTCAAGGTTTGTTGACTTTGAAAACCTACCACAAAATGTGTATAATTCTATAAGCCTGAGTACTTCACAGAAATTACAAAAAATGATAAACACTCATTCACAAAAAACACTTACTACTTAAGTGATTATTCACAGTTAATCCACTCATTGTTCTTGGATATGCTCCAACATTTCACAAGACTATCTTTATATGATGGTGAAATGTGACTTCTTCCAAGAATGGATTAGTGAATATTAATTCCTATTCACCTTTCTAAGACCTAATTTGAAATTTGTCTTCTCATTTTTTTAAGGATGAGTGCGAATTTCATCAAGAACTAAAGACGAGTTCCAAGAGCATAGCAAATTATTATGCATGGGAAGCATCATCAAAATTGTCTTAAAATATTCTTTGTATTTTTTCGTTTTTGTTTTTACTTTAAAATTTCAATTGATATTCCAACAATTTCTTATTCTATTAAAAGTTTTAAACATTCATCGCATCTGAAAATTTTACTTTCTTTTCTTCCACTGCTGCTTGCCTTTCTAGGTAGAAAATATTAGTGTTTTCTCCCTCAACACCCAAGCATCTCCCTTTGTGCACTTGCACCTCCATTTTGAACCAACAAACTAGCTAGTATTCTTGAGAGATTATCTCACCCAAAGATATTATATTGGCATCAACAGAAAGTACAAACATACATTATGAAAAGTTTGGAGTGCACAATTTTTTAGCTTCATTAACAGACTTAGGTTGCTTTCAAACTTAATTTCGTCTCCATTTTCTAAGTTGAAATGGTCAAACTCTCTATTAGTTTATAAGGTTCCGAACATTGCTTGGTCCCAGCAAATGTAATCACATCATCCAACTTTCAATTGTCCTCCCTACAAGTATTTAATAAACCAAAGAATTGTAGCTAACAACAATAATGACTACTTCTTTTTAGAGATTTTATTGTCCAGGTTAAAATTTGGTATACTAGATGGTTCAATTAATTAATTTGATTGTAAAGATTTTCCCTCTTCTCCATTTTAAGTTGGTATAACTCCATCTTCAGACAAAATAGTTAGCAACTTTGACATATAGATACTCTTAAACCTCTCCCATAGGACTTTTGGTATTGTCTCCTTTAAAATACTGTTGAACTTTGACATATAAATACTCCTAAACCTCTCCCATAGCCATAACTCTAACATCACTATTGAAAAAATCGCATAAGTTATTGAGAATGAAAACACACTCAAGAAAATAAAGAAACTCATAATTCACATGGTTTGATACATTCTACCAATATTACAAAATACTTTTAACAAAATATTCACTGTCTCAAAATAAATTTACAAGATTTTGTTAAACTTGAAAAACCACGAAGAGCCTCTCATCAAGAAATTACAAAAAATGATAAATACTAACTCATAAGAGTTACTCGATCTCTCACACTTAAATACTCCAACAAGTCACAAAGCTCCCTATATTGTGACAAGATACGACTTTTTTCAAAATAAAATTTTATATTAATTTCTATTCACCTTTCCAACTTTTCAAAGGTAAATGTGAATTTCCATAATCTCCAAGACAATTTACGATGCATAAATCATCAAAATTCTCTTAAAATAAATTTTCCCTTTTTTATTTTACTTCAAAATTTCAATTACTATCTCAAAATTGACATCACTATTAATCCAATAATTTTCTCAAGCGTGGATCCTTCTCATACGATCACTTTCGATTTTACTGAAAGCCATCCCGTATAGAATCCGGATTCTCTCCTACGACAGCCCCTCCAGCCCTTTCCTGCCAAGCGATCTGGATCGTCCGTCCATTTCCGACGGTCCAGGTTAAATGACCATTTATGAAATAAAAAAATCCCACTATTTCAGAAAAGAGGCGTCGTGTCTTCCCCTCCATACGCACACCCCTTTGCTATGAGTAGACCCATCTCCGCCATCTCCCACTACGTCGCCGCCGCCATCTTCGGAGCGTCGCCGCTCCATCTCTTTGCTTATAAAATACACAAAGCTTATCAATCAACAATGGAAGTTCAAAGAACCCAACGAATGTGATGGTGTTGACAATGAAAAAGATTGCAACCAAGTAGATTCCCCCATCTTCTATTGTGTCACGATTATTTCTTACATTTGAAAAGACTAATGCTAGGATCAGGACACAATTTTGCATCTGAAATCAAATAACACAAATCGAAGATGTGCACAAAAGACATCCTTTTCATAAGAGTAAATTCTCTTTCCAAACAAGCCTTCAACAATTCTTTTTGTTAGTTCCGTACATGGATTTAGTCAAGGCTGCAGGGTGGAGGGTGGCTGACTCTGTCTCACGACGGATGTGGGCTTGAATGGCTCACGGCGACACTGAACCGTGGCGACCACGGCAGAGAACTGAGAGTTGGACAGCGTGACGAGAGAGAGATGAAAGGGCTGTGAAAGGTGATGGAGCAACCAACCATTGATAAGAGATGGAGCGGCGATGACGTAGTGAGAGACGGCGGAGATGGGTCTACTCAAAGCAGATTTTGCATGTGGAGGGAAAGACACATCGTATCTTTCCTTAAAAAGTGGGGTTTTTGATTTTTATTTTTCTAATTCATAAATGACCATTTAATCTAGACCGTCATATCTGGACGGACCGTCTAGATCACATGGCAGGAGAGGGCTGGAGGGGCTGTCGTGGGAGAGAATACGGATTCTCCCATATCTCTTCTAAAATAAATAAACTTATAAACCATACATGCTTTGACACCTATAGTTAATATTTGAAATTTCATGTTTACATAGTCCAACAAGTCCGGGTTTTCTGCTTAAAACATGGTGGATTCTAGCATGAAGTTGGTCATTTATGGGTACATCAGTATACCACTAAATAACTTTTTATTTATTTATTTATTTTATTGGAAAACCCAAATATACCCTTTTCTACCTCCTTCCATCAACCTGCAACTCTGACTGAACCCCTATGATGCCACCCACCGCCGCCGCCGTCACCGCCCTCAACCTCTCCAACCACCAACTCTCCGACCCCTTCCCCACCTCATCTTGTCATTGCCACCAACAATTCATCCGTCCTAAGCGAAGAAGCCCTCAAAGGTTTCAGTTTGGATGGTGTCGAGTGTCGACAACGAGAACCAATTTGGCTTTGACTATGAAACTGATGCTTTCTAGACCTTATTATTGGTTTTCTTAAGAATCTGATTGCAAGGTTTCAATCATGTGTGGTTATGAAGTTCAAACCAAACCCTGAGAGAAATTAAAACCAGACACATGGGCCAGTAACAGTGTAAATTAAAGAAACCTTGCTAACCTTACAAACATTTCAATAATATTTCAGCTAGCAAACACTTCAACCAACATTCTACTCCTTATGATGCTAGTTCTTTTGGATCGATTCTTGACAATGTGGGATGAGCTCTTTTGTGACGGTGGCACTTCCGATGACGTGGCGGCGCTCAATGACGGTGACAAAGAGACCTCCACGGGCAAGATAGGCTACAGCTGTTGTGGCCGTCGGGGTAGGGATCAAGTAGTGCCAGCTGGTTAAAAGGTTTGGTAGGTAGGATGGTAGGGGAGGGGCAGAGTGGTATTTTACTTAAAAAAATTGTTTTTAATTTTTTTGGGCCAATAAATCTAGACCGTCTATTATTTAATTATTATATCTAACAGTTCAAAATGGTTCATGATGAAAAACATTTGGGGTATATCAGTATACTCATAAAGGACCAACTTCATGCGAGAATCCACCTTAAAACATATCTACATGACATGTAAATTACTTCCTTTTTAGAATTACTCTTAAATCCATGTAAAACAAAGGGTTTTGAAACCCTCTACTTGTGATTTCATGAAGTCATCTCATTGTATTTATTATTAAGATACTCAAATTTTCATTTTTTACAAAATAATCCCTAATAATTTTTTATTACCCAGGGTATCATCCGTGCGTAACAATTTTTTTCCCCCAAATAGCTCATTCACGGTGAAAGGCTTAAAGCCCTATTTGTCTGCCATTCATTCTTCTTCCTCCTTAACCCGATACAAGCTCCGGTGAGACAAATTGTTTCGCTTCTTTGGTGCTTCCTGTTAGTTCCAGGTAACACAGTCTTTTACCTTGAAATTGCTTCGGTCATTACTTGGGTTCAACACAAATTGCCTCGGTCTTTTAGCTTGAACTACTCGGGTTTTATCAAGAGAAATTCTCTTTAATTTTTGTATTTAATGAGCTTGACAGCGATAGGCGGTGCGGTGGTGGTGAGTGTGGGGGCGTTGCAGATGTGCTGTCATAGAGGCGGATCTATGATGGGTGGTGGGTAAGTGTTGAAAATCATGGGAAGAAAAACCAAAATTTATCCTAAATCACAAAAAGATGGATGTTCAATCTAATTTGGGTTAAAAAGAAGTAAGGATACATGAAATAAGGGTTCCAAAACCCTATGATCTCTATGGGTTCGGGAGTAATGCCCTAAATAAAAACATAAAAAAGATGCAGCCAAATGCTTAATCATACATCGAATTGAAATTTTCAACTATAAAAGACATGATGCTATTAATATTAACACACGTTTCCATTAAACAGTATGATAACACACAGTTTTGTTCTGTTCTTCACAGCAAAATATAAAACCTTAATTGTAAATTCACAACTACAGAAACACACGGTCTCTATTCAATTAGATGACTCCTGGAGTCTTCTTTCACCGCCAGCTTGGCTAACCTGTTTCCTTCCTACACCAGAATTCTTAGACAAATCTTCACCTCCTGCAACTAGAACAAAATAGCAAAATTAAAATTACATGTGATGCTCAACTTCAAGCAAAAGTTGCCAAGCCCAAAATTAAGACAGATTGGTTTTACATTCGAAACAAACAATTCTTGTTTCTTCTTGGGCTAAAACTTTTACAAAATTTGCAATGATTTATCAAAAAGTGATGATATTTACTCTGCTCACACTTGCACTTAAATAATTATGTAACAGTATACTTGTGTAAAAATGAAATGTTACCCTATATGGATGCAACATTTTTCTTATCAAAACTCAAGAACCAATTACCAAAAGCAAAGCAAATTCAAGAACCAATTAGCAGAGTGTACCTTGTGAAGATTGATTCTCCCCAGTGTTTCCAAACCAGGATCCAACCACATCCTTCACCTTATCAACCACACCTTTCCCAGGGCTATTCACATAACTCTCTTGATACCATTTTTCTGTTTTCTCATCCCCAGACCCAGTCCCCAACCTCCTTTTCACCTCTTCTGACTCAGTCACCTTCGCCAACCTTCCATGTCCTTGTGCTCTCTCAGGCTCTTCTCTCTTGTGCACAGCATCAGATACAACCTGCTTCACATCCCTACCCTCTTCCTCCCCAACCTGATCCACTGGCTCTTCTTTCTCCTTATATAAAGATTCTGAAATCACCTCAGAAAGAGCCTCCTCTTCAACCCCAGGTCTCAGTTTCTCAGCCAAAAAGTCCTTCACTGAAACCCCTTTATCCTGTTCCATAACCCCACTTTTGTCTCTTTCAGTTCCAGGAACTTTTGACTTCACTGCACTTCCTACACCAGCAACCTTCCCATAAACTGGAGCTAGTTTCTCAGTAAGAGAGAGAGCAATGTTCTTTCCATAATCTGCAGCACTTGTAGTATTACTATTATTCTCTCTTTGTTTCTCTTCATGGGGCGTTGTTACCTTGTTATCTCTATCATCACCTCTCTCTCCATACCCAAGCTTCGAAGCTACGGTGTTTTTAGCAGACACGGCTTTATCAGCAATAGCAGAAGTTGCAGATGAGATTTTCTCTGTGTAACTGCTTTGGTTCGATTGTTTTTCATCACTTGTGTTCTCTTCATGATACCTTGTTTGGTTCTGGTCATTGTCATTTTTTTCGCCATAGCCAAGCTTTGACGCTACCGTGTTTTTAGCAGTGATGGCTTTATCAGCTATTGCAGATGTGGCAGAAGAGATTTTATCTGTGTAACTGCTTTCATTTGATGGTTTCTCCATTGATTCATAGTGTTGTTGTTGAGGTTGTTCTTCAACTATAGTGGTGGTTAGTTGAGGATTTTCCGAGTATCTGTTGGTACTTGTGGGAATGGGCTCATGCACAAACTGATCATGATTCTTAGCATATGGATAGTGAGTTTTAGTTTGAGTAGACTCTGGCAGAAACTGATCATGGCTTCCAACAGAAGGGTATTGATTTGCTGCACTAGACATTTGTGGCAAGTCTTGGTGGTAGTGAGTTTTAGTTTGAGTAGACTCTGGCAAAAACTGATCATGGCTTCCAACAGAAGGGTATTGAGCATTTATTGCACTAGACATTTGTGGCAAGTCTTGGTTATGATGACTTCTAGCAGAAGAGTACTGAGTTTTTGGTTCAGTGTATAACAACCCTGACACAAACTTATCATGGCTTCCAGCAGAAGGGTAATGAGTTTCAGTTGCACTTGACAGTCCTGGCAGGTTTTGTTCATGGCTTTTAGTAGAAGAAGGGTATTGAGTTTTGGTTGAAGTAGGCAACTCTGGCATAAGCTGATCATGGCTTCTAGGATATGGAGCTTTAATTCCACTAGACAGTTGTGGCAAATTATGATCATGGGTTTGAGCAGATGGGTTTGTAGGGTATTGAGTTTTAATTTCACTAGAAAGTTGTGGCAAGTTATGATCATGGGTAATTTGAGCAGATGGGTTTGTAGGGTATTGAGTTCCAATTTCACTAGATAGTGGTGGCAAGTTATGGTCATGGGTTTGAGCAAATGGGTAATGAGTTTGAGCAGATTGGTTTCTAGGGTATTGAGTTTTAATTTCAGGAGACAGTTGTGGCAAGTTATTATGATCATGAGTTTGAGCAGATGGGTAGGGAGTTTTAGTTGCAGTAGACAGCTCTGGGACAAAATCAAATTGGTGGTGGGTTCCAGCTGAAGGGTACTGAGTTTCAGCAATAGTTGGAAGGACTTTTGGTTCTAGGTTGTGGACAGTCATGTTGGTAAAAGACTTCTGAACTGGGGTAATGTCAATTTCTGCACCACCTGTTAGACATAAGACATGAAAATAATATTAAGAGTTTAATCTAAATTAGCTCTACACATGAATGCTACTTGCTAGCATTGAGTCAATGGTCAGCTACTATGAATAATAACTCCATTGTAAAAATAGAAATAACAGATTGAAAATCCAAAACCTGATGGTACATACACATAATACATATAGTCATACAAATCTTTATCCACATTAAGATGATACAACTCCTATTACAATATATTCAATTTTCTATTTTGGATGCTTAGAACTGGGGACCAAAAATCAAACTTCACAATAAACTCTATGAAGTACCCATTTTAACAGATTGAAAATCCAAAAATTGATGGTACATATACATAAAGTCGTACAAATCTCTATCCACATTAAGATGATAGAACTCCTAGTACAGCATACTCAATTTTCTATTTTGGATGCTTAGAACTGAAGAGAAATCAAGCCTCAAAATATTGTAAAGCCAAAATAAACTCTATCAAGTACCCATTTTATCAACTTAACTGCCTAATCTGACTAATTTGCATATTAAGACGTTGGCCATAGCACAAAGGAATTGGGAGTTCACAACAGATAATTGAAAATTGAGTTTTGCAACTTTGTTGAATGGTACTACTTACCTGCCCCAGTTGGATCAGTGACTTTGGTTTGATAATTGGCAGGAGCATGTGATTCAGGTGTACTTAGTGGTGCATGAGGATCTTCCTCCAACCCCATTGGTCTCTCCAAATTAACCTTACGCTGCACTCCATGATCTTCCCCAACAAAAGTTCTGGCTGGGTCAGTGACTCTGCTTTGACTCAGCTCAGTTCTTGGAGAAACAACTACAACTCTTGGCTCGTGATGAGGTGGTTCTACCATAATTGTTGTGCCTCCAAAATTAGTTCCAGGCTTCCCTATATTTTGAACTTGCCCTTGTGTTCCACTTCTAACAGCAGCACTATCATAAACTGCAGAACAACCAAGCATATTATACAACTCTAGTTAATCAACTTTTTTCCCTTGATACCTCTCACTAAAAGGTTCCAAAATTTCCAAATTTTTTCTTATTTCCTTCAATCTTGCATAAATTTTTCTATAAAATAAAGATGAAGGTGTAAAGTTAGCCAAGTCACATATTCATCTAGTATAAATATAAAAACATAAATCTTTACTTGAAAAAAGAAATTACAATATAAGTTAACACTAAATTGGTCTCTGCAGATATATTAGCCAGCAACGATTTAGAGACAGAAAAAAATCAGTCCCCAATTCAATTTTCTCACTTTAGTGAATTTTTCGGGCTCGATAGGTTGGATTTCTAGTAATGCATTACTAGTCAGACATAATAAAATACTATACTATATATAGCAGTCTTTTCACATATATATTGATATAAAACTTAACTAAAATAAAAATATCATAGAATGTAACTAAAATATCTGAAGTACTCTTAAGTGTCTATTATTTTGGAATATCCTGGCTTCCTTGAATCAAAAGCCAGTTTCTATTTTACCATATTAACTATTAAGAAAGAGCATAACAAGTAATGACTAGTTTCTTCTGTGTTATGCGTTATAAAAAAAAAAAAAAATTCTTCTGTGTTAGGAAAGAACATACTCGGTGCTCCATGTATTTCTGGGTCTTCAACCATTTCTTCATCCTCATCATCTTCCTCATCCAAGTCATGATCATCAGGGATATGTTGATCTTCATAGTGATACTCATGACCATGTTCATTGTCATGATGGCCATGCTTTGTGATTGTGTCCTTAATTTTCTTAGCCTTTGCCTTAACCTTCTTTATAACTGACTTCTTCTCATGGTCATGGTGGTGGTCTTCTTCACCATGTGCCACTACATCCAAAATTTGAAGCAAAAGAACCAAAACAAAAATAAAATTAAAAATATTGCCTATTAAAGGAAACAAATGAAGGTTCCTTCAAAATTTAAATCAAATCAAACTTTCCAATTAAATGTACCTTGTTTGGAGCCAACATTGTGAGGATCATAATGATGTTCGTTTGCTTGAGTTTGGACTGCTCTAGAATCCATGATTAATTGAAAACAAAGTAAAAGAAACTGCTTGTGCTCGATCGTTACAGAAAGTGACAGCTGATGTTAAATCAGATTAAGCCTTATTGTTGTTACAAAAATCAAAAGCCTTACTACAGTTTATTTATATACTTTATAGAGAAGGATAATACACTGAGTTTTGCCACCTTTGCATTGCATGGCTGTGGCATCTTAAAATTGGGGACACGTGTGACATAACCGATTAGTTGTAGAGAGTCTTTGACACGTGTCGCCCTAAGTTTGTGTACGTGGCTCGTACTGTAACACCATGGGAGTTTTTGACATCGATGAAGTGTGGTCGTCTTGGACGCATGCAATAAACCGACTACGTTAATTATCAGTTGACAAAATGCTATATCTATTATTTGTAATCGGTGTCAAATTTCAATATATTTAAAAAATATCAGCTTATTTAATCGGATAAGGATCTCTTATCCCATTTTGGTACATTATGTCCCAATCAATAATATCTTACCATTAAAGTTAAAATTTTATTTAATATTGAAAAAGTTAAATACATAGTAGAATATTATTGGTTGGAACATGATGTGATACAGCAAAATGGAATATGAGATCCTCATCCTATTTAACCACATATATTAAGAAATGAATATGTAACTTTTAAATAGTTTCTATTTTCAGTCCCTTCCCTACAAACTTACATGTAAAGAACAGCGGATTTTTTTAAAACCAGTATGTACTATTTGTTAAAAAAATATATTATACAATCTGAAAACCCTTTTGATATGTTCTTGCTGAGATATGATCTATAAATATAAATATAACTCATGTCAATCAATTATAAATTGATATATTACTAGTGACGTTTTTTTTATGAACCACCGATATCCCTCAAGCTTCGACTATTTAAATCGACTATGAGACTAATCCTTAACCAATTGCTTAGAGCAGATAATTAACTTTTGATTTTTGCAACTTTCCAACTAGCTAGAGTATCTGTCGTTAAAATTTGAACTTGTGTTGTTCTCTTCCTTACAGGATAAAAATGTTTACCACTTGACAAGCACTTAATTGATTCCCTAACAATGTATCAAATTTAAATTAAACTAAAGAAAAGGATGTAGGAAAATTGAGAAAAACCGACATAGAAGTAATGGGCTTCGGAGCCAATATTGGGCCAAGTCGGAGCAAATATATCTCGGTTCGGTTCATGCAAGTGCTTCAACGTCCGAATCAAATGGACTATAAATATCAAATTTAAGGCGCCAAATTCAATTCGATTCTCCAAGTCCGTTATCTTCCTTTCTCTCTCACCAAAGAAAAATGCGAACTCGATTTCTGAACAACGACTACTTCAGTCTCCCTCCATCTCAACCCTTCCTCCACCTCCCGGTACCTCGCCTCCAATCGCCGCCTCCCTCCGCCGTACACGACTTCCTCCACTTCGATTCCGCCACCTATGTCTCCCACCACATCGATCCCTTGCCAATCGACGCCGCCCTCTCCACCTTCCTCTCCGCCGTCCTTCCTCACAAAATCCACCTCCAATTTTCCAATGTCAACGCCGCCACCGACACCGCCACCGTTCCTAATCCAGATCACAAGGTGGATTGAGCTTGCGTTTACGCACTTTTGTAATTTATTATTATTAATTATTATTATTATTATTATTGAATATTTGCTAAGATCTTTAGTATCATTGTTCGTAGGAGAGTAAAATGGTTCCTCTTAGTGATAAGAACGAAATTGCGTATGGAATGATTCAGTTCGAAACGCCTGAGCTAGATGAAAACTTGGTGAGATGTTTATTTCTAAATTTGTAGTTAATTTGTCATGTGTTTAGAATTTTTGTTAGTTACCGTGTTTATTTTATTTTATTATTCTTTGTATTTTAAAGGAAAATGGTTTCTTCACTGAGATGGAGAGGACGCAAATGGTGTCTCAAACCTCAGAGGTTGAAGATAGCCTGGTAACACCGTTATACAGACACTTATATGATCGCTTGGTATTTTTATATATTGCACTGTTGTTTTAGGTTTGCAGATTCGTTGAACGAGTCTATTAGTTGCTTGTTGGAATAATTGCATTGATTCCTTCTTGTAAGCTTTGATTATTTATTCTCTGATCAAGTACTAATACGATACTGGACATGGATACGATATTGATCTGAGATTATAGCGAATTTTAAAAATTATAGGATACGAAACAACTATGATACATGATATAAAATTAGTATAAGATTAACCTAGAAACACAAATTTTAGATTAAAAAAGAGAAATAATATTCTAAAAGTTGACATGAATCATTACAAACGAAATAAAATGCTAATATTTTTCTAATTATTGTGACATTCCCATCTACAGTGATATAAAAATTTAAAAAGTAAAAATAAAAATTGTAGAAAATAGTTAGGAGTATCCAAAAAATGTTCATGGAGTTTCCGGTATAGATATATATCTGACACCAGTGACTATTTTGAAGTGTCTCCAGTGCAATACATCTGAGATTCTGAATACATATTATATAGTCTATACTCAGCTCTGTTGTTTATTGGGTGTATTTATTGAACTTTCAACATAAAGAGCGAAATATAGTTTGGTATTTTTTAAACCTTGAAAAGTATAACTTATTGCATCATATATAGTTTCACAGGCTTTAGACATTTATAACATTTGGACATGAACAATGATTTTAATATCTCTTCCTTCATGTGTTCATCTTCGAAAATCAATAGAGAATTAGTTGTTCTGTTTTCCTAGCAGGAAATGTTCAAGCCTAAGCCATCAATGCAGTTCCCTTACGAGGTTCTAGAATCAATATCTTTCATAGAAGATGTAATTTCTGAGTACCTGAAGGAGGAAAATGTGTATTCTTTTGAAGATAATGTTTCTGTTCAGCAGCTACAACACTCTGTCCGAAACAAATTTCTTACTTTGGAACTGGATGAGGAAATTTTGGGAACTCCCACTTGCCTATCTATGGTAGAAATTGTTGGCTCATATTTAGAAAATATCAGACCTCAAAATTTTGATGAACAAAATCAATCCATAACAGAGGGCAAGGAACTTTTGGGTTCTATGAAGTATAACATGATGAAGTTTTTCTCAGATGACTGTTTATCAAAGGAGAGCCTGGTGTTATCAGATATTTTTCCTGAAAGTGATTTTATAAATTTGTTGGAAGCTGAATATGCTGATTGGAATACTGCACTGCAAGGGACATTGCAGGTTGATAGTTCTTTGTTAGTGAATCTAGTTACCTTTGACGAATTCATGTTCCTTGATAAGGACATAATTCAAACTTTTGAATCCTTCTATGACACAAAAGCATTGGATGATCTAGATACAAGTGACTGGATGTTTAAGAAAGAGTTTAACTTCAAGAATTTTGAGGAATTGATTGTTAGTAATCAGATAGCATTAATAGATGACACATTCAAATCATTGCCTGTACCTGTAATCCCTGATTACAAAATGATGACACCTCTGCATGATATCATTGAAGAATTGTTTTCCAACTTGAAGGCCCGTCCCCTATCTACTTCTGATGGTATTTACTTAAACTGGGACCTACTGGAAGAAGATAAATTTAATAGCAAAATTTCTAACTTCTATCAGAAGATTCAGAACATGTTGGCCAAGATAGATGTCAACTTGGATTTCGGAGGAAATTCTTTTGATCATGGAACATTGGTAGTTGATCTTGTTTTCTCTGGTGATCCTATAGGTGAATGTGACATTAACCAAAGTGAAGAGTTGCAGAGGTTGCTTTCTGATTGCATGCCTGTGCTTGATAAGCAGCCCGTAGAATTTGCTTCAGGCAAACTATTGGAACATGGATCATCTAAACAAGGAAGTCGAGAACAATTACCTGAAATAAATGCTGAGAGGGCTTCGTTGTTATATAAGTCTATGTCAGAAGTAAGCAATCTTGATTATCTCTTAAACCCTCAAAAAGCGACTGTTATGGGGGATTGTAATTTAGCAGTAGAGTCCACCAATGCTAATGTTAGTGTTCTAAAAGTTAGATCCACTGAATTGAAGGCTGGTCTACAATCACAAGGATGGCACACTGTTTGGCATAGGGTTAAGTTGTCCGAAAATATTGTGGCCCTTAATGGATATTTTGAAAAAACCTATCTGGCCATTTTGCAGAGTGATACAGAGCTGGCAAAGACGCATAACTCAGATGTAGATTATTTTAAATTGTTGAGTCTTCAAAAGCACAAGCTAATGGAATACCATGTAAATGGAAACAATATGGCATTTATTGTGTTAGGTGCAATTAAACAGGCTGCTTGGTACTTATGTTTCTATGGCCTCCATCCCGCATGCTTGTATGTAGACAAATTATGTCAAAACTTGGACTACTTGAAATCGAGGTTAGGCTTCCTCCAATCATTGATTAAAGATGAAAACAAGAAGGTGGACAACAACATTACTACAGCACACCCGTCACTAACAGTTGTCAAGGGAATCTTACAGTTAAAAATCAAACGGGATAGTTTGAAAGCATTAATTGTTACTGAAAAAGTATTCTGGGGGTCGTTGAAAAGCCTCCTTCTTTCCATGGGGTTATCATTCAGTGAACTAAATAATTCTTATAGTCAGCAACCATATGCAAATAATGTGCCTGAGGACACAAATACTAAAATGGAGGAACTTCTGATTTCAGACTGCTTGTTGGTTTCATACAAGTAAGTTTTTGTTTCAGGATATTTTTGTTTGTCATGCATGCATGGGATTGCGCTTTATTTTTTTGACAAGATATGTTTAGCATGCTTTTTAAATTCCCTGATGATATATCCTTTAAAATCACCAGTTGTAGATGTATGAGTTTTCTTTGTTATATTGGGTATGGTTTCAACATTTGGAGCCTTCGTAGGTTTTATATTTAAGTAATGGACTGTATTCCTCTTGTGCTCTCAGAATCAATTCTATACAGTCATAACCTTTTTAAAAATAATATTTTTTTAAAATAATAAAGATATTGACCACGGCATGTGAACACAAAACATAGCAGGGAACCTTTGTTGATCTGTTTTGGCATTTTGTGCATTAGCAGATATTTGGAGAGTTTTCAGCTTCAAGCCCTTTTGTTTGATTAAAAGTCTATTTACCATTCTCTGTTTTCCAGTTAGGAATTTTCATATTGGGTTAGAATACTACCTAATGAAAACTTGGCTAAGAGAAGCATTCATCAATGACATTTAAGCAATCTTTATTTGTTTTATTAGTCAAATTGTAGTAAACATCTTTTAGCATGAGACTTTAGGATCTTTTATCATTATTTTCTCCATTTTCTTCCTTTAACTTCTTGCTTGTGCCCAAACCTTTTTCAATTACTTATTAATTTGCATTTAGACCATTGTGTCATCAAATTTTCCTCCCATCCTATGCTCAAAGAAAGGCTTACAGAAAACTGGCATATTAAAATTGCTCTATTTAATTGAAGGCATGTTTCGCCGTTGTTTCCATTCAACAAATTTGGCATTATCTTGGAATATGGAGGTCCATGTGGCTCATCTAGAATATCTGAACTTTCACCAAACTCGGTTGGCTTGTCTCATCATCACTTTTTGACGGTTGATTTGGATGGTCATGCTACTCTCAAAGCACTCTGTGATGGTGTTGAAATGCCCCCACCAAACACTGAAATGTTATTGGTAAGTTAAGTCTGTCTGTGATTATTCATATCATAGCTTATCGTATATAGAATCTATATAATAGATACTAATGATATTGCAAATAAATTCTGAAATAATTTATGTCAATGTTTCTTATTTCATATATTTTGAACTGCCCAAGTTCTACTGCTATAGTATAATAATTTGCAATACGATCGAATGATATGTTATCTCATGCATTGGGATGTAATTTAAAATCGGCATACAGATACAGGATTCAAGATAGGGTTTTTATGATAGAAAAACTGGATTAAGTTTTCCAAAGTAAATTAGCATCAATTAAATATTTGTGGACTGTGCAAGCATATCATCAAACTCACGCAACTAACAATGATTGTGTCCTAGGAAAGTGAGACAAGTCTTATTTTCAATGCTAAGAAAAGTATGATGAATCAGAAGTTAGAGAGACTACTGAACTTCTGTCCTGTGGAGCAAAGCCATGATATAAAATCTTCAAATGTTGCACCTGAAGCAGACAATTTAGTGCCACTAATTCCTGTAGTGAAAGCTGAGAATGGTCATCAGAGTACGGAGCCTTTTCCTGGATCAGTTATCATCGTGAATACTCAAAATGTAGATAAGGAAATGATAGTGTTTAGAAGAAGCTCTTACCAAGTAATTCTTGCAATGGAGAAAGGAGGAATTCAAGTTGTAGAACGTGATTTAGATTTGCCTGTGGATATCATAATAAGCTCATCAATTTGCTTGGTATGGTATGATAGTAGAAACCTTGGGAAGAAAGCAACTCCAGTTACTGAAGCATCTTCAAGCTTGCCTTTATGTATTGAGAATATTGCAACAGATGTTTTGGCATTGCTGAGTTTTTACTTCCGTGGCTGCTTTCTGGTAATTTCATTTTTTTATATTAAATTACACTGTCGATATGTGATATTTATTTTTTCAACAGTTTTATAAAATACTGCGATGTCAAGTAGTGCTTTTGAAAAATGATGAAGGTGCTTGACTTTGGCCAGATGGTTTTTTTATGCGCTATTTGAGAAATCTTTTTGGGGAAAGATGTCAATCTCGGAGCTGAGCTTCAGCTATGCCATTTTAGAACATTACTTTAGACCCCTTACAAGATTAATGTCTCACTGAGTAAACACTCTAATATTCATCCCTTTGGAAAGGGGAATTAAGGGATTTTAATGAAAGTATAATACATTCATTATTATATGTTTGGAAGAAAGTAAGCATTTAGTACAGGGAACATATAAAATTAGTTTGCTGAATCTGATTATGTTGCTAAATATGATAGAATAGAAGCATCATGATGGATGTAAACATGATTAATTAAAATACGAGAGTAGTTTCTGTGGTGGTTGTTAGTTGAGCCTGATCACTCATGCATTGAACTGGTTTTAATTATGTTCTCTTCTCCTTTCAGGTCTTTGAGGGAGAGTTTAACTTTATTTCGACGGTAATGGAATCCTCAGATGGGCTATATGCAGCTGCATCAAGCCTGGGAATGGATTTGCAGATCTTCCTTTCTTATTCACCTGAGTTGACAAATGAAGTAATAGTAAGCTGCATCAAGAGTGCTACCAAATTGACTAGGGGTCTGTATCCTAAAATGCCTGAATCAGTAACTCTTGCAGAGTCATTTCTTACGAAATTTCCTGGAATAAATCCATTAACGGCACATTCTATACTATCTTCAGGGACCATGCTTCATGAGTTTCTTGAGTTGTCACATGAACAAAGGATGCATGTTTTAGAAAAGTATCATGTTCCAGAAGAAAGTATATCCTTATTCAGTGTTTTCTGCAGATATGGGGAGCGGGAGGATTCAAAATCCATAATGACAGACTGCTCCTCTTCGGTATCTTCTGGTCCAGACTCAGATAGGTGTCATTTATATCAAGTTGACAACGGAAGAAAAAGAAAAAACCCTTTTAGTAGTCATCAGAGAGATGTACCATGTTTTAATGAATCGTTGCAATTCGAGACATTAAATCAAGTAGCCGAGGCCTTTCCCGATTCCTCTACCTTGCCAAAACCTTGTGATCTTGGTATTTCAAATGATGCTTGGAAATCCAGTGACTTAGCAAAGGCTAATTTGTCCGGGAGTGATTTCTTGGGTCAAAAGCAAAGAATCAGTGCGACTACAATGAGAAACCCTTCCATAGTCTCCCAATCATCACGTGATCTATGGAACTGCAAAGCTCCTCAATTATCAGAGCACCTAGAACAACCCTGTTTTTCTTTGAAAAATAAAGAGTTTGCTCAAAATGATACACTGGACACTGCTATGATGAGCGAAAATTTGAATTGGCATAGCCTTAGTAATTATGAGAAGTTGCATGAGGACGTTAGAGGTGAGGTGGTTGATTTGACTGATAGTCCCCTGTTAGATAAAAGCTTCCCCATTTCTGACTCCATGTACTTCTCAAGCTTGATGACTGAGTCGGAGAAAGATCAGATAAGAAGGAATAAAATTGCAAGGAGATTGTCATTCGACAAAAACAGTCACCCAGAAGCCAACTCATCGAAAACATGGAGATCTTTAAAAGATACAGGAGTGGAAGTTGACGACTATCCCAAACCAGACTTTGGAAAAGATGTATTTCCTCTTGACTTCAAGTACCGTGAAAGTGAAAACATTTTTGAAGAGGGTTTAATTCAGGCATCTATGAAAAACTTACAAGGAATACCCTTCCAGGAGGAAATGTCACATTTGGGCGAAACTCCACTCTCCCGTGCCCGCCAATCATCTAGTCCATTGAAGAATTCACCTTTTACAACTAAATTTATTAATAGAGTGAAAGAAAAGAGCATATTGCGTCAAAAATCATTATTAAAGAGAAGTCCTTCTATATTTGAGTTCTATAAGTACCAACCTAGTAGAACACCTGGAAATACTCCAGCACAGAAAAGGCTGAAGCAATCTGCACCATCTTCAAACTCAGCCAAGAAAGGAAGTTATGTCGCTTCTGTTACACCAAACGATAAAATATCAACCAAGGTACGTTTACATTCTATACACGCAATTGATTTTATTTTTCCTTTTTCTTTGGTCTTGCTCAGCTGGTGTAATTCGCATGCATAAATAGTGTAAACCTACTTAAAAATGTTTTTCTAATCGCTGGTTGGGACATCCGGTATGAACATAATATGTCAGATACAACTGTAGGTGGGTATGTATCCCGTATTTTAAGGTAAAATGGGATCTGCAACATGCAAATGTGAGAGGAAATGTTAGGTTCAAATGATGGAGTCAAAAACCATATAGGTGGGACCTTTCACTAGGGATAGTCTTCTTGTAGTAGCTATGTATTACCTCCAATCGAAAAGCTTAAGCTTAAAGACATACTGATATTTATCCTAATCTATCTACAACTTGTTATTTGAAATCCGAAGATCCTTAAACAACTATTTGCATGCATGGCAGTAGTTATTTTATATGTTGGGCATCTTTATTTTGGGGGAATAATACCATTTACATAATTACCTAGTCACAACTGTGTCCTAGATTTGGTTGACATCAATACAACTATGCTTCTGTCCTATTTTTCATTGACATTCAGTCAATGGCAGACACTGACTTTTGGGAGGAATCAAAGTGGAAGCCAAACTAAGCTGGTCTGGAGTGATGGAAGTAAGTTACGGTATCAGGGAAAATAATCTATCGTTGGAGAGAAGAATAGAGGTTTTATATTATATGATGATGAATTTGAACTTTTGAAAGGTATTTTCCTTTACCACTGTAATTTTGTAAGTGTCAGTGTGTCACACAATTTAAGTTTCTTGTAATCGGGTTATTTTCCTCGTTCAGCTCTTTTCTGTTCTTGGTATGTATCATCTATACTTTGCTCAGTCAATCAGTCAATGGAATATGGCAGAGCTGACTTCTGAGTTCTGATACGATGGAAATGGAATTCAAGATCAGAGCAATACCGAATAATCTATCTTTGGAGCAAATATAGATTATATGAAGATTCATTTTATTATCAAAGTACCTTTGTGAAGTTATATATTGCTGCATTTTTTTTGATCTTTGACCGGGTATCCTACGGGCATAGCTGTGAGACTAACTTTCGGATCATGGTGGTAGTTAGGTAAAGTCCTCCCCAAAGTAAAGTGACAACTCCAAGATTCAAACCTCTTACCATAATGTTTGTCTTGTGTGCAATCTACTTCCATTGCGACCTAACTAGTGTTGGTACGTATTGCTGCTTCTAAAAAACAAAGAATTGCATAATTGATAGAAAATTTGTCGCCAAATAAAACCCTTACTCAGCAGTTATATTCATGCTATTACACATTATTCTCATGTCTTACGTATAGCTACGCTTTGTCAAGCTCATGATAGAAGCAATTTTTTCATTTTAAAAAACTGTGGTTGCTTTTTTATTTTTTCTGAGAGTTTTTAGAAGTAGGTCAATAATTACTTCCAAACGTTATTGTTGCCTTCCATTTTGTTTTTGCCAAAATCATAAGAAAACATGTTTCGTAATATTTTGCTATTCTGAAAATGATGCTAAGAATACGATCTTTTCAACAATGTAAAGTACTTCAATATTTTTTTCATGAGTCAAACTGGTTTTTTTTTTTCTAAACCCAGTGTATCCCAATGTTGTCAACGAAGAACTAATCACTGTTCGCGGGATGTGGCTTTCGCTGGCCAAGCATTATTTTAATACTGCCAGGAATCGAACCCGGGAGCAAACCGAGTCGACCCCTAGAGTGTCCCAGGACAGGCCTTATAACCACTGGGTCAAGAGGCTTGGTTGAGTCAAACTGGTTTTTAAAGTAGCTTTTTGTGTGATATAAAAAAACAACCTTTATTTATGACATAAAATTGCTACCTTTTTAATTTTTAAAATTAAAATAGAAACTTCTAAAATTAGCTTCCTTCAGTAGCTTTTGAAAGGCACAAGTACCAACATAAGATGATAGATTTTCTAGATTCAATAGCCTTTTTGTTCTTCTAAGCATCATTGGCTTTATTTTATGTTGTATTATTTCTAATCTTTGTGCCCAAAAATTGTCAAACTTATGATAATCCATTTGCTAGATAGCCTATATGAGGCAACAATCCCTGACTACCTTATCATTGTATCATTCGACCAGAAATTTGGACTGAGTGGCCCAGGCAACTTTAGATGAGGTGAACATGGTTGGTTGACGTACAGGATATAGATCTCAACCGAAGTGAAAAGTACTGATTCCACTACTCACTACTGTGATTATGATATTCTGCCTGCTTCATAACCCTTGTATGTTTCATGTTTGAGAGACAACACCTGGAAAGAATTCTAGTTCTTACCATTCTTGAGATTACGTAGAGCCATAACAAGCTGTTGTCTTTCTCCTTCTACCTCTGCAAATTTAAGACTAATCTCTGAATATCTTTCTTGCATTTCTTTAAGCTCACTTTCCATATATTTGTTCCTTTCCTTTAGGATTGCCACTTCATTCAACAATTCATTCGTATGACATCCACCATTGTGATCATCATTGAAGACAATCGCCTCATTTGCCTTTCAAGTTTTCACTTCACTGTCGGAGTTGACAGTAGATAAAAATTAATAAAAATGAGTTTATGGATGAGATGTGGGGCATAAGTACAAATTTGACATCTGAGTCTGAACTCTGAAGCACTGATTTTTCGTTGTAATGATAATGAATAATATGAAGGTTAATGTTTGTTTTCAAGGGAACTAGTGATTCAGATGGACAGATATAAATTTGATCTTTACCTTATGTGTGGTTCTAGACAAACGTTGTTCTCAGCTGACTTGCCTATTGTTCCTCCCTTTCCAGACTTCCCAACAGCAGTGTTTGCAGCATCTATTTCCTTTTCATGTTACAAATATAACAATAGTCTGAGTTAACCTAGTATCAAGCCATCGACTAAAGTGTGCAAAGCAAAAGTAATGTTAAACCTTAATCAGATACTTCTTTGCTTCTTTTTTTGGTTACTTAGGAGGTGCAAGCACATGGGTAGCCCAGTAAGGGACAGGGGAAGGAGGTTTGCTGGAGGATCAAACCTCCAATTTCAACATTACATGAACCAAGGCACTCTGGCCTGTGCCAATTGAGCTACAAGCCCGTTGGCTGAATAGAAATGTTCTTTTATCACAGTTTTAATTATATCAGATCAGCTTGCTGTCCTTGCCATCTATGTATCATGAACTGGAAAATATTTAACATTAACATTCCTTACAGTGATGTTTCTTTCAGTTTGTGTGCTCCTGTCAAATGGTTTGCTTTATAGTATATAAATATTAAAATTTTATATCATGTAAGGAACATGATGATTGGAAGGTTGTTGCAAATTCTAATTATAATCATTTTGTGAAAATTTTGCTAATTTGCTTGGATTCTAACCTGATACCAATTTATTTTGACTGTGTAGTTTGTTGTGTACTCATAAGGGAGTGGTTGTGGACTTGTGGTGATACTATCTAACCTGACCTCGCATGCGACAGAGATGCTTATGTCCTTAATTTATGATTTCTTGCATGGGTGCTGGAAAATTACCTTGTGCATGTCTGCCTTTGACTTCTTAAAATGTTCTTTAGCGGAAGAACAAGGTGCAACACACTCATTGTCTGTTGAAGCCAAATTCATATGTGTAGCTGCTGCTTGTCCTTTGTTATTCTCCAGCTTCTTTTCCATAACACTTAATTCTGCTTCTTTCTGCATTAGCACTTCTATATGTTTCTTCATATTTTCTTTCTCTACTTGTTCTTTGTGCAAGCTATGTTTTAATTCACTGCGCTGAATCTTAAAGGTTTCTATTTCTGAGAGTAGGGTGCCAAGTATCATCCACTCATCTTTTTTCTCCTGCATTATCGTGTTGGTCATTTGCTCTGTTGGCTTGGCTTCAGACAATGCATAATCCTCTGTCATCAGCTTTTTAATTTCAATTCCGAGCAACTGAATTTGCTTTGAAAATGCTTCTTCCTTTTCATTGCTGTATCTTTGTACATCTTCAAGTTGTTTAGACTTAATCTCTAGTTCTTGTGACATCATTTCCATTGTTTTTCCTTTTGAATCTATTTCTTTCAAGAGCTCGTGCAGTTTCACTTCGTTCTGATTTGTCATAAGCCTGAGCTCTTGATTGCATTTCTGGATCGTTTCTTCCAGAAGTTCGTTCTGCTTCCACAATTCGTCAACTTCTGCATTGGCTTTGAGGGTCATCTTTTCATTCTCTTCTACTTTCAATGCCATTTCAACTGAGAGTCTTCTATATTCGTCATGTAATTGCTCAGATGTGAGAGTATTTTTGTGTCTTGTCTTTCTCAAGGTCTCCTCAGCTTGGCTGGCCTGCTCTTCCTGCTCAATTTTTTCACATTTCATAGCATAGAGTTCATCTTGAAATTTTTCTGCCTGTGCTTTCAGTTCTCTCTCCAAATCATTGACTTGATTTTCGAGTTCATTGATGCAGACCAAAGACTCTGAAAATTCATCTGCCTGCTGCTTTATCTTTTCTTCTAATCTCTCGACTTGTGATTCCAGTTGTTCTATAGTAGCCAAAGAAGCTGAATGTTCATTTTGTAACATGATTTGTTGTGCTTCTCCTTGCCTTAATCTCAACGAGATATCCAGATTTTCCTTCTTCAGAAGCTCGTACTCCATGGTGAACTCATTTATATGATCGTTTAGCTGTTCACGTTGCTTATGATAAATGTCCATTTCACTATCCTGCTCTGCAATTTTCTGCTTCAAGAGATCTAATTCTGTGGCATTATCATGTTTTTTTGAATTGTCCAATATTTCTTCATTCTTCTGTTTCAGCATTGCTTCAAGCTCTGACACTGCCAAAAGTAATTCAGAGTTTGAGTTTTGTGTTTTCTGGAGTTGCAATTGAAGATTGGCACTAAACTCTTTTTCATAAGCAAGCTCTTCCTTTATTGTTTCTAACTGAAGCCTAGTATCTTCAATCTCAGACTGCAATGTTTTTGAGGTTTTGGTCTCATCATTGAGGCTCTGCTGAGACTTGACTTGCTCTAGATTAGTTTTGAGCATATCTCTCTCGTCTCTGAGGCTGAATATTTGTCTTGACATATTTTGTGCCCGACTGCATTCTTTTTCTAACAGCTTCCGAAGCGATTGTAACTCTAGTTCTGATACTTCTGCTTGCCTCTTCAGAGAAGCAATTTCATTTTTGAGGTTTTCAGTGGAATTAACTGAAGGCTCTTGTAATCTCTCTCTTGGAAGATTATCTTCCAGACTGTTTGTCCAGTCCCCTAAACTCCCATCTGATGCTGAACCCACTGACCAATCTGTGTTTGACCTCCTACGCATATGAATTTTTGTAGCAATGGCCTCACCATTTCCTTTTGCTGGCATTGAATTCTGTCTGAGGGGTGGTAATAGCCTAGAAGAATCCTGCCATGAAGTTACCAAAGGAGTGACACCGTTAGATGCTTTAATGATGACATGTTGTGTGCAGTATACCCTGATCTGGTCTTGATCAGGTTCCCATCCTATCAAATGTTAATAGTTACCATAATTTATAACATGGTTATTTCTTTTCTTAACTTATCCTCTTAAGAAGCTTTTATTTAGGAAATTCTCAACTGTGTTTAATAGAAAGTGCATATAAAGCCAAGGTAATATGTGTGTCAGTGAGACCTTACTTCAACATTATAACTTTCATCTGTACCGTAATAGCTCAGTTGGTGTTTCAACCGGGCATCTCCATTATCTTCTCCATTTCTGACAGTATGGCGAAAAGGTAGGTAAGCACATATAGGAGACAAGTAAATCAAGAACAATTTTCTTGAGATTAAATTAATTGGCATTATGGTTCGTTTTCACCTTTGATCTGTATATCCTTCAACATTCTGAATTGTCACCTGTCTCAAAATTGTTATGTGAGGAATTATATTTAGTGTTTGTAATCTGATGCTATTAAGTAATATAGAATATATCTTATATGAATGAGAAAAAAGCTCCCGTGAAGCTCAGATTCTTTAAGACATGCAAACATGAGTAAGCATGATGATTGAGAGACCGGAAACGAGGGAGGGATGGAGATACAAGGTACTAACATGTAGAATTGAGCCTGAATTGGCAAACTTTAAGGGTAGAGAAACAATAAGTGGCTCAGTTTCTACAACAAAATCAGCCAAGTCCATCGAGGCTTCTCCAAGAAAGCCAGATTTTGAAGATCCCTGCAAGAAGCCATAAAGATTAGGGGTCTCTTTGCTTTGTTTCCAGGTTCCTATTTTCATTTTCCGTTTTTATTAATAATTGTAAAAATGCTACATTGTTTCCATTATATTTGTTGTTTTCAAAGATTTGTACATGATACTCTTTTCATTGCTTCCAATACAAATATTTGAAAAGAGGAAACATAGTGAAACAAGGTGACATTTTTACAATGTTGTTTCCACTGTTTCGTATACAAATCTTTGAAAATAGGAAATATAAAGAAAATAAGATGACATTTTTTTTTAATTATTAATAAAAACAAGAAATGAAACAGGAACTAGAAACAAGGCCCTGGACTTTCCAACATCCTGGTCAGGTAAAGGACTCTGCAATTACAGCAACTGCTTACAGTTGAAACAACGAAATGGTATATTTTCTCATATAGTTTTCCTGATTTTGCATCCCTAACCAGTTTAACTGCTTCAAAAATTGGATTCTCCCATGAGCAGGTTCCATCTTGGATAGCAACTTTCTCTAGTTTTACTGTTGGCTTCCCAACATCCTCCGGCACCAAGGCTATCATCAGTTTAGATTTTTTCATCTTTGGCACCTGATAAAAAGGAGACTAAACAAGGTAAAGCACTGCCTGCTGAATCTGTATATTGGCATGACATTCCCCGCAATATAGCTATCAAAATCTACTATTGATACTGTGTAAATTTCAAACTTCCTTGGCAATATGTTTCAAATATAACAGCTAGGTCAAACCCCAATTTAAGATTAAGTATCAGAAGAAATAAAGCTTTGTTTTGTCTTCAGCTTACCTGGGTTGCCTGAAATTGCAGTTTGAATACAGCTTTGATCTGGTTCTTCTTGCTCCTTGACTTGAACATGTTTTCAGGCTGATAAAATATTTCAGTTCAATTCTTGTAGATGCTAGACAGTGCTTTTATAAGTGGCACCTCATTGGATGCTTTGTTGACTTGAAACTACGAAATTTGTTTGTGACAATATATTTAGTTAACGACTGGAATCAAGTATATATTATTTTGGATGTTCTGAAAGCAACGAGTCTGGTGATATCCCTTCTGATTTCTTGGCCGAGATACTGGATGCTACACTGAACTTGCATGGTTAGCAAACTCAAAGAACGAAAATGAATTTTATATTAAAAGCTTACTCAGAGTGAGGAAATACATAAAGGAACATAGCTGAAACGTATGGTTCACTTTTTTGGTTTTTATTTGTGTGCTATCACATCGGATAGTCGAATACTAATCATTTCGAGATATAGGATCACCAAAGTGGATTTTATCTCTCTCAATAAAGTCTTTTCTAGATACATCATATACCACATGTATCAAACCCCTAACAACATACTTAACGAACCCACCAAGTATGTTGATCTTGTTGGTCACTTTTTTGGTTTTTACTTGGGATTAAGAAGGGAAAGAGGAAATTTAAAATGGCATAATCATCTCTACTTTTTTTCTACGATTGAGCTATTAATTCAGTCCACCAAAGATTATGGGTGTCATTGGATTGGATAGGTTGCCGAACGTTTTTGTCAAGAATGTAAGATTCATAAAAAAAAAATATAAATGCAAGTTTTTTTTTGTTGTAAAAAAATATAAATGCAATTAGTATGCATTAAATGTTGAAAAATACATATAATTAAGAGGAAAGCATGTCAAAATATTTGGAAATAATAATATCAAAAAAATATTTGGAAATAAATATTCTTAATATAAAAAGATATAATACAATTAATATTCACTAAATGTTGTACCATAAAAAACATTGTTCAATTTGGTAAGAAATTAGTAGATAGCTGATAAGCTAGCTGATAGAGGATGAGCTTATAGCGAATAGTAGATAAGCTAGCGGATTGGATTTGAAATATTTGATAAAATTAGCAGTTGAACTAGTTGATAAATACAAAATGATATAAAATGATATGTTTACATGTTTTTTATATAAATTCTATTTATTTATATATATAACTTATTTCAAAATAATTATCACTTTAAATACTTTAAATTATTTTAAATTATCATTCAAAAATAAAAAATATATTTTTTAAAAGTTTACTTTATTTTGTAACCATTTTTTTTTTACTTTATTTGAATTATTTTAATAAATAAAATGAGATAATAAAATAAAATGACATGTTGTAACAAAAATAAAATAAAATGGCATGTTGATATGATTTTCTACATAAGTTTCTTTTTATAGACAAAAATATATTCTCTATTATTTTTTTATTTTTTATTATAAATATATATCTAGTTAATGAAATCAATCCTCAATATATATTTTGTTACAGGAAAATATTAGAATTAATATTTTCTATTTGATTTAGAAAAAGATATAGGAAGAATTTAATTAAAATAATAGGAATAAAAATGGAAAAAATAATGGTAAGCTATAAGTTATAAGCTCAAATGCTACTTCAATTAGCATGTGAAAAAAAATGTTATATGCTAGTAATAAAAAAGCTTTAGGCTTTGTTTGGCAAGTACAATAAGCTAGCTTATAGCTTGTTTGATTTAAATAGAGGTATTTGGTAAACATACTTATCTCATTAGCTTATAGCTTTTCTTTATAAGCTAATTTATTTAGCTTATGCCATATAACTTACAACTTATTGACTTTTTTTTCTCGTTTTTACCCTCATTCATTTAATGTAATTCTCACCTTACCATGTCTATCATAAATATGACCTTTTATGTCATTTTACATTTATAAACTACTTCAACCGCTAATTTTACCAAATACTTCAGCTTCAATCAATTAGTTTTTCAGCTATCAGCTACTAGTATCAGTTAAAAATTAGTTTATCAGCTAGCAGCTAACTTACTAGCTATAAACTAGCTTATCAGATATTTTTGCCAAATAGAGCCATAAGCTAATGAGAAAAATATCAGCTATAAGCTAACGGATTGGTCTTGCCAAACAGACCCTGAATAAGAAAATGTCAATAATTAAAATGGAAATAGATCAAATTATTCAAAATATTGAGACTCAACAAATTAGTAGTAAAACATTCGAAAATTAATTTTAGATAACTAGTATATAATTCTTTTTTTGAAAGGACTAGTATATAATTCTAAAACTAATATTAGTAATTAGGAATATTTGTTTGGGAAAATAATTAAGTGGAAAAAATAAATAAGAGAATTTGATAATTACAACAACTAATTGATGAAATTGTTGTAATATTAATTAAAAATATTTGTTTGTAAAAGGAATGGTTCATTTTGAAAAACGATGACTCTAAGGTTTTCATCATTTCAACTTCCAAGTGAAAGTTTGATTAAATTTAAGTAAGAGTAAAAAAAAAAAAATTTGAAAAATTATTTAATTTATAAATCAAATCCCATGCTTAAATTTTTTTATTTTAAAAAAAGGAAATGATTTGATTTCTAAAATGTCAATTTCATTTCTTTTGATTTATTAAATTCAACAAAATTTGATGGTATTTATTGAGATTTGATTTGATTTGGAACAAACGGATTATCTTATTATTAGTACCTATCTCTAACTACTTCCCATTAGAGCAAAAGTGTAAATCATATCAAATCAAATTCTATTCTTATCAGTTTCAAACACGATTTTTTTTTTTAAAAAAAAAATCAATTCAAATACTATTTCTTTTAATAAACTTCGAACACAATATTCGATCTTTAAATAAAATCAAATTAATTCTAATTTGTGTAATTAGAATAAAATTAGTTAATTCCAAGCACAACCCAAAGGAAAGATTTGTGTAATTAAAATAAAATAAAAATAATTTACTGAATTTTTGCAACTCCCAAAATTGACATATTGGCAGGTTTAAACGGGATTGTGCTTGTAATTTATAGGCTAAATTAGTGTTTTGGTTCGCTATTTTTATTTTAGTATTTATTTTGGTCCCTTATATTTGTTTTTCATTTTTGTCCCTTATCTTTTTTTTTTTAGGTTTCATTTTGGTCCCTTCCGTCAGTTTTGCACTGATGACGTTAGGTATCCGCCGTCAGTCGTCGGAAACTGTCGCTGGAATATGGGTTTTAGAGAGAGAAAAATGAGTTTCTCTCTCTCTTCCTCCTTCTTCCTCTTTCTTCCTTCTTCCTCCACAAAACAGTGACAACATCAATGGGATTTAAGGAAGGGGAGAGGAATGAGGAAGGAGGAAGAGAGAGAGTTGAAAACGAGATTTTCTCTCTCTAAAACCCAGATTCCAGCGACAACGGAGGTTCCGGTGACTGACAGCGGCGGTTTCTGGCGACTGACAGCGGCAGACTGACGGAAGGGACCAAAATAGGCTAACGGTTGAAAGATAGGGGACCAAAACGGAACCAAAAAAAAAAATAAGGGACCAAAATAAAAATTAAAATAAAGATAAGGATCAAAACAGAGATTTAGCCTAATTTACAATTGAGGTTAGAAGCACAAGTTTCAATCAGCAGCTAGATAGTAATTGTTAAGTTTCAACGTCTTGTGCAGCAGGCTTGATAATGATGTTTAATTGGACCAAATTTAGTTATTTAACAAGCACTCGTAGTTTTCCCAAGGGTTACAGTCTTACCGAGAAAGGAGAGACCACATTCCATGTAGTTCCTGGCTCTCTTTGATAAGCAACAGCACACCAATACATAAATTAATACAGCACCCAACTGTGTAAATCCAAAAGGTGAAAAGGATTTGGTTCCCTCGTAAAACTCCATTAAAATGAGCTTTAGTATAAATTGAGAAAGCAATAGTATATTCATCATTGTTTAAAAATAAAGTGAGTTGAAATCTCAATATACTTTGAATACGTCCTTACTTATTGTTCTTCGACGTGTGTATGATAATAATAAGAGTGGGTTTCCATTGAGTCCAACAGCATGTTTATACGATTTATTCTGAATCCGCAGTCTTCAAATTATTCTAATCCAATGACCTAATTAATTCATTAAAGAAGCTACATGACTTCCATTGGATTATTATTGATGAATTATTATATATGTCATATTATTATGAAAGAAATAGCACCTAATGTATCTATGGAATTGTATCTAAGTATTGCCCTAAGGAACAAGCCATTTTCCACAATCTTAAATGTGAGACATTTTCCACAACCTTTCTATGAGCCATGTGACTAGGGGCGGATCTATATAGTGATCAGGGTGCAGTTTTGAAAAATTATATATAGTACCTGAAGTTTTTTTTATCATGCACCTCCTATTTTTAAATATTGAACCCACTGACCCAATTTGATTGCCTTGTGCGGTGGAGACTTGAACGCAGTTTGTCCATAGTCCATACGAATGTGAAATTGGGGAGTGGGGGAGAGAGAATGATGGAATTCCAAGTTAGACTTGTTAAATTTACATTGAAATTTGTATTTGGCCCTTCTGATAGCAAGAGCAGGGTGTCGTGCCCTTGCCACATCACCATTTTGATTATTTTAAAATTATAATCTTTATTCTATCACACAAAAAAATCTATACAATTTTTAAAATAAAGCAATCTAATACTCTTTTCGATCTCTATTATAAGTAAAAATTAAATAAAAAACATATATTAATATGACTAGTTAATTTCATTTAACATTATTAATCTTATTTAAAAAAATTAAGTTTGTTACCTAAATTATCCTTCATCTTATTTTTCAAGCTTGTGTTGTTAGGAATAAAGAGTCATTAGAAAACAAAATTTATATTAAAAAAATGTATTTTGGAAATAACGTCATTAAGTTGGATGGAAGTAATTAGAATTTATTTATATATTGGACCAAAAAATTTAAGATTTGTTTGCTTATAATAGAGACTGAAAGGAGTACACTTTATTAGCTTTATTAGAAGACACGTGAATTACACGTATTTATTGTAAGTTGTTTGCATTTTTTCACCTTAGTTATTTATGACTTTAAATTTTTTTTAAAGCTGGAACAAAAATACAAAATATTACATTTCATTAATTACTCTTTTTTCAAGATAAAAATATCACAAAACTAATTAAAAGTGTGTGTATAAATTAGAACATTCGCTATTCAAGATTACAACTAAATTATTTTATTAGAATCTCACCTTAATTATCAAAATAATTTGCAGTATAAGGTATGTATTTTATTTGACTGGATGTATTAAAATTTTATGATTTGAAAATATTATTCTCAATTCAACCCATAAAAAAATATGTTATTCTTGCATATATGATAATAATAATAATAATAATAATAATAATTATTATTATTATTATTATTATTTTCCTAATATTTTTTTTTAAATAGTTTGCCCCTGATCAACCAGGGTCCTAGATTCGCCACTGCGTGTGACATCATTTATATTAAATAATTTTTTTTATTTTTAAATATATTTTCAGATCTGTTAGTTAATAGTTATTATTATCAAATTTAATGATCATTAACTTATATTGAATTCTTCTTTGTTAAGGCTAGGTTTTTGATATCTCTAATTTTGATAAATCCAAACAAGAAAGATTTTAATTGAACATTTTGAAATCTACTAATGTGTGCATGATATAAAACAAAGAGCATTTTAGTAAGACAACGCGTCTGATAAATACGTCTGTGTTTATTTATAAAAATGTGTCTTAGCAACCTATTATGAATATGTGTCTGACCCAATAGAGTGTCTGAAAGTGCATCTCTGTACTCTCATATGAAGTCAAGCATATTCTTTAGTATCTTCAAATCAAAGAACGCTGACCCAAGTACACAAAGCATAAGGCATAAAGCACTTGCTGCAGATTATTTTTGTTGCAACAAGCTAAGGCGCTTTACGCAATCATATACCAATACTGCATAAACAAGGAAAGTCGTGCTGCTCAAGCTAGAAAAGCAACTTCACCTACTCTGAATCATGTTGCACTCTGATAAAGTAATGCAAAGAAGTACATTCATCTCGTCTTGAAGCTCTCCAAGGATCATAAACATTAAATGGAGATTCAGAACGACTCTTTGGCATTTATAAATGTAAGAACAAAAATTATATTCATATGAAGAATATCTCACAACAGATTTATTGCTGATGAATATAAAATGAAGACTTTGAAGATTGCTTGAAGACAATAGTCATCTATCTATCAATACACTCAGCTGAAAGCATTCAATTTTCTTCTCCCGTTCAAAGCTCTTAAAGCCTTTCATTCTAAGAATTCTCCTATGCTCAATTATTTGTATTTATTGAGAAGTTATTTCTGCAGTCACACCAACCCCATTTCATATTCACTCATTGAGTATTACTTCGGTTGACTTGTGAAGCTGTAAATCTCGAAGTTGATGCTTCATTAAATCTTACTCCTGAAGAGGCTTGCTACAAGAATACTTGTTAAGGAGCCTGGAGAGGCTAGATGTGCAATCAATACTTGAAGGAGCCTGAAGAGGCTAGGTGTGCAAATAATATTTGTCTATAACCTGATCAATTATAGTGAAACACTTGGTGAATCCAAGGACTAGACATAACCCAAGGTTTGGGGTGAACCAGAATAAATCTTTGTGTTAAATTCCATATCCTTACTCTCTTTAAGTTTACTTTATAATTTTTATTGTGCTAACAAGGGTTAAAAGTGTTAAACTTTAAACAAATCGTTCTGTGTTTAAATTGTCTCAGGCGCATTAAAATGTCTGATACTGTTTCATTTTCGAAAAGTTTAAGTAACACACAAATCAACCCTCTTCTCGTGTTTTCATATGTTCATTTCAGTTAGTATCAGAGCTTAACCTCTAGGTTGAGCACTTAACCGTGTTGAGGAAAGATCCTGTTGAACAGATATCATGACAGCTAGACCTAGCACAAGCGAAAGCAACTCAGCGATGGAAGAAACATCCATGACCAGACCTCATTTCTTCAATGAAGAAAACTACATGTATTGGAAAGAAAGATTCCAATAGTTCATCATGTCCACAAACTCCAATCTATGAGAGATCATCACTGAGGGTCCCTACACACCAAAGAATGATGACAATACTAACAAACAAAAAGCTCAGTGGACACCTACAGAAAAGACCAAATGGGAGCTGAATCATAAGCAAGGTATTCATTAATGTGTGCCTTAAGTCAAGAAGAGTTTGAAAAGGTTCACGCATGTGGATCTGCAAAATAAATATGGGATACTCTAGAAGTAACTCGTGAAGGTTCATCCACAGTAAAAGAAACAAAGATAAACATGCTTGTATGAAAGTATAAGTTGTTTACCATGGAGGAGGGAGAAATGATTACTCAAATGGTAGGAAGATTCCAGACCATCACCAATAGTCTGACACTACAAAAAAACAGTCGTTTAGCGACCGACAAATCAGTGACCGATTTTCAACGGTCGCTAAAACCCTAGTCGCAAATCAGTTAGCGACCGAATATTCGGTCGCTATTTTAGTGGCTGACGCGTTTAATGGTCGCTTGCTCATGGTGACCAAAATAGCGACCGAATACGTAGTAGCTAATTCGGTCGCTGTTTTCCATTATCCTAGCCATATTTAGAGACTAATTTTTCAGTCACTATTTCGGTCGCTAAATTACACTTAATGTTGGCATGTTTAGCGACCGATTTATTGGTGGCTATTTCGGTCGCTAATTTTATATATATATATATATATATATATATATAAATTAATTAATTAATGTTTTAATATTATAATTAACCCTGATAATAATATGTAAACAAAAATTAAAATTGCATTTAAATAAAATTGTTACACAAATAAATAAAAGTACTTTTACTCATAAAATTGTAACCTAAATAAATAAAAGTACTATACCATCCATGCAAGCAAAATTCATGACATAAAGAAACATCCACAAAAAGTACTAATATAGTCAACGAAAATGTAACAGTACAATAATAAAGATCATGACGGAGGTGGGTCATCATCCTGCTGTGCATCAGCGTCGACATCCTCCTCCTCGTCCTCTGCAGCAGGCGGTGGTGGCGGTGGTGGTGGTGGTGGAGGCGGCTGAAGATGCAGGTGAGACAAGATGTATCCAGTGGTGCCTCTAAGCTCACCAATCTCGGCCTCCAAGGTCTTCTGCCTAGCATCCTTCTCGGCGAGCTCTTCAGTCAGTCGTGTAATACGATGCTGCATCTGCTCTACGACCTCTGGAGGAACGCTCGCCATGCTACTGTCTCCAGACGAGCGGGATGTCATGGCTACATAATGGCTGACCAACTGTCCAAGCCCATACACGTGCCCCTTCTTATTTTTACCTCCAACAACCTCCAAAAATATGGCATTCGAATCAACAGAGGCTGGAGAGTGCTGCTCCTGGCTAGAAGAATCACCCTCCTGTGAGGCACGTGTATGAGCATCCGCTAAGGCATGATCATATTTTTCCTACAAAATAAAATTTATTATAGTATTATTAACAATTATTAACAAATAATAAGTTGAATGTAATTAAACTAATTAATTTTTTAAGTAAGTTTTCCTTTTTATACTCACAAATGTTTTTTGCCTTATCATTCACCCATTCTCCTGACTTAAGCTTCTTTGTTTTTTCGAGGAGCTCATAAGCAGTAGGGGGTCGGGCAAACTGCTGAGTCTGCAAATTAAAATAAATTAGCAATTCATGAGTCACAATAAAAATATTAAATAGAAAATAAATTAAAATAAACTACAGTACATACCATCCTCTCAAAATGGTCTCATGCCCCGACCGACCCTCCGGTGTAGGCTAATGCTCCACTATCCTTTGACCGATTCTGTTTGGTGATGGCACTCTTCTTTTGAAAATCCTCACTGGCCCAATGTTGTTGCAGTCCCTGTAGCACTTCAGGTTCCATCCACTTCCCCTTATCTGCCCCTTTCCTCAACCTGCTCATTGCATTTTTCATAATGCAAGCACCCCTATGATCAAAACCCTTCCTGATCAAATTCTCATGACGTGGGTCCCAGGTAAATGCTTTCTGCATGGGTTACGTAAATATTAGACAAACATAACATATATAATAATTCAAAATATTTATAATGCAAGTAACTAAATTTTAATTTACCTTAAACTCTCTGTACCACATGTCCCTCAAGTCACCATCTACTGAAGTCCATGTGGGCCATGAAACCTCGAACTTCTCCTTGATGATCTTCGATATCTCATCAGTAGTTTCTTTCTGAGGATTCAACCTATGATTGGAAAAACCATCATGCAATTATGTTTTTAAACAATGTAATAAATTGAAAAAATTTAAGTAAAAAGCTTACTCTAAGTCGCCGGGGCTTGGCCTGATCAACCTCCTCGGTAAAGCTCTATCTGTGGCCTCTGACTGCGATGATGATGGTGATGGTGGTGGTGGTGGTGGTGGTGGTGGTGTCCCGACATCATGGAGAGGGGTAGTGGTAACCGATGCAATACTCGGAATCGTCTGTCCCATCGCAGTGTCCGACATATGCTGGTCAGATGAAGGTGTGTGGGTCGTGGGAGATGATCTCCCAGCACGACCTTTCCCACGAGAAGAACGGCCTGCAGTACGGCCACCTCTACCACCCCTAGTCGAGTCTGCCATCTGTTTCAATGAATTTGTTACACACACACACACACACACACACACAATATAATCCAATGTAGATCAATTCAAAATAAACAATCAATATAAAAAACATATGTATACATGAGTTACCTAATTAGATGAATCTGTATCACTGAAATCACTCTCACTCTCTTTCTCACTTGATATATATGTGTCCTCGTCTGATTCATCCAAGTCAGACTGATTCAATAACAATGTATCAATTTCCTCCCCGCCGCCCCCAACATCGACAAGACATTCGTCGATGATATCAGCATCTATATTTCGTAACACTTGAAGCCCTGCAATAATATCATCTTGGTATGGAGCCTCTGTTTCAGCCTGACTAACTGAAAGTATTTCATGAAATCTCTGGGAAAACCATACTTATATTCAAGAAGGGGGTTAACCCGCCCCGTTCCGCCATCTTTTAGGTGGGTTAATGATGAGTCGGGACAGATTGGCCCACTTTTCCATCATCGAAAGAAACCTTGTCCACATTGCCCCAGCCAAATTCCATCCGATACATACATCAACTTATAACTATAGGCATCCACATGTCCATTGATCATTACTTGCTGCCTCACAGTTTCCGTTTTGGTTGAGTGCAGTCATGTTTCTATTAATTAATGCTTTTCATTCCAATACCCCGCTCCATTGCAGATATCATTTTCAAACTCTCTGTATTGTTCCTTTTGCTCATCCATTTGCCAACCACCTCTCTTTATTTTTCAGACCTGGGTTTATTTTATTGGTTACGTATCTAAAGAATTAGTCCCACTTCCCCTTCTTGCAACCACAGGGCTAGAACAGCATGCATGTTCATTGTTCTCCCTTTTTCCCAACCTTTCAGTTTTGCTTTTGCATGATAAGGATAATAATAATACTAACTACGTAAAAAGTTAAATTACCTTTTCAATGATTCCAAATAATTGATCACAAACATGGTGTGTAAAGGCAGTGTGGACAATCCAAAAGCTACAAGTGCCAATCAAGAAGTATTAATTTTAACCCTAAATTTTAAAATATTTATATATCTTTGCACTTATCTGGTATGACTAATTGACTATAGACTTTTCCCCTGTGTTTGTTTATTTAGTTTACCAACTTAAGATTTACCACAGTAAAAAAAAAGAAAAAAAAAAGCTCCTTTCATTTCATTCTGCAAGCTTGAAAGTTGACACAAACACACACTTCATCTTTACCAACAATCTAAAAAAAACAACTTAGCTACTCCCTCCGATCTTTTTCTTTGATAATTTTAGCTATTTGTTTTTGTTCCAAAACAATGGGTGTTTTATAAACCCAAGATATATTTGACCATTTTTTTTTCATATATACCCTTATGATAGAATTAAATTGAAATGCCTTGAAAATACACAAAACCTTCCAAGTACATAAATGGATAGTGGAGTATGGAGTAAATGTAGTTGGAATTTGTAAATAATTAATAGTAGAAATAAGGGTATTTTGATACAAATATAAACATATTAATGATTTCTTAATCTATGTGTAGAAACCTTAAATTACCAGAGAAAAAGAATGGAAGGAGTAGTAATTAACTGCTTGGACGGCTGGACATGTAGTTCAAAAAACTAATGTTGTGCCTCAAAATGGGATTTGGGTCATTTATATTATGATTTAAACAGAAATCATGTTCGATTTCCAAAAATCGTGCACAATTTCCAGAAAAATATATAATGGCCGTAATGATGACTGCAACAAATTGAGCTCCCTGAAAATGACTAGTATAGTTATTTTTTGAATCATGTTATTTTGAGTAAATTTATCCATTTCGCTTTCCTAATTTGACATTTTAAAGAAAGTTAATCTTAATTTAACTCTTCAATTATAAAGAACGACACTAATTTAATCCATAAAAAAAGTTAACATTAATTTAATTATTTAATTATTAAAAAAAAATGAATTCAACAACTTATTAATGGTGTTCTCTGATTATCAAATAAATAAACAAAAAAAATTAACGGTGTTCTCACATTCAATAATTATTTCGGTGTTACTTTTGATGAGGAACTATTTTTTTTTTTTTGTCTAAGGTCCTTGGTATCCGGAAATCATATTGAACTTCAAATTATCTGAATCAAGCCGGGAAGTCCCATTTAAAAAGGCAAAACTCTTTCAACACTTATTTTTTAAGTACACAAGACTCGTACACGATATCTCACTTATGTTATAGGGAACCAAGCTTCTTGCCAATTGACCAACAGATGTTGGTTGTGAGGAACTTATTTAATGTGGACTAAACCATTATTTCGGTATCTGAAATTATAACATTTGTTATATTAGTATCTAATTTTAAGAAACTATAATTTTAATCTCGAAGTTATGAGTCGAATAAGCCTTTAGTTCGGAAACTAATATGATTTGGATGGGCTGGTGTTCAATTCTTTATCTACATAAGAAAATCAGAGGTTATTTGCGCCCTTTTCGCATAAGGAAATAAAGGAATGAGTTTGGTCCTGCGATGGTGACAAAAGCCCAGGTCCGAATGGTTTTAGTTTACTTTTTTGAAGAAATTTTGGTCCAACATTGGGAATGAGGTCTGTCTTTTGGTGGAGGAATTCTTTGCTAACTCTAGGTTGCCAATGGGAATCTGCTCCTCTTTTGTTGCACTGATCCCTAAGAGAGAAAACCCCCAAAAAGTTAGTGATTTTAGACTGATCACATTAATTGGTTGCACACATAAGCTAATTTCAAAGTTATTGGCCTCGAGATTAAAATCTGTTATTGGTAGTTTAATCTCCTTGTCTCAGTCGGCATTCGTTGCTAATATAGGCAGATCTTAGATGGGGCTTTGACTATCAATGAGGTGGTGGATATGGCAAGTAAAACTGGTATTGATTGTTTTATTTTGAAGACAAATTTTGAAAAAGCTTATGATTTGGTTAGCTGGGATTTCTTGAGGTATATGATGAGAAGAATGGGCTTTAGTGGCCTATGGATGTCCTGGATGGAAGCGTGTGTTTTCTCAAGGAAGGTCTCTGTTCTTATTAATGGAAGCCCTACAAAGGAGGTGGTAATGCAAAAAGGACTTAGACAAGGAGACCCGTTAGCACCATTTCTTTTTCTCATTGTGGCGGAGGCTCTTGGTCGTTTGATGAGTCGTGTGGTTACTTTGGGGTTGTTTACCGATGTTGAGGTGGATCATTCCTTTATTTTGTCTCATTTGCAATATGCTGATGATACCCTTCATATTGGAAAGGCGTCGTTCGATAATTTGTGGGTGATTAAAGCGGTACTTGGGTGTTTTGAACTAGTCACGGGTCTTAAAGTTAATTTTTACAAGAGTTGCCTTTATGAGATTAATGTAGGGGATTATTTTTTATCAGCAGGCTCTTCTTGTGTTGTTGGAAGGATGTACTTCATTTTTTGTACTTGGGGGCTGCCAGTGGGGGCCAATCCGCGCAGAGTTTCTACTTGGAAACCGATAATAGAAGTGATAAGGAGAAGACTTTCTAGGTGGAAATCAAGGAGGCTATCTTTTGGTGGTAAAATTGTGTTGCTCAAATCGGTTCTTTCAAGCATACCTCTTTACTATTTGTCTTTCTTCAGGGCCCCAAAAAAAGGTGCTTAAAATTCTTATTGGGATTCAGAGGTCTTTCTTGTGTGGAGGAAGAAGGGGAAGTAAGGGGATATGTTGGGTGAGTTGGATAAAAGTGTGCTTACCAAAAGTGATGGGTGGTTGGGTGTAAAACATTTAGATGTCTTTAACCTTATTTTACTTGGGAAGTGGAGGTGGAGAATTATCTTGGATATGGGGGCAGTTTGGAGTCCGTTAATATCAATTAGATATGGTACTCAACTTGGGGGAGGAAAGGAGTTGGACCTCTAGGAATTCTTCAACTTGGTGGCGGGGCATGTGTGCATTGGACAATGATAAATCCGCACCTGCTAACTGGTTTTCTAAAGGACTAGGTAGGGAGGTTGGAAATGGAGAAAAGACAAAATTTTGGCAACAAGCTTAGTTTGGTGATACATACTCCTTTAAAAAACGTTTTCCCAAGACTTTATGCTATGACTTGTGATAAACATTGCTTGATAGCTGACTTGGGGTGGTGGGATGGTGATGTTTGGAGGTGGTGTTGGTGTTGGAGAAGCAATACAAAAAAACAGTCGTTTAGCGACCGACAAAATCGGTCGCTATTTCATGATAATCAGTCGCTATCAGTAATAGCGACCGAATCAGCGACCGATTTTCAACGGTCGCTAAAACCCTAGTCGCAAATCAGTTAGCGACCAATTTTTCTATCGGTCGCTATTTTAGTGGCTGACACGTTGGTCGCTTGCTCATGGTGACCAAAATAGCGACCGAATACGTAGTGGCTAATTCGGTCGCTGTTTTCCATTATCCTAGCCATATTTAGAGACTAATTTTTCAGTCACTATTTCGGTCGCTAAGTTGCACTTAATGTTGGCATGTTTAGCGACCGATTTAGTAGTGGCTATTTCGGTCGCTAATTTTATATATATATATAAATTAATTAATATTTTAATATTATAATTAACCCTGATAATAATATGTAAACAAAAATTAAAATTGCATTTAAATAAAATTGTTACTCAAATAAATAAAAGTACTTTCACTCATAAAATTCTAACCCAAATAAATAAAAGTATTATACCATCCATGCAAGCAAAATTCATGACATAAAGAAACATCCACAAAAAGTACTAATATAGTCAACGAAAATGTAACAGTACAATAATAAAGATCATGACGGAGGTGGGTCATCGTCCTGTTGTGCATCAGCATCGACATCCTCCTCGTCGTCCTCTGCAGCAGGCGGTGGTGGTGGTGGTGGAGGCGGCTGAAGATGCAGGTGAGACAAGATGTATCCAGTAGTGCCTCTAAGCTCACCAATCTCGGCCTCCAAGGTCTTCTGCCTAGCATCCTTCTCGGCGAGCTCCTCAGTCAGTCGTGTAATATGATGCTGCATCTGCTCTACGACCTCTGGAGGAACGCTCGCCATGCTACTGTCTCCAGACGAGCGGGACGTCATGGCTACATAATGGCTGCCCAACTGTCCAAGCCCATACACGTGCCCCTTCTTATTTTAACCTCTAACAACCTCCAAAAATATGGCTTTCGAATCAACAGAGGCTGGAGAGTGCTGCTCCTGGCTAGAAGAATCACCCTCCTGCTGTGAGGCACGTGTATGAGCATCCGCTAGGGCATGATCATATTTTTCCTACAAAATAAAATTTATTATAGTATTATTAACAATTATTAACAAATAATAAGTCGAACGTAATTAAACTAATTAATTTTTTAAGTAAGTTTTCCTTTTTATACCAGCACACAAACAGAATCTTATTGAGCTCAGCTCTTCGCTAACAATCAACAAATCAATTCAAAGTCTTCAAGCACCACTAGCAACAATGAAAAAATGCAGAACACTTTCAAAAGCAAACAAAGCAACACGTCCACGGTCAAAATAATGGCTTTCCGTCTTTTCTAAGTTAAATGAAGAAAAAGAAAAGAAATTTGACTTGACTTGACTTAATAAATAGCAACATAAGTCACTTCAATTTCAACATTATCCTCCAAACAATGATGTGCTAATTGCTAAAAAATTGACAAGACTATAACTATGCTCAACCTAAGCTGGCCGTTTTTCCTTGCATGTCGTCCATATGCATTATTTAGGCTTAATGTGTTCACAAAAAACCTATAAAGCTTACCCTCTTATATATCTATATAGCAATGTGTCTGGCTCTTTCTAAATGGAGTGGTTTGTCTTTCTCTGATTGTTTGGTTCAATATGATGGTAACTTTGGGGTCTTTAGGGGCAGGCCATTGGTTAGGACTTTTAGGGCAAAAATGTACCAAGATAAGGTTATATTATTTGCTATATTGATAACTATTACATACACTTTCCTATAATGAAGCACATGTTGGTGGAGGTGATGTAGATGATGCTTAGTCATGCCATTCCCAATTGGACATTCCTTAACCCTTCATTTTTAGAAGAATGTGGATTTATACTGAAATTTCTCGAAAGCAGCTTATTGTCATACTCTATAAATAGCACAATTTAAGTACACATAATTGTGGGAGCAGAGCACGCTGTTTTTCTATGTTATCTGCATATATGTCCCTAAGTATGTCCCATGGGGATTCATATGCCCCTAACTATCATGTTGATACAAAAAATGATAGTTAATGACATTCATTGCTACTTGAGCCAATAAAAAAAATTCAAACTAATTAATCACACAAACAATGATCTTCATGCAATGGTATTCAAAATACAACACAGGATAATACTCACTGATTATATTCAAGGAAAAAAAAAAACCTAGAACCCTAATATGTTTTGCCAAATTAAAAAGGTAAGAAGTGAAAAAATTGAACCTGAAAGGAAGAGGGGAGAGAGATAGAGACGAAGAGGGAATCGTGAATTTCTTTGTTGCTCTTAAGTTTGAAAAACTGATATTTCAATTCAAGTTCATTCAGCAAATTGTTATCAAAAGTTCAATATGATCATCTAGATTGACAATCTTTCTCACTGATCTGCAAAACAAAAAGCAACATGATTGTGAGAAAAAAACATCAAACACTATCATCTACTTAATACATGACCAAAATTGCAAGCCCCATATTTCCTCTGAGTTTCTAAAGAGGAGTTGGTCAGACCCATCATCACAAGATCAATATGATGAATGCATTCAACAGTGCATCAGAAAAATATTGCCGACATCTCAGCAACGAACTTTCTTTATTCACAATCACATAAAAAATCATAGAAATTGAGATCACCACAACATGAACACCCCAGGATATAGGACTTTAAATAAAACATCTACTCATCACTAGGAAAATGATAACAAAGGAAACAGAGAGGTTGGATATTGTGTCTTATACAATTACAAGCAACCTATTACCTATATATATGTGCTATATTATACCTAAAACTTGAAATCCAATTAAACTAACTAAATCCTTGTCAAATGTCAAATGAAAACCAGAACTGGAGTTAACAACAAAAAGTTATTCTCATCATCCTTATTATCAGATTTAAAATAGGGGTTTTAAAACGAGCATCATGCTAAATCAAAGTCAAAATATTTGGCAATGGGAAAACAGAGAGAGGACCTGGAGTCTTGGAGCTTGGCGGTGGATTTCTTCTCGACACCGAGAACGACGTTATCTGTGCCGCGGACGCCGACGGCGACGTTACCCTTGCGAACTGCTTCGATGGGAGAACCACAACGAACGTGACAGGAAAAGCTTACTGCGGCGGTGACCAGAAACAGTGAGACGCGAGTCAGAGAGAGAGACACAAGGGAAAGAGAGAGACGCGAGTGAGAGAGAAGGATAGAAGGAGAGTGGTGCGCTTACCGGAGAGGGAGAGTGGAGGAGGTGGTGGCCGGAGTCTTCGAGGTGAGCGATGGCGCCGTGGTTGAGAGAGTGAGGGTCTGAAACGGCACCGTGATTGAGAGAGTGAGGGAGGGCTTCTAAGTGAAATGAGGGGGAAAGGAAAGGAATAGGGTTTTTTTTTTTAATTTTAGCAACCGAAAATTTCGATCGCTAAATCGGTCGCTGTTTAAAAAAGTTGGTCGCAAAATCGGTCGCTATTAGGTCCCTGTGTTTTTCCCAATCACGATTTAGCAATCGAATTAATTTCGGTAGCTAAAAGGAAAAAAAAATTAAATCTCTCAAAAACCAATTGCTAAATCGGTCGCCAAATGGTCAAACAAATTGACTTCTAATATTTTAGGCTTAGCGACCGAATTACCACCATTTCGGTCGCTAATTCGGTGGCTAAATACCAGATTTTGATATTTTCTACAAATCAACCAAATGGTCGCAAAATCGGTAGCAAATAGCGATCGAAATGTTTCGGTCGCCTGACTTTTTTTGTAGTGAAGGTCTTTTTTTCAATGGGAAGAGGAGAAGTTTCGGATCTTCTCAGATACTATGATGGGAGCTTTTATTTGTAAGGAGAAGGAGGATAGGTAGGTGTGGAAGGTGGGTGCTTTCAAGGAATTTACGGTTAAGGAGACTTACAACTTCTTGTTATCTAGGTCTCCTTTATTTTCTTTACCTTATTTGGAGGACAGTGCGTTTCAAAACTTTTGGAAGTGTTGTGCCCCTAATAAGGTTCTCGCGTTCTCTTGGAAACTTTTGTTGGACCGCCTTCCAACTCGTTCGAATCTTTTACACAGAAATGTGATTACCGTCTCTAATAACAGTAATTGTGCCTTATGTGATGCTGCCACAGTAATTGTGCCTTATTTTCTTTTGGTCTATTGTTATTGTATAAACGAATTGGTAATAGGTTCTGTCATCATTTTTTTATACAGCTTAACACTTAGGGAGTGTTTTGTTATCATCCTGAGTGTTATCATGTATATGGGTTCTGGTACCCCTAGTACCATTTTAATACAATTTTGCTTATAAAAAAAATATGAAAAGTATTTATGAATTAAAGAAGATTTTGCCATTGATGTATCTTTATTTGAAAGATTAAATTGGAATTACATATATTTTAAGAGACTAAAATGGGTTCTTGCACAATCCTTGCTACTGAGTTGTGGAGTATTTTGCACAGGCTTACTATTGTGTGGGCGAGAGTTTACAGGAAGATCCAAGTTCTTTCGGATTCATTACAAGCAGTGTCTCTCCTCAATGAAGGTTGCAGTAGAACCAACACATGCCATAATCTTGTGAAAGCCATTCATGAGATTCATAAAAGGAATGGTGACATTTTTTGGGAGCATACTTATAGAGAAGCTAACCAAGTAACAGATGCTTTGGCCAAATTTGGTCTCCAGCTTAATGGTCCTATTAGAACTTTTGATTGCCCCCCTCCTTTTATTGCTAATGCCATTAGGGCGGATGCTAGCTCTATTCGCTTTCCTAGAGGTTTTTAGTTTGTTGTTGTTTGGGGTTTAACCCCTTCTTATTCATAAAAAAAAATAAAAAAAAAAATTGAGTTTTCACCAATGGGCAAATTAAGTTTTTCAAATTAAAAAATGTTAATTTTACCACTTTTTTACACCCAAGTCTTAATCATATTCATCATCCACTCATTGCAGTTTTTAAAGTAAAATTAAAGTGATTTGATTAATAGTTATAAAATAGATGTAAAAAATAGGTATTGAAAATTGATGTGAGAATATTACTGTTGTTTTATATAATTCTAACAAATTTTTAAATTAGTTTTGTCTATTTAATTAACGAGAAATCTTTTACTTTTTCCCCCTGATGAGAGAGTATCATCACATTTTTGAGTGGCAACTGATCCATTTTTACCCACTAAAGTGAATTATAGTTATTATACGGCCATGGGCCATGAATCTTTCTTATCATACACAAAGTAGGTTTCTTTTTAATAGAAACGTCACATAAATAAGATGGAGTATATAATTAATGGATAAAGTTCTTTTAAAATGAGCTTGAATGTAAAATACAGACTCTTAATAATTAGTTAAAGTAAAAAACTTGTCAATAGAACGAATATAAACTGTTGATATTTTCCATCTTAAATTATTTAATAATACTGCTTTCAGAATTTTTTTTAAACAAACCAACCCCAATGATTGCTAAATTGGAAAACAATGCCCGCGAAATGCCTCTTTGGCTCTTTCTGTGATTAGTAAAGCGAAGTTCATTAGTTGCATAGAGAAAAAATCTAATTGAGAGATGTCAATCCTTAATTATGGTTCAATATCTCAAGGAATTAGTTTTCGTTGTTACGTAAGGAGGATACATGAAAAACTAAAATAAAAAATAAAAAATAGCAAATTTAGTTAGTTGGCAATTGGCATGAAGTTAGCGCAAGTTTCTTCACTTTCTTGTGTCTTTGAAGGGCAAAATTTTTCTAAGTCACGACGTGTCACATACTAATTTTTGTTCTTTTGAAAAATGTTCGTCTAAAATGAGATTGACTGTCAAGTGAAAAAATAAAGATGTTTAATTTGTTATGATATATTAAAATTTCAATCCAATTTAACTAATTAAAATAAATATAGTTTTACTTATTTTATGCTCATACTCACTTTACTCGACGAGTACCAAACATTTGATTGATCCAAATAATATACGGGTTAAGGATCTTTAAATAAGTGGTTAGTGGATTCAATATACATCTCTTGTATATGAAGATAATTGGGAAATGACATACCTTCAATACCTTCATCGCTGCCCGATACCAATTTCCACAGTTACGTGTGACATACCTTAGGAAACAAACAAACTTTAATCGACGAGCCTTATCCAAAAAATTTATGACACCACTTAGCTTTTGCTTTGCACGGTATACTTATCACTTCATGGCACCATGTATCTATCAAACGTCGGAGGTTTGACATGTGTAATCGGTTGCCAAATTCTTGTCTTATTTTCCACAGACAGGTATCATAAATAAATCATAAATAGATAGATAGATGCATTATCGAGAAGTTCCTGAGTTCTCTAGATGAGAAGTTATTGGTTATCTATTTTTCTTTTTCTTTTTTTGTTTAACAATTTGCTTTATTTTAATATATATTTTTTGGTAATTTTTATTTTAATATATATATACCAAAACGCCAAAAACTTAAGGAGGCTTGAGCCTTAAAGGAACACCTCATCTAAAATATGAGCTAATTTGATAATAGGTTAAACTAATTCTTTGACGATCTCAATATATGACACTGGTTTTTAATTTAATTATTATATGTAAAATATTTTCAAATCAATTCCTATATGTACAATTATTTTTAAGTTGTTAATAGGAGTGTAATGGGTTAGTTTGATTTGGTTTTTGGTGGGGAAAAGCAGGGCTGACCCAATATATACTGAGACCTAAAACGAATATTTAGTGAGATTTTTTTAAAATTTAAAAATAATATTTTAATAAAAATAATATTATATTTAAAATTTATTTTTATTGTAAATTTTATATTTTTAATGTGAAATTATTATGGTTGATGTAAATATTTATTGTGTGTGTTTGCAATCACACTCAAGAGATGGATAAAAAAATATATTGTAAATAATAAAACAAATATAACCAAAATATATTTTGAGTTTGAGATTTTTGGAGACTTAAAACCCTTATAAAATTTAAAAATAAATGTTGGGGCCTAAAGATGCTTCTTTAGCAGCTTCCTCTCGGGCTGATTATGGGGAAATTTTGGGAGAGCGGATCCTCTCCATTAGGTTGAAAAAATGGAGAGGCCAGTCAGTTAAATCATGACCATACACCTATCCTTTTAAAAAATCAATGGCCCAGATTTTAGTCAATTTTTTTTTTAAAATTAAAACATTAAGTGAATGGAAAAAAAAAAAAAGTTTCTCTTCCATTGTGTTGCACGACATCGAGGTCCAGGCCCACATTTGAACACTTCATCTCCCGCCATCCACTACCCATTGAACTTAGCCGCCCCTCCGCTCACCGCCACAGTCGAACCTTGCTGCCGCCCATCCGCCCCATTGAACCATCATCGCCGCCACCCATTGAACCTCAGTACTCCCTCCTTCGTAGTTTAAATATGGTACGTGCTGCCATTGAACCATCGTCGCTACCTCGCCGCCTGCACCACACCGCCACGCCTGACGAGTCTGCCGCCCCATCTCTGTTCCGCCATAGATAGCTATGGTATTTGCCATATACAATGCTTCAGTTATTCAAAAGTATTATTTTTTATATCCATATCAATTCTTGTATACAAAACTGAACCATACAGAAATAAAAATAAAAAACAACCGAGCATTGTGGCTAACTTGGAATCTACACAACCAAGGAGCTTCATTTTCTAATTTCGAATAAGCATCTCCATTTAGTCCCAGAGAAAAGCAGTATCTCCATTTCGTTTTTCGATTGCAAAGAGCATATGGGTTTAAGCTACCCAAAAGTAAAAATGGGGCACATGGGTGTGGGACTGGGAGAGGGTTTGAAGATGTGGGTTTGGGACTGGGAGGCGGCAATGGAGGCAACAGTTTGTCCTTCGATACGACGGAGGCGGCGAGATCCAGTGTGGCGGTGAAATCCAGGGGTGGTGGAGAGATTCAGTTGCGGTGCTGAGGTTCAGGAGCGGTGTCAAGATCCAGGGTGGCGGCGTTGACGTCCTTGCGAGGTGGCAGGGCGGCGCTCCAGTGGCGGGTGGTGGTGGAGATGTCTGTACAGGGGGTGAGGCGCGAGTGTCGAAGGGGCCATTGTGTGGAAGGGAAACTCTCTTTTTCACTTTATGTGTTAATTAATAAAAATAATTTAACTGAAAATCTGGGCCATTAATTTTTTTAAAGGACAAGTGTATGGTCAAGATTTAACTGACTAGCCTCTCCATTTTCTCAACCCACCGGAGAGGATCTGTTCTCAAATTTTGGACCAATAAAAAATGGTTGGTACGGATTGGTTCAAATTGAGTGTTCGGGTCAACTCTTCAGAACAAATTTAGACAAATCAGAGCAAAAAAAAAAATCACAACAAATCAGAGCATAATAAGAGTACAAATCATAGCACAAATATGTGCTGAGTTAAAAAAGAAACATAGAACAAATCAGATTTAGAGCACAAACCTGTGTTGAGTTAAAAAAGAAATCAGAGCACAAATCTCCTCCACTTTCACGGTTGAAGGAATCAGAGTTTTTAATGGTAGTAGGGACCAAACTAGCTAACAACTTAGAAGACCATGACCACATCTTTTGAACAAAGTGAATTCACTAGAAAATACCACGACGGAGGACGGTGCGGCCTCGAGGGAAGCAATATGGATGGGCGGAGGAAGACGCAACTTGGACGAAGCATGATGGAGGACTTTCACGGCTTGAACGAAGCATGATGGAGGACGACGACGTTCACACTAGAACAGAAGAGTCAGCGAGGAATACGATCTCCGACATCAATTGATATTGGTTCATTAGAGCATCTCCGGTCACAAAATTTTAAAGAACTCGTCTTAAGTTTTTAAGTGGGTCCATGAGAGTTTACGATACCCACTCAATTTTTACTTCAATGGAGTTTCTAATACTAAGTTCCTTAACTTTTCTTTCTTCAACATCTCATGTTCTTTCTCACACTTTTACACTATCAAATGTAAAAAAATATTATTTAAATATTATGGAACTCTCTTTTAGGGTTCCTTAAATTTAAGGAACCCATTTTAAATTTAAGGAACCCAAATCACATATGACATATTGTAAAATCATATTATTCTTAAGGAACCCCTAAGGAACTCCTACTAAACATGCTCTCATGGTTTACTTCCATTTTTTATACAAACCAATCAATATTGGATTTTTTTTTTGGGTTGGTTCAGTTCGGGAAATCGGGTTGAGCGGGTTTACCCAAACCGCTTACACCCCTGTTAATTGGTATCATAATTGTGTCACATGACAGTAATCAAATTGAAAATGATTGTCACATATAGTGATCAAATTGAAAAAGATCGTCACGTATCATAATGATTGTACCCAAATTTTTTTGTTGAATTCAGTCCCTACACGTGACAATCATTTTCAATTTGGTTCCTATACTTAAACTCTAACAAATGATGTTATAACATTAATATTAAATTGACACTAGATATACTAAATATACTATAAATAAAATATATTTTTTTTTTATAAAAACAAGGCTACTTATCTTATTAATTGAAAAGTAATCTTAGGGTAAAAAACAAACCACTACAATCGTTGTTAATAAACAAAGCTAACACAGAGCTAACACTGCTAACTATCTGGACATGCATTGAAGCATCAAAATCACATTTGGTCAAGTAGTCTGCACATTTGTTGTATTCTCTAAAAGCATGCTGAAATTTTAAGAGTATAATCACACAAGATAGAAAATGAAAATCCTATGAAAAATCCTCAAAAATCTAGGCTTTTTTTATTTTATTTATAGTTTTTAGAGAATATTTCTAATTTTCCATTTCAATTTTTATTTATTAATAATTATAAAAATATCATATTATTTTTATTTTATTTTCTGTTTCCAAATATTTGTACAAGAGAAAATACAAAAAGTTAATTTCATTGTTTTATGTAAAAAAAATTGGAAAATAAAAAAACAAAATAAAAATAATATTATATTTTATAGTTATTTCTAAAAACAAAAAGTTTAAAACAAATCAAAGACACCACATGAGATGAGCAACCTTCTCTCAGCTGATGTGACTGGGGTTGCCTCTTTGATGATGTAGTTTTCTTCTGGCTTCCTTTTTGTTTCTTTTCGTCCATCTACCAAAAAAAAAAAAAAACACAAAATTCAGTCACTGTGGATTGCAGAACTCCAATGGACGTTTGTTTGGTATGACGTAAAGAGCAGAGGCAACCGATCGTGTTTGAGGAATGTTTTTTGAATACAAAATTGGGGACATCATAAGGTGTCCTTTTTGTTTTTGGACGTATTTTCGAGATATATGTATAGAAAGATGATAAAAAATAAATGAGAGATAGAAAGAAATACATATGATGTCATGCACAGTATCTAAAATTAGTATTCAAATAACACAACTCATCGTGTTTTTGGTGAAATGATGGTTGTGTTGTGACTTGGTTTCCTCCCACGACATAATATTAAAGTCTTAAATTAGTGCCAATTGCATTACAAATTTGTTCTTTTGTTTTTAACTTTGTCTAAACTGGGTGGGCAAAAAAAAAAAAAAAATTTGTTTAAACTCGTGTTTTACAACTTTGGATAAAAGAGAAGAGTTATATTAGACAACCGACAATTAAAATAAAACTTTATCAAATTCTTATGACTCACAAAACTGAAAATAAAATTATATTGTTTTATTAATGTACCAGGTCTCATCTTATTGTTATATTCAAAATCATCAAACTTACATAGACAGTCAAGCCCAAAATATATGGTAAGGTTGTCAATGGATAAATGGGCTCAGGAGAACAAAGATACAAGCATGTCAGGCCCGATAAGTGCCTTCGATTAATATTTGGTCGTTCCACTGCCCAAATTGTTTGATAACGTATGGGTTATATAGGTTGAAAGAACGTATATGGGAGCCATGATCCTCTCCAGTTACTGGCCTTACTGGCCTCTCCAGTATGAGAGAGAGGGATACAAAAAAATTTAATGATATGATTGTTTTGTTTAACAATTAAAAAAGTTTTTAAAACTTATTTAAATTTCTTGTATCTCTCTCTTTCATACCGGAGATGCTAGTACTGGAGAGAATCACGGCTCCGTATATGGCTACTTAAGTTGACAAGCTCAAAAGGGTACATATGATTACTTATCGATTATTGTAATAAGATTAGTTCTCCACCAATAAGATCCAACATAGTTGGTACATAATTGAATTCCTTAAATATATTGTCAGGAATTCGATTCATATTGTGTGTATGAAAAAGTCTTTATTGGAAAAGGTAAAATTTACTTCGATGATATTTATACCTCAAAAGGGATTAACCTTTAGCTATTGACGGGAGGATACCCTTAGTGCACCAAAAAGAAATGAAATTACTTTTCGAACAAGTAGGAGATTTTGTTTTTAATAATTTTCTTTTCTAAGTTTTAAACTTTGATATTTTTTGTAGGGGTGTGACTCACTTCCCATTCAATCATGTTGGATTTAGCCTATTTAAAGTGAATTTGCTATAAAGTAAGAAAGTAATAATACATCTGCCTTTAAATCATTTACTAGGTTGAGATTTTTAAACACACTATCCACTTCCGGCCCGAGGGCCAGGCTAGCAAAGCAAGGGCTTTAGGAATTTAAAAAAATTACTTACTAGTTAGTAGTTATTATATAGTAATTTATAAATGATTTTGAATCCCAAAAAACTAGAAAGAAAACTTTAAATAGAAATATAATAATTTTAATAAAAATATTAGCTTTAAAAGGGTCTCATTCCAAAGTTCACTTTAGGCCTAAATAGGTGTTGGGACGGCCTCGACATTATCAAATCAAGGATCGATGTATCCTTAATCTCCCATTTTAAAGACAATCTCACTTTAGATGATTCAAATTCAACCAACTTTGGAGATAGCATTTCTCTAATTGAAATCTAATGATATACAGTGTCTATACCTAAAAAAAAAATGTGTCTTTTTTTATAACATAACAGTATCCCGCCAAAAAATATTGATTTATACATGTTTTTTCATTCTAGTTATGATTTATATTAAATAGTGTCTAAAAATTTAATATTTTTTAATCAAATTTAATTTCTCAGAATCCATTCCACTATCTATAAAAAATAGTAAGAAGTTAATATTGTCATTACTAACTTCATCTGTGTTCAAACACAATCAAGACAGTAGCAAACAAGAAGAAAGATAGAAACAGAACGTAGGGCAAAAAGGATACGACATCTCCTACTTAGTAGAGTAGCCTCCAGCCCTTAGCTTGTATGTAGAAGTGGCAAAACGGGTTAGCCTGATTAGACCAGCCCATTTATACCCATTAAAATGTAAGGCTTGGGCTTTTTCTAGTTGGAGTAAAATTAGGTTTTTTTATTATTTGGTTCAATTCCAATGACCCGATCAGATTTGAGTGGGTCTGATTGAGTGAATTGTAAAACATGCTTATTTTCCTTTGAGGGTCAAGCTTGCGCCACTATTTTTGTGGCTCAAATAAAATCGAGCTTTCCTGGCTAGACCCAATAAAGCTTGTGGACATATATGGTTAGATTGGGCCGAATAGCCCGCTTTGCACCTCTGCTTGCCTGCTACTTTCAGTTTCCAACCTGACTTCAAAAATGAAATAGAACTTGAAACCTTATTCAATATCCACACATCATTCTTTTTACTCTAACTAGTAAGATTCACTTTGATTTTCATTTTTATTTAAAAATTAAAATTAAAATTCTTGAATTTTCTAAATTTTCTAAAAAAAAAAAACCAATGGGAGTGACATGTTTTTTTGTTTGTAGTCTACATTTTTCTAAAATACATATAAAATTACATCATACTTTACACTACTTTTTTTTTCTTCTCAAAATGCATATAAAATTGCATCATATACTTTTCAAAATGCTTTATACGTTATTGTAGTCTCATTTTTGTTTGTATAAATGCTTTGAAGTTATTGCAGTGACATATATATATATATATATATATTTTGTGGACCAAAATGTGATATCCAACAAGACTCGTTTTATGCAAGGTAAACCCCCAACAAAGACTAGATAACAAAAATTTTAGCGGGACTATGCCATTTAGTCGTAGGATGATGCCCATGTGACACCATGAAGTCGTGCGATCCAATTCCTCTAATGCTGGCGCGGGAAAGGCACCATGCCTTTCCCTCATTCTGGCCCGTCCGTTCAATCTGGCGACTCAAAAGGGCACCACGTGGCCAGGGCTTAAAATATTTTTTTTTAATAAAAAAGAAGGGATAAAACCCGTATGAAACCCAAACCCATTTTGCCAAAAAGCCCACCTGTAACGCGCACAGGAGCTACCATGCCGTCGTTCCGTCACTGCTGTCACTGCCGCTCCGAGTCAGGTTTTAATAAAATATTAGAAAATGCTTCTTCCAGGTCAAAGCTAAAACCAACAACCTTGGAGAAACAGTGCGAAGATCTCCAAGGCAAAATGTGCAGAGACTCAATACGCCCAGAGACTTAATTCGCCTAGACCAAAATGGTTAGAGCTACCCAAAGAATTGCCCCCTTCACTTGTTCCAAAATATTGTTCATACACATTACTCACATATACCTTTGGTATGTTGTTGCCCTAACATTAAAACTATTACTTTGATGCCTTTTGAAATCTCGATTCTCACAAAGGTGACTGATCGCTATTAGTTAGCTCTGCTCTAATGTATTGTGAAACCTCAACTCCATAAAGATGACTAATTGCTATCAGTCAGTTATGCTCTGACACCTTTTGAAACCTTGAACCCACAAAGGACTAGTCACCATTGGTTAGCTCAAAAGTCAACCCTACGCAACGTATCATATAACCATAACACAATTGCTTTGGTTAAACCTTTTATTATTATCACTTTGCCCCTTAGAATCTCTATAAACAAACCCTTTGGAATCCAAATGAAGGAGAGAATGAGACACCATTCAAACTCCCTATTCTCCATATTTAGAGTGGCCACTAGTTATACTCTATGTTCTTCATCCTCAAAAGACGACCGTCAATCATCTCTTAAGTTACATGGGTTAAGACATTTTAGTCCTCCTAAAAATCTATCATAAATACTTCATCTCTTCTACTATAAGTCGCACGGTCCAAAATTCCTTCTTCTTCTTTTTTTTTATATAATATAAATAACACAAGCTTTCGAATCCATAATCTTTGTTTAACTCCATATAATTATTGTTTCACCATACTCCTAATTTTTGGTCTGAAACATTGGTATAAATTATACTTACATATTTTTAACAGGAGTGATAGATGTATTACTGATACTCGTGTATTGTTCATATCTAATTTTGAGCAAATGATTGGGTGGCTTTTCTTCAACCCTTCCTAGAAGGTGGAGAGGTTATCCACTGTGATGCTTAAACTAGATTTTATTATCAATAAAATTATATTTATCGAAAAAAAACTTACATATTATGTGATGAAGCAGCTCTGTTAACTCCTTCCAATAAATTTTATTGCCATGGAGCATGGATCAAACGAATCTAAAAGGTTTCCTCACGATTTTTCTCTTCTAAATTAATTAAGCTTGTTTCTCATTTGTTTTTGCATAAGTTATAAAAGAGGGGTGATAGTTTGACACAAAAATAGACATCAAATATAGGGACATTGTATTTGATGTGATATTTTGAATCAATGGGTTAGAAAAAGAGTAAGAGAAAATAATAAACAAATATTATATTATATAAATGTATGGTATTGGACACCAAAACTGTGTCCAAATATCATTAGTGCTTATGAGTTGTGATATTTGAACACAATTTTTTGACATCGTATATAATATAGTATATATTTATCTCTATCTATCTCTTACTTATTTTTTATCTTTTTTATATATACGCTTCTTAAAAATATACCAAAAAAATAAAAAAGACAACAAATGGTGTCCTATTTTGATATACAAATACCATTATTCTTTGGACAATAGTATAGATATAAACTAATATTATAATAAACTAACATTATAATTGAATAGAAATTGGAGGGCCAATAATAGAGACACGAAGCTCAAAACAACTAGGCTGCTAATTGTCCCAAGACAACGAGCCACGTGGCGAGCATCTACACAACAATGAATAATGAGAATGTAGATATTATAAATAAATTTATATTAATAGTTCTAAGTACTGTACTCTCAAATGCAAACTTGTCTGGCTCAGAGAGGGAGAGAGAAAATTGAAGATGGCGTTGGGAGTGTCTGCTCTTCCATTCACGTTTGTGGTTCACTTTCTGGCAATTGCTGGTATTGTGTTGGTGTTGGTTTGGAACATACACTTCAGGGGTGGCTTAGCTTGGGAATCTTCTAATAAAGGTCTCATCTTCAATGTATGTTTCTCTCTTCTCCCACTCCTTTTGCTTTTTTAGGGTTATGGGTATTGGTTATTCTCACTGAATTGGGATTTCAATCTCAATGTCTTCTTTTTCATTTCCCTTTCTCATAATCCCTCAACTGAATTTGGAATTTGATTTAGAAATTTGGATGAAGATTGGTACTCCCAATTTTGTATATTCATACTCTTTATTGATTAATACAATTTTATAGTTTTTTTTTTTTTTTTAAAAATTGTAATTGACTAACAATACCCCAAGTACTGAAGAACTTACATGTTTTCCTTCTTTAGAAACCACAGAGAGTAAAGTTTTGCCAGCTGTTTAAACTGCTAGATGTCACTCAGAAATTCAATGTATAGGCTTTTCCATTACTTAGTTTGAGATTTGGGATGCCTATTCTGAAGCCACATTTTTAGGGGGAGGGTTTGAGTTTAAGCATTTTATTTATGTGCTGGTTTCTTGATATGGATTTTTGTTTGATGCTTTATAATAGAAACCGACCTTAGCCTCACAATGTTTTTCATGTTTTATTTTATATAATAACAATAACAACGATGGTTAAAAACGCTTTTCAATTTTTTCTTAATAATAAGGGTCAGTTTGGATATATAACTTATTTAATTTAATTGCTTATATAAAAAGGTTTTATGTGAGAGTCTTTTATGAGATAAGCTCCTTTTAAATTAAGTTATTTAGTATTTGGATACATCCTTGAAGTAGTGCTTTTAAAATCTATAAGGTCAAGAGAGTTAAAGGTGAGAGATGAAGAGTTTAACTTTCATGGAATTTCAAATTATGTTGCGAATATATTTGTTTTGTAAATATGCAAAACAATTTCTCTCGTTCATGCTAAAAATAGCTTTAACAAAAGATTTGTTTTTAAGAATCTTAAAAAATTGACTTCGTAAAATATTTTTTGGTTAAGAACTTACTTATATAAGTTTATTCATTTTTTTTTTTTTTTACATAAAAGTATTTTTACCAGTAGATACGTATGCTAACCAAATGGGACCTATTTAATTAGTCAATACTAAATCATATTTTATGATGATTTTAAATAAAATTTGGTAGGAAAAAATAAATTTAAATCATTATTAGCAACCGATCATAACAATTGATTTTATATTTTTACTCTTTTATATCAATATATATTTTGAAATTGAAAATTACTTCCATTAAAATGTATATAATAGGTTCAAGATGTTTTATATTTTCTGTTGACTTGTACTTTTTCATGATCTCCTCTGGTAATTATCAACAAATCTCTTCATTTTATTTTTTTTTTTGCATTCTAAATCATTGTTGGAATTAATGATTTTGTCTAAAACATGATTAGAACAACTTTATCACTTTATCTTTATTATTATTGTAGGGCTACAACAAGTTTTTAAAGTGTCAAAGTTGATGATATTCAGTCTCTAGAAGATTGGATGATTTATCTTTTTTAATACTTTTGATTTATCTTTGGATAATATTCCTACCTACCCATGTGAATTAATAATTAATGAGGTCCCAAAAATTCTAACCTGCAAGATGGGCTGGACTTGCTTATCTCTTTGAATTTTGTGCAATAAATGAATTTCACGCGGTAGTGCTTCCATGTGGTGCCAACTGATGTACTAGATGTGGATGAATGATACTCCTTAAAGTATTCATGCTGTACCAATAGGGCGTTGGTTGGTCTAGTGGAAGCAACTGGCCCCTCACAATGAAGAGAACCTGGGGAATTCGGGTTCGAATCCTTGTGGAGTCACCCTCATTGGGAGGCTGAGAACCAAAGGGTAAAACTCCTGCTCAATCAACCGAATCAGAGATTAGTCCCATAGCGGGCCCGAAGGGCTTAACCTTAGGAATACTCTGGTGGACCCACTTAGCCCAAAGGGTTAATTAGGGTGGGTTCCTAACCATTTTTTTTTATTCATGCTGTTTTTATTTTCCTCTTTGCTATCATTAACTTTGAATAATCATGCCAAGGAGCTTCTAGTTCAATTTGCAGTGTACGAATCAGTTTTTATGTCTTTGGTGTGATGATGATGTGAGGGGTTCGATATCACCAATGTTCCTATCCTTTTCCCTCAACCAGTGCACCTACCTGAATGTTAGACAATGAAAAAGCTTTAGTTTTTCGGTCTGTATAATGGAAGTCTAGAATTTGCGGTTCTCCAGGATCTATAAGCAATTGACCATGCCATTCGAATGTATGGCCTTCTTCTAGCAAAGGATATTTACATTTTTTCTTTGAACATCAGAAATAAAGAAGAAAAAAAGCAAAGTAAAACCAAACTATTTTCAATTTGATTGAGGTAGTGTAGTGCGTGACTAATATATCTCAATGTTCAGAGATGGGGTTGTTTGATTGAATCAAAATAAGCTGATTCATGGAGAAATTACCTATGCAGTGTCTACTACGTCATCTTTTAGGTACTCATATTATTTGACATGAGCATAAGTATTTTTAAAGATAAAGTGTAATTCTATAATGGTTCCATAACCTTCCATGTCAAATAATTGATTTCCTGCATAGGGTAGGCCATGCCTAACTAAAAGTTACTCCAGATTCAATTCTCTTTGCTCCCTCATTATATGGGTCAGTCAAATTTGTGAAAATAATTTTTTAAACAAGTTTATACTTATGGTTATTCTAAGGGCCCTTATTTATTAATAATATGAATGACTATATATAATTGTTCCACCCCTTTAGTGAAGTCCACTAATCTTTTTGTGTCTTTTTGTTGATACAGCTCCATCCTGTTCTTATGCTAATTGGATTAATAATTATTGGAGGTGAAGGTAATAAAATACTTTCACAAGATGCTGCTTTATGAACTAATGTCATTTTTTTTGTTGACCTGCTAATTATTTCTCCTATTTTCTCACTTTGAACTTACAATATTGCAGCTGTTATAAGTTTTTTCTTTTTGGTACTTGCAGCTATTATAAGTTACAAATCTCTTCCTTTAAAGAAGGAAACCAAGAAATTGATACACCTTGTTCTCCACGCAATTGCACTAATACTTGGAATAATTGGAATTTACACTGCTTTCAAGTTTCATAATGAAAGTGGGATTGCCAATCTCTACAGCTTGCATTCATGGATTGGAATTGGGGTTATTGTCCTTTATGGAATTCAGGTAAACCGTTGGAATCATGGATTAAACCATATACTATCCTGAAAATTTAACATTCCTTGAAGACCAGATTCTTCTTTTTCTACTACTACTTCTTTGTGAATAGGATTATCAAAGTTGTTGATAGAAACAGGAAAGATCCATGTTAGACATTTGTTCTTATGTTCTATGGTTGATTTATGGTGTCACATTTTACATTGTCTCTGCTGTTTACATCTGATGCCTGACTGAGGCATTGCTCTCTCAAGTATATGAAATATAAGAGCTTGGGCTTACAAGGTGCAAACCCTAAAAGTAAAAATCTGGACTTTGCTTATTCTCAAATGAATATGCACACTCAATGTTAATTATTTCTTTATAGTAGTTGTATCAGGGACACAATTACAAATTTTCTATGTGTTTAAGAATCCAGTTACAAACTTTTAAAGAATAGGGACCTATTTGAAAATTCCCTAATAGTTAGGGACCTTCAGATTAATTTAACCTTTTATTTATGTCATTCAACTATCCAGCTCCAACTTTGTCTAACATTGTATTGATACCTGCAGTGGCTATTTGGGTTTCTGATGTTTTTCTTCCCTGGAGGGACTTCATCCCTAAGAAGCCAATCACTTCCTTGGCATGTCCTATTTGGGCTTATTGTGTATGTCTTGGCTGTTGGCACTGCTTCTCTTGGGTTTCTAGAGAAGCTCACTTTCCTTGAGAACTCAGGATTAGCAAAATATGGTTCTGAGGCCTTCCTTGTCAACTTCACTGCTATTGTCACAATCTTGTATGGTGCCTTTGTTGTGTTATCTGCTATTTCTCAGGCTCCCTCAGCAGAGGATGACTATGCACCCATATAGGTTCCTTTTTATACCACTTGTATAAATCAATCTCATGTTTGCTATTGGGAATTAAGTATTAGTGGCAGAGAAGGGTTGTGATGTGAGAAATAATGTGTATCATATAGACATAACGTGTATATTTCCAATAATCTCTTGTTTCTGTTCTGGTCAACATAAGTAAATACATTGTAAACATGTGTATTATGGCAGTGAAAATGGGGGAAAAAAAAGGTTGTGATAATTAATGCCGATAAAATAATTGTTGCACAACTTTTAACATAGTTCTTTTATGTTTTTTTTTTTTTAATGTTTTTGTGTGTGTGGTGTCTCATAATCACCAATTCCTTAAAATTTTCGGATTTATGGAATGCTAAATACTAGTATTGTGGAGCATTTACTAGTTACTAGTTTAATCTATTTGTGATCAGTTTTGTTATCTGACTTTTATAAGCTCTTAAACCATGTGGATAATATTATTTTAGGTTTTGGGATTTGTGATGAGTTTTTCACAAGTCACAATAAGAAAAAAGCAGTTTTATTGATCGGAAAAATCGGTCGCTAACAGTATGGAATTAATTGCTAAAGGGGGATGCTAACGAGTATTTTTAGGGTATCGTTTAAGAAATCAAAAAAAAAAAATTTGTATGGGAGATAATGTATTTAATATTTTGAAAAGTGTTACACTTTATTTCCTAACATAAACTTTTCTTTTGTGGGTTCCTTAACCAATGTCCTTAGGATACTTGTTAACAAGAATCATTGCTAAATAATAATATAGTTTAGTGATTAAATTTACAATCGAAAAGAAGTGACCGTAAAAACCCTAGTCGCTAAAAATTTAACTACCTATCATATTATTAGCTTTTAAATAACAATCACGTTTGTCGTTTGCTAAATTATGAAAATCAATTGTTGTTTGTTGGTCATAACTTTTTATTGGTAACTAATTTGGCTACCAATTTAGCGATTGCTAAACTGGTCAACCTGTACCAACTACTGTACCAGACAGGGAAAAGCAGGAAGATCGTGCGGTAGGAGGAAGGTTCAGAACGGCATATGAGCTGGGCTACTTTGTTTTAATTTTGGAGAGAACTGGGCTTGTGCAATTATAAAAGGCCATTGCTACCTGTACCCCCACTCTTGGGCATCCACCCCCACATAGTCCATTTTTCATGTGTGAAATTATCTAATTGCCCCTCCTTATTTCCAAAACCATTTCCCCTCCTTACTGCCCCGTCTCCCTTCTGCTGTCACACCCCCCCCAACCCCTTTCTTCCTTCTTCACGCCTTTCCAACTTCTGTCACGCCGTTCGTCCTTCGCCGGTGGCCGTTCGCCGTTCGCCGTCCCGTCGCGCCGTTCGCCGCCCCTCTCTTCATCTCCGGTAAGCTCTCTCTCACTTTCCTGTTTGTTTTTGGGTTTGTCCAAATTTCATTTATGTTGCATGCATTGGATTCATGAAATAGAACCAGTGGTTGATAGAACCAATGGTTGATGAATGGTGCTTTCCCGTGTTGCTGTGTCCGGAAGAGAAAGGAATTGTGCCTACCGGCAACTAAATGCCGGACTTACAAAATATAGCCTCCGGCATTTAGTTTCCGGATATTTTTTTTTCCTTTTTTAAAGTTTCCGGCAATTAGTCACCGGATTAAGAAAAACAAGCCACCGGTATCTAATTGCCGGATTCATATAAAATGTGAATCCGGCAATTAGATGCCGGAGGCTTGCTTTTCCTTAATCCGGCAACTAATTGCCAGAAGTACAAAAATCTGTGGATCCGGCATTTAGTTGCCGGAGGTTTTTTTTTTTTGTTTTTAAAGTTTCCGGCAATTAGTCACCGGATTTAAAAAATCCACCGGCATCTAATTGCCGGATTCATATAAAATGTGAATCCGGCAATTAGATGCCGGAGGCTTGCTTTTTCTTAATCCGGCAACTAATTGCCGGAAGTACAAAAATCTGTGAATCCGGCATTTAGTTTCCGGTAATTAATTTTTTTGACCTTTGGTGATTTTTTATTTTATTTATTATGTTATTGTTTTATTTGCCGACATTGGAATTTCGCTGACGTGTGGTGAAATATTTTCAGTTGCAATTATGGAATGCCGCCGACCGACGGCTTCTGCACGCAAACAACGTGCAAAAGCTCATGCACCTAGTCATGATATGGCACTAGATGAGGCACCTGCACCAGCCGATTTACCGCCACCTGCTGATGTGCCGTTACCGAGAGAGTCGTTTCCGGGAGGTCCGGAGGACACTTCAGTCCTTACATCTTTTGCTGATCATGTTGCTACTAGATTGTGGAACAATGAAGTAAGAAGCGTCTATTTGATGTTTTTGAAGTAAATAAATTCATTACTATTGAACATATCTAATTGAGTTATTGTTGCAGGACCGTGGCGAGCTTAAGGTTATCTCCCATGGAAAGAAGGTGAGAGATTTTCAGATCCATCACGAGGAGGTGCGGACTAGGGTGAACACATCTGGGTTGTCACCACTGCTACAATGCAGCTACACCATGATAGACAAGGGCCTCTTGTCTGCCTTTGTTGAGAGGTGGCATCGAGAGACCAGCTCCTTCCACTTGCCCTTTGGAGAGATGACGATCACATTAGATGATGTGTCCTCCATATTGCACCTACCGGTCAGAGGTTCCTTCTTCACTCTTCCGCAGATGGATAAGGATAGTGCGGTTGAGTGTTTGCATCAACTATTGGGGTGGACAAGGTTCTGGCAATGGGTGAATGTGAGTTCACTAGGGGAGCACATGTTCGGTTGAGCTGGTTGCGGGAGATCTACGATCATCTGTGTGATCAGCAGCAGTGGAATTATGCTGCGAGAGCATTTTTGTTGCATTTGGTTGGGTGTACACTGTTTGCGGACAAGAGTGCAACGTATGTTGACGTTGCATTCTTGGAGCATTTCCGAGAGTTGGAGACTTGCCGTACATTTGCATGGGGTGCCACTGCCCTTACTTACATGTACGAGCAGCTTGGAGATGCCAGCTTGCATCACAGAAGACAGCTCACGGGTTATGTGACGCTTCTCCAGGTATGAAAGTCTAAAATATGTACTTTAGTTAATATAATCTAATTAAAACTATTTGAGTTATTCACCCTTGATACAGGCATGGATATATGAGCATTTTCCCACCATTGGTACTCAATTGTTGACTGTTGGGTACACTGAGGATTTACCCCGAGCTATGCGATGGGCACCTGTGAGGGGTTCAGGTCTTGTGCTCCCCATTCGGAAGGAGCTAGATGGATTGACTGTTGACGATGTATGTTGGATGCCTTATGACCCGCATAGAGCAATTCGGGCATTTGAGGAGGTTTCTATGTTTTCAGGATACATCAGATGGGGTAACTTGATACATGCACACCTCCCAGAGAGAGTTTTGCGGCAGTTTGGATATGTTCAGGGCATTCCACGGTCACCTCATGAGATTACCGGTGTTGTCACAACTAACGATGAGATGGATGACAGGTGGGTGCATTTTACAGATCATGTTGTTCCTGCTGCAGCTAGAAGACCACGGGCGTCACATCCTGTTGAGTGCGTAAACGGTTACATGCAGTGGTTTCACAGTATTTCGCATCCTTACATCATACCACGTGAGGGCCAGCTTCCTATGGTGCCAGTGCCAGTTGTAGCTCCATCTTCTACACCTGGATCCAGTGGCGGTCACCCTTCCGTGGTCAGTTTATATGCATTCGTACTTTATTTGGAAATCGTGCATCAAATTATTATTATTATTAATATTATTTGTTGTAACATTTTTTATTGTTATTTGCAGGCGATTTGTTTAAAGATTAGTGAGATCATGCAGGAGATGATCGACAAACGGATGGTAGTTGAGGGCACCGATGGATGGAAATTGGCCCAAGAGGCCTTGACTTTGGCCCGTAGAGGGAGGAGAGAAACCTATGACCGTTATTATCAGAGGGAAAAGAGGGGTAGATCCACTAAGTGATATGTATTTATGTTTTGATTTTGTATTAGGCGCTTAGCAGGGTCTTGTTGGTATTTATAAATTATTTTGCCGTTTAGGATTTCTTTTGTATTGACTATGATTATCTATATCTATAATATATACAAAGTAGAATGATTAAGGTTTCTATTTTGATTTTGATTTTTTACTTATTATCACTATCATCAGTGAATCAAATCTGATTTTTTTTTTTAAATCTTGACTGCTATAAATATATTTGAATGCCAGTTGAATGTTTGACCATGAATGTTGTCGTATACATGATATTATCGATAAAATATTAGAAATAAATCAAATATATTTATAAGAGAGAAGAAAAATGATAATATGTTAAAAATAAATTTTTGACAAGTGATCATATTTATTTCCTCACAAAAAAATTTAAACCACAAAACATAAGATCAAGAATTACATATTTGAAAATGGAATCCTAAAAATTTTGAATATTCCCCGTGCATGGCACGAGCCAACATACTAGTTATGTACAAAACTCCATAAGTTTCACTATTCAATACATGTGTCAACATATCATTATTGCTCATTTATCATAGAAAAATACTATTCGTTTAGGCATTTTTTCCTCCAAAAAGTAGTCCATATATGATAAAGTTAATGATTAATATACATGATATTTTGTACAATCATTTAATCAATCAACTGAGAGATCTACATAAACAGGTTCAACAGGTTCCTTTTGTGACAATAAAGATGCAAAATGTTGCATGCGACCAATATATGGAGTTTCCCATGATCGAGATTCTTCATCGCAATAATGAGACCACTGTATAGCAGTGGGAGGTATCGGATAGTCAGCCTTCAAAAAAACCTGTAAATGTGCTAGAAGTTAATAATGATGTGTATTTAAAGATGATTATTAATGATAAAACGCTTAAAAATTATGGTGAATCATCAACATAAACCTGTACAAAATGACAGTTGTGCACAAACCCAATGGTAATGATACAGTGACTAGATAGAGATGGTGATGGTCGACCTCTAAGTGGAAAAATTGTAACGCTTCCAACTGAGGCTAAAAAGATCAGAACCAGATTATATCTAGATGCTATCACAAAGCCCATGTCCGGTATACTCATCCACTTATCCACACCTGCCACCCCGTCAACTAATAGGGACTTTTTCAGCTCTTGTACTCGCTCAACACCATTAAATAGCTTGACATATTTAGCTTGCCACTCTGTAAGCTCCCTATAACAATCGTCGCGAATTATGGCCCATGAGTCCTCACCTTTGCCTAATAAGGCTGCAATGGCACGATAGCCACAATTACCATCTGACCCCACATCAATAATCGCATCAATATATGGACGAATCCCTACAGGAAATTGGTCTAAGTACTTCATACCAATCTTCTGTCTTGACCCACTTCCTGAAGCACGAGATGCCGGCCTAGTTGGTGTGTTATCATGGACTGAAAACATCGCATCAACATGCTCAAAATAAGAAGGATCACGTCTAGTTGATTTCTCTAACTTTGATACAGGACCCTTCTTAGGTGCCCCCTTTGTTTTCACCTTTTCAGGAGGAGGACACATTGAAGTTGTATTAGGAAATGCTAGTTCAAACACTTTAGTTCTCAATACAATTTTCCCTGCTCTATCAAGTTCATCATATCGTTTAAACAAAGCATCAACAGCTGGTGCCAATGTCAACTCTGCATCCGATTCACTCACCCCTTGATCACCAAAGTGTAACTTCAACCAATGAGTATGAATAGCAACCAAAGGAATGGAGATATGCATCATACTGTACCTAGCAAGTTCACATGCACAAGGTAAACCACATGTACTTCTAATTTTGCAACCACAACTAGAACTGTCAACACCAACATATTTAACTCGATCAAACTCGTCACCTATACGACCTAGTGCGCTCCTTGAAACAAAGCCCCGCAAGTGCTTGTATAATGGAATGTTGTGATTGTGTTCTACTACCGTGATGCTTCTCTCAAAGGAAGCCTTTATTTCTTTGTGTTGCAAAGTGATCATATTGTTCATGGCACTCCAACAAGTACACAAGTCCCCCATACTATCCTGAAGCAACTTTTTGAACCTCCAATGTGCAGACTCAACCCTATTAGCAACAATAGAAAGATAAAGTCAAATCAATACCAAAACATTCTTTCATTACTAATTAAAACGTTATTTTGAGCATACCTATTAGTTGTTACATTCCCCATGTGCATCAATTGATCAACCCATGCTATGACAAATTTTTCCTTATGTGGATTCAACCACGTATTTTTCACATAATTACAAAAATCAGGAAAACCTGAGCATACATTTTCAAAAATAGCAAGTCGCTTCACAAACTGACCCTCGTTAGGAGAATTGACAACACTATCCCATGCATCCATAACGGGTTCACAAAGCTCAACCGGTTTCACTAACAGCTTGCATTTAGCATTCACATTCTTAGCAATATGAAAACGACACAATAGATTATATGAAGTAGGGAAAACAACTTGCACTGCATTCATCAAGGCAATGTCTCTGTCAGTCACTATCACCTGAGGGGTGGCATCTATTTGTTGAAGTAGCCCTCTTAACTGCTCAAGTGTCCAAGCTACATTATCAACTCTCTCTTACTCCAAATAAGCAAATGCCACAGAAAATGTCAATTCTGTTGAAGTAACGCCAACAATCTCAAGTAGCGGCAACCGATATTTGTTGGTTTTGTATGTGCTATCAATGAGCAACACAATGTGAAAAGTTTTCAACAGAGTAATGGCATCCGGATGCGTCCAGAATATATCCCTCACAACATCGGAATCATCGACCTTTCTATAATAGTACACATATTGATCATGTACCATTAATTGCATGAGATGTTGAATTTCTGTTCTTGGACCTCTTTCAGACCTCCGATAATGTTGTCTGGCATTATAAACCTGCTTGATAGTGGTGCAGCTTTTCGGGTTACGATCCTCCAAAGTTAGCATTATGTTTCGTGGCTTAACCATATTTTTTGTCATTTCACAAACCAAAGCCTTCTCTTCACCACTTAGTCGACCAACATATGGATGGCCCACTAATGTTAGGGCTAAGTCATGATTGTGCAATCCACACACCACTTTCAGGAACCATCATTCACCTTTAGTCAAAGGTCGTGCTCTAAGTCTGAAGGGACAACCACATTTCCGAGTACCAGTCGACTTGGTAAGTAACGAGTTCTTGTATGATCTATACTTTCCACTCCTTTCACAACCAAGAATTACAATTGTCTTCCTTCCTCTACGTCCTGTAGCAGTATCTGACCTCATAATGATAACAACTATTCCATTATGCCTCCCAACATCTCGAGCCCAATTAATGCAATCATCTCGAGTAGGAAATACCTGAAAACGTGAAAAAAAATTTAGGCCATAATCAGCACGCCTAACTTTGTATTATTAATTTATCAATGAAACGTTCCACTTTAGTGGTGAATGCATCAGTACAATCCACTTGTTTTGTACTCGATATGTCCGGTTGGTTGGACGTATTCTTCATATTGTCCACGATCTATATATACAGAAACAGAATTTTAGATCAGTTATTTTTATAATCCGGCAACTAGTTGCCGGAAGTTCAAAATGTGAATCCGGCAATTAATTGCCGGAACCACCTTTTTGTACTTCCGGTAACTATTTGCCGGAAATACAAAAATATGGTTCCGGCAATTAATTGCCGGAAGTTACCGGAAGTACAAAAATGTGAATCCGGCAATTAATTGCCGGATTCACATTTTTTGAGCTTCCGGCAACTAGTTGCCGGATATAAGTTTTCAAATTTTTAAACGTTCCGGCAATTAAATGCCAGATATTCAGTTATTGAATCCGGCAATTAATTGCCGGTAATTGCCGGAAGGTATCGAAAAATGGAAAAAAATCAGGAAACGCAGAAACGCAGAAACGCTGAAGCCAACATACATTATGGAGAACTTATGGAGAGTACAACGTTACTTTCTAACAGAGCAAGGAAGAATCCGCCTAAACCCCAAGAGGGTTCGTGATGAACATCAACCAGTTGCAATCCTCATAACTGGAACGATGTTGCGAACTGGCATGGTTATGAACTCGTCTGGTTATGAGCTTTCAATGGTGCTTCATGGTGGTTTGTTAGGTGGGGTGAGCTTGGCATTACAGAAGAAATGAGAAGATGAAGGTGTGGGGGGTACGGTGCTGGACTGGCATGGTTATGAACTCGTCTGGTTATGAGCTTTCAATGGTGCTTCATGGTGGTTTGTTAGGTGGGGTGAGCTTGGCATTACAGAAGAAATGAGAAGATGAAGGTGTGGGGGGTACGGTGCTGGACAGAAATGAAGAAGGGGAAGAAGAGTCTTGTAGCTTAAAAGACAATATGGTCATTTCACATATGAAAAATTATAAATGTGGGGGTGGATGCCTAAGAGTAGGGGTACAAGTAGCAATGGCCATTATAAAATTGGGCCTTTTAGTTGAAAGATAAAGGGATCTTATTCATTACTTTAAGTAAAAATTTCTTGTGAATTCTCGGAATTTTAAAAAATAACAAGTATGTTTGACATATTTCCATGAGTTTAATTTCTTTACACCATCAGTTTAAAGAATTTTTATACTGATATCTAATAACATCTTGACAAATCAATATTTATTTTTCTTTATTAGTTATTAAAATAAAAGTACATATGTCAAAATCTTAGTGGATGTCATTGTAAAACTTTTTACACTTACAGTACACACTACTTTAATCATGTTTATATTATTTACCTAAAATAACTATAAAAAAATATTGGGAGCTATTGCTAAGGTATTTTTTTTGTCTTGTTTTCTTGACTAGGGGAGCCAACATCGTTAAAAATGAATCCAGTTACAAATGTGTTAAATTTTAATTTGCTTAATATTCCAGCCAACATTGTTAAATTTGAATTTTAATCCAAGTTCAAGTCATGTATAAGAAACGGATCAGATTACTTAGAAGTTTTTTTTTTTTTTTTTTTTTGATCAAAGATTACCTAGAAGTTAGAATGCTCCTAATCTATGTATAAGGAGATGCCGTTACTCTCACCTTGTTATGCTTCTAAGTTAGAAGACGTATGCGCATAATATTTTATTGACTTGAATTTCTTTAGTTTTACACGTAGTCTTGTGCACCAATTACATGAATATCAAGGTTTGAGTTCTTGTAACTTTTCCTAAATCAATCTACCATATTGTATGTGTTATGACAACATACCAGAAAAACAAGAGTGTAGAAAAACGAAAACAAGCGACAGAGAAAAAAAAATGCAACAATTTGACATGGTTCGATTAATATGACCTACATTTATAAGCAGTTAGAAAACTTTCTTATTCAACAATAGAGAACAAATATGAGAGATACAACAAACGGCCTACAGCCCTCGTCCCATGCTTCCTCCATAGACCTCCCATTTTTTCCCTTTAATTTTAACTCCAAAAAATATCAATTCGATCGAATCATAAATTGAGGCAGTCCATTAACAAATTCAAACCATCTCAAAATCACGGTGGGAGCACTACTGTTCCAGAGTGCAATACATGGTTCGTATAAGAGTACGAATAATCATTTTCCCAATATAAATCATATTAAATATACAAATTGATGAATTTTTTATAATATTGGTTGTGCCTATTAAAAAACTAACTCATTTTTAACCATATGAAATGTTAAGAATTTCTTTCTTTTTATGGAAAAAAAATAAAGGAAACTCCCATAGTACGTACAAAAGGCACTATCATATTCTCTGGCTCTCTATATTTAATGATGATGTCATCATTACTTTTTCTTTTTCTTTTCCAATTCATATATATTTTTGTTTCAGCGGCTTACAAGTTAATAGCTCAAATGGAAGTTATCCTCTCTTACCATTCTGAATGGCCAAAAATAAATCGTACCATTTCCAAAATTTCCCTTTCAAACAAACTTCTCTCATGAAACTTAGCATGTGCAATTTCATGATACCAACAAAGAAATGGAATAAGCAAACAGGTGTTTTTGTAGTCACTTGAAAAAAAGAAGGTGCATATAGCGACAATATCTCAATTAATTTAACAGTTTGCACTAGTTTGTTACCAAACCTTGCTTGTTTTTGTTTCCTTTTTCTTTGTCCTTCCTTCTCTATGTCATTTTGTCTTAGTTTTCGTGGTTTAGCAGCACACTTGACGTCCACTATATACATTGTTGTTTCCAAGATTCTACAAAACAAGGTAACAGAAAATTTACTTTGTTTTAACTCCTACTCCAATTTGAAAATAGTAGAGTAGCCCAATAACATCATCAAACAGTACACAAAAAAAAATAATTAAATAAAAAGTTGATTAACCTATGAAGGATTTAGGTTGGGGAAGCCAGCAACAACAGTCCCAGATGACAAAACTAAACTTTTTTTTAGCAAGTCTTCCCACTACAAGAATTTTGCAAATTAATTAATTAACAACCAAAATTTGGTGATGAAACTTTTTCTTGCTAATACAAATTAGCAAAGGAATCGTCGATTTTCATTGCTTATTAACGAACCGAAAAACCGACAGAAAAATTCATCTTTAGTCCTTTGCTGATTCCTCTCCAAACATGTTATCGAGAAATTAACGAGGGATATTGTAGTGGCCATAATATACCTTCCCCAAAAAACATGGATCCATCAACCAAATCTATAATTAATGCTGGTTTGAATAGGATAGCTTATAACCAGGGCTAGCCCAATACCTATGAGGCCTAAGACAAACCTTGAGACAAGGCCTTTTAAAAGCATAAAGCAAAACTCACGTGTTTTTTTTTTTTTACGGAGAACTCAACTCATGCAAAGACGGTGTCGACAAGTCGACACACGGCACAGAGAGGCCACAAGGTCAGTCAGTCACAGAGGTCGTCGCGAGGTTGTGGCTCGTACGGATGTCAATGGGCCACATAAAGGCCACACAAAAAGAGACAACTAGAGATTACAATGGAAATGAAACGCCAACAGAGAGAAATCAAATGAGGGAGGATAGAGTGGAGATAGAGAGACTTTTTTAGAAGAAAACTGAATTAGTAATATTAATTAATTTTTAGTTAATAGGTTTGTACCCAAAAAAAAAAAAAAAATTGAGGCCTAAAGCCCTAACTTTGGTGGCTTGGACTTTTGGCCGGCCATGCTTATAACTTATTATTTATTCTCTTAGTGCTTTTATGTTAAAAAAAAAATATACTGTTTGATAAACTTAAATAAGCAACTTATTAACCCAAAAGCTAATTTTAGCTTATTTATGAAGCCAACTTTTTAATTTTTTTTAGAAAAGCCTTGTGAGAAAGTTCATTCAACATGGCCAGAAAGTTATTTTACACATTTATAGGACAAATATATCTCATCAAAATTTGAAATTCTCTGTCACACTCCCCTTTCTCTCTCCTCCGCCATTATAGCCACCAGACACCACACCGAGCGGCATCAACATCTTTCAGACCATGTGCTCTCCCACAAGAACACCCAAAGACACTCTGTTCACTCTCAACACCATCATCTCTTGCATCATCTTAGCATCAAACGTGCCAGTTTAATTTGTAATGATGCTTATGGGGCTTCCTTACCCCGTCTTACTACCGTTGTGTAATTTGTTGTTTTGGGCCTTTTTGCCCCTCTTAATACCAAAAACTTAAATCTTAGCGAGTTTGAAAGCAGGCTAATTAATTTATGATAATAACTTAAAGTAAAATAATTTAATGTAATTGTCAATATCTGGAATGGTTATAATTTTCAATTAATCAAAATTAATTTTGCCTTGAAATAATTTAATGTAATTGTCAATATCTGGAATGGTTATAATCTTTATTATTAAAAAGAAGGTGGTGATTGGGGCATATATGTAAAATCACTTGGACCAAGGAGCTTTTTAGGAGTATCAATGAGTATTTTTAGGGGTAAACCTATCAATCAGCTATTTTTTCTTTTTTCCTTTTAAAAAAACTTTCCGGCTTAATGGGTGGGGTTACTTTTGTCATAATGACAAATTCGTAAGCTTCAACCTGAGTGCCTAACCGTTCTGCAAACCCTTATCTCCTTCAACTTCCTTTGTCTTCTTTGTTATGTCATTGACAACGGCGTGCGATGTTGTGGGTGGTTTGTGGCTGTACGCGGCATGGTAGTCTGAATAGCGAATGGGCACGGTGCGGTGGTGGTAACCCGGCAGTTCGCGGAGGTGTGGTTCTGTTGTGGTGCAGAGCAAGGCCGGCAGCGTCTCCGGTGTGGGATAGAGGCTTACGGCGGTGGACGGTTGCACTTCGCGGAGATGCGGTCCTGTTGTGGTGCGGAGCAAGGCTGACGGCGTCTCCGGTGCGGGATAGAGGCTTGTGGAGGCGGACGGTTACAACTCGCGAAGGTGCGGCTCTATTGTGGTGCATAGCAAGGAAGTGAAGAAAAAGAAGAAGACAAAGGAGGAGGAAAAGCAAAAGAGAGAAAAGAAGGTTTATGATTAACCTGGCTAGAAACGTGATCCACCTGAAGAGGTATGCTTCTGCTTTTATTTTCATGTTTCTGGCTGTTGGACTAATTACCTTTTGCCTTTCTAATAACATTTCAGAACGACCTTTTGAGGATTTTCTACGACACCTTATATAAGCAAATTCCCACTAGCGAAATGTCACTAATCGGGCCAGTTTTTCTATCCATTCGTCCTTTTTCATTCACCAGTTTATATTCCAGAAGAAAGGGACAACATCATTATCATTAATTATGAAGGGAGCTATTTTTAATGTTTTCTCTCATCGTCTTATGCATTTCGTTGGGTGAGCTGAGCATGAAGATCATTACCACTTATAAGAGCATGTGAAACACTATAAATAGACTACATTCTACATTTGAAGTTTTTTCTTTCCTACTTTTGTTTACTTGAAAAGTTTAGAGTATCATTTTATTTTTATTGTTGATTCGTGGTTTAACATTATGGCACATAAAAGAACAAGACATATTATATTGATGTTAGTTTCACATTCTCAGATATTTTCTTCTCCTTTTTCACTTTATTATGCTTCGCCAACTTGATATTTAGCAGTGAATAGGGATGGCAATTTGTACCCTACCCATAGGGTACCCGTAAAAATTACTCATAATGGATAGGGTAATTACCCGCATAATGGGTAAGGGTCCGGGTACGGGTAATTACCAGCAAAAATGAATGGGTACGGGTGCGGGTACGGGTACTATAGTACCCACCCCGCCCCATACCCGCACATATGTATACGAATATATAATTATTTATTTATTTATTTATATGACTAATATATATAATTTTAACTATAATACAAATTATAAAACCAAAATTAATCTAAAGATTCTTAACTTTCTAAACCTAGTTGCATCCATAATTCCTTTTTGGATGTTTTTATTTATTTAAATATTTTGATTTGTAATATTTATTAGTAGATTTAAAAGACCTTTGAATCGTTTTTAAATTGTTATAGCTTTCTTTTGTTATTTTTTACTTTTTCACTATTAAAGTACGGGTAACGAGTGCGGGTACGGGTACTTAGGTACCCAGAGGGTACGGGTAAGGGTACTAAAGTTGTTACCACGAGGGTACGGGTCCGGGTACGGGTAATTTTTTCAAACGCGGGTATGGGGACGGATACTATAGTACCCTACCCAAACCCTACTCATCGCCATCCCTAGCAGTGAAGAAGCAAATATCAAGAATGAGTAGTATGATTTGAATTTCAACTTCTTTTAGACAAATGCTATCTTTATTTTTTGTTTGACATTCTTTAATATGTCATCACACTAAATGCTGGCAAAATAAGGCTCCATGAAGGCATAAACAATCATCAATGGTGGAAATGAATGATTCCACTGTTTTTTCATGGATATTGATAGATCTTAAAGTACCTATATGATTATCAGGGCCCTGTTTTTTCTCCTACAACGCAGATATCTAGCTCATAGAGAAGGTGAAGGCTGCTAAAGCTATCCCGGAGGGAACAACAGAAGGCATTGGAATTTATGTGAAATAGTGCTAGGTCGGTTAAGAGGCCAAGCTCAAGTGGTAATGAACCAGCTATGTCGCCATGGTTTAGGTTTATTCCAACCACCGTAAATATGTAAGGGTCATCTGGGGTTGGTGCACAGTAGATGCCAGTGTAGTTACAAACATTAAGGTCAGGCCAATTGGAGTTTTTTTTTTTGGGTCAGAGGTGATTGAATGCTTCCATACTTGAGGAGCTGTGTGAGCTTTCAATAGTCTATGATGTAAACTTTTGTTGACACCAATTTAAATAAGTTTGAATTACTTGATGAACTAGATTAGATATGGTGTGAACTGAATAACTTGAATATTTGATGTAGAAGTATATTGATTGAGAAGTCAAAGTCATAAGAACTCATTATGGTTATGATACACAAAATCTGGTCGTATTTCCAAGATAGCATTCATGCCATATTGATAATTAGTTCAATTGAGCTACCATTCTGATAGGTACACTCCTCATCATCACTCCATTGATTCCTGAGATCCCTTAATAGATGACGTGGCTGAATGAATAATTTGTTGAGCATGTTTTACAAATGCTATTTTTTACATTGGTTCACACTAACAACTCCTGTTCACCCAAAAAAAAAAAAAAAAACACTAGCAACTCCAAGTTGTTAAAAGTAACAAAACCAATTAAACCTATCAGGGGTGTAAACTTATTTTCCTTCAAATTTAATTCATGTTCCAAATTTACACAAGGATGGAAACTATATGAACGAAGATGGTGTTACCTAAAATAGTTGCTATGAAAGCATATTATGCATGTGGGACGGTTGGTAAATTAACTATTATTTGGAGGGGAAGTCAGTAATAATACTTAATTGTACAAAGCTTTATTTTCTCTTAATCGTCTCAAGTTCTGATTGGAGAGACTCAACTTTTTACGACATTTTAAGACTCATTCTCTTGGTTCTTACAACACATGTCATTAATATGAACAAAAGAGCTTCATGTTGAAAATTACTATGACACCATTCACTTATATGCTACAAATAAACTAACAAACTTTTCAAAGGCATTTCCATAGAACAAAAATCACTCATTTAAAATACTACCCAAATATGTATTCATTGATCTTTTTGTGTTATTTTCTACATTTAAAACAAAAATATTCAAACAAAAAATACTACAAAACTATAATATGCACGTGCATCGCACAGGTATAAGATCTAGTTTTCAATTAATCAAAATTAATTTGGCCTTGAAATAATTTAACAGTATTATTCAAATAATTAAGGAGCATCAACCAACCCCGACTTCATTGCAATAGATAAAAGGATGCTCATCCTTCAAATCTATCATTGTAGGTGAGATTTTTTGCTTCAAAACAATAACAATATTCAAAGATAACATTAAAAAAGCTTCAATATTGAGGTTTCACAAGTTGAGCAACAAACATAGTTGATTGGGGGAGATATTGAGTTTTCTTTTGCAAGATAGGCCCAGAAAAAAAATTCAGAATTCGTCGTGTGCAAGATATCATAGAATATATCTCGATAAACTATGTATATTCATTAAATTTCATACAAAATATTTATAATTATATATTTCAAAATATTAATCGCATTAATAATTTATCAAAACATATGACGTTTTTTCTGTATGTCACGAAAATATCTATAATTGAATATATACTAAATTTTTCAGTAATTTTCTTTTTTTTAATGTATTTCAACTTAGACAATCATTCAAAAATTCATTTTCCATCTTGTTGCGAAGTGTATTTTCGACCATATTCATAGTTAAAAAAATCGTTTTGTAGTGGTTGTAGAAACAGGAAGTGTGACAATAAGAGTTACTACTCTATATACAAGATGATAAATTTTTACTATTCTAACTTTTATTAACTAACGAGATAGATCATATATAGTTTGCAAGCCTATTATTAATTTTAACATTAAGGGTTAATAAATTAAGTATTTATTTTTAAAAAATAAGGGATGGTCAGGGCCCCTCCCAACCTCTAAGTGCATCCGTCCCTGAGTGGTGTACTATAGCCTTCACATTCTTTAAATATGTATCAAAATATTAAATGTGTGTATGGAACCACTTCCATTCAGGGTCTTAATTCTTTTGGAACGCAAAAGTTACTCTTATTATTAACTTTTGTAAAATCACTTCTGACATTTTCAACCGAGTTACCAAACAATGACTAAATAACTTAATTCTAAAGGAAGTTTATGATACAAAGACTTTTCACATTAGGTCTTCTTATATGAGGACTTGATAAAATGTTTACAGATTTGAGACGCTAGTTGAGTTATCATTGATGCCTATGCTTCCTCCTTTTGATATGGGTGATGATTTTTTTTTTTTTTTTTAAAAAAAAAATCCAAGACTTGGTGAGATAAGTAAAGTTAAAAAAACAGAACAACTTGGGTGGGATGACCTGCTAATTGGTGCCTGTGAGTTGCACTCTCGTCTTTCGGGAATGATTTGAGGCCATGAGAAGCCAAACATATGGATGAGGTAGGATGCATTTTACTTTTTCGGTAAGCTGTGTAGGATACATCTTTTTATAATAATATGCAAGGGAAAAATTAATGATACATAAAAAAAAATAAAGGAAAATATGATTGTACTTTATAAAAGATAAACTATTTAAAAAAAATTTAAAGATAACTTTTTCTTCACATTTCTTAGAAGAAGCACACTAACCCTAAAAATGAACCATATTAAGTTCTTAATAGAAGCCTTGTACCTAGTTAATTAGATTTGTTGTTTCTAATAATGTCCATGTAACTTAACAAGAAAAATGATTGGCAAAAAAGTGTTTTTTGTTGTCTTTGGTATTTATCGCGTCGAGTAATAATGAGATTGATATTTATTACCACATTAAAAAGTTTACTTTGTTTATATAAATTTTAGCGAGTAACCCCAGGAGTTGGTCTAATAGAATATGACAGGATCTCGTATCTGACAGGTTGCAGGTTCGAACCTCCACTAGCCTCCTTGAAGTGAGGTAAATGTAAATCCCTTTGTAAATACTGATAGAACCGGAGGTTTTCCCTATCTTGGACTGAAGCAACATTCCCTATCTTGGACTGGAGCAACATTCCCTCGCCCTAAATCTTTATTCCACCAAATATATATATATATATATATATATATATATATATATATATATATATATATCATAAATTAATTTAATTTAAGTGTGAAAATTTGGAATGGTTATAATTTTCAATTAATCAGAATTAATATTTTTCTTTGAAATAATTAAAAGTATTACTCAAATAAGTAGCATAAACCAAACCCGACTTCATTGCAATATATAAAAGGATGCTCATACTTCAAATCTATCATTGTAGGTGAGATTTTTTGCTTCAAAACAATAACAATATTCAAAGAAAACATTAAAAAAGCTTCAATATTAAGGTTTCACAAGTTGAGCAACACAAAAAATCAGAATTCGTCGTGTGCAAGATATCATAGAATCTCGATGAACTATATGAAATGAATCTTTTCTATTTCATCAGGACACTCAAATACGGCGCCGTTTGGTTGGTACTCCTAGAACTCATATTACACGTGGAACCTTGAATAATATGATAACGCCAATGAATTATCATCATACATCATCAATCAACGGATTAATGGAGATTAAGAGAGAGGTGTCACCAGGAGATGACCCAATAATGTTTATTTATTTTATCACCAAATATTTTATTACTGGCGTGAAAAGGGTTACAATTCATGGTGGCTCTTTCCTATTTGATAGGGGAATATTATCAAACAATATAAAGTAAAGAATATCTTCAACAATACGAAGATATGTTCAATTGACAACGAAGTATTTATGAGTTATCTGTTTATGTTAAGCTTATAATTGAATAAGCAATCAAGGAAGGGTGTTTCTTTACTTCGATTATTTTGTTTAATTCTTAACAAACCGAAAAAAAATCATTTTAATGCACAAGTAAATGTTCATGGTGCACCCTTAAGATAGCACATGGAGAGTTTTTTTTAGGAGAGAGTGAGTTACTTTCTTATAAGAATAGGATACCAAGATATAATCACATGCCTAAATAGGATCAACCCTAACATATTTTAGGTCCGACCTTTGAGTCGAGACATTTTTAAAAAAAAAAAAAAATTAGGAGCATTACAAAAATAAATGAGCACACACTTGGTTACCACTATATATTAGATCAGCTAATGATGAAAGTTTTATAAATACTAATAATAAATAAGTTTTTTTTTTCTTAGTGAGCATAAAGTAAGGTTTGGATCGGATCGCCTTATGCTTGGGAAGCCCCAATACCTAATGACAACATTTTAAAAAATGACCACCAAGAAAAATTAAATATTAGCAAAATATTTGCCCAAATGAAATTCAATTATACTAGTTGATCAAAATATGACTTTGTTGTTCCACCAAAAAAAATATATATATATGACTATGTTGGGTACAAATATCTTTCATATTTGTACCTTCCAGATTTCTATTTTCTATTTTCTAATCCAATCCATGGAATCTCACAGCAAAAAAATCATAACAAAAATGGAAAGAAGACAGAGAAAAAAAAAAAAGAAAGAAAGAAAGAAAGATGGAGCCCACCCATAACAGGTGTAAAATTATAATTGAAGATTCCAGTTGGGATTTGGCTATCCATTTGGCTTGGTTATATAATTGGAAGCATATGGAACTCTCAATTTCATCTTGCTCATCAGTATCTCATATCTTGATATTGTGCCAACGCATTTGAGGCCACTTGTACCTAACACCCAGCTAAGCTTTTGGAACTCTCTTGGAGCTAAACAGTTAGTTACCTTCTCCCAACCATAATATCTCAACCAAACCCCCTCTTCTCTCTCTCTCTCTCTCTCTCTCTATCCAATCAAGTTTTGAACTTTCCTAAATAAGTGAAAGTTAAGTTGCAGCTTTTGTTTCTTCACTTTTCCTGCAGAGAATTCCATATTGTCTTCTTGGTCAGAAAAAAAATGACAGAGCAGCAACCCAAAAGTGGTGTTGAGTCATCAGTAACACAATCTGATCCTCCTCCACCTGCTCCAGTTGTTGAGACTCAACCTTCTCCTCCTCCTCCTCCTGTTGTAACTGAACCTGTTCATGAGGCTCCAAAAGATGTGGCTCAGGAGAAAGCTGAAATTCCACTAGATCCTCCTGATACAAAGCCTGATGATTCCAAAGCTCTTGTCTTAGTTGAGAGTATGATACTATATTTATTCCTTGTTGTGTTATTTGGTTTCCAAAAGCTTGGCATATATAATATATGATTGGTTGGTGAGAATATGATTACAAAAAGAAAAGAACATGTTTGTGCTTATTTTTTATGATTTATTTATCTGCTTGTCCTTTTATTGATTAAGGCAGCCATATCTTACTAAGCAACTTTCTATTTTGTTTTTTCATTTTATCTATTCCAAAGGGTATTTTTAAATTAAGGTCTTGCAATTGTTTGAAAAAGAAAAGGATTTTAATTTACTAGTCCTCCTTCTCCTACTTCTTGTTCAGAATTTTCAAGTTACATGGTGGTTTTATTAGAAGTGAGACAATTGAGAGTTCATTTTTCTAAAATTTTCATTCCTTGTTGACGATTTTAGTATTCAAACATGACATATTTGTTCTTCTTGGTCTTCTGGTAACAATATATTGTTTTAATCTTCTTTTAAGCAATTATAAACAATCAGTGAATGTTACTTTTAATTGCAGAGAATAGATTATTATTCTGTTATTGTTAATTTGTTATTTCCCTTTCCTTTTTTGAAAAAAAAAAAAAAACTCTATTCTTATTTGATTATTTGTTCTTCTTGTATTTTTTATCTGTTTACTTTTGCTGGAATTTTCCTGTTGTAGTTTTATCCAAAAACAGTATATTATTCACATTGCTATGCACCCTTCAACTTCTCTTAGCAGACAGAGTGGTCCTTCTTTAAAATCCAAGCCTTATACAATAATAATTTAGCACAGACGTATTGCACTATTACCTTCTAATTGTAAATTCCTTAAGAATCTGGCCCTTCACGCAAAGATCCAATTTTTCAATATTTAGGCCAAAATATCTTCAAATTCAAAGGAAAAGCTCTTCCACAAGTTGGCCTTGTGATTCATATGTTATAAAATTAGTAGCTATTTTGATGGTTTTAAGATTACCCATGTGTCATATTAGTTTACCTACCCATAATAGGTAGGCCTTATGATTCAAATGTCACTTAACATGACTACTTTTGAGCCAGTATCAAGTGATGTATTGTTGTATTGGTTTAACCGTCTTAGTATTTTGCTATTGCTGTTACTGGAAATCAGTTATTGCCTACTGATACTTAAGCTTTTTACCTGCTAGAATTGCCTATCATTTCACAACTCTTAAGTTTAATATCCTATCAAGTTATTTCATACTAAATCATTTAAATTCCTCTCACCAAATATATTATTAACTACTTGAAATTCTTCATCCAAATATACCCTTAGTTCAGTGGAGAGTAAATCAACTAAAGCTATTTAGTAATCTGAGCCTTCCAGTTCAATGATTTGAAGAATAAGAGCAAAAGAGTTTTATATTTCCTTGCATAATTACTCAAGTTGAATTAACCACATTTTCAAGTAAATAATAATACTTTTTCTCTTCCTTTCTCCCTTTAATTTCATAAGAAAATCTAAGGAAAAAGTTTTTCCTTTATTTGAAAGTTAAGGATGGATTTCCTTTCAATGTGAGTCTTGGAATCAAGTTACATGCCATATGGTAAAACTGGTCTGCTACAAATATAACTTTTTGTTTCATCATCATTATTATGACTATAAATATAATCATTACATTTGTTTTTTATGTGTCTATTGTTGTTAATTTGGTTATTGCCAGAGGCTCATGAAGCTGCTGAAGAGAAACAACCAGCTGAGGGCTCTGTCAACCGAGGTATGTCAATTGTGATTATGAGATTTGATTTCCCTTTATGCATCCTTCATATCCTGACATTACAGATTATGGAACCTCATTTGTCTTCAGATGCTGTGCTTGCAAGAGTTGCAACTGAGAAGAGGCTGTCACTAGTCAAAGCATGGGAAGAAAGTGAGAAGTCAAAAGCAGAAAACAAGTAAGAGCCCTTCACCACTTCAAATGTTATGTGGATTTAGTATTGTCAAATAATTGTTAGTCTTTCATTCACTCACCTAACTGTACTAATTAATCAAAATAGCATCAAATTGATGGTTTTCTTTTTTATCTTTTAAGGGGAAAGTTATTTGTTTCTTGTGCTAGTCGTCGTCTATTTTTCGCATTGCACTCTGTTGGAACCTAATAAACCAGAAATTGTAAAATATCACTGACATGCTCTCAGTGAATTTAGAAACAGATATATCTGAATATGGGATTCCTGTTAGGAAACAAATGTACTTTTTGTTTTGCCAATTCAACATAAAGCTATAGCATCAGACATTCATATATTATTGTATCACGTATTTTGGATCTTTGATGTTATTTAATAATGTTTCGGATTACTAATTTGAATGAAATTTTGCCAGAGCTCACAAAAAGCTTTCAGCCATTTCAGCATGGGAGAACACTAAGAAAGCATCTGTGGAGGCTGAATTGAGAAAGATTGAAGTAAGCTTATTTCATTAGTAATTCTAACATGTTTTGTGAGTTGTTTTCTCTCTTCATATTATTCTTTGTTTTAGAAGGATTGCACCTATAACTTCTATCCAAATAGGAGCTTATTCTTAACACTTTGGCGAAACTCGAGTAGCTTCTTTGAAATTCTTTTACACTTCATCTTATCTCTTTCTGCATTGAATATGGCTAAAGAGGGGAAGGAAAGTTAACTGCAGTTTTGTCTGTGAGTAGGAACAACTGGAGAAGAAAAAGGCAGAATATGCAGAGAAAATAAAAAACAAAATAGCTACAATCCATAAGGAAGCTGAAGAAAAGAGGGCAATGATTGAGGCCAAAAAAGGGGAAGATCTCCTGAAGGCAGAGGAGATAGCTGCAAAGTACAGGGCAACTGGAACAGCTCCAAAGAAACTCCTTGGTTGTTTCTAATGCTTCAATCCTCAAGCCTGATTGGAATCAAAAGTGTTGAATTATTATTGTGTATCTTGATTGTTTTCTTCTTTTGCAATTCAATTGTCAATACAAGTGTGACTTGGTTTATGTGTTGGAGATTTAGTCCGTGTTCAATTATTATGAGTGCATAGTGACATGTTGGCGTGTATATATACCAACTACTTTATGGATAAAGAAATTAAATTATTCAATTTGTGTATGAGTTACTTGTAGCATGAGGTCACTAACCAATTTCAGTCTCTAAATGATATAGAGACTGGTAAAAATGATATATAAAGCAATGATAAGGTTAAAAAGTTCTCTCTCTCTTGCAACCACTTGCTAGGCCAGGGAATTCATCATGTTCTTGGATGTGACCTAAAGAACAATCTTCTATGACATTTTTTCTCTTAGTTATTTATCAACATAGCAGAAGTTTATCTTTATGTTTGTTGACTTGATGCTCAATGTTCAGACTGTGTTTAATGCAAGTTATGGTATGTCAAACATATCCCTATCCATATGAAATATGTTAGTCATCTACTTTGGTGAATCAAAACATTAAGAGGTCAAGGCCAGTATACCAATAATCTGCAGTAGTTGAAGGAAAACAGAGACAATGTGACTACATTTACAAAATGAAGTAATAAAGAAAGGCAAAAAACTTTCTACCAGATCAAAATATTGCCTTTCCATTAGGAAATAAGAAGACTATTAGTCACATCTAACCATCAAGGGTATTGAGAAAACAGTCAGTCTCTCCTAAGAATCCTATCTCACCATCAGGCATATCTAGCAAGTGATTCAATGCAGAATCAGAAGAATCAAGAAATTCATAATATCCTGACTCTGATCCAGCTGTGCCATCTTCAAGCTTTGGTTTATAGCTACTATCTTGTTCCTGTGTCATGCTTGCAAAGGCACTGCTTCCAGTGTTTTTATCCTGCAATGAGACATCTGAACATGACTCCAATTTTGAGGATGATGATGACTGTGAGACTTGGCTTTGACACACTCCTCCTCCTTTTCCCTTGATCATGCGAAACGACTGTCCAACCTCAGAATGCCAAAGTTGAAGAAAGTGATCAGGGTATGTTTCACTTGTTGACCATGAATTAAGCAGTGAAGATTCCATTGACAACCTTGCCTCTGCCTCAACTCTGGCACTTTCCCATTGCACCATATGTCGCGTAGAAGGGGATTCGGTTTTGACATTAGTACTATGATCAGGACTGAAAGAAGAGTGTTGTGCCCCGCAAGAATGTCCTGGCCGAGGGATGCGCTTCTTCAGTTGGGTGTTCCAGTAGTTCTTAATCTCATTGTCTGTTCTTCCAGGAAGTTGGGATGCTATGGCAGCCCACCTGAAAATATAGGTGGTTTACATGCAAAATAAGAGTATTGAAGTACACAGAAGAGATTAACATCTTCTGAAAATATCGGTAATTACATGAGGGAATTACTACAATGTCAATTTTCTGTGAAAATGAGTACTTAAAATATTTTCATGAAGCTTAGTTCAGGTTTGCATTTAATTAACTTAATAAGATTCATTAAGTTAATTCAAATATTTTCATTGAATTAAGAGTATTAAGCAAGTTCACTAAGCATCTTCCACATTCATACTTCACATGAAGTGCAAGGACTCCTCATTTTCATATTTGACTGCAGAGCCAATCAGGTTTTACCCCTTTATATGAATCCTAACTGGCCTTCTAATTTTATTGTTTCAAGACAGTGATAATCTGGTGGGAGAATAATAACTTATAGAGAAAATGGTCCTTTCAACAGGAATATATTATCAATACTTAGAGACAATGGGGATCTATGGCTCTAAAATGAAAGTTGAAACCTACCCTTTTTCCTTCTATTGTTTGCATATAATAATTCATGATGACACTAGTAACTAAAAGAAGAGCAACTTAATGAGAAGACTATACCATCACAGATACAGAAATTGAAACACTATCTATTTGAAAGGTAAAAACACATAAAAAAAAAAAATACAGAAATGAAGAGAGAAAAACTCATTTGCTGCATTCAATTGGTTCAGCATGTGAGGCTAAAGCTGCTAAATGTGGTTGTTTTCTTTCTTTAGGTAGACAGGTTGGAAGAAAATCGCTTAGACTAGATAGAGCATTGGAGTCAATACAAAAGGAATCCATGTGAGTTCAAGAATGATCAATGTGGTAGGTAGGCTTCAACAATGTATGTTGGTATAAGTGGAAAGGGCTCTAGTCTCTTAAATATATGGTTCTAGTTCAATATACAAGGTTGGAAATGGTTTTCGCTTGGGTGCCTCAGACCGTATCTCGAGAAATTAATCCTTTACGTATCTGATAGGATAGGATACTATTGGAGATAAATAAAAAATGTAGAGAGGATGCAACATGTTAACTCTGCTGCTCACAAGTACAATGAACTTCCATGTATAATAATAATATGAGCATTTGTTGCAATGTGACTACCTGTTGCCAAGCATGCCGTGAAGCTGAATAATTGTACCTTCCTCCTCAGTAGTAAATGGCCCTCGCTTGATGTCAGGGCGAAGATAATTTATCCACCGAAGCCGACAACTTTTTCCACATCGAAGGAGACCTATATAGAACCAAGTTTTGAAGCTTAGATTTTACCAATAGATAAGTAAAATCTAGCAAAAAAATGGACACCATTTCAGATAGTTTTGAGTCCTTTGACACACATGCTTAAATTCAGATAAATAGCTGGATATAATAAGGGATACAATGTCCCAAAAATAATACCACCAGAATGTAGAGTAAATGTGATGTGGCCACTGGCCTATATCTTGCTAACATTTCTCCTCGCATCATAGCATTATAATGTGTCACTCATTCTTTTCCATTAGATTGAATATCTTGTTAAGACCAATATATAAATCAAGGTTCCTCTAAAACATACTCGGTTTTAAGGTGAGAAAGTAAGAGTTTATCTACTCCTAGTTTGATAAAACTTAAAGACAAGTTGATTTTAAAGAGACCCCACCCCACAAACACAATTTTATAAACCAATTTCAAGGAGAAAGGTAACATGGCACCATGTCAACAGAACATGGTTGTGGCTCATGGACTATACTATAATCACCTTACTTTCTATCCATTTAGTTTGGGCAGGAAGGAACGGACTGTATTCAACCAAAAAAAAAAAAAAAAAAAAGGAAAGAAAAATTGAAAATAGAATGCGATGTATAACAGGAAGAAACTGCTGCGAAGAGAACATAATCAAAATCAACAATCAAGTATTAATATCTACAACCTTAAACCAGGAAAAAGGGCTTCAGCCAATGTGGTCTTGAAAAGGAAATATTACTTAGAAAATGTGGTCTAGCAATGGAATCATTATTACAAGACTAAAGATTTAAAAGAAAATATACATTCACTTAGAGACTTTGGTCCATGTAGATTCCAACTTCTTATATTCATCAAGGATTTAACAAATTAAATTCAGGAACACAAGGGTACACCACAGCAGCAATATTTAATCAAAGACACCCCACCTAGCTTTTATGCCCTAACCCTTTAACCCCTTTACCCCACTAGCTTCAAAAGTTCCAAAAGTTCTCACTAGGGGAAAGAAAAAGAAGCAGAAAATGAAAGGAAAAACAAGAAAGCAAAGGCATAGAAACTTGCACCTGCTTCCTTGGGGAGTGTACGCCAACTTCCATGTCCATGCTTCTTAATGTACTCAACTAATGCTTCATCTTCTTCAGGAGTCCAAGCACCCCTCTTCACTCCATGTTTATCACAACATGGTGCTTTCCCCATCTTCACCAACTCATTACATATTACAACAGTAATAATCTTACTATATATATATATATATATATATATATATATTATATTATAATTATAATAATAACATTGCACACAAAACCACCAATCATAACAGGTAAGAAGAGTGTTGCAGAAGAAAACTACCAAGTGATGGGATGAATCAATCGAAACTGATACGGCAATAATAAATGCATATGTATAGGACAAATGGGTGGCTTAGAGGTCCAGGCTTGCATTTAATATATAAGGTACCATGCCCTCTAAGGTAATGCCACAGGGTTCTCAATGACAACATAAAAAGCAAAATACACATGACTACCACAGAATGTAGAAAGCTACCCCTTGGAACTGCATGAGAGAGAAATGAAGAAATTAGAATATTGACAGCAGAAGAAGCCAGTGCTGGTGTGAAGAAGCTGGAAAAAGAGAATAGCAGAGATGATAACTCCACTACAACCCCGAGACGTGAAAATTTGCATAAATATGGTGCACTCAAATTGAGTTGATTGGGATAATAAAACATTTTTCGCGCGTCTCTGAAAAATGTACTATACGTGACTTCAGTCCTTAAAAGTGTTATTATTATTATTATATACTATATGTATAAATTCATAGCAGAAGTGGTCAAAATATTAAGAAGTTCCTCTTTTTGTTACCATTAGTCCCTTTGAATTGGCTTATAAACAGGTTATAATTTGGACTTATTTTATTTACTAGTATAAGTATTTATTAGTGTGTTTGGATAGTTTATGGAAACAACTTATAGCATATACTGTAAGCGCTTAATTAAACCATTTTACCCAAAAAGGTCCTATGTTTATGATGTGTCGTAAGAGACATATGGGCCTACTTAGTTTGTTTGATATTTCCTGTTTTTATTTCTTGTATTGATTATAAAATTGTCATATTATTTTCATTTTGTTTCCTGTTTCTAAATATTTGTACAGGAAACAGTGAAAACAAATAAAAGGTTGTTTTCAATGTTTCATTTACAAATGTCTTTAGAAACAAGAAATAAAATGAAAATGATGTGACAGTTTTATAATCATTTATGTTTTGTAATTATTTTTAAAATTAGGAAATGAAAATAGAAAAGAAGAGACAAACCAAACAAGTGCACTAATTTTTTACACCATTCAAGTAAAGTAGATTATTTCTTGATAAAAAATAAATTATTTTAAAATCATTTTTTATCAAATAAATTCAAACATAAAATTAATTATATTATTATCGATTATTATTATACATATAGGGCCCGTTTGTCTGACATTAAAAAATAATTGATTTTATTACAAAATAATTTAGTGATTATTTTTAGAGATTTTAAAAAAAAAATAGAAGCAGATTTGTGTTTGTTTACAATCATAAAAATCACTTTTTTTTTAAGTAGTTAATTATAAAAACTGATTTTTTTTTCTAGAAGCAACTCAAAGTTGTTTTTCATTTTTACCCAAAAAATGATTTTTTTTTTTGCTTCTGATTATTTTCAGAAGCAAAAACAAACACACTAAAAACATAAAAAAATTATTTTATGATTAAAAAAATAATTTTTTTAATAAAATAAACAATAACAAACGGAGTGATAATTATTTTTCATATCTATTGCAATTTGCAAACTCATCAACGATTCAGCAGCTGCATTCGCGTTTCATCTGTCAAAACCATGGACCGATGGTCAAAACTCACAAAAGACAAGACACAGATGGATGGATCATAAGTGGAAAGATCAGAAAGATCACTTGAATTGAGCTACGTCCAATGAATGTCACATAGGGCCAAAATCCACGTGTCGGTTTTTGCTAAGGTAACTAGGAGCACTGCCATTAATGATGTCAATGAAGTCAATGTTGTGGAGCCTCTACTTGTACTTCCATCACATTTATTTTTTATTAAATATTTAAAAAACCTCTTTTAATCAGGTTTTCTTTTTTTTTTTTCCAGCATGGAGAATATCTGCCCCTTATTGAATGCGGATTTAATGAAAAATGAAGGTATTTAATTGGTTACTGCAAAATAAAATTGATTTTACTATTAAACATGCTAAAATTACATAAAGTAGATTTTGCATTGAATTTTAAAATTTATAGTAAATTTTATATCAAATTTCTTTTCAAAATAAAAGCATAAAAAATAAAAAAAAATTGGGTGAACCCGGGTATCCTTCGGTCGGGAGTTAGAAACTAATCCCTCAAGATACTGAGATCCATTTAAGGGGTTGACCTCTCCCAACCGATGTTCTTCCATACACATGAGCCAAGAATCGAACCCCTGACCATATGCTTAAAGGGCCCAATTATCTACCAACCGTGTCACACCATGTTGGTAAAGGCGTAAAAAATAAATCACATAAATTCAAATTCAATTATAGCCAAAATTAATTTCATTCAAAATCAAATTGATCAAACGCTCATCCAAAACTTTATTTAATTTTGTTACATTTATTCTCTAACTTAGTGTTTTTTTTTTATCAAATTTATTCTCTAACTTAAATTTTTTTTATGATATTACTTTTGTCATAATTGTGTTATTTACATATTATACAGCAACAGAAAATCCTATGTCGCATGAGGTAAATTAATTTAACAATGTTATTATAACAGTTGGCAGATATCCTAAGTTGGGTCTTCTTCACATGTGCAAGTCAAATTTCCAAATCATGAGTAGCTATGCAATGTTGCAGTTGAGCCTGAAAGGTTCATAAAACTTGATTTTCACATGATCCTCCACTAGAGGTCAAATAGGATTTTGTATAAAGAAAATCTATGAATGAATTTTTTGGAAAATCAATGTAAAACACCAAATATTTAGTTCGTTTAAATAACAAAAAAATTACTTCATAAACATCTTAATAACACTAAATAGGATTTTTTTTTTTTTAAACCATGATATAAGCATAAAGTATTCACCACCGTTAGCAGTGACTAATCTCCGTCTGGAAACCTGTTGGGTATATAAGGTGGGTTCTCCCCTCCCAACCAGGTTTTCTCCATACACAAGAGTCATGATTCGAACCCCTGACTGCTTGCTTAAGGTGTCCAAGTCTCTTACCACTTGAACCAACTACATGTTGATACACTAAATAGGATATGCAAACATTAAATCATGTTTAAATTGATATATTAATTATGAAGGATTTTCAAACCCTCAATTTCTTAAACTAAAAATTTGAAAATAAATTTCTATTCCCATGATACATATATGATTAAGTATAATTTATTTTCAATAAGTTTCTTAAAATAAGATTTATGAAACCCCAAACATCATCTATTTCAATTTCAAATAAATCCAAAGATTCTAAGAAATGAGATACACAACAATAGAGTTGCAATAACCTATAAATATTCAATTTGGAAAGAAGATGACCCATAACGAGGTTATGACATAAGTAATATCAAATATTGTCTAGCTTTTCAAAATTAAAGGACAGATTTGACACAAACAAAAAAAGTTAAAGGACGAAAATACTAATTTTACTAATCAAAACATTTTTTTGCCAAACCTTGTCGTTGAGAATATATCTTATTATATCATTTATATAATAATTTTGGTACCTATTTTACTAGATTTGACAAGAATAATTTCGAACCATCAAATAATCTTCTGAGGTACTTGAATCCCAAGTACAACTTCTGAATGTCTCTCATTATCTTGGAGGGGCTTGACTCCAACTTAATAGTGCAAGGCAAGGGGTGCACCTGCATTGACATTCCAACGCCCATGTTAAGTCTTGTATAAGGAGAGAAAGGTATTAGGTTTAAGAAAGAAAAGGGAAGGAAAGAAGAGAAAAAGAGTAGAAAATGATATGATTGTTTAGTTGTTTGGAAGAAGAGAAAATGAAAGGAAAGAAAACTAAAAATTTTCTTTTCTCTTGTTTGATTAGCTAGAAAGTGAGAGGAAAAAAAAATACTCATAAAATGACATAAATACCCTTAAATAAAAAAATAATGTAATAAATAAGTTAGGAGCATAAATGTATTTCTATAAACTTTTCTCTTTCTCCCACCTTTTCCTCCCAAAATGGGAGGAACTACTTTTTTATGTGGGCCCCACTTTTCTTTTATATTACGTTTAAGAGTTAGTTAAGGGTTAGTTACTCTAGTTAGAGGCAGTTATTGCTAGTTGAGCTAATTATGCAAGTTGCCTTCTGCATATATATTTGTAAATGTAAAGTTAATTCTTTAATCCAATTCATTCTCTCATTTCTGAGATTGATCAATATCACATGGATTCTCCAGTTCTCTGATCTAACATGGTATCAGTTGTTTACCTTTAAGCTTCCGCAACACACATTCTTCTTTCTTCTTCTTCGATCCTCTCCTCTGAAACCCTAAATTCCCTTCTTTCTTCTTCACCATGGAAGAACACAACCCTCTCTTCATCCATTCCTCAAACCTTCCTGGATTGGTTCTTGTTTCACAGCCTCTTGATGGTAGCAATTACCTCACTTGGCGCCGTTCGATGATTCTTGCCCTCGATGGTAAGAACAAATTGGGATTCGTTGATGCCTCTGTTCCTCAACCTCCACCTGAAGAGCCTCAGAATTTTCGTCTATGGAAACGCAACGATAGCATCGTTGCTTCTTGGATTCTCAATTCCGTCACTAAAGAAATCAACACAAGTGTGATTTACTCTACATCCTCTGCAGCGATTTGGAAGGATCTTGAAAATCGCTTCATTCATAAAAATGGACCAAGAATTTTTCAATTGAAAAAGGCTCTTCTCCATTGTACTCAAGATTCAAGCACAATCAGTGCATTCTTCACCAGGTTCAAAAGCTTATGGGAAGAACTCGGTGAATACAGGCCTGTTCACACTTGTCACTGTGGAGGTGTTCGGCCTCTAATCGATTTTCTTCAAGATGAATTTGTCATGAACTTCCTCATGGGACTCAATGAGTCATTCTCACATGCTCGTGGTCAGATCCTTATGATGAAACCTATTCCTCCAATTGATCAAGTTTTCTCAATACTTGTTCAAGATGAAACTCAAAGGGAAGTTGGTTTGCAACTCGCCCCTCCTTCTGAAGCTGCTTATGCTATTCAGTCATCTTCTCAGAACAAGGGTAAAAATCCGAGGAAAGATAGACCCATTTGTGCTCATTGTGGAATCACAGGGCATACCAAGGATAAATGCTTCAAGCTTCATGGTTATCCTTGCTAAGCTTCAGACACAGCTGGCAAGGGTTCCTATGTCCAATGGCCAAGATCAAATTAATCCTTTCGTAGGTAATATGTCCATCGGTATTACACTTTCCATTTTAAATTCTTCTTTCAAGAATTCAAATTGTTGGATACTTGATTCAGGTGCCACTTCGCATATAACATGTCATTCTAATGTCTTTCTTGATTTCCATTCTGTCACCAATAAATTTGTTACCTTACCAAATCAATCTTTAGTTCCAGTTTTAGGTATTGGTTATGTGCAACTCAATACTTTGTTGATTTTGCAAAATGTTCTTTACATTCCTTCCTTTCATGTAAATCTTCTTTCTATTAGTAGTTTACTTTGTTATAATGATGCTTCTGTCATTTTTAACAAGTCTTCCTTCGAAATCCAGGTTGCACAGCACCAGAGGACGATTGGCAAGGGTGAGCTTCACCAAGGCCTTTATGTTCTTCAGTCACAAAATCACTCTCAGCAAAACAACAAAAATTCCTTAGTTTCTTTCAATAATACACATTCTTCACATGTATGTAGTTTTACACATAATTCCAGGTCCATTGATAGGTCCCTTGATCATGCCTTATGGCATGCAAGGCTAGGACATGTCTCAGAAAAAGTTTTGAAACTGTTCAGCAATAAAATTGACTTGCCTTTACCTTCTACTTCTTGCAATGATTGCATGATTTGTCCTTTGTCTAAGTTTAGACGCCTTTCTTTTGTTTCCAATAACAACTACTCTGCACAAGCATTTGATCTTGTTCATGTGGACATATGGGGTCCTTATCATCATCCCACCTATGATGGTAAGAGATTTTTCTTGACCATTGTAGATGATTGTACTAGATTTACATGGCTTTATTTGATACAACATAAATCTGAGGCTCCTACTATCATTAAGAGATTCTTTAGCTATGTCAAGACTAACTTTGACAGGCCAATTAAGCAGCTCAGGTCTGACAATGCTAAGGAACTCCAATTGACTGCATTCTTACAAGATCATGGCACCCTGCATCAGTTCAGCTGTCCTTATCGCCCTGAACAAAACTGTGGTCGAAAGGAAACATCAACATCTGTTGAATGTGGCCAGGTCCTTGATGTTCCAATCCAAGGTCCCAATCCACTTCTGGGGTGAGTGTGCCATTGCTGCCACCTTCTTGATCAATCGGGTCCCATCTCCCTCCTTGAAGAATGCTTCTCCTTATGAATTGCTCTATGGCAAACTACCTAATTACAGTGCCTTCCGAGTGTTTGGATGCCTATGCTTTGCTGCTGTTCCAATTCATCAGAGAAACAAGTTTTCTCCTAGATCTTTCCCTGCTGTTTTCATGGGATATCCACCTGGCTATAAAGGTTACAAGGTTTATGACCTTTCTTCCAGAAAGTTTGTCATCTCTAGAGATGTTACCTTCTTTGAAAAACAATTTCCTTTTGAGACATCTTCCCTTGACACAGCACCGGACCCTTTTCACTCCACTGTGCTGCCAAAACCTCTTCATGAAGTAATTCCAAATCCTATAAACCCTTTGGCTGTCCAACCTGAACCCGACCATGCACCACAACCACCATATAATGACCCTCCACCTAACCCACCTGAACCTGAACCTGACCCTCCTTATCACATACCCAATCCTGTTGAACCTGCACCAATTCCAACTCGTAGGTCTACTAGGACACACAACCCTCCCACATATCTTCATGACTATGTCCATCACTCAGTTTACCCCATACACCAGCATATCTCCTATGCTAACCTATCTCCACATTATCATTCCTTCATTGCCAATGTGGATTCTCACTACCAACCACAATACTATCATCAGGCAGTTCGGTTCCCACAGTAGAGGGCAGCTATGGCAGATGAAATCAAAGCCTTGGAGGCTAATCATACATGGTCTGTGGTCCCTTTACCTCCTGGAAAGCAAACTATAGGATGTAGGTGGATTTTTAAGACCAAATATAACTCGGATGGCTCTGTTGAAAGGCATAAAGGCCGTTTGGTAGCTAGAGGTTTCACTCAGCAGATGGGAATTGACTTCATGGACACATTCTCTCCAGTGGCAAAGTTAACCACTGTGAGAGTTCTCCTTGCTGTTGCAGCTCAAAGGAAATGGCATTTGTCTCAACTTGACATCAATAATGCCTTCCTCAATGGCGATTTATTTGAGGAAGTGTACATGGACCTACCCTTAGGTTATTCCAGCAAGGGGGAGCATGCAGTGTGCAAACTGCACAAATCCTTGTATGGCTTGAGAGAAGCCTAGAGACAATGGTTCCATAAGTTCTCCACTGCAATTCTGAAACTTGGATTCCAACAATCCACTGCAGACTATTCTTTATTTTTCAAAGGATCGGGTGATCAACTTCTCCTACTATTAGTTTATGTCGATGACATTATCATTGCTGGACCTAACCAGTCATTGATCAGTCAAGCCATCAAAGGTCTGCAGCATCAATTCAAGTTGAAGGTACTTGGAAATTTAAAATACTTTTTGGGCCTGGAAATTGCAAATTCATCCAAAGGGATTCACCTTAGCCAAAGAAAGTATGTTCTAGAACTTCTTGAAGATACTGGCTTCATCAATGCCAGACCTGCCAACATACCTATGGAAGCCAATCTTCAATTGAATGAGACAGATGGTGAGTCACTCAGTGATGCTTCTTAGTATAAAAGGCTGCTTGGTAGGTTAATGTACCTCACCATATCCAGACCCGATATCATCTTTGCTGTTAACAAACTCAGTCAGTTCATGTCAAAGCCTAGAACACCTTATTTGAAGGCTCTCCATCATGTTCTTCAGTACTTGAAATCCTCTCCAGGTCAAGGAATTTTTTTCTCAGCTAACCCGATTACCACACTAGCTGCATATGTTGACTCGGATTGGGGAAGTTGCAGTGTGACTCGTAAATCAACCACTGGTTTCTGTGTATACTTAGGCTCATCCCTAATCTCCTGGAAGTCTAAAAAGCAACCTACAGTTGCTAGATCCTCTGCAGAGGCAGAATACAGGGCCCTTGCATCTCTCACAAGTGAGCTTTTGTGGCTGCAACAACTTTTAAGGTGCTTCCAGATTAGCATTCCTCAATCATGGTCATGTGCGATAACAAGTCTGCTATTCAATTGGCTGCTAATCCAACCTCAAATGAGAGATCAAAACATATAGACATTGACTGCCACTTCATAAGGCAGCATGTCAATTCGGGCTTCATCAAGCTAGTCTACCTCCCCACTTAGCAACAGTTAGCTGATATGTTTACCAAAGCACTCCCTTTTTGTAAATTTTCAGTTTTGATGGCCAAGTTAGGTGCATTAGATATCTATGCTCCAAACTTGAGGGGGAGTATTACGGTTAAGAGTTAGTTAAGGGTTAGTTACTCTAGTTAGAGGCAGTTATTGCTAGTTGAGCTAATTATGCAAGTTGCCTTCTGTATATATATTTATAAATGTAAAGTTAATTCTTTAATCCAATTCATTCTCTCATTTCTGAGATTGATCAATATCACATCGATTCTCCAGTTCTATGATCTAACACGTTTCTTCCTTTTTCCCCCCCTATACAACCAAACAATGGAAAACAACATTTTCCTTCCTTATTTCTTCCTCTCATTTTCTCTCCTTCACCTTTCCTCTCTTCCAAACGAAGTGTTAGCTCAATGGAGGATTGACATTGTAGGGCCATATAAGCCACTGGGTAGATTCATCTGCCAAGGCCCAAAAGCCGTCATCATATACAGTGGTCCTCAACATTTGGTGAAGCTCACAGATATTTTGTTCACGATACTTGACATGAACCAACACAAAAAACAGAGTGATGCTCATAAAAAACTATTTTTATATATTATTCATGTGTAAATGTGACATATTAAACCACTTTTTTTTTAAAAAAATAATAATAATTCTTGTACAGAAAAAACATTGACAAACATGCTTATAGAGGGAGTGAAGGAACACATTTTTTTTAAGGGGTTAGCTAAAGATACTGATTAAGTAATTAAAAAAAAAAAACGATAATCTTTTATTAGAAAACTAAAAATATCACATGTAAATATATTAAACGTAGGGTCTTGCTAACTAGTACTCTAAGGCATTAGTTAAGGATTTCAATAAAAGCAAGTGTTTTTTGGAAAACTAAATAGAACATATATTCAAATGTTGAATGCAACACTTTCCAATGATAAGTTTCTTCTTTTGGTTCCTTAACCAATGTCCTTAGTGTACTGGTTAGCATTCTCCTTAAAGATATCACTTTCCACTACTTCCCGATAAAAATTTGAATCTTTTAATTTCTTAATAGGTGTCATAAAAACATTTGTATTTTTGGAAATAATCGTTTTTTGGGAAATAAAAATTATTTTGGATTTATCTTAGATGTTAATTTGGGATACTTTATTGAAGTATTAAAAAATCTCCAGGATGCTGATGGAGTTTTCCTTCCTCATCGTGTGTTAGTTTAGTTTCCAGTTTTGCCCTTGTTTATTGTTTTTATATAATCAGAAAGTTTGAACACTATGAAAAACAGTGTTTCATTATTTTGGAATCACAAGAGATAAATAGAGAAATGATAAATAAACACATTTTTGGGACATCAAGTACATACACCATATGGTGGTGTGTTGTTTTTAAGTGCTAAATACATGTGATGAGAGAGAAAAAATAATAAACAAGTATAAAAACGTACAGATATACGATGTTGGACATCAAAAGTGTGTCCAACTATCATTACTCAGATAAATACCATTTTGCCATCAATCAAATAACTTTTTAAGTTATTTCATTTTTTTTTTTTAAAATTACTTTTCAATAAACATATCCAAACGTGAAATTAGTTCTATTATAATTTAATATAACACTAATTAATTATACATTTAATCAATTATTGAAATAATATATTTTTCACTGTTAATCCAAACACTTATAATTTGAAAATTACTAAAACTTATTCAAAGTGATATACAGTATACAACACTCTTTGCATGATCTTGCTCAAAGTCATTAACACACGCACAATGAAACAAAACCTTTTGGAATGGTAACACTCACATAAGTGGGCTTCACACAAACATGACCATCTAAACCAAAACCTAAAGCATTAGGTCTATTGTGAATGATATTATCCCACCGAATCCATTTGAGTAGGATAGAGTATTATTCAAGCAATTTGAAATGGAAGTATAGTTTTATATTGCTACAATTTGATTGTTTTTCTTATGTATATAATTACAAATTAATAATCTTCCTTTTTGAGCTGCCTTGGAAACTTGATCCTCATATGTACATTGCATCATCGTTAATGCTGAAATTGCTGCACAAATCACCTCCAGGTACATAACGGATGAAGTCATTTCCAATAACTTGATTTGAATACTTAAGTTGTGAATTGTACATATCATGAGTTAGACTATTATGATACTCTTCACCAAGGGCTCCTTCAGGCATATGCATTAGAGTTTCTTGGAAAGTTGAATTTTGATCAAATCCATTCCCCAAGACCAAAGAGTCATCTGAATTTATAAAGCTCCCACCATTCACATGATCCAATGAAAGCCACTCAGCAAATAACACTTTTGGTAAGGAGCTTTGGTAAGTCTCATTGACAAAGTTATAATTCTGTGAAAAAGAGTGATCAGATTGTGTTGCTGGTTTGTCCATGTTTTCTAACAGTCCATAACTTGTGTCTTGAGTTGTAAGTTTCTGGGGAGAGAGTGAGTAGTCCATTGTATCCGAGCTTGAGCTAGCATACTGAGTTTGTTTATTAGATTCCATTTCCATAGCTTTAGCTACTTTCTTTTTCAGATATGAATGCCAGTAGTTTTTTATCTCATTGTCAGTCCTTCCAGGCACATGTTGTGCTATCTGAGACCACCTGACCAATATAATTCAAGTTGCTATCAGCAATAGAAAAAAGGAAGCAATGCACTCTGCAATATACTCTGCAAAATGGGATACCAGACAATAACAACATCCTGGTGATTATTCTATCAGGTTTTGTTTGGAAGAGTTGAAAGAAATACAAATGTGAAATATGTAGGATGATGAAAATGTCTGCCCATAATTAAATTGCATAGTTATATTCTTCCCTGCTATATTAATTGGGAAAAAATTGTGTTGATTTTCTATTCTAAATTTGGGGGAGTGACTTATGAATTAATGTCTATGAAGTTTATATTTTTTTAATTTTAAAATACTTTTTATGTATCAGCTAATCATAAATCATCTTATGTGTAATTTTTAAAATAGTTAAGACAAAAATTAAATATTTTTAATAATGTGATAATTTGTGATTGATTAAGCATTTAAAAGATCTTTACATTAACAATACTGTTCCTGCCAAATTCCGACTTACCGGATTCTAGCCGGAGTGCGTATAATTGAGAGTGAAGACCAAGGTTGTTTTAGACTATGGCTTGACAGAATACTTATGTTCTGGTCCTACGTATCCCAATGGGAATCAAAGCCAGACGTAGTTCTGAGTTCAACCCTTGGCCATGTGGTGCTCAATCCCTTAATCTTGTATCCGATGTGTACCGGCGGGCAAAGACTCTTTGATAGTCTCTTGGCAGCCGCCGGGACCTCTAATACGCTTAAGGGAGAACACCTAGGTTAGTGAAAGTACCTTCCTCTTAAGGGTTCTCACTCCTTTTATAGTTGAGTCGTTCGATCCTCTTTCTTAGGATCAGGTCTATCTCCATATCATTTATCTCCTTTACCAATATCCAACTAACAACCTTCTTCTTATCTGATAAGATCTTAGTCTTATACTGTGATAAGGTTATTAGTTAGGTTTAGATAAGTGTTGTTAATGGTGAGATCGGTTCCAAGCTCGGTGGTCGAGCTTATCACCTCGGCCAGCACACAAGCCCCCCAAGCTTCGAGCTCAAAGGAGCGTAGAAGTTTTCATGACTGGAGCCGAGCTTGGCCTTAAAATTATTTTTGGAGAGTTCAGGATTGATTGAGTAAGACTACTCCCTTTTTTGCCACAGTTCGATGGCCAATCTTCATACCTCGGCTAACATTCGAGTTTAGTGGCCTTGGAAGGTGAGTCTAACAATCCTTTCCTTTTGATTATTTGGGTTTCCTGGTGGCCGAGCTTGACGCCTCGGCCTCTTTTGGTATTTCAGCTCGGTAGGCTCGGTGGCCGACCTTGACATCTAGGCCCATATACTAGCCCCCCAAGCTTTGAGCTTAGAAGAGCGTAAAAGCTTTATGAAATAAGCTGAGCTTGACCTTAGTATCGATAAAGTCCAGGATTTGTATAGATCCTCTTGCTTCGACTAATCAAGTTCGGTGGCCGAGTTTTACATTTCGGCTAGTACTCGAGCTCAATGGGCGAACCTGACATCTCGGCTAGTACACGCAAGCCCCCCAAGCTCTGAGCTTTGAAAAAGCACAAGAGTTTATCGAAGTTTTTATATTGCCAAGCTTAATCATGCTTTGTTACTGGAGTTTTTACCTTGTCCATCTGGCCTTCGAAAACCGAGTTTTTCTTTCTTGGACTCAGTTGAGTGTAACACAACTTGATTTTCACTATAACCTCATGGGTAGTAATAGACGTAATAAGAACATGTTCTGAATAGAAGATATTTCAATCTTGCCTTTGTTAAGACAAGTTTAGATGCTGGTAGCTGAGATTCCGCTTATCAGTGATTCAGACTCAAACCGGCTTTTTGGAAAGTCAAGCTCAAACTCGGTCATTAGAAAATTACCTCAGGCTTGTATTTCAGCTGAAATCTTTGATGCACTCAAGATGCTTATCTTGATAGTTGGAACCCGACTCCCCCTTTTCCGAGTGTAGCTTGGTCTTTGAAGCCTTTTTATAACGAGAGCTTTTAACCTTTCATCTGAGTAGCTCTTAACCTTTCATCCGGTGGGTTTTGAAATAGCCACTAACTTAAAGCTTGACCTTGAATATCATTATTTATATGATTTTGAAGGTGTGCCTCAGAATAAGCTTTCCTAATAGCTCTTCCAACTTGTACGAAAAAATAGTTGTCATATAAGTCCTTCATAATAACAATCGAGCCTACAGCTCAAGAGATATCCTTCCTCTGTAATTTCCGAGCTTGGTGTAGGATAAGAGAATATCCTTCCTTTATCCCCATAAGCCCCCCAAGCTCTAAGCTTGAAATGAGGGAAAGAGCTTAAATGTCAACCCGCATATCTTAACACGCTTTTTGGTGCCGAGGACTTTGGATTGTGATTCGCGGGAGCATTGCTCAGAAATTTGTTATTTACAGAACCAAGTCTTTCTTGGGTTTTCGGCTTACTTGGCCGAGCACTGCTCGGATTTTTGGTTTCTGCGGAACCATGTCTTATTTGGGTTTCCACCTTGTTTCACAAAGAATTTCTTGGATTTTTGTGTGGAGGTGTTGTGCTCGGCCTCGGCTTTTCAGTACGAGGGAGGGAGCAATGCTCGACCTTGGCTTTTTAGTGCGAGGGAGCAATGTTCGACCTTGACTTTTCAGTGCAAGGGAGCAATACTCGACCTCGGATTTGTGGTGCGAGGGACCAATGCTCGACCTCGGCTTTTTGGTGCGAGGGAGCATAGCTCGACCTCAGCTTTTCAATGCGAGGGAGGGATGCTCGACCTCGGCTTTGTTTTTCAGTGCGAGGGAGCAATGCTCGACCTCGACTTTCTGGTGCGAGGGAGCAATGCTCGACCTCGGCTTTTTAGGCTTCTGCCCTTTGTTCTTGGCGAGACGATTTTAACCCGGGACCTTCAATGGATTCTCATGTTCTTAAGCCAGCATATGCTCGGCTTTTACTGGAATAGGGCCCTGATGCGAGCATGGAAGTCGCGGCTGCTTATGCTCTCCGAGTCTCCTCCATTACCCGTTTTTCGAGCCACGAGCTTTCTAATAATGTGAAGATGAAAAGCATGAAGGCTAAAGCTGCCTGAGCTTTGCGCACCAGGGATGAGCTTGAGAAGACTCTAATAAGTGCGAAGAGCAAGCTCGATTGGTTTGGCAACCGAGTCCGAGCTCAACCTCTTTGTTTTAATTATAGGGGGAGTCCGAACCCAACTTCTGAAATTTTAATAGAGGGAGTCCAAACTCGACCTCCTTTTAGTTAGCTTGAAAGGGGGCCAGAGTTCGATCTATGGTATTTAAGGGAGACGGAGCTCGACTTTTGACTTTTGAGGAAGTCGGAGCTTGACTCGTGTCTTCAAAGGAGCCGAGGCTCGAGATGTTTCTAGGTTTTCACCCGTTGCACAACAAATCCAACGCTTCCTTCCAGATGCTTACCTTTCAAGGGCCGATGTGGATAAGGACTTTAACAAAAAAAAGGGTCACGGTCCCTTTTTCTTCGACAATTTCCCTCTGTCCCTTTTCTGATACGACTTTATGCTCTGGGAGTATTATCCCAAGCTCTGCCTTTTTTTTTTTTTTTATAGGTATTTAATCCAGCATTTGGATTTACTCGGTTAACTTTTCCTAAGTTTTTACTCACCTTTTATGCTTGGCGTTTTAATTTGTCCTGATGAGCTTTTTCAGCTCGGCCCTTTTAATCCTATCGTAGTTAACCTTTTCAGGTTTTTCCTTCTTACCTTTTTAGGTTCGGCCTTTCGATTTTAGCTCGATCGGCCACTTTGGCCCGGCATTTCGATTTCAGCTCGGTCAACCTTTTTAGGTCTTAGTTTACCTGTTTAGGTCCGGCATTTCGACTTTAGCTCGGTAGGCCACTTCGGCCCGGCATTTCGATTTTTGCTCGGTCAACCTTTTTAGATTCTTTGTTTACCTTTTTAGGTTCGGCATTTCGACTTTTGCTCGATCGATTTTAGCTCGGTCAACCTCTTTAGGTTCTTTAGTTTTGCCCTTTTTAGGTCTGGCATTTCGACTTCAACTCGGTCGATTTTAGCTCGGTCGACCTCTTTAGGCTCGTTGTTTACCTTTTTAGGTCCGGCATTTCGACTTTAGCTCGGTCGGCCATTTCGGCCCGGCATTTCGATTTTAGCTCGGTCGGCCACTTCGGCCCGGCATTTCGATTTCAGCTCGGTCAACCTTTTTAGGTCTTAGTTTACCTGTTCAGCTCCGGCATTTCGACTTTAGCTCGGTCAGCCTATTAAGGCTCTTAGTTTTGCCTTTTTAGGTTCGGCATTTCGACTTTAACTCGGTCGATTTCAGCTCGGTCAACCTCTTTAGGACTTTGTTTTGCCTTTTTAGGTTCGGCATTTCGACTTTATCTTGGTCGATTTCAGCGCAGTCAACCTCTTTAGGACTTTGTTTCGGTGGGTTGGTGGTTTTTTTGTATGCCTCGGTGGGCTATTGGCTCTTTACCTAGGTGGGCAACCAATTTTTTAATGCCTCGGCAGCACATCACATGCAAGAGTACCACTCAAATATATTAATATTTATAAAGTCTTTGATCAAAGGTGGTCTTATCTAGTATATATTCATAAAAAGGATTTGACAAGTGCTTTGCCATATAGACTTTATACACATGCTGGATGTGTTAAGAATTTGTTGCTCCATTGATCAAAAGTAGGAGCAAATAAGCTTGGCACTGTTAACTTGGCATTTTGCTGATCATATGTGGAAATTCACAACAAAAATTGTTAAACCAAAAGGAATGATATAACATGGCAGTCATTTCATTAACCACTTGGTGCAATTCGAGATAAGCAAGTTTCTCTGATATAAATGTAAAGTAGGCATCAAAGCTTTCATGCAATGTAAACTGAGTACATATATACATATTTTATTGTTTGATTGACCACCAATACACTGTGCACGAATTCTAGCACCTCTAAAATCAAGGCATGACAAGTAATTGATATTATTATCATATATAACAGTCAGTGCCATTTAGAGGATGAAGAGCAATTATAATAGAAAAATGAGTATTATGAGAAGCATTGCGATGCCATGTTTATGACCATAATGATGCAATTATATTATTCCTTCCCTTTTAGTTATATCCAACAAAACCTACTGGGAATTTTTCCGAACACTTGGTGGAAATTTTGCTCTAATCCGTTTTGTCATCACAGATCACCTCAGCATTAGACAGTTGGATTTTGTCATAAATATTATGGATGAATAATTATCTTTATATGCAACAACTGTAAAAATTGGATATCACCTGATGGCATTTTTGTGGCATCCGATTTAGGCATTTCCTCAAGCACCTTCTGCCCGTGCTCAATGTGGAGACGCAGGCTTGCTATTTGGGATGCAGGGAAAAAAGTTGATGATGACTCGCTCTCCTTTTTGCTGTGTTTTTTATCACTCCATTGAGTTTCTAGCGAGCGGAGGAGGTCGAATCTGACTCCGCCTTTTGCTTGCTTCATTTCAAAATAGTGTCTTCGTTCTCCTTTTTGCTTTACGTTCTGGACCAAAAGTTTTGGCTTCATGAGCTCCCTACCACATTCTTCCTTGGCTAAGAACACAGGGGGAGAAAGGAACTCCGAGATGGTGACAAGAATGTTACGGAGTCGCGTTCAAGCATAGGAGATGTGAGCTTCTGTGTTTGTTGCAGATCTGGAAATTTCTGTTGTAGGTGGCGGCGGCGGGTGCGTGACGGCTTGGTTTAAGGCCGACGCCAACGAGACAAGGAATTCCACTGCGACGCGGCATTGCTAGACACGTCGAGGTAGATCTGAACAGAGTGGAGCTGGTTAACACACGGTGGATCTAGGATATCGATGGCGATGACGGTACGATCGCGAGCAACGGCAGAGAAAACCAACGGTCTAGCGTCGTGGTCGTGTCACCGAGATGGTGCCTCTCTCGCAAATCCAGTACGCAGGGTGATGTGAAGCTTGCGATGCCGGTGGTGGTTGAATGAGTGGTCGGGGCAAAGTTTTACCTTGCCCCACGGTGGGCGCCAAATGTTCCTGCCAAATTCCGACTTACCGGATTCTAGTCGGAGTGCGTATAATTGAGAGTGAAGACCAAGGTTGTTTTAGACTATGGCTTGACAGAATACTTATGTTCTGGTCCTACGTATCCCAATGGGAATCAAAGCCAGACGTAGTTCTGAGTTCAACCCTTGGCCATGTGGTGCTCAATCCCTTAATCTTGTATCCGATGTGTACCGGCGGGCAAAGACTCTTTGATAGTCTCTTGGCAGCCGCCGAGACCTCTAATACGCTTAAGGGAGAACACCTAGGTTAGTGAAAGTGCCTTCCTCTTAAGGGTTCTCACTCCTTTTATAGTTGAGTCGTTCGATCCTCTTTCTTAGGATCAGGTCTATCTCCATATCACTTATCTCCTTTACCAATATCCAACTAACAACCTTCTTCTTATCTGATAAGATCTTAGTCTTATACTGTGATAAGGTTATTAGTTAGGTTTAGATAAGTGTTGTTAATAGTGAGATCGGTTCCAAGCTCGGTGGTCGAGCTTATCACCTCGGCCAGCACAAATACTTATCAATTAAATAAAAAATATAAATTTCAGTGCATTGCTTTATTTTGAAGAAAGAATAGAGAAGTGTATTTAAATGTAAAATGTTTTTTTTTTTATTTATCATCAAGTGTACGTAAAATGTTTAATAAATTGATTGGAATATGTGATGCAAAAGTCTACAGATATATATAACAGAAATGTTTTTCTGACTCTCCACTTGCGACAACTACCGAACAACTACGGTACTGTAGCGCTACAGTACCGTATCTTTTTTTTTTTTTTTTTTTTTTTTTTTTTTTACAAATTTTGACTTTTTAAAAATAAATAAAAAATTTAGCTTTTTTGAATACTGACATTTTTGGTTAATTACGTGTAAATAAATGGTTAATTCAGTTCATTATATGGTTAATGGGTCATTCTAAAGCTTACAATTATTTTCCACAACCATGTAAATATTTGGTTAATCCTTTGAAAGTGGATGGTTAATTTAGTTATATAAATGGTTAATTCAGCATCCTGATATTTCTAAGTTTTTAAACATCACTTAAAAATATTTGGTTAATCCTTTGAAAATGGATGGTTAATTCAGTTATATAAATGGTTAATTCAGTTATATAACCATTTAAAAACTTGGATGTTTAAAAACTTGGAAGTATCACGATGCTGAATTAACCATTTATATAACTGAATTAACCATCCATTTTCAAAGGATTAACCAAATATTTTTAAGTGATGTTTAAAAACTTTGAAGTGTCAGGATGCTGAATTAACCATTTATATAGCTGAATTAACCATCCATTTTCAAAGGATTAACCAAATATTTTTAAGTGATGTTTAAAAATTTGGAAGTGTCAAGATGCTGAATTAACCATTTACATAACTGAATTAACCATCCATTTTCAAAGGATTAACCAAATATTTACATGGTTGTGGAAAATAATTGTAAGCTTTAGAATGACCCATTAACCATATAATGAACTGAATTAACCATTTATTTACACGTAATTAACAAAAAATGTCAGTATTCAAAAAAGCTAAATTTTTTATTTATTTTTAAAAAGTCAAAATTTGAAAAAAAAGAAAGAAAAAAAAAGAAAAGGTATTGTAGCGCTACAGTAGCGCTACAGTACCGTAGATGTCCAATAGATGTCAAAAAGCAGATGTTAGAATAACATTGCTCTATATATAAATATGGACAAATAATAGTGGGCCTACATTTTTCAATTTAAATATAATACCAGATATCTTTTCTATGTACATTCACGTCTCTCCCTCCTTAAAGAAAAGTGCAAGGTGTACATGGCAATTCATGGTTTGACTGACCTATCAGGTTTTCTTTTTAGTAGTATTTTAAATAAGACCCAATTGCCTTTATAATATAGTAATATTTAAATAAAAAATAGCTCGCCAATAAACGTTAAAATGAAATTAAAAATGTTTTCCTCTTTTTTTATTTATATATAAGCAATGTTTTCCTTACCTTGCACCATTTGCCTTTATTATTAATGATAATTTAGGTAGTTATCAATTCCTTGACTTAGAGCATCTCCGTTGCTTAGGGGTTGTTTAATAAAAATACTATTTTCATGTGTCACATATGATTTGAGTTGCTTAAAATTGGAGAGAGTTGCTTATATAAGTAATCATTCCTTATGGGTTGCTTAATATTTGTGTGTGTAAATTTAGGAGAGAGAATATGAAATGTTGAAGACAGAGGCAGAATATTTGTGAGTTAAGCAACTTGTTGATAGAAACTCTCGTTGGAGTGAAAATTGATTGAGTTGCTTAAAATTAAGGTGATCCACTTAAAAGAATAAAATGAGTTACTTATATGAAGAGCATTGGAGATGCTCTCAGATGTTTGTATCTATTTTGATCATGTAACAATCATAATCCACTGTCTTCATTCTTGCCTCGATGGTAACTTCAACCTCTATTTTATATTGACTTGGTGAAAGCTGACAATTTATTAATTATTATATTGATTGTGTATTTATATTTATCCTCATTTGTAGTTAGAATTAATATAAATTCTTATGATTGCTAAATATTATTGTTATGCTATGTATTAATTTGTTTACACTATTGACATGCCACTCATGCATTATATTTCCTTAATCTACACTTAAAATTTGTAGATTTTCTCTTTAGGATTACCTTTTTTTTTTATCAATTATCTAATATTTTTTCCTCCAACCGAGTGTAATTTGCTTATAATAATAGAAGTTTCAAAGGTACATTTTTTAATAAAAATTGAAAAATTATTGGACAACTAGATGACTTGCCCAAACCAACTTATTGGTATTTGAGTTAGCTTGATTTGGTTTGAGTGTTTGACACATTGAAATTGTCCAACTCAAATCAAGCTAAACCAAACCATTTTAATTGGTTTGGGCTTTTCTTTCCTCTCATTCCTCCCAAACCCGACCCAATTGTACCCTTGCTAAAAACATAAGAATTTCAGGTAAAATATATGATTAAAAATTAGAAAGGTAAAAGTAGAATTATTCTTCTTACTTGTTGCCTAACATGTGGTGAAAGGTCAGGATTGTCTCTTCCTCCTGTTTGCTAAACACCCCTCTCTTTAATCCTGGCCTGAGATAGTTGATCCACCTTAGTCTGCAGCTTTTCCCATTTCTTTGCAGGCCTGTATATTTAGTTGTACTTAGTCCACAGCTTAGCATCAAGTAAAATAAATACAAATTCACCTAATAAGGCTACAACTAAAAGAAGGAATAATCAAAATTTATTCACAAACAAAATCCATCATGTCTTTTTCACTATAACATATTGATTATTACCAGTAGAATGTATGTTGACTCAAAATGCCTTTCTATTCATCCATAAGGTATAAAAAATTGCAAACTTTCATAGGTGTGAAAAAGGCTTAGGTTGTCTTTTACAATGAAGATTCAGGACTCTTAGCCACATTCCTCCTTATCTAATTTGGAATTGATTGGACAAATTTATTAAAATTGATCCAACTGAAGAAAATGTTTTAATTTGTCAAGTGTATTGTACCAGATATCTCAAATTTTTTGGTGCCAAAATCATGCCCACATTTCTATTTTATAACTTAATCTTAGTTCATATAAATTCTAGGCACATTTTATCAGATGAAAAGAAGAAAAACCTTTTCTTCAAGAAAACCAAGCAAGTCTCCATAGAATAATGGTATGAACACATAAGAGCCAAGAACAATGCTCCTTTGAAAGTTACACATAAGGAATATATGCTACTGGCATGAGTGACAAAGGATCACAAACAAGGAAGGAAAAAAGAAAACTACCTGCTTTAATGGGGACAGTGCTCCAGCAGGTATGACCATGAGTAAGGATATGGTTTCTGAGCTTAATGTCCTCTTCAGGTGACCATAAGCCCTTTCTGTATTTTGGTTTTGCTTTTTCTAGTGGCTGGCACACCATTTTGCTTTTATTATTTTTTTCTGACAGAAATTCAGTTCAATGGTAATATTGGATTCTCTAAAACTGATATGAACTGTAGATAGAGATAGAGCACTGACAGAGAAAGGGAGACATAATATTTAGCATAAGCATAGTGCACAAGTAGACTGATATATAAAGCAATAAATAGTTGTGATTGTGCAGTGTAAGTCCATAATTCATTTAATAAATGCTATATATATGGCGTCTTTATTATTGCAAGTGATCATATAACAATATTTAAACCTTTAACTTTTATTCTTACCTAATATCAAAATCATTTTTTATGTGAAAGACTTTGTTAAAGATAAATGAGAAGAACTTTCATACTCCACCTACAAATTAAACTCTTCTGACTTATGCAAATTTTTGTACCTTCTAGCCAAGGAGGAGACTTTCTTCTTGAGCTTGAGCACCTAATTACTAGGGAGGCTTATTCAACTCAACGTTTTTGCTCTTGCCGACACATTCTCTATTTCCAAAAGCAATCAACAAAGCACTGCATGGTATAAAAACTCAAATATGATTCATGTTTCATGTCTAATTTGTTGTAACATTATTTAAAAAGCTAAATACATGAAAACATAGACAAACCTGCAAAACTGATAATTTTATTACCACTCACATCGGAAAGAAAATATGCACTTTCATGTGTAAACTTTGAATCAACTAAGCAAATATGCCTTCTAGGTTATGTTTTATGATTTTAATCATATTTTGGGTCTTGTAATAGCCTTTTAAAGTCCTTGAACAGCATGGTTCAAAATTCAAATCATTCAATAAATGGTAGGGAATCCTGTTTTTGTTGATGCATTTTCGCCTAGTATGTTCACTACTACTTTTTACTCTTCTACACTGGTAGAATTGGAGATCTTCCTTAGTTAGATACATACATAAATTCATTTTTGGAAAGACATGAAAAGTGACAAGAAAAAGCAGATGAGTTCAAACATTTGAAAGAACAATATGATTTACAAAAGGGCTACAATAAAGTCTAGGCATCTTGCTATAGAAGATGGCAAAAAGAAAAAACAAGGAAAAAATAAACCAGTAAGAAACCGGTCTTTGTCATTCGCTGATGTTTGCAGCTGATGACATAAATGTAACAATCAAGAATCTGAAACCTTATACTGCTGAAATTGCTATAGGAACAAAATTGGCCTTAGCAAAGTCACTACAACTTCAAAATTGCTTGTTAAAAGAAAGTTTAATTAATCTTTTGGTCCCTGAATTTTAAAATTCAGATAAGCTCCTGAACTTTAAAAGTTTTCAATTGAGTCTATAAATATATAAATTTTGTAATTGAGTGTTTTATATATAGATATATCTCTATAAGGGTTCACTAAGAATATATAAACCTATCTGAATTTTTCCATAAAGTTCAAGGACCCACAAATGCACAAGTGAATTGAGTACTTAACAAAAACATAACGGAACCTTAACAACGATGCTTATAAAGGACTCAATTACATTTTTTTTATAAATTTAGGGACTTGATTACAAATTTTGAAGACCCGGAACCTATTTAAATTTTCCTAAAAATTGGCACAAACAAAGTAATTGAACCTTAAAAGAAACATTCCTATGATGATTCCATCAGTAACGGTGTTGATGAGGATAAAATCAGTACACTTTGATCAACTGGCTATAACATTCTGCTTGTTGTGTTTTTGCTTAGGATAAAATACAGTTTACTCCTCTACTTTGGGCACCAAATCTGGACCCCGTAATCCTGACCATTGATTTATGGGGTAAAATTGATCAATGGCCTATTATTGAATACCGGCAAACTGGTGGTAACCTTTTATTTTGTTTTTAAAAAGATCCTTCCATTATTGTTTATTATTTGCCAAACACTCCCTCATTTACTTTGAATTTTACATGGACTCCCTCTCTCTCACCCGGGTCATCTTCCACCTTCAAATCAGATCCCATTGTCTCATCTTCATCATCTGCGTGTGAAAAAAAATGACATTTATCGCATTTCTACTCCTTCAAACTCCCACCTTTCAACCCAATCTAACCATCTTTCTCTCCTTTTCTTTTCACTACTCTTAACCACATCAAGCCACATCTAGAATCAGAAAGTGGGGGATGATGATGGAACGATGAAGTTTGGAGGTGAGAGAGTCAGAAAGTGGTAGGTAAGAGAGAAGAATGACTTTTATCTTTGGGAGACAATGTTTTTGTTCAAAATCCACAAAATATTCACTTTGCAAGTTGGCCCCTATGACCTGTTAATTTAATTTGGAGACCCTCATTAACCCATTTAGCAGGTGAAGTCAACAGTCTAATACTGGGACTCTTACGAATGGGCATCACACTAAAAGGCTTCCCTACTTGACTCAAAATCATTTCAGTCCAAGTCGGTTAAAAGGTGACATTTTGTCCTCTTATGGTTTCTTCCACACATAACCACCCTATGGTCTTTTCCATCCAATCCAATATTAAAAGCAAGACGCATGTTAGAGTTCATAAGTATAGTGAAGAAATTAATCTCTTTCGAGATGTAGAGATCATCGTATAGTGAATTTTGTCTCTTTCAATAAGGTATTTTTCTTACATATGAAAAGAATTGAACCTCTTGAAATATACCTAAGAAATATAGGTATTTACCAACTATGTTAGACCTTGTTGGTAGTGTTAGTTAAGGTAATACATTAGTTGACACATTTATGCCTAACCGAATCAAGAAAACTATACAAGCTAAGAAGGAAGATCATATTTAATTCTAATATTTTAAAACGGAATCCTAGGTATATCAACATGTTGGTAGTGTCCCTTCATCAATGAAGCATATGGATATGGGACAATTATTATGCCATTGATTCAAAAAAACTGATCTTCAACAGGTCGGTCTAGAAAAATAGGAATCTGAGAGAGACAAGAGAAACAGACAGGATTATTTGAGATAATTTAATTAAAAAATTTAAGTGAATGAGATCAACAAGGAATCATATTTAATGTGCTTCTTCGATACATATATAAAATAAAGAAATTTTTTGCCTTGGTTTTTAAAGAATACAACACTAAAATCCCTTTGCCAGATTGTACCTGCATTAAAAATTGATTAAAAAAACTAGAAATTTATATTTAAACTAATTAAACAATGGGATAAAAAAAATATATCACGTTTGTATCAAACAAAATATATCACGAATGATTGGAGGCTGACCTCCTCCTGGCTAGTACCAAAGAACTATTCATTTTATCAAATAGTGTACGGTTGAGAATATAAAAATCTATGATTATTATTCTAAACCTGTGATGCACTCTTAAGACTCGGACAAAATTTTGTCCAACAAAATGAAAGTCAAATTAAGCGTCTAAAAAGAAAAAACTAAAGGGAGCATTTTCATGTGGCAAATTTTCTAGCAGCCTGTGCTCTGGAAAAAAAATTATATTCAACTTAAAATTCTGGAGAAGATAAGAGCACATTTGTTTCTACCATTATCATTGCTAATCTGCCGACTATTATATTTTGGGGTTAGTGAGAGTCCATAACTGTTATCATTTGCCCTTTGGGGTTGAGGAGTTAGGATGTAAATGTAACTTTCTTAAAACATTGAGGAATGGATTAATTTTATTTTATTTCCTTAATTAATCTTATTTATTATGATTCTATTTATATATATCGGCATCAACTATAAAATTTAGTTTACCAAAATAAAATTGATGAACAAAAGAATTGATTATATGAGTACAAGAGGTACCCACTCATATACATCTGTAGCCGAGAGAAAACAAAAAGAATACTCAAGGCCAACAACATTAACAGACCAACAAAGCTTTTGCCAACCACAGAAAGATCCAAAAATAACCCCAGTAAAGAGTTAAAAGCCTAAACCAATGATAGAACCCTGAAAGCTAGCGTCCAGGGATGATAATGGGTATGGTCTGGGTAGGGTACTACAGTATCCGTCTCTATACTCGCGTTTGGAAAAATTACATGTACCTGGATTCATACCCGCGTGGGTAGCAATTTTAGTACCCTTACTCATACCTCTGGCTACCTAAGTACCCGTACCCGCGGTTTAACTGTGATAAAAACAATAAATAACAAAAGAAACGTTATAACAATTAAAAAACAATCCAAAAGTCTTTTAATCTACCCACAGGACCCGTGCATCTTGAGTCCCTACTAGCAAAGAAACAAATGAAAACAGGAAGCCATATGAAGCTTCAAAAACGAAAAATATGCACAGGTAAATACATCATAGCAACCCAAAACCAGCACAACAGTAACTTTAGATATTACACCATAGAATAAGTTTCATAGCCCACAAATTCTCCCATGAAGCCTCTCCTACCAGTAATGTGTCATCAACATATTGCAATATTGTCCCACCTTGAATCCTTTGAAGACTCCGACTGAAATAACATTCCTTATTAAACCGATGAGCCCCTTCACAACCATGAGAAAATAAAAAAGGGCAAGATGATCCCCTTGTTTCAAGCCTTTATGCATGCTAACCTCCTCTGTTGGGCAACCATTTACTAAGATCGATAAATCCCCTTTGAAGACACATTCCTTGATCCATGACTTCCATTTTTGGCCCATCCCAAACCTCCACGTCATACACTCCAACAACTTCCAATTAATCGAGTCATATGCTTTTGCAAAATCCACCTTAAAAATGAGACACTCTTTCCCAGATTTTTCTTTGCAAAATCCACAACTTCATTGATTTCAAGCACCTCATCTAATATATATATTTCGTCTTGGCAAGAAAACTGATTAGTTCTAGTGGGAGTACACTATGACTTAAGTCAATTTTACACGTCATGTCGAATATTTGAATTATAAAATCATCACTTTACTTAGGACTTTACTTTATCCCTACTCCGGCTTTGTGTAGGTAATTACTTACTCTAGGAAAATAAAATTTAATTTAATAACAACTCTCTAGCAAACAAGAAATTGGAATGAAAGAATTATTTCGTTCTTAATCAAATAAGTTTTTATAATCTTAAAATTAAATTTTATTGATTAGTCTTTATTTGCAAAAATTCTGGTTGAGTCTTTATTGTTGTTTTAAAACTTTTTAATTAAATCCTTATCATTAGAATACCATTATATATATTGCTTTAATGGTAGGGTAGATTCAGGATCCAAATAATCACCTTTAAAAACTTTAAGGTAAAAGTTTGTAGTTGAGTTTATATTGAATTTAAAAAATATATATATAATTGGGTCTAGTTTCGAGCAATTTTAGTTAGGCCCCTAAATTGCTAAGTCTAACTTACAGCTAGAGGATCACGGGTGTGTCTGAATAAATAGCTTAATTAAGCACTTATAAAATAGGTTTTTTTTTAAAATAAAGTATAAACAACTCATTTTCATAATCTTCTCCGACAAATTTATTGAAATAAGCTAAAAAGAACTTGTAGGAAGATCATCTAAACTATTTTCATAAACTATTTCCACAAATTTACTTTCATAAGCTATTATTATTAGCCCAAATAATGTTAGGGTAAAGGATAATATTTTAATTCGAGGACAAGTAGGCCTCCTAAGAAAATAGAGAGAAGAAGATTCTGAATATTCTTGCTTGCCCTTTTCATTCACTATGTCAGTATTTAAGGGTGATTACAAAGCAATCATTGGCTACCGCAAATATAGGAATGAATCCTTCATAACAGAAATGATAAAAACAACATATGAAATCTAACAGAATCATAACAAATTGTGACTCAACACTTTTTAGCAAGCTACTATACTACTGGATCATTCTGGAACCATTCACACATAGTCTTGTAAATGCGTGGGCCTTTTAGTGTTCCTTTTGGGCCTGACCGATTGGGCTGTGTTGCTATCATTGCCTTCCTCTGGGAAAATCACCTTGTCCTCAAGGTGAAATGTTGAGCAAAGTGTATCCCACTTCTCCCAAGTGGTGTCCTCGGGTGGTAAGCCCATCCATTGAACCAAAACCATCTGAGTTGGAGGAGAAGTTGAAGTGTCCAGTTTAGTTTGCAGAATTGTCAGGGGCTTGACCAAGGGGTGATTACCGAAAGCTGCAGATGGTAGGGAGTCCGAAGCTGGAGTTAGGGGACCCTGAAGCTGTTTTAAGAGAGAACAATGGAAAACAGGGTGAATTTTGGAGGATTCAGGTAGTTCTAGGCGATACGCAACTGATCCAATCCGTTCAATGACCTTGTAAGGACCATAAAACCGTTTACCCAGCTTGCTGTATGGTGCTCCTGTGAGTGAAGTTTGGCGATACGGGCGGAGACGGACATATATGCAATCATCAATCTTAAATTCAATTGCTCTTCTTTTATGATCTGCAATGGTTTTCATATGCTCCTGTGCCTTAAGTAGTTTCCTTTTCACTATTTCCAGCATTTGTTGGCGATCAGTAATGAGAGAATCAACTGCCTCAACCTATGAAGAACCGAGGACATACTGTGGAATGGAAGGAGGGGGTTTTGCCATAAGTAATCTGGAAAGGAGAGACCCCTGTGGTAGAGTGGACAGTAGTGTTGTGAGACCATTCTGCAAGGGAGAGATACCTGGCCCATTGAGAAGGCTTATGATGTATAAAGGATCGCAAATACTGCTCTAAAACTCTGTTTAGAACCTCTATTTGACCATCCGTTTCAGGGTGATAGGAAGTACTCATCCGGAGTTTGGTACCACAAATTTTGAAGAGTTCTCTCCAAAATTTGCTAATGAAAATGGGGTCCCGATCGGAAACCAAACTCCTAGGCAACCCATGGTATTTACAAACCATGTCAAGGAATAATAGAGCCACCTTAAATGCAGTAAAATGAGTTGGTAAAGTACCAAAATGAGCCCCCTTAGAGAACCTGTCAACCACAACTAAGATAACAGTGTTGCCTTGAGATGATGGTAAGCCCGTGATGAAATCAAGTGATAGATCTTCCCATATGGCCATAGGTACTGGTAATGGTTGGAGTAATCCTGCAGGTAGCTTGGTTTCGTATTTGGTCTGTTGGCAAGTAACACATTGGGCCACAAATCTCTTGACATCATTGCGCATACCTAGCCAAAAAAAAAATTCTTGCAGGCGGTGAAGAGTCTTTGAAATCCCCATATGTCCAATCACAGGAATCTTGTGGAATTCTTCAAGTAGGGTGTTGGTGAAAGGGTTGGTTGGGTGCAACCAAATTTTGCCTTTGAAGAATATCAAACCCTGATGAAGCTTGTAATCTGCATAAGCTGCTGGTTGGTGTTGAATGGCTTGTAATAATGCTGTAAACTCGGGACAGTCATTGAGGGACTTGCGGAGTTGTTCTAAAAAAACAAAGTTGGGCATTGAAAGCACAAAATATTGCCCAGCATCTTCAAATGAACGTGATAGGGCATCTGCCACTAGGTTGTGCTTTCTAGCCTTGTACTGTATGGAGTAGTCATAGCCCAGCAGTTTGGATAGGTAGACTTGTTGTTCTGGGGTCTGTATAACCTGGTGCATTAGATCTTTGAGGCTCCTATGGTCCGTATAAATCACAAATTGGTGACCCAGAAGATATTGGCGCCACTTTTTGACTGCAGAGGTGATAGCATGAAGCTCCCTGACATAGGTTGAGGCCTTCAATAATCTTGGGCAGAATTGTTTACTAAAGAAAGCAATTGGGTGGTTGTTTTGCATTAGGACAGCATCCATTGCAGCACCTGACGCATCAGTTTCCAAGGCAAATGGAATTGTAAAGTCTGGTAGTGCCAACACTGGAGCATGGGTCATTGCCTCTTTGAGTGCATCAAAGGCAACCTGAGCTTCTGAATTCCACTGGAAACTATCCTTTCGGAGTAAGGCAGTAAGTGGTGAGGCTATGGAAGCATAACCACAGATGAATTTCCTGTAGAACCCGGTTAGTCCGAGAAAACGCCGGAGTGCTTTGACAGATTTTGGAGGTGGCCAGTCAATCATTGCACGAATTTTTGAGGGTTCTAGTTCTACTCCTTTACTGGAAACAATATGGCCCAAGTATTCTAGTTGCCTCTGACCCAAAAGGCATTTGGAATTTTTGAGGAAGAACTTTCCTGTCATAGGTTTCAAAAAAACTTGTTCCAAATGGTCAACATGCTCTTCCAGTGAGTTACTATAAATCCAAATATCATCAAAAAATACAACTACAAATTTTCTGAGAAATGTCATAAACAGTTCGTTCATTGTAGCTTGAAATGTAGACGGGGCGTTACAGAGACCAAAGGGCATTACCTTACATTCGTAATGACCTTGATGCGGTCTTTGATTGTCATTGCATTCAGGGCTCTATAGTATACACAAAAATGCCAAATTCCATCCTTCTTTTTTACTAGGAGCACCGGCGAAGAGAAAGGGCTCCTACTCGGTTGGATCATGCCAGAACGTAACATTTCATCAATTTGGGTTTCGATCTCACACTTCTGGAAATATGGGTAACGGTAGGGACGAACGTTAATGAGTGTAGAGTTTGGAAGAAGGTGGATATGGTGGTTTGTGTCGCGGTCAGGTGGTAGTTCGTTGGGTTTCTGAAAGAGTGGTGAGTGGCGGTGGAGTAAGGCAGCAATTTCTAGTATGGGGTGGTTTAGGTTGGTACCGGGTTCGGGTTGGGTTGGGTGTGGGCCGGGTAGAAGTTGTATATGGTAAAAGGTGGAGGCTGAGTTGGTTTGGACGAGTCTCTTGACTTGTTGGGCTGAGATGTGGGTGGGTTTAGATAGGGCATCAGCCCGGATGGTAATGGATTGGCCATCTTTATTAAATTGCATAGTTAGTGCTTCATAATCAGTGATGACTGGCCCAAGCTCTTTTAACCATTGAATCCCTAGGTCAACATCGGCCCTACTAATGGGAAGTATGTGGAGGTCAGCATTAAAGGAAAAACCTTGGATAGAAATGGGGACGCGTAGACACAAATGTTTACAGTCCAACAAAGTACCATTACCTACCATAACTTTTAAGGGTTTGGTGGGGGTAGTAGGCAAATTCAAGAATTTCACAACCCTGTCTTGCACAAAATTGTGTGTGCTTCCGCCATTAACAAGTACAGTGAACTGGTGTTTGGCGATCTGGCCTAGTACACGAAGGGTTTCTGGGACTGGGTAACCAGAAAGAGCGTTGAGGCTGATTTGGGCTTCTGTGTGGTCGTCGGGTTGGGGTTCGGAGTAGGTATTGAGGTCATGGAGCTGGGTCTCGATTAGGGAGTCATCCTCCTCATCAGCGACTATGAGGAAGAAGCGCCCCTTGCACTTATGGCCCGTGCTGAATTTTTCGTCGTAATTAAAACAGAGACCTTTCTCGCGATGTGCTACCATTTCCTCGGGGGGGTAGGTGACGGAATCGGACCTTGGGCGGGGTTGGAAGCAAAGGTGGGGCAGTGGATGGCGGTGGGGTGGGGTGGAAGTTAGGGCGGTGGCTCGAGAAGGGAGGTGTTGAGCCGGAGCCTTTTCCGCGAATCCCACGGCATCGATCCTCAAGTTTATCTTCTTGGAGTTTGGCCAAGGCAGTGGCTTGGGAGAGGGTTGAGAGTTGTAAAGCTTGTACCTCGTGGCGGATTTCCGTGGATAACCCGAAAATGAAACAACTGAGTAGGAATGAGTTGGGCAGCCCAATGATCCTATTTGCCAAACGTTCAAAGTCATGAAGGTACTCATTTACAGGGCCTTTCTGGGTTAACTTGAACAAGGCTCCTTTAGGGTCATCATAGAAGGAAGGAGCGAAGCGGGTCTCTAGCGCTTGCAACAGCCCAGGCCACGACGTAATGAGGCCATTGTTAAACATCCATTGATACCAGCTAAGAGCTGGTCCATCCATGTAGAAGGATGCGACAGTGATGCGCTTGTTTTCTGGTGTCCCTTGATAGTCGAAGAATTGGGAGATTTTGAAGATCCATCCCATGGGGTCTTCACCATCAAAACGAGGTACTTCTAGTTTTATGTGGGGTTTATTGGAGTGTGGTGGTGGTGGGGAAGTGCCAGCACGGTGTTCTAGGATAGAGTCTACTTTGGTTGAGAGTTCATTCTGGGTGGTGGTTAGGACTTGTTGGTTTTGGGTGAGGAGGAGAATAGCTTCTTCTAGGCGTTCATTGATGGTTGATTGGTTGGTTGAGGAAGAAGGAGGTCTGGTCATGGTGGTGGATGGCAGGTCGGACCAATTGTTAGGGTAAAGGATAATACTTCAATTCGAGGACAAGTAGGCCTCCTAAGAAAATAGAGAGAAGAAGGTTCTGAATATTCTTGCTTGCCCTTTTCATTCACTGTGTCAGTATTTTAGGGTGATTACAAAGCAATCATTGGCTACCGCAAATATAGGAACGAATCCTTCATAACAAAAATGGTAAAAACAACATATGAAATCTAACAGAATCATAACAAATTGTGACTCAGCACTTTTTAGCTAGCTATTGTACTACTGGATCATTCTGGAACCATTCACACATAGTCTTGTAAATGCGTGGGCCTTTTAGTGTTCCTTTTGGGCCTGACCGATTGGGCTGTGTTGCTATCAAATAAGCTCTTCCAAACGCACCTTATATCATCAGACATTTGAGCTAGCACTAAAATACTTGTGAAAATGAATGATTTCAATAGTAACTCAAATAATTTATTAAAAATCTAGCAAAAAAAAAAAAAAAGTGTCTATGATGTCGGCAATGACATTGAAATAATAACAACGAAAATCACAGTGTCGTGGTAACCATTGAGACAATGAAAATAAGAAGTAGAATTTACTTACAAAAAAAAAAAAAAAAAAGCTGAAGAGGTGGTGGATGACTGCAACTAGGGGTGGACATGAATCGGCTAACCAACTGAAACACGAAGCACTCGACAAAAAAATACAAGCATTTAGGTGGGTAGTAACGGGTCGGCAGGTCAATGGGTATGTGAAACAATTTAGAATAGGTGATGTCGAGAGGGTTTCGAATCTCTAAAAAATTCCGTAGGTGATCGAATCCGACCGATGTACATGATGACTAAAGAAGAGAACAACCAACATGCATAGAAGACGAGAATGGTGTTTCGAAAACAAAAAAGCAACAAGCACGGAAGTAAGAAAAGAGGAAAGGAAATGACGAAATCACATTCAGGCACATAAGAATGTGATGGTGGTTAGACTAATCTACAAGGAACCTAAACCAAGCTGGTTCAAAATTGAGTGGTGGTGTTGGTGGTGCATCACTTGTGAGACAGATCTGGTGCGGTGGTCGGACGGATTTGGCGGTAGTCACTCCTCCAGCCTCTTCGAAGCTCTTCATCGAATTCATCCTTCTATCGCCGTCCGTCAAGTTCGTCACACCTCAGACCGAGTCCTCACCAGTCGCCAGTGCCGCCAACGGTAGAACACGATGGAACCTCTCATCTCTCTCTCTCTCCCCCTCCCTTTTTCTCTCTGTCACCAGCTTCTGCTTTCTGGAAGAAGAGAAGCCACAAACCCTACAAAAATTGTTGGGCCATTTTTGTATTTTGAGTCTCAAAAAATGATTGGGCCCAAAAAAATGAGAAGGCCCAATCCCAACCCAAACGACTCACCTTCCCAATCCACCAACCTTTACTCGCCCAACCTGAATGACCCATCAGATGAAATTGGGCCGCATATATAGATGAGCGGTTTGGTTAGGATTAGGTCATTTGAGTCTGAATTTGACCGAACCCACCCATTGTCCAGTCGTAGCTGCAACAAGATAATGCTGAAGAGAATCATGTGGTGTAGGGATGTCAAGAGTAGGAGAAAAATGTTAAAAGCGTGGAAAGGTAGAAAATGAGAAATATGATGACACTTTTAGTGTCTGCTTGCTTTGCTTTAAATATTTTATTTTTATTAATAATTATAAAAATGTCATCTTGTTTTTATTATATTTTCTATATAAATATCTAAAAATAAATAATAATGTAGCATTTTATAATTATTAATGAAAATAGAAAATTAAAAATAAAGCAAACAAACTCTTATTTTTTAGGATCTTGTTAATTGATGCCTTAAGGACATAGATTACAAAATTAACAAAAAGAAATTTTATATTGCCAAACTAATTATAACATTTTTTTTAATATATTAAATACATCAGCTTCTCAAACAAACTTTTCTGGTTTGATTATTTAATCAGTGGTAGTGGTGGACACTGATTGGCATTCTCTTTTACACACATGGGCGTGCATGCACATATACATATACATATACATATACATTTTTAATAATGATATTGGCACTTTAATTCCATTATATCATTTCATCTTAATTATATTAATTTCATTATTTCATGATATTCTACCTTTTATTTCTTTCAAATAAGCAAATATAAAAAATGGTATAATTTTTTTTGTTCCTTTTGGTGCTCAAATGGTGTAATCTTTTGGTTGTACAATTATGAATTATCACTTGTCTTAATTTTTAGCTTGTTTTCAAAAAAAAAAAATTCTTAAAATTGCAAAGGATAAAAACATGAACTCTAATGAATAAGTTTATTTTTCTATTTCCTTAATTAGACGCCAGTTTATGTATAAAAAAAAATGATGAAAAATAACAAAAGAAAGAAACGCCAGTTTACGTTGGCTTTGATGAGTTTGGTGCTACATATATATTCCTAAAGATCCTAAGATTTCGTAAATAAATCAAACTCGATGTTATTGTTAAATATGAAAGTAGCTTTCCTATAAATTTTTTATGCTCCCTTAGCATAGTACATATGTTCAATTATCAACTCATTATTGGGGAAAATGACATTAAGTAACACATAATTGACGGTGATAACTTTCTAAAATATTGTACCTAAATTTTATTGGTATTCTAAATTATTTATTCCAATAAAAAAAATTGTTGATACTTTCCGCTAATTAATCATAATTTATTTTATTTTATTTTAAAAAATTATGATCAGTTATAAAGAATGTGAATAAAGAACTTGATCCAAAAAAAAAAAAAAGAATGTGAATAAAGAATCAAGAGTGTGAATAATCTGGTCCAACGTTGTATAAAAAACAGGTTGTCCAATTCAACAGTGACACCGGATATGTATTGCAAAATTAATTAATTAGTGCAGGGTTAGTAACCTAAGATATTGTTATAAATTCAAGTCGTTGTTTATTTAGCAATAGAAACACGCTAACACTTTGTTATAGTATCAGCATGAGAATATACTAACCTATATATAACCCACGAGGTATGATCCAAGTGACTAGTAGCTTAGGCTCTTTAATCATTTGTTCAGGAATCCTAGTGATGAGAATAGAGTTGTATTTGTGGGTAGAGAAGTTGCTCCTTAACTGGTATTCTATATCCTCGAGGGATTAGTCATACGGCTACCTGCTGCTGTGGGATACTCTGAACATCCCGGACCTAAAAAAAATATACTAACCTATTACACCTCTTTTTTTTTTGGGTATTTTACTACACCTCATTTTAATTAGATTATCAGAGTGTCATAAACCTACTCCAATTAAATGAGCAGGTTCTCCTTTTAGATTTCAATAATTTGTCTTCTATTACAATAATTGATTAATATTGTTATTTTCTGAGTGAAGAATGATAATAAATGTTCTTAGAGTACTGGTTAAGGAACCAATAAAAAAATCTTATTAAAAAATGATATATTTAATATTTTGAGAAGATAAACACTTGATTTTCCAATGAAAAAATTTGTTAACCAGACCCACTAGTAAGACCCTTTCCGAGTTACTTCGTTAGCAAGGCCAGATATGTACATGCTTCAATTCTTTGGCTTTATTAAGCGCAACCGATTATACCATTTTCGCACTAAATATATGCCACTATGTCAATAAGAAAAAGTTAACATAATATATTTTGTTAAACTTTAACTATTGTAATTAACATTCGGTTTTCCTTTTATTTTAGTAATAATTACCAATTGTTGCAAAAAATAATTAATTTTAATATACTGATAATGTAAAGATTTTTGCACGATCAACTAAATATAAATCATTTTATGTGTGATTTTTTAGAAAATTATTATAAGAATTAAACATTTTTAACGATATATTAATGATCATGATTGGTTGTCAGTATACAAAAATCCTCACAAAACTGTATATAACAATTAAATAAAAATAGATTAAACAGCCACGTAAGGTTTAAATAATTAACTCGCTAGCTTAAATCATTAGTGGTATAATAATCACATATAACTTTAATTTTAAACGTTAGTTTGCTTAAAAATTTTATATATGACATTATCCACGTTAATTTTAACAATTCATATGAATATTGACAAAACATAAGTCATATAAGATTATTTGTAACATTTTAAAAGTCTGAGTTAAATTGTTAAAACTAAACGAAAGATTTGTAACCAGGATAATTATCAAGAATAAGTTAATTAAGGTCCGTTTTTAATATTTTTATATGAAAGTATTTTTTAATTAAAAAAATACTTTTGATACATATATTTGTTTGGTTAAATTTTTACTGAAAAAACATAAGGTAAAAAAAAAAATTTGAAAAAAGCTTTTAAAGCTACATTTTATAACTTCTCTAAAAGTATATGTTAAAAAATTCTTTACTAAAAAATGTTTCATAATTATGGATACACAAAATAGTTTGACCTATATATATATAAAATGTACATATAACAAAAATCATTTTGTTTTAGAAGTTTAATTTTGATACACTATCAATGTAATATTTTATTTTATTTTTTACATTATCAAGCAATTATAAATCAATTTATGTGTGACTTTTAAGATAATTATGATAAGAGACTAACATTTTTAATGATATGATGATTTATAATTGATTAAGAATGGAAAAAGTCTTCTTTAAAAAAAAAATGTAAAAAGTCTTTATACACATACCAATTAAATTATTTTTAGAACACTTTAAAGTACACTTTTAAAAAAAAAAATATCTTAAACAAATGACCCTGATTCTAGATCAGGTATATGAGGCTTTAAGAATGTTTGGAAATGTATTTAGGGAGTGTTTGGGTAAATATTTTAATTAAGTGCTTATTCAATAAGTTTTTTTAAATAAGTCAAAAATAGTTTATTTTCATAAGTTTCTTTGACAAGATTAGTCTTGCTTAAAGTATAAAATGTTGTAGTGTGTTATTGCAATATTTATTTTAGCTTATTGCAATAACACTACAACATTTGCATAAGCTTATTTTCATAAGTTATCGTCATAAGCTCAAACAAGCTCTTCTAAACGCTTACTTAATCTCAGCTGATGTGAAAACTGAGCCAAGCATAATTTTATTGTATAAACTTAAATGGAAAAATGGTATAACTTCAAGTTAGTAAATTATAACTTAACTAAAAGATTACTATAACAAAATAGATATGTCCAACCATTTAAGCCAAAGCTCATGCGCTTAGCTCATTTCAATTATAGTAAGTTTCCATTAAGCATTTTTGTCAACAAAAATAAAAATAAAAATAAAGTTTCCATTAAGCATTATTACGAGGGGCGAGGGAGGTCTTTATTATTTTATTTATTATCAATCGATATTGTAATTAAGCTTAGGATCTCAACAACATGCCAACAGAATCAAATTCAAAATGAATTAACATTTTCGGTATCGCTTGTTTATTAGATTTTGTTTAAGAAGAAAATCTTTTCAAATTACATCAAAGACATTCTAAAGCTTTCAACTAACTTAGAGAAATCCAAATTAAAGCGAGAACATGGAAGAACCCGAATATGGCCGTCCTTGGTGAAAAGATCTTCTTGGTATATGGGATTCCGTCTCATCATTTGTTTCTTATTGGGATGAAAGACGTGCAACTCGAAACAACTATAAAAACTAAACCAACCCTTTTTGTGGCTTAGTCACGGCAATTAAGTTGGGCAAATAGTTCTATTTAACAAAAATGTCTTTTCTTTAACACCATGTAAGTCTCCAGCATAAATGCTTCGAATTAATGTCAACAGTCAACTCCTCAATCATGAATACATAGTCATTAATTATCAAGAGAATGACCAAGACTTTATTTTGTTTTTAGTTTACTGTGAATTATATATGCAAAACTCGTACACCAGTTTTATATACTATGAAGAATTTTTTGCTTTTTTTTTAAATTTAGTTTATGAATTTAATTGTTATACACTGACATTATAAAGTTTTCTATGCTGACAACCAATTAGGATATGAATGACTTTTAAGATAGTTAGGATGAGAGTGAAAATAAAAATAAAAATTAGTGTGCCAATTTATGATTGGGTGTATTTGTAAAGGAGTTTTATACTGTCATAAAAGGGTAATTTATGATTAGATATCTGTGTAAAATTTAGTGACGTAGCAATTAAACTCTTACTAGTATTTTATTATCCCCTGATAGGGGTGTTCGTGGTTCGGTTGGATCGGTTGTGAGATAAAAAGTCATCCGATCCAAAGTAAAAAAGAGCATGCGGTTCGGTTCGGTTTGGATGACTCCTAAAAAAATATCCGATTCGATCCAATTAAATGCGGTTTGGATCGGTTCGGTTAATTCGGTTTTTGCAGGCACATTATTACATCTTTATACATGCAATCCAAGAGAAGGAAAATGATTTTGGGTGGAGCAAATCAGAACTTGATCTTTTTTTTCGCATAAGGAAATGCACACATACACTTAAATTCGGTTTCTGAACCTCCAATAGAAAACCGAACCGAACCGAACCGATCGGTTCTCTTCAAATTCAATCCAAAAAAATCCAATTAAATTCGGTTCTCATCGGTTTTCGGTTATTTTGGATCGGTTTTGCGATTTTTTTTTTTATCGGTTTGGATCTGAACACCCCTATCCCTTGATACTTTATTTGTTTTTATTTTATTTTTATGAACAAGGCGAATACCATTAGAAAGAGTACCAGTAGTACATTGTTTTTTTTTTTTTTAATACCACCCAGTAGTACATTATTTGATTCTTAATTATACGTCCTTAATGTATAATAATAACAAGCTTGATTACCGTACGACTAAATTGATAAATTAACATTGATTTAATTTGCTCTCATAGGTTGGAAAAGATTACTTATTTCAGCTATAGTTGACTCTTGGCTCAAGGGACATGTCAAGCTCAAGCTCCAATGTCAATAGCTAAAACAATTCAATTTTCAAACCTTTTCATCCAATAAAACAAATGAAAACTTAAAATCATCAAATAAGGTTGTTCCTTCTGGAACATCCAGCAAACATATGGAATGGATATTAGTTATTACAACATATGTTCGAATTTTTATTTATCATATCCTAAGTCAATTATCGGTTAGGTCCACACAACACATTTTTTTATCTTTCTAACAAGTGCCCTAAGGTTAAGGAAACCTTAAAAGAAAACTTTATATTGAAAACTAGGTGTAACATTTTTTAATGTATTAAACACATAATTTTTCCTTGTAAACTTTTCTGTTTTGATTCCTTAACCAATGCACTGGCACTTGGTTAATATTCTCCTTTTTTAATCAACCACGAAATTATATGAAAGTGTGTGCGGGATTTTCAAAATAGTGATGTCCACGAACATTAAAATGGAAGAGGTTTGACGCTCAATGTAGGAGGTGTTACTCTCAGAGTCTGAGACACTAATAGCAGTGTTTCTGCTAAATGAGCGAATGCTCAGTGTAGGATACTCTATGCTCAGTGTGAACATCATAGAATTATGCAAAAACGCGTTTTGGATTGTTTAGTCCATTGTATCCCCTAAAAAAAAACTCGCTCGTTAGTTCTTGACAATTACAAACCATGGACACGTTAGTCCATCCGTTGATGTCGGTTAGGAAAGCTCCGTTAATTTGCTGATGTGGCCCGTTAACTCATCCAACTGTCCGATTATGACGTCGTTTTGTAGCTCCAAATTCTTTTTACATCTTTTTCATCCTTTCTTCTTCCTCCATCATTTCTTTTTTCATTTCTTCTTCAAAACCCAGAAACTCAATCAAATTCTGAGACCCAAAAACCAATCCCTACCCAAGGTGGTGATGATTCTAAGGGGATTGCTACTCATTTAGTTGAAGCAACAAAGGATAAGTCATTTTTCTGCTTGAATGAGGGGAAGCACAATCACCATTGCGTAGACACAAATGTTGATTATGATAAGAAACATGCAGATTTGGAAAAATCATTTGGAGTGAAATTTCCTGGTTCGAGACTTAATTTTTGGTCTAGAAATTTGGGGATCCTTCATCACCTTCTGAGTGTTTTCGTTTCATGAATCATGATATGCATTTGGCGAAAAGTGATGTTGACAAAAATGCAATTCGTCAATGGTGGTGATAATAAAAGTGATGATAACAAAAAATGAAACACAATTCAGAGATATGGGAATTCGATCTCATTCAAAAATAAAAAAATGTTAATGTTGATCTTCTTCATCCTTTCTTCTTCCTCCATCATTTCTTTTTCCATTTCTCCCTCTAAACCCAGAAACCAATCCCTATTCAGAAGCTGTTAGAACATTATGGGTGAGGGGGTGTGATGACTGGGAGAAGAAAAAACAGAAAGAAAAGGGTAGAGAGAAAGAGAGAGAAGGGTGTGAGAAGGAGGATAAGGGTGGGAGCTTCGCTTTTTCTTTTGCAAGAGCTTTTTTTTGGTTAACGTGGGAAATGAAGTGCAGGTTGATTGGTAGATATAGAGAGAGAAAGTGAGAGGACTTCAGAAGAAGAAGATAGAGTAGAAAGCAACCCTAGAAAACTCAAAAATGAAAAATTAAAACCTTATCCCAAAAACTTGCTTTGGAATCGTGAAGGAAAATGCCTTGAAATTTCCCCCCTCTGATCATGGAAGAAATTTTGCTATGGAAGCTTAGACAGAGGTCAAGCAAGGAGGTGAGGAAATGTCGTCGTTTTCGCAAACAAGAGCCATGTTTTATTTATAAAAAAAAATCCACATAGGCTACTTAACAGACGGTTGGATAAGTTAACGGGTCATATCGGCAAACTAATAGAGCCTTTGTAACGGACGTCAACGGATGGACTAATTTGGGTACCCTAAAATTTGTCAGGGACCAAAATGAGACTTTACTCAAATTAATATATTATAGTCCGAGACTTAGTTTTTCCCCTGGGCTATGCAGTATTTCCAATTATAAAAGCATAAAAAAAAATATAACTTGTTTAGTGTGTGATTCCCAAAATAACCCTTATGTCAAATAACCGTACTCTTTCTAATTTATCATTTCTTTAGGAAGTTACCATATAGTAACATGGATCAGAAATGTTTTTTAGACAACCACATTTGACAACTATACGGGACAACCCGTATAGTTGAACAATGTAGCGCTACAGTGCTGCACTGTGCGGCACTGTAGCGCTACACTGTTCACTTTTTTTTTTTCAAATTTCGAAATTAAAAAAAATTATTAATTTGCATTTTTTTTAAGTACTATCATTTTTTTTTAAGTATGTGCAAATATCTGATTAATCAAGTACAAATATCTAGTGAATTCGGTTCATTATCTGGTTAATGGGTTTTGTTGAGAAATAAAATTTTGGTTAACTATGTGCAAATATCTGGTTAATCAGGTACAAATATCTGGTGAATTCAGTTCATTATCTGGTTAATGGGTTTTGTTGAGAAATAAAATTTGTGGTTAAGTATGTGCAAATATCTGGTTAATCAGGTACAAATATCTGGTGAATTCGGTTCATTATCTGGTTAATGGGTTTTTTGAGAAATAAAATTTTTGGTTAAGTATGTGTAAATATCTGGTTAATCGGGTACAAATATCTGGTGAATTCGGTTCATTATCTGGTTAATGGGTTTTGTTGAGAAATAATTTTTTTTAAGTATGTGCAAATATCTGGTTAATCGGGTACAAATATCTGGTTAATTCCGTTCATTATCTGGTTAATGGGTTTTTTTGAGAAATAAAATTTGTGGTTAAGTATGTGCAAATATCTGGTTAATCGGGTACAAATATCTGGTGAATTCGGTTCATTATCTGGTTAATGGGTCTTTTTGAGAAAATAAAATTTTTAATTTTAAAAAAAAATTGAAATTTGAAAGAAAAAGAAAATGCTACAGTAGCACTACAGTAGTGTTACAGTAACGAGTTGTCAAGGTGGTATTTGGGTTGTCCAAATAATAGCAGTGAACATGGATAGAGGGAAACAGCCCAATCGCTAGTGGAAGCCCATAAATGTCCGCTCACTAACAAATTGGGGTACCTATACAAGTTAGACCACTCTGGCCACCCTATAGGCTGAACCATGAACTAGCCTTTTTTTTTTTACTGAGTGAACTAGCCTTTTGTTTTTTTTCAGTGGACATGACGCAGAAGCTTAAAATTATAGCTTTCACATCAGATGTAAAAACATTTGGTTATTTACTATTATGCCACTCACATCACAACGTGATTCCGGGGAAATGATGCCGAAAAAGAAAAATTCAGTTCAAGCAATTCCAAGATATATGCACTCCATTTCAAAACACAACTAAGGCTACTAGCTCATGTAATGTAAAGAATATATCAATCTCTAAACAATACTTAACATTTATCAACTATAAAATGTCGTACCTAATAGATATGCCTACTTAAAATGTTCTAATGATGTCACATTCACTCCATTGGCCAAGTTAAGTCTTTATTTGAAATAGATGACAACTGCATTGAAGAATAGTAACATGGGAGCATGTGGTAAGTCGTAATATAACTTTCCAATGTACCCATTGCTTCTGAATATTTGTGACATCAAACATTGACTGGGGTTAAAAAAAATCAAATATTGTCACTACAAGGTACACCAAATGTCAACCCCCTCTTGACACAGTCTTGTTAGTTGCACAAAAGTTAACTACTAAGATTCTCACAGGTAGAAGGTTGTAATAGGTACAAGAATCTGACAGTTAAAATACATCAAACCGGATTTGCCTCTTCTAAAGTAAGCAAAAGTATAAGGTGATAAAGTAAGAATGTATCTACCATTGATTAGATAAAGTGAGTTGAGATCTCAATGCTCTTTAACTAATACGGGTGGATAATACACCCTCACTTTCTCACTTTCGCACTAGATACATTTGCTCACTTTAGAGGAGCTTCATCCCATCAACCCATAGTCTAACATATTAACATAAACCATATCATAAAGGTAAGGATATATTTGTCAAAACTCAAAAGTAAGCTACTCTCTTCCCGAACTCAAACTACAAAATTCAGTATTCTAGCTAGTCTATACAATGATAAGAATGTATGAATTCAGCCCTCATTCTTGAAATACCAAAAGGAAGTACTAGTTTAGCAGAGCATAGGTGCTCCCAATTCAGTATCAGGGATCATTCTAAACTGGAATCTGGAAAGCTGCAGAGGAATGTTAGATAGCACTGACCCATATCTCTGCAAGCAGGTGATACACAAATGTCATAAACACAAAATTTTAACATTATAAAATATCTTGATTGACAAGCATAGTTTAGCAAATAAGTTTCAAATTTAATGTCATGATCCATCCTAAGATAAATTTTTAAGAAGACCCCAAAAACAAAAACAACATTGGAGATTAGTCCAACCATCTTCTAAATCAAACTCGCATTAAAGGATTCAATGATAAAGAAACTATTTTTTTAGAATTTTGATTTGGGCCTAACTCAATACACACACCTCACGACCAATGATAGGCTCTGATACCATCAATGAATTTGAATCTGAACCTAACTCAACCCCAAATACTAGGTCATAAGGTGAGGGTTGCCCTTCACTTCAGGTCATATCACTATCCAATGTCGGACTCTCGAGACATTTTTGTTCTCCATGGGTAAACAAGTCAATTTTCAACAGAGTAATGGGAAAGCAGAATCAACGAATCATACATAATTACCATACCTGAATATGGTCATAGAGTTCAAACAATGGAACGGCAAGAAGTTTCATGTTTTTGGGTATAGCAAAGTACTCCCTCTCAGATAAATGAACAAGAAAAACCTTTCTGCACTCCTGCATAAATTATAATCATGGACTGAGAAAACCAGGAACACAAGATATTCAATGACAGATTCTTGGCAAATTACCTTTGGTTTTGTTATGTGAGGAGGGCAGTAAGGATACATATAGATTTCAAAGTTTGGCCTCCACCAGACACCAACACACTCGCCTATCTGCAACATGACTCCACAGATAAGTGCCACAAATTATGTTAAGAATTTGTTACAAGCCTACATAACTTGGAGAGAACATGAGCATCACCCATGTCAAAGTTATTTATCACATCACTTGTTATACTAGTTGAGATTTGAGAATATTACATCACAACCATTGTGTATGGAGCCCAAAAGATATTTACTCAGTTTTACTTGATTGATTGTTCCATAAGATAGAAATCCTAGTCTAATATATAACCTTTTAATTATTCTACCACCAGTTACACTATTGCAAGCCCTTGCCTAATTTAACTTGTTCTTCCAAGTCCATACATCTAAAGAGTAAGTAATAATATTAATACCTGCCAGTCAGGTACAATATCTGGTGAATCAGCACCAAGCAGGTTAGTCAACTTTCTCTTCAAGCCCTCAATTTCTGCTCACAATGTCAAATATCAAAGAAATCCTTTCAGATCATATCATATTTAGAAAAAAGGAATAGTAAGATCTTACCATTCTCTCCTGGCCTGAGACGCCCACCTGGAGGTTTAGAGTATGTGTCACCAATTTTCAGAACAAGTACATGAGGATGATTGTGTTCTTCTACCTGAAAAATCAAAACATATTACAGAGAACATTCTTGGGGTGTGGCAGAATTGCATGCACTTCTTGTTCCAGAAACTACACATACCTCCTGTCCATATATTGAAATACAATGCTAAGTAGATACCTGGATGGATTTATCAGCTTACCTTATTATACACTTCACCTTTAGAGACAATGTTAGTTACCTTATGAAATTTACTAAAGTGAAGATGCATTACCATCCTAATGTTCACAGAGTGTAGATTCAAACTTAACATAAGCTCATTTGTTATAAAAGATGAGTATTTTTTTTTTTTGAAAAAATATACGCTCTATAACTGATATTTTAAAACAACGTGGAGGAAGGAACTCATTGCTATAATAAAAACTAAAGGTAAGTGAGATCTATTGTAATTTAATTGTTTAAATGGTACAATAAGATAGATAAAGAAAGCAACTAAAGTATCACAACCATGACATTAAGTTAGTAGAAATTGAATTTGTTTTGAAGCTAATAACAAATTACAAACAAATACTCAACAATGGCTACTAATTGTAAACATAAATAACAACGAGTCAATATTTATACTTTATCTGGTTGGGGTGAAAATGGGAGAAAAGAAAATGGAGTAAGAGAAAATAGAACGATTTCATATTTTTTTTTTTTTTTGTCTGGTTGTAGAAAGAAAATAGAGAGAGAGAGACTAAAATTTATATATCATTGATAAAATGTTTTGAAATGTCAAATTTATCTATCATCTACCAACAGCCCCCTCATTTTCTTTCCACTTTCTTTCATGAACAAGCCTTAAATTTCATTCTTTTTCTCATCACTTTCTTTCTACCCACATCCTTTCTCTCTATCTTCTCTCTTATCATTTTCTTTCTCAAAGCAAATGAAGCATTAATGAAAACCAATTAGTAGAATGCTAGAAATAAATTGCAAAATGAAATATAAAGAAATAAATGAAGCACTGAACATACTACTAAAATGCCTTCCACGGTTCTCTTCATCATTCCATCTTTCATATAGCTGAAGGCAACAAGCAAAGACAGAACAAGCAAAATGAATTGAAAACATTGATTAAAAAAGAGAACTTTGTGAGTTAATTGAAATGGGTATGGAAAAAGATACAAACTTGAGTTTCATACGATCGAGACGTTCATTGATGCAAGTGTCCTTCCACGTCTTGGCCTCCTTGGTGCCGTAGGTGTAGCGAGAAATTGGGTATATGTCCACTACCCGAGATGTCGACATTGAGCTTCAACACAAAGAAGAAAGGAGTTGGAACTTGACACTTTAGTTTGGTTTCTTGGTGAGAAAACAGAAGCAAAGAAAATTGGAGGGAAAAATAACGGTTTTGTAGTTTGCTTTCCTTTGGCGGTTGAAATAAATAGAGAAAAAAAGAAAGCAAGCATTTTGTACCACCAGATAGATAATTAGTAAAAGTTCCAAGTTTTATTTATATGTCAAATAATTGTAATATGGCATTAATATCAGTAATAATCTTATAAGGTACAATAAAAAAGGTAAACAATGGATTTTAGTTTATAAAATATTGGCAAAATTACACTTTTAGTCCCTTATGTTATTTGTTTTGTTCAAATTGGTCCCTTAAGTTTTTTTTGTGACAAACTAGACTCGTAACTTAGGTTCGAGTGACAAATTGGTCCCTTAAGTTTTTTTTTGACAAATTAGACCCTTAAGTTATGTTCGGGTGACAAATTGATCCTTTAAGACAATAAAAATAATAAATGAAGGATCTAATTTATTGGTACCTTTGACAAATTAAGGGATTAATTTGTCACCCGAACATAACTTAAGGGTCTAGTTTGTCAAAAAAAACTTAAGTGACCAATTTGTCACCCGAACCTAACTTAAGGGTTTAGTTTGTCACAAAAAAAACATAAGAGACCAATTTGAACAAAACAAATAACAAGGGACCAAAAGTGCAATTTTGCCTAAAATATATTGTGAAATTTTGTGTGTATAAGTGATGATTTTAAACATATAATTTTTTAATTAAAATTCCTATTATTTTATTAAGTTTTTCTTTTAAAGTTTTAATCTCTTCATGTCAAGTTCATGCTTGTAGGTTGTATATTAGAATATACTCAACTCAACGGAGCTTTAATTCAGCTTTATAATGTATCACGTGTATACATAACATAATTTTGTTATTTTGTTATGCAAGTTGTTCTGTTATTTTCAGTTAGTCAAAAACTACTTATATACACCTTACTGTACTCAGTTCATTCTACTGATTCTGGATCTTCGTCTAGTTCCTTTCCTTCCTTTCCTCCCACAAATATTCATCCTACGGTCATCTAGTCCAAAACAATGGCTTGCTGCAATGCAGGTTGAGTACAATGCTCTTTTTCCCAACAACACTTTGACTCTTATCACTCTCCCTCCAAATAGAAAAGCTATCTGTTGCAAGTGAGTCTTCCATGTAAAGGAAAATCCCGATGGCAGCGTCAATAAATATAAGGCTCGCTTGGTTGTTAGGAGGTTTCATGATTTCATCAGCTGCCTAGGTTTGATTTTACTGAAACTTTATTCTCACCAATGATCAAACCATGGTGATTCTCACATTGGCCATCACTTGGTTGTGATAATTGATGTGATGACCACAGGAATGTGGTTGTTTCTATTCTGGAATTTGTTTTAAGAGATTACAAAGAAGAAAGACAAGTTGGAGTCTAAAGAGAAGAAAGAAGAGCAAGAATATTGCTTCTGAATGTTTGTGACATGAAACATTGAGTGGGGTAAAAATATCAAATATTGTCACTATAAGCTACATCAAATGTCAAACCCCTCTTACCACTGTCTTCTAAGTTGTACAAAAGTTAACTACTAGGACTCATCTGTAACCGGTACAAGAATCTAATTAACCTATAGTCCAACATATTAATATGAACAAACCATGTCATGAAGGTAAGGCTATATTTGTCAAAACTCAAAAGTAGGCTACACTCTTCCCAAATTCAAACTTCAAAATTCAGTTTTCTAGCTAGTCGATACAATGATAAGAATGTATGAATTCAGCCCTCATTCTTGAAATACCAAAAGGAAGTACTAGTTTAGCAGCATGGATGCTTCCAATTCAGTACCAGTGATCGTTCTAAACTTGAATCTGGAAAGCTGCAGAGGAATGTTAGATATCACTGTCCCATATCTCTGCAACCAGGTGATACACAAATGTTATAAAGACAAAATTTTACATTAATAAATATCTTGATTGACAAGCATAGTTGAGCAAATAAGTTTCAAAATTAATGTCATGATACATCATAAGATAAACTTTCAAGAAGACCCCAGAAACAAAAACAACATTTGAGATTAGTCCAACCATCTTCTAAATCAAACTCGCCCAATGATAGGCCGTGATAGCATCTTAAAATTTGGATTTGAGCCTAACTCAAACCTAAAAGCTAGCTCGTAAGGTGAGGGTTGCCCTCCACTTATAATCACTATTCAAGCCATATCACAATCCAATGTGGGACTCGCAATACATTTTTATTCTCCACGGGTAAACAAGTCAATTTCCAACAGAGTAATGGGAAAGAAGAATCAACAAATCATACATAATTACCATACCTTAGTATGGTCAAAAAGTTCAAACAATGGAACCGCGAGAAGTTTCATGTTTTTGGGTATAGCAAAGTACTCCCTCTCAGATAAATGAACAAGGAAAAGCTTTCTGCACTCCTGCATAGATTACTGACATACTTATAATCATGGATTGAGAAAACCAGGAACACAAGATATTCAATGACATATTCTTGGCAAATTACCTTTGGTTTTGTTATGTGAGGAGGGCAGTATGGATATATATAGGTTTCAAAGTTTGGCCTCCACCAGACTCCCAGACACTCCCCTATCTGCAACAGGACTCCACAGATAAGTGCAGATGATCAACAGAAATTATGTTAAAAATTTGTTATAAGAACCTACATAACTTGGAGAGAACATGAGCATCATATGTCAATGTTATTCATCACATCACTTGTTATACTAGTTGAGATTTGAGAATATTACATCACAACCATTGGGTATGGAATCCAAAAGATTACTCCGTTTACTTGATTGATTGTTCCATAAGATAGAAATCCTAGACTAATATATAACCTTTTAAATATTCTACCACCAGTTTCCCTATTGCAAGCCCTTGCCTAGTTTAACTTGTCTCTTCCAAGTCCATACACCTAAAGAGTAAGAGTCCGTTTGTTTTAGATTTTGATAGATTTGATTTTGAAAAAATCAAGATTAAAAAAATTGATTTGTGTTTGGTAATAATATTTTAAAAGTGAGTTTAGAAGAATTAATTTTGTTTAGATGATAAAGTAATATCACTTTTGAGGTGTAAATATGTAGAATTTTGTGGGTCCTACATCTAGAATCAATTATTCTCAACAGAAAAGCTAGAAATTTTTGCTTCCATTAAAATCAATTCTACTCACCCAGGAATCAATTATTTTGGACTGGATTTTGCACCCAATAGTTATTGTAGCAAGTGGGGTTTGGGAGTCAAACTGCTCGGCAAACCAAACGGGCACTAAGTAATAATACCTGCCAGTCAGGTACAATATCCGGTGAATCAGCACCAAGCATGTTAGTTAACTTTCTCTTCAAGCCCTCAATTTCTGCACAAAGGTAAAACAGTAGATTAGGATAACAAACATCTCCTTTCAGATCATATCATATAAAGAATAAGTAATAGTAAGATCTTACCATTCTCTCCTGGCCTGAGACGCCCACCTGGAAGTTTAGAATATGTGCCTCCAACTTTCAGAAGAAGTACATGAGGATGATTGTGTTTTTCTACCTGAAAAATCAAAACATATGCTGAGAACAGAGATTAACTAATGGCCATCCCCAATGTCCAATGAAATATTTTTTTATAGGAAAAATATATCATTGATTAGTTACAGAGACCATTCTTGGGGTGTGGCAGAATTGCATGCACTTCTTGCTTCAGAAACTACACATACCTCCTGTCCATAAATTGAAATACAATGCTAAGTAGATACCTGGATAGAATCATCAACTTACCTTATTATACACTTCACCTTTAGAAATAATGTTAGCTAGTTACCTTATGAAATTTACTAAAGTGAAGATGCATTACCATCCTAATGTTCACAGAGTGTAGATTCAAACTTAACATAAGCTCATTTGTTATAAAATATGAGTATTTTTTTGAAAAATATACGCTCTATAACTGATATTTTAAAACAACATGGAGGAAGGAATTCATTGCAATACTAAAACATAAAAGTAAGTGAGATCTAATGGACTCTAATTGTTTAAATGGTACAATGAAATAGAGAAAGCAACTAAGGTATAACAACCATGACCTTGAGTTAGTAGAATTTGAATTTGTTTTGACAACAAATTACAAAAAAATACTTGACAATGGCTACTAATTGTAAACATAAAATAACAACTTTGTCAATATTTATACTTTATTTGGTTTGTGTGAAAATGGGAGAAAAGAATATGGAAGAAGAGAAAATAGAATGATTTTATAGTGTTTTTTTTTTTTTTTTTTGTCTGGTTGTGTAAAGAAAGAGAGAAACTGGAATTTATATATCATTGATAAAAAACTCATCTTATTTCTTTCATGAACAAGCCTTAAATTTCATTATTTTTCTCATCACTTTCTTTCTACCCACATCCTTTCTCTCTGTCTTCTCTCTTATCATTTTCTTTCTCAAAGCAAATGAAGCATTAATGAAAACCAATTAGCAGAATGCTAGAAATAAATTGCAAAATGAAATATAAAGAAATAAATGAAGCACTGAACATACTACTAAAATGCCTTCCACGGTTCTCCTCAATATTCCATCTTTCATATAGCTGAAGGCAACAAGCAAAGACAGAACAAGCAAAATGAACTGAAAACATTGAATAAAAAAGAGAACTTTGTGAGTTTATTGAAATGGGTATGGAAAAAGATACAAACTTGAGTTTCATACGATGGAGACGTTCATTGATGCAAGTGTCCTTCCACGTCTTGGCCTCCTTGGTGCCGTAGGTGTAGCGAGAAATTGGGTATATGTCCACTACCCGAGATGTCGACATTGAGCTTCAACACAAAGAAGAAAGGAGTTGGAACTTGACACTTTGGTTTGGTTTCTTGGTGAGGAAACAGAAGCAAAGAAAATTGGAGGGAAAAGGAACGGTTTTGTACTTTTCTTTTCTTTGGTGGTTGAAAGAAACAAAGCATTTTGTACCACCAGATAATTATTAATTAGTAAAAGTTTTATTTATATGTGAAATAATTGTTAGTATAAATTCTACTTATGAAATTATTGAAAATATGGTTAACAAATAATTTGCCTTTTTCTTTTTCATGACTATTTGTTGTATATATGGCATTAAAATCAATAATAATCTTATAAGGTACAATAAACAAAGATAAACAATTGATTTTAGTGTATAAAATATATCGTGAAACTTTATGAGTGATGATTTTAAAGATATAATTTGTTAATGGTTTAAATAAGTTTTTGGTCCCTATAACATACACCAATTTTGGTTTTAGTCCCTGCAAAATTTTTTCTTAGGATTTCGTCCATATACTTTCAAAATTTTTGGAAATAGTCCCTACCGTCATCTCTCTCCGTTAACTGCTGACGTGGCAAACGGAATGTCACGTCAGCAGGGACCATTTCCAAAATTTTTGAAAATACAGGGACGAAATCCTAAGACAAAGTTTACAGGGACCAAAACCAAAATTTGTGAACTTTGCAGGGACCAAAAACTTATTTAAAAAAAAAAATTTATTTTCTAGCTAAACTTCAGAGCAAGTCATATAGGGACAGGAAACTTCCCAGATGAAGGGATTTGTCAAATTGTCAATTCAAAAAGTGGTTTGGATTGGTTTTTACTAAGAGATCCAAAATTCGATCCAATCCAATATAAAAAAAAGCTGTTTTTTCGGTTTGGTTTTTCGGTTCGATTTTTACTGTTTGAATCGGTTTGGATCGGTTGATGAACACCCCTATTTTCTCTATATATTCTAGCCAAATTTTACCAAGGTTAAAATTATCAAAGTCCTTAATCTAGTATGATTTTTAGTACTCAAGGGTATCGAGGTAATATTCTTTTCCTGTCCAACTTGCTATGAAATTTGGCAAGAAAATAGAAACAAAATCATACATTATGGACCACATGGTTAAAATTTCTAAATTCCTTCATTTTGTTAGATATCTAGGATTCACGGTACCGATGTAATTTCTTATTCATGTCCGACTTGCTCCAAAATTTGGTCCCTGCAAAGTCCACAAATTTTGGTTTTAGTCCCTGTAAATTTTGTCTTAGGATTTCGTCCCTGTATTTTAAAAAAATTTGAAAATGGTCCCTGCTGACGTGGCATTCTGTTTGCCACGTCAGCAGTTAACGGAGAGAGATGACGGTAAGGACTATTTCCAAAATTTTTAAAAGTATAGGGACGAAATCCTAAGGAAAAATTTTGCAGGGACTAAAACCAAAATTGCTATATTTTGCAGGGACCAAAAACTTATTTAAACTTTTGTTAATTTAAATTCCTATTATTTTTTAAAGTTCTCGATCTTTTAAACTGTTCATCTCTTCATGTTCATGTCATGTTCAACTTGTAGGTTGTATATTTAGCAGACCTTCGGTTTAGCTGTATAAGTTATGTACCACATGTATACATACCAGAATTTTGTTGTTCTGTTTGTTCAGTTAGTCATAAGCTACTACATATATATACCTTATTGTACTCTAATTATTCTACTCATCATGAATCTCTGACTAACCCTTCCTCTAGTTCCACTCCTTTAAGCCTCAGGCTTTCCTTGCTCATGTCGAGCCTTCAACAACAAAACAGGCCTTGTCCAACCCACAATGACTTATTGCAATGCAGGCTGAATACAAATGCTCTTTCAGCCAATAACACTTGGATTCTTGTCATTCTTCCTCCAAATATAAAAAAGCTATTGGTTGCAAGTGGGTTTTCCATGTATAGGAAAATCTTGATGGCAGCATTAATAAATATAAGGCTTGCTTGGTTGTTAAAGGGTATCATTAGCTGCTTGGGTTTGCTTTCACTGAGACTTTCTCACCAGTTATCAAACTAGTGACTATTCGAGTAATTCTCACACTGGCTCTCACTTTTCAGTGGGTCATCCAACAAATTGACATCAATAATGTCTTTTTAAATAGTTTCCTCCTTGAAGAAATACATGGTTCAACCTCTAGGCTTTGAAACTTTTAATAAGGATATTGTATGCAAATTGAATCATGCTCTCTATGAAACAAGCTCCTCGGGCCTGGTATGAACGCAGAACGCTTAACAACAACTCTATTACGGTTTGGTTTTGTTTCAATTCGTCATGATCCATCTCTCTTCATCTACACTAGTGGAAGCACTTGCCTTTATGTATTGATCTATGTTGAAGATATTATCACAGGCTCCTCCTCTACCCATATTACTGATTTGATCAGCAAGTTGAATGCCAAATTTGATCTCAAACAACTTGGGGAACTTGATTACTTTCTTGGCATTGAGGTTAAGCATCTCTCTATTGGCACTTTGTTGACTCAATCTAAGTATATTTGAGAGCTCCTCTCTCGGGCCAATATGGCAGATGCCAAGGGAATCTCCTCACCTATGGTTTCCAGTTGTAAAGTTAGTAAGTTTGGCATTTATTTAGTTTCAGGTCCTCATCTATATTGTTTCATTGTGGTGGCACTCTTTGTCGTTCCTAATCTAGTTTCATGATCTTCCAAGAAGCAATCTCTTGTTGCTCGTTCCAGCACTAAAGCTGAATATCACAATATGGCCAATGCCACTGCTGAGATACTCAGAATTTTGTCTCTCTTGACTGAACTCGGGATCCCTTTTCTCACACCTCAGATCTATTGTGACAATCTCAATGTTGTTTCACTATCTCACAACCCAGTCCTGCATTCTCGTACCAAATCCAAGACCTTGCTTGTTCAACATGTTTCTGCATGATTCCCTCACTAGACCATTGGCCTCTCCTCAATTTTGTGAGCTTCAAACCATACTCAAAGTGCATGCCTTCCAGCAGCCACCTTAATTTTGCAAGGTGGCTATTAGAATGCACTCATCAGCATTCAGAGCTATAGCTTTGCTATATAATAACTATGTACCACGTGTATACATAACAAAATTATGTTATTCTGTTATGCAAGTTATTATTCTGTTATGTTTAGTTAGTCAGAAGCCATTGCATATACCTTATCATACTTGGTTCAGACTAGTGATTCAATTCAATTTCATCAAACTCACATCTCTCTTTCTCACCTCTTCTAGGTTCTCTAAGAAGACTCGGTCATTTACATTGTAAGTGTAAAATTAGAAAATATATAAAATAAAATAAAAAACTAAGTATCACTTTCTTTTCAAAATTTATTGCTTCAATAATGATTGAATAGCAACCTAAATTTTAGATATGCAAAAGCTCAACGTACATGCAACTTATCCTAATCCACAAGTTGATATTCCAAGTTCCAACATAGATTATGGTCACTTCAGTATTTTGGTTATGGTTGATAGATTTTCAAAGGCGCTGCATATTTTGGCATGCTCACATCACACTTTACAATAGGGCTATTTCACGAATCAGTTTAGTTCAAATTTGGTGAAGAAAAATAAAATTATATTACACTAACAAGAGCCTGCTTCTATATTACACATACAAACACTGCTGTTCAATGGATTTCATTTCTAATACTTGCTAAGAACAATCTCAACTCCTTTGCTTTCTCCTTGTGTTCAGGTGACATGTCATATTCTGAGTCACTCAAATTAATCAAATCAATATGTTGGTCACTTGATTGTTGACATTTTGAGGAAGCATGGGATTTCTTAGGTGGGGAAGGGCTCAGAAGATCTATGACCTCATTTTGATCTATACTGGAAAAAGCCTTACTGCTACATATGTTACTGATAGTCTGATTCCAACCTGTGTGTTCTACATCATGTGATTGATGCAACAAATCTGTGGTATCAAGATTAACTTCAGCCATAGCACTAGTAGCTCCTAATATCCTTCCTGAAGAATCAGAGGCATTGTGGTTGGCTCCCAAATTGATATCCAGCAATAAATTCTGAAGTTTTGTATCAAGCTCAGACACAGATGATGTAGTTTCATTTTTCTTTGGTCTTCTTTTCTGAATATTTTGTTTCTTGACTTTCTTCCCTTGAGCCTTTTTCTCCTCAAACTCCAAAATCTTTTCGGGACAAGCACTGTAGATTATTAATTTATATGTACTGTTAGTAGTCAATCAATTATATATTGTTACTTTGACTCACGATAATCATTTCAAGAGTCACACGTGATAGTGTATGATTGTTGATGATATAAATATTTTTACACCGACAATACATTAATATTAAACTTAAGTAATAAAACCTATTGAATATACTCCCTCTGGACTTAATTATAAGCAAAAAAGTGTCTATATTTTTTGGACTCAAACATAAGTAAAATCCAACCAACTCAACTCTATTTAATGTTAGTATTCCAAAAATCAAGAAAATTAACCAATCTAACCAATTCTCTTTTTACTTTTCCAAGAGAATTGCACACTCCCGAGACAATTAAAGGGTAGTGTTTAGTAATTATAACTCATTTTTTCACATAAATTAAGACTATTAATCTAACCTCCTTAATAAATGTGAAATTAGTTAATTTTGCTTATAATTGAGTCCGGAGGGAGTACGAGGAAGAAGCATTACTTATAGACATTTCTAAACATATAACTATAATAATTTCTATATTTCTATATAAAGATATGTTAATAATGTAGATATGAGAAAAAAAGAGAGGTTTTCGACAGGAAAAAAATCTCCCATTGAATGACAAGTGGAAATTAGCGGCAGTTCTTTTAAGTAATAGTAAATAGTAATAGATGCAATAAATTTTTAGGGGGCTTATCCAATTCCTTCGAAAATTTTGATTAACAGGAAAGTGTTATTATTCTTATGTAGATATTAGGTGGCACTACAAAGACAAGTTACAAACCTCCATCCTAACCAACACTCCTATAAGAAAGGCACTCTACTTAGCAACAAGTTATCTTATCCAGTCCCATTGCCTTTGAGTTGTTTAAAGAGAGATTTTGCATAGATGCATCAACGAGGCAAACTAATTTACAGCCCAAGTTGTATGCAAAAATTAGCAAGAATAGATTTGAGAATCCGACGAATTACATTACCTTGCAGAGATTAAGGGAATAAAGCAAGTTCATCAATTACATTACCATTGTAAAAGATCTGCAGGCACTATTGAAGTTTCAAGTCCATCCATTTCTTCCCAAGAAACTTCATAGCACTCTCTCCCTTGAACTCTTCGGTTCTTGATGATTTCTGACACAGGACACTTCACAGGTATCTGTAACATATAATATATTATACATGATATAAGACAGATATGCACCCTGGTTCAAAAATAAGGAGCCCGGATACACAACTCATGTTCACGAATATGATAATACTAAAGGTATTACTAAAAATGTGAAAATGTGTGAATTACAGATTTACCCCAGTTTATAGATGATATATGTACTGTGTTGGAAGGTTATGACTGCAAATCAATATCATAGAGCTAGTACCTGATGTAAAGGAGGGTTCAGTCCAAGTTCAGATGAGGTTAACCGCAAATTGGCAAATCGTCTTAAATCTCTTTCAGCAATACTTGGAAGGATATAGCCATCTATTTCATGAAATGCCAATCAGAATAACATAACTTCCAAAATTCCATCACAGATATAACGCAGCTCAAATTAATATTTCATGCTTCTATAAACTCTTAGAATAGGATTAAATGTAAACTTCACAGTTCATCATGTGAACAATTTATTCTTTACTACGTACTAACAGTTGTGAACAATTTATTCTTTACCACGTACTAACAGTTGTGAACCCGGGCACCCCGAAACCAAAATACAATAAGATAATTAAGGCAGAGTATGTCAAAGTTGATGAAGAACCTGTTCTCTCTGAAGGCCACTCAAATAATTCAGCGCATAACTGCTGGAGTTCAATACGTTGAAACGGATACTGAGTAAGAGCCCTACAGGGAAGAGTCAAATTTTAAGTAACTGACAACAATACTGTTCAATTTATGATCTGGATCTAATTTGTCAGACTACACCATATATGAATTTTCAATTACAAATCTCAGAAGCTTAATTAAATGTCAGCTAAATGATTGATATCTGTAAGTGCTTCAAATGAACTTCATTTCAGTTTTCAAAGGTTCTAATTAAAGATTATATCCAATCAGTACTAAGAACTATAGCAGATAGACTAAGTTTTATGTATGGAAGATATTGCAATATAGTATGACAAACATTAAAACCATTGAAACTAAAAGTTGTTACTCACCTTGATATTGATATTATTTTATGGTACACCATGCAGCAAAAGAATCAGAAACAATGAAATAAAGATAAGCCTACCTCTGAACAGTAACCGAATCTGCTGGGTGGCATTTTGGCTTCATATAAGCATTAATCACTTGCAAAATGATATCATCCTTCTGTAAATTGTTCTGACCTCCTGCATACATTCCATTGATTGGTTTAGAATTAGATTTTATATTGGGCCCAACTCTAACATCTCATTGCTTTACAATTTACATCGATAAGCTCAACTAGTGTTAGTTAAGTTCATATTATATTTTCAGACCTAGGGATATTTTACTAATGTTATAAGGGAATTAAAGTCAAGTATTTTAATTGTGTACAATACTCAATGTATGGGTATTAGTTTTGTGGGGTTTCCCTAATGTTATTGTTGTTTTTTCGGCTTGAATTTATGTTATAAAAGGCTGGTAATTTGACTTTAACCTTAACTTGGGGACTATTTGGTTCCCGAGTTTAACTAGTCCTATGCAAGTGATTTAACCAGAAAACTAGGCAGTGAATGGAGAAATTATTTTCAGGGAAAACCCTAGTTCATAAATTATTTTCTTTTTATTTCATCTTCTGCCGTAATTTTTCTAATATCACCAACAACCTTACTCTGATTTCCATGGTGAAAAGGCACAAAACATTCGCCCAATATGCCTAGTTATTCCATGACTGAAGTCTCTATAAACCCCTATCAAACCCCAAAATTGTACCCTAACAGCCCCTTTAATCCCGATTCGTTTCCTTGCAAATTAGCCTTGTCCCTGCATATCCCATATTAGCAATTAATCCCCATAATTCTCTATAGGAACCCTAATTGTGATCTGTTGAATCTTATGCCTTTGCTGTCCTGCATCCCATGTCTAATATCACAATTTATAAGGAAAAACATATCAATAATGAATCAAACTAATCAAATATATATTTATTCATGTTTCCTACTTGAAGTGATACAAATTTACAAATCTTAGTACAAAAACACACCCAACATATCAGAATTCAAAAACCCACTTTTCTGTCAAAATATTATGCACGTTGTAATACAACTTCGGACACTTCACTAGTGCATAATGCTGGAACTCGAGGTTTACATCGTATGATTAACATGCAAATAGAATACTGATATATTTGTTCACAAAAATCTTTAAAAACAAATTAAAATAGCTCTCCTTTGTCAAAATATTATATATTATATATGATGTAATACACTTTAGACACTTAATTAGTCTCCATTTCTCCCGAATTTGAAGTTTACATATCATACAATTTTGTTACAGCAAAATGATTACTAATAAGTTTATAGAAAAAAATTTAAAATTCTTGACAGAAGTACCAGTTGTATAACATTAAGCTAATGAATTAGAATGCAATATAGAAGGTATACCTTTTCTTTTTTTCACCCATCCAAGTCCTTCAGAAGCAAATTTTTTAAGAATAAATTTGTCTCCAATTGATTTAACTATCTGACAAGCCGTTTCCTACAACAATGGAAAAAATCTTGCTTATATTTGCATCGATATGACATGTAATCTCCAGCTCTGCTAAGCAACAAGGGGTGAAAATGAAAAGCCAAAAAGGTAATATGACAATGAAAGATAGGATTTAGGACTTACTGGACCCAGACCATGAACTCCTTGATAATAGTCGCTGCCTAGAAGTAAGGAGAGAGCAATCTGAAGATCACAAGTTACCCAGTCACTGATATTTTTTCACCAGGACAAGAACCCAATACCCTTGAGTTGAAACATGTACAAGATTGGAACTTTGACTTAATAAGATGAAAGTGCCACTAATTTCATTACAAGACCTTCGAAGCATAAAATAAAAAATAAAATATTCACAGGCGTGCATGCTCATTTATATATTCAACACAAGACCAATTCCGATACAAACAATGAATCAAAGCTTCCATTCCTTAAAACACGCTTAAGAGGGAAAAGCTGAAAATGAGTACTTTGCTGTAACCAAACCATGCACAACGCACTTTACAGGCCAACTTCAGTTTTGACAGACTTTTCAATTTGGCTTCCCATTATTAGAGATATAGTTAGCTTGTAGGCTTATAGTTTGTCAGTTACTAAATTGTAATGGTTAGCACAGCTGTCACAGCTTGCATAACAAAATCAGTTAGGCCGTTAGGATCTGTTGTACTCAGTTGTTCAAGCTATAGCCTGTATAAATACAGTGCCAATTGTAAACTTCAATTCAATCAATAAAATTACAATTCTCAGTTCTTATTTCTACTCTTAGTTTCTCTCTGTAATTGGTTTCTATGATGGTATCAGAGCATTCTCGATCCATCCATGGCTTCCGTGGCAAACCCTAACCTTTCTCAAGCTCCCTTTTCGCATTCTATTTCCATCAAACTTGATGAGAAAAATTTCAGACAATGGAAACAACAGATCGAAGGCATTGTTCGTGGTGACAAACTTGATCGTTTCGTTACGCGCCCTAGAATTCCTCTTCGTTTCGTCACTGATGCAGATCGAGATGCTGATCGCGTGAATCCTCTTTACACTGAGTGGGAGCAGCAAGTCTCATCGCGACATGGTTGCTTTCCTCCATTTCCGATTCTCTTCTCTCTCGAGTGGTGGAATGCACCTTTTCATGGCAGATCTGGGATGAGATTCACAAGTATTTTCATAATCTTTTGGGTACTCGAGCTCGACAACTTAGATGGGAGCTGCGATCTCTAACTAAGGGCGATCGCAAGGTCGAAGAATTTATGCTTAAGGTTAGAGCAATTTCTGATTCGCTTCTCTCTCTTGGAGATCCTATTCCCCATCGGAACCTACTCGAAGTGACATTGGAAGCACTTCCTGAAGAATATGACTCGATCGTCGCAGCTGTGAACAGTAGAACCGAACTTTGCTCTCTCGATGAACTCGAGTCACTCCTTCTAGTTCATGAAGCGAGTCTTGAAAAACAGAGAGAAACTAAGAGTAGAAATAAGAACTGAGAATTGTAATTTTATTGATTGAATTGAAGTTTACAATTGGCACTGTATTTATACAGGCTATAGCTTGAACAACTGACTACAACAAATCCTAACGGCCTAACTGATTTTGTTATGCAAGCTGTGACAACTGTGCTAACCATTACAATTTAGTAACTGACTAACTATAAGCCTACAAGCTAACTATATCTCTAATATTCCCCCTTCAAACTTAGGGTGGGTGATTGAGTGTCACCTTATCAAACATCCTGAGTTTGTCACGCAGCAAGCTGAACCTGGTTGCAGACAGAGGTTTGGTGAGGGCATCAGCCCATTGATCATAGGCTGGAACATGGGACACTATTAGGCTTTTGTTCATCACTTTTTCCCTGACAAAGAAGATGTCCAGCTCCATATGCTTGGTCCTTGAGTGCAACACTGGGTTATGGGTTAAGGCCACTGCACTAAGGTTGTCACACAGCACCTTAGGTGTTTGAAAACTAACTTTCAGTTCAGAGAGCAGTGACTGAACCCATAAAAGCTCTGCTGTCAGGTTAGCTAGACTACGATATTCGGCTTCTGCACTGGAGCGAGCTACCAAAGTCTGTTTCTTTGACCACCAAGCAATCAAGTTTGGTCCTAAATAGACACAAGCACCAGAAGTGGACCTTCGGTCATCAGGATCTGATGCCCAGTCCGCATCACAGAAACCAGGGAGCTGCAGGGGCCTGTGTAGAGGGGCTGGCTGAATGAGTAAACCATGATTCATGGTACCTTTGAGGTACCTAAGGATCCTTTTAACTGCCTTTCAGTGTTCCTCAAGCGGTTGGGAGAGGAATTGACAAACTTTGTTGACTGAAAATGATATTTCAGGCCTTGTCAAGGTTGCATATTGCAAAGCCCCGACAATGGACCTGTATAAAGATGGGTCTTCAACATAGTTAGAACCTTCCTTTGTTAATTTGGCATTAGTCACCATAGGTGTAGCTATAGGTATGGCTGATTCCATGTGAACTTTTGCTAGGAGATCCCTTATATATTTGGACTGGGATAAAAGAAGTGAGCCATTTGGAAGGTGAGAAACCTCAATGCCAAGGAAATAATCAAGGGAACCCAATTGCTTAAGAGCAAATTCAGAGTGTAGTTGGTCAATGAGGGTTTGAATGTGATGAAGTGAGTTTCCGGTGACAATGATGTCATCCACATACACAAGGAGCATGATATGCACATTCTGTTTTTGGAAAAGGAACAGAGAGGGGTCACACCTGCTGGAGGTAAAACCACACTTGAGGAGGGCTTGTTTGAGACGATCAAACCAAGCCCGGGGTGCTTGTTTGAGCCCATACATGAACTGGAAAGTTAAAACTAGCCTACCATTCATGGATCTAACTTTCTCTTTTGGGTTTTAAAATGCATAAATCTAACTAAACAACACACTGAACAATGAAAGATCATGTATAAAAAACCCCAAAAATAGAGAAAGATTAAAAGAAAGCAAACATTATGATTATTATGTATGTTGAAAAGTCAACCAGAAATTTACCAACGAGTCTCTTCCAAATCCAAGTTTTCTTTCGATGTCTTCCATCTCATAACATACAACATATCCACCGTCTCCTAACTCAGTAATAAACAATTCCTTGTAAGTCATATGTTTGGATATAATTAATAAAACATAAAACAAATCTACTAATAATTAAAAAGTTCATTTACTCACCGAGGCAGATATCCCTATACACCGTCCTTGCACCAAAAAGGAATATATCTGAATCTGAACTGAAACATCCATCCTACCACAATTATTAACAATGAATGGCAACAATGATGATAGGTTAGAAAACAGCAATAGCATCAGCATCCCATGAATATTAGAAAATTACTAAGTGGAAAACAGAAAAGAGTTAGCAGGCAGATAAGTAAACACGAACTTACGCATAATAATTCATTGTTCAACAAAGCACACTGAGCTTCAGCTTCTTCAATCCTAAATTTAGGAAAACAGCAAGATAGCATTAGTTCAAATTAATGCAGTTATTTCTTTGATATCCTGAAATGCAACATTTTGAATCGACTGTTAAAAAGAACAAAAGCAGATAACATTCATTTCTGAATATGAGTTTAGTACCTTTACCACAGACATCAAGAACATTTTGCACGTTTTTATACAAGCATACCATACAATGTTTGAGCACCTTGTGTCTTTCATAATAAATAAGTGCTTTCATATACACCACTAAATGAAATTCAAATAATTAGGCCAATTTGACAAATGTTCTGTAATCAACATGGTAACAGTAAAAAACTTTCTTCTTGATCTATTATTATTATTATTATTATTATTTTACAAATTTTACAAAAAAAAAAGATTGACAGATTTCCTTTTTTATTTAATTTTAAAAAAATATTTTCATATCTACAATTACCACACATATATTATATTATGAGAGCGTTCTTTAAAGCAAAACATCGAACCTTAAATTCAATCAATCATTACCCATTCAAAGAAGAGATCCCAAGAGCCATCCCCAAGACTTTAGCCTCTTTTATCATACAAGAAAATTCAGACCCCTGGTTTCTTCGCAATGATGTCACTTTTTGTGAGTTAGTGTCATTCTGCGATACCTGCGTTATTATTGACTAAAGTCAGCACAAAAGAAACAAAAGACATGTGTATGTGTGTGCGCGCGCAAAATATGGAAGATGTATAAAGTATATATAGATGACAAAACAAAAGAAATGGGAAAGGGCTACCAACCTCCTTTGTGATGTTTAAGCGACGCCTATAAGTTCCTAATTTAATGGCAGGAATTGACCCATCTACCAGACATCAAAGATGACTCATTGAGAAGGAATACATATGAATAATGTAAACGAAAACACAATCAAAAAGCACTTAAGCAGGATGAATGGTGATAAAAACACCATAATTAAGTCAAAATGAAAGAACCTAACGATCATCTATAATTAAGATGCCCTAAGTTAATGACATACACCAGAATTTCCAATTACTAAGATAACTAGGGGCAGCATAGGCCAAGCCATTCACAATGTTTCCAGCTAATAGGGACTGTTAGAGTGATATGAATTGTATTACTTCACTCATATTCTTCAATTAATTGATTTTGTCAGTTGAATCGCATCATAGGGCTTGAGATGTGACAATATAAAGTTCCAAAATCCATGCAAACCATATCTGTTTATAGAGAGAAAAAACACTTCAGAAAAATAATACACATACATGTTTAAAAACTAATTCATTCAAAAAGCTTACGACTATATCTTAGGAGACAGACCCATTACACATCTCTGACAATTTGTAATTCTTGTCAACATTGTGTTAACTGTTAAATATTCAGATCCATACTTGCCTCAGCATTCCTAAATCATGCCTATAACTTTTATAACCAAATTGCCAGCACTAATACCAAACATAAGGGACAACCACCACAATACATGTAACAACAATTGATATACACATATACATACCAAATACAAAAAGTAACAAGCGGTACCAATAACCACAAATTTAAGTCACTCACTTTATGTAACGAAAAACAAAAAAAACAAAAAAAAAAAGTCATTCACTTTGTAGTTTGTACATATTTTCACAACTGAACTTCCCTGCAGCTTGCACCCACTGTACTAAATGTTCACTGGTAAAGATTAATGGGGTACAAAAATAAAAATAAAATCAAATGTCCAATTAAAGCCACAGTTACATAAAAATCACTTCTTTCTAAAGACCCAACACACTATAAACACAGACACATTCTTCTGATTCTGTTTTGTCTCAAATTCCATAAAGTTGAAAGGTAACTTTCAGTGAAGAGAAAAACATAAAAGGGGACACACCTGCAACGAAAAGCACAGTGCAATTGAGAGCAATGAGTGCTCTGAGGCGATGAAAGAGTCCTCTTAGGTAAACTTTCTCTTTCAAACAAGCGTGTGATTTGCTCACATTCTGAAGCTGCACCATCCAACACGACAGATCCACGCACACCCTCTTGTTCCTGACCTCACAATATTGTTAATCCAACACAGATTCACGTTAATTCATTGCAAGAGGAACAATAATCCGCAGGAAAAAAACAAATTTTGACTGCTTCCAGAGAAAGTGGAGGAAAATTCACTATACAGGGGGGGAAAAAGTGAGGGAAAATATGCATAACTGGAGATGATGAAGCGGCACCGTTTTCTTGCATGATTCGATGATATCCCACAAATTCTTCACCCCCATCAATCACACTGCACAGTGAAAATGAGACGCTGGTGTGTGTGAGGGATTCTTCACATAGAGAGGGAATAGCACTTTCACGTCTCCAAGTTTAAAAATTTTAAACGAGATTTTCTTTTTTAGTGATAATTTTAAGCGAGATTTGGGACCCAAATTGCTGCTCCCGAGAAATGAAATAAAAATATGTATATACATTTTTGCTATAGAAAACAATGAGAAAATTCAACTTTTAAATCCTAACAAATCTTATATGTCTAAATTAATCTTTAAATAAAGGCACGAATTGGCCCCAAAAAATTTAGCGGACCCACTTTTGATCACTGAAAAAAATAAATTACTCATTTAGTCCCTCAAATTTACAAGCGTGGGACATATTAGCCCCTTTTTCCACTTCCAATATTCATTTACTTGCCTACGTGTTCCGTTAACCATCATGCCTAATTCATTAGTGGTCTTGTATAGCCTAAGACAAATTTTTTTAGTGACAAATATGCACAATCTTCAGGTTTTAAGGTTTTAAAATTTTGCATTTTTTTTCACTTTTGTTTTATTTTTCACGGTGGAAATTTGTCTTAGGTCACATAGGACCACTAACGAGTCAGGCAAGATGGTTAACGGGATACATAGACAAGTAAACGAATGTTGAAAGTGGAAGGAGGGACTAATGTGTCCTGTATTTATAAATTTGAAGGATTAAATGAGTAATTTATTTTTTCCAGGGACCAAAAATGGGTCTTCTAAATTTTTCGGGGACCAGTTTAGGCCTCTACTCTTAATCTTTTTATGACATATTAAATTTTTTTTTCAGTAACGGTTACATAGGTACGAAGTTTCCACCACCGTTAGCAGTGACTAATCTCTGTCGGGAAACCTGTTGGGCATACAAGATGGGTTCTCCCCTCCCAACCAGGTTTTCTCTATACACAAGAGTCAAGATTCGAACCCTTGAATACTTGCTAAAAGTGACCAAGTCTCTTATCACTTGGACCGACCACATGTTGGTACGACATATTAATTTTTATTAGAGACTATTTTGATTATATCTAAAAGGATTAAAGTAGTATAATACACTGTAAAAAGTTTTACACTAACATTTTGACATATGTGTTTTATTTTAATAACTAAGAGAGAGAAATAATAATAATGGTAAGTTGTTAAGATATTATTGGATGTCAGTGCTCAGTCAAAAAAAAAATTTGGATGTCAGTGTAAAAATTATTTATACTGACAATATATAAAAATTAAACTCTATTAAATTTTTTTTTTTAAAAAGTTAGTATTTTTTCATGTCTCCATAATATTTTAGGATCGTCATTAATAGGGAACAAGGTGCAACCCCCTTTTTTTTCATTTGGCTTCTCTCTAGCTGTTGGACGGTCCAGCAGCCTCAAAATACAAAGAAAAACTACCGGGCCCGATAGCTTTGATGTGTGATAAAAAGAAAAAAACTTGCTGGACTGCTGAAGAGAAGCCAAATCCCCTTTTTTTATGAGTTCTTGATCTTACTTTTACACGTGTATTTTTGGAATTTTGCTGGGTTGTATTAGAAAGAGAAATGTGCTAGCATTACATTCTTTTCAACACTTTCTCTACTACGCTCTTTATTATTGAATGAATTTCATGGGATTATGAATTTTATGTGAGACCCACTTTATTTAATGAGTTTCATATGAATTTCACTCAATGATCAAGAGTGTTAAAAAGAGTATGATACTAGCATTTCTCTTATAAAGATCTAGACGTATAAGGACACTAATCATCTTTCTACTCAATAATGAAAATGTTTTACTAATGTTTTGGTCCAATTTGGTCCTTAAATAAAAAAAGTTTGAAAATCAATCCCTACATATGTAATTGTTAGCAAATTCATCTATGTTATTAGTAATTGATAGTAGGTGCTTATACATAATACATATTTTTTCTCCATGTGCCTAAAAAGTTTTAAAATCAATCCTTACATGTGCAATCGATAGTAATTTTGTCCTTGCCATCTATAAAGGAGCTCAAATCTTCATATCTAATTGAGGGAGATGCCAGGGGTGGCGAGAGGCTAGCTTGTTGGCAGCATGGACCTTAGAGCATCTCCAATGGTATGTATATAAGGAACCCATTTTGGTTCTTTATATCACCTTTAAGTGGGTTTCACTATGCCACATCACATTTAAGCAACCCACCCATTTTTTCCTCCAGTGGTGAATTCCTTAAGCAACCCTTAAACAACTCACATTTTTATACTTTTTATTTATACTCAACTTTATTTCAACTTAAAATATTATTTCATTTATTTTAATTAATTTAATTATTTTTGGGTGAAAAATTAATTCTTTTATTTTTATCCATTTACTTCAATTTAAAAAACTCACAGCCCCCTTTCCCATTATCAATTCCAAGCCCAAACCCAATTGCTCCCTGCTATGCTCACCTTGCATCCTTTATATAAAAAAAAAATGTAAAAAGAATTAACTTTGTTTCTGGAAACTTCAACCCACTCATTTCTCTCAAATCCTTGGTCACTCTGCCTCAAACTATTGCTCTCTGCCTTCACAAAAAAATTTCACCAAAACAAGTTGCTCCTTCTCTTCTCCTTCATTCTTCTACATCATTTTTCTACTGACGAATCCATATCTCCTCCTTGTTTCTCCTTCATTATCACTTGGTAGTTCGGCCACAAATCCATATCTCCTTCATTCTTCTTCTTCATTCTCCCTCACAAATTCGGCATCCCGAGTTGCAACCATGCAAATGCCGAGCGAGGTGGGGTGCGGCCATGTGAGCTCCTGGCGAGCGGAGGCGATTTGAGATCCCAGGTGGAGGTGCGATCGTGAAGAAGGTTTTCGTTTGATTGGGGTTTTTGTTTTTCCTGATTTGGTTTTTTTATTTTTGATTTGGGTTCTGAAGGTATTTTTCTTCAAGTTGTAATTTTTTTATTTTTTCTGATGAAGTTGTTCTCTGTGTTCTATATTTCGGGGAGTTAAAACCGTTTTCCCCCTCAATTTTCTTTTCATTCGGTTAATCTTTGCCTCATTCTTTTACACAAATTCATTTTTTTTTTGCTAGGCAACCGTTCCTGATATAAGGAATATAAAGAACGGGTTCCTTATATAAGGAACGGTCCTTAAATTTTAAGGAATCCACGCAACCACGTAGATGAGCTCCAATGAGAATAAAAGTTAAGGAATGGTTCCTTATGGTTAAGAACTCCACAAGGAACGACCGCTGGAGATGCTCTTATGACTCCCTCAAATCAAAATTAGTTAATTCTGTTAAGCTATTGATAAGCATTTATCAGGCTAAGCTACAACTAACTAAGCTAACTGACTGACACAAATTGAGAGACTAAGAGTGTGTTTGGGAAAAATTATAATCCCACATTTCAGCTGTTTTTTAGCTTAAAAGCTGTTTCATAGATAATCTATCATGTTTGGCATTTTGCTTAAATTTATAAAAAAGCTTTTTTTAGGAAAAAAAAGCTGTTTTATGCCATCTAGTTTTTTCTAGCTTAAGATTGTTGTGATTTGATTATTTTTCATTCTCAAAACTCTCTTCCCTGTTTACCCCTACAAAACTAACTTATAAATAAATATTATTAAATTATACAAATAACTTCATACCCTTTTTCGTAATTTATTATATAAAAGTGATTTTTTTTGCATCACCCAAACGAAATAGATTATCTTAAAACCACTTTTCAGCAAACAGACCCAAACAAAAACAGATTCTGATTATAATCGATTATCACAATAATCGATTATACAAAAATTGATTATCAGCATAATCTTTTTTTTCCAGCTTTCCCAAACACACTCTAACTTATAACAGAATATCAGTAGCTTATTGGTAGCTTAACAGAATTAACTAATTCTGATTTGACGTGTGTTTATTTTATTTTCTCCCATCATAAATAAATAGTGTTTGAAAAAGCAATTCAATTGAATCTCTAAATTTAAGCGACAAAAATTATCAAACTAAATATCTATCACTTACAATTAAATCTTTAGATTTAAAATTTTCTTTTTCTAAAATCTAAAGATTCAATTTATCAATTTCTGATACTTACAGTTAATAAAAGTTGTATGCAAACATTTTACATATAAAAATGTACGTATAGGCTCAATATTCGGCATAAATTTTATAACCAAACTTAAATGAATATCTTCCTACGTAGTCAGAAATCTCTCTTTTTTTTTTTTTTTTTGACAATGGTTAGAAGTCTCCTGGTACTTATATATTTTATACGCATATTCTAAATCATTTTTGGTTACATATATATACGCGTATGATATATATATTTGTAATCTTCATGTTTATCAAGAAGCCGTTTGCGATATAAGTGATATACTTTCATTTTTAAATAATTCAGTGAGAGAAACAGTTAGGATAAACCTCACTATTTTTATCAAATAATGTTTACACACATTTACGATAGACATATGTTCACTCTTGCCGGTTGTTTATAATTATCACCAAAGAAAAGATGAAGCTGATAAAGATATAATTATCCGGATAAGTAGTTATATATCCATCAATTTCTTTTATATATGATTGAAACAATACCGCAAGACAACTTCTATTATATTGCTAGTTCATCTTTTCCAATAAGACTATCATTCTTTCATCAAAGTAGAGCAATACTTCTAATTTTTTCTCTCTTTTTCTTGTTCTTATGGATAACACTACAAATTGCCAGAATGAAGTACTAAATGAAGTGTTGAAATTGTTACCACCGGGTTATAAATTTCGTCCAGATGATGTGGATCTGATCGAGTATCTAAAGGACAAAATTGCTGGTCAATTCATACTTCATGGCCTCATTCATGAAGTTGATATTTACAATTATGATCCTCATAAATTAAATGGTATCTTTCATCCTTTCATTTATTTTTCTTTATTTGATTTATGAAATGCTAATTAAATGTTCAACTCAAAAGTTATACTATTATATATAGTTGAAGAGAATATGTTTCCGAATAATTATTTTATATTATTGCAATTGTTATTTATTTTATTTCTTTGTCACTTTTTATGCAGATAAATATAATAATAAATATGAAGGAGAACAAATTATGTACTTTTTCACTCCAAGAAATCGAAAATATCCAAATGGGAGTAGGCCTGATCGTTCAGCTGGAGGCGTTGGTTTTTGGAAAGCTACGGGAAGAGATAATGAAATACGCATCAACAACACTGTAATTGGATTTAAGAAGACTTTGAAATTTTACGATGGAATACCCAAAAAAGCTACGAAAACTAACTGGATTATGCAAGAATTCAAATGTAATGGAATGCATGTTGAAAGTTCAAGTTCAACTCCTCCTTCGACGGTAACATATTATTTATTGCACTTTGATTTAAAAATAGTGGTGCTTGAGTTTTTACTTTTCTTATGAGTGATTGAATAAGTTGATAGTCATGTTAATTATTTCATATATCAATGCATCTCACTATCTTAAACTAATTTAATAAAAAATAATAGTAATAATAAAATATATTTTGATGAAGAGAGCAAGTTGAAATGTGTAAGAAATTAAGAAAATTTTTCCTATATATATTTTAAATTAATTAACTAAGAAAGTTAAAACAAGTTACGTCAATTTTTGTTATATGAATTGATAATTGATTTTTGATACAAACTGGTTATATATTTTCGACCGAAAATTATCAAAAAAAAATCATATTGATCATATACAAATATTATTAAATAATATATCTTTCTGGTTTCGCTGGTTACATTTATAGAACATCCACTATTTTTATAAAATACTTTATACTTTATTTCAATTTTATTGAATCTATATTTTTATAAAAAAACTTGTTTAATTATTTATAAATAAATATGTAAATTTATTTTTTATGAAAAGGGCAAGTTATTTGGTTTCAATTTTAATAACTTATTGTTTAAAAGTGATGCAAGTTCATTTTTTGATTAATTCGCATTTTATAATTCCTTCCATTAATTAAAAAAAAATATTTCACTGTTCTCTATTTTCATTAAATTTTTCGATTTTAAATTTTGTTACTTTTTATAATGAGTTAAAGTGTGTGATTTTGAGCTAATATATTAAAATAAAATAAAAAACGAGAAATTTTGTTTATGAGGTCTGCACATATAAAACAAACGGTAGGCGCAATTGGCCTTCTGAAGTTTATATCTATATATATATATATATATATATATATATATCATATTCTTTAATTTTGTTATATATATTTAAAAATTATTAGTGTCTGCCTTAAAAAAAAATTTTTGGTGTCTCTTACTTATGTTTACTTCTGAATTTAAATGCAGTTGGGTGGTTGGGTTCTTTGTAAAATTTATAAGAAGAAGCGTCAAATGGGTGATGAGAATGCTAAAGAAATGAATAAGCGTCATAAAAGTGAAATAGAAGACAAAAGAGAACAAGTGACACATTCAATCCAAGATGTTACCAACCTACATGATATGCCAAATCAACATTCTCAAGTGTCATCTTTAGATGGTGAGGCTACTAAAGAAATGAATAAGCATCAAAGTGGAATTGAACATAGTACTAGAGAAGCGACAATTTCCACGGAAGATGTTACCATCCTACATCGTATGCCAAATCAACATTCTCAAAATGGTCAATATTTGCTAATGAAGAGTAATGAAGAGACAATTTCAATGGAAGAGGAGCAATATATGCTAAATCAACATTCTCAAGATGGTCAATATTTGCAAACTATGGTGTCATATTCTCCTTCTATCTTCGAGAGTTGCATGGACTCAAACTCATTTCTTCCTCCTCCGTCAAGTCCAATTCCATCTTCGGATGACGAGTGGTTAGATCTTTGTAATTGTATAGATTTTTACCACTGAGATATTACCAATAAAGTGGGCATGGTGATAACTCGTTTGCATGGCGAGGACAAAAATTCGAACCGTTTATCATTATTCTTATGGATTTGCTAAGGAAATTATTTAGTTTTGACAATTCTTTATTACATTGTAAACTGAGTTTATTATTTTTGCTTCGATCTTATTCATCCAATTACTTTATGGCTCAATTGTAATAAAAAGCATTTATTTTATTTCTCATGTTTCGTTTTCCGCCATTGTTTTCGAAAATTAAATTCCAGAACACAAAATTTTCAATTCCGGAATTTTGTTTCCGGAATGCATGAAACAATGTTCCGTAACTTAATTTTCCAAACATGATCAAAACATTTTCTCCAGGAATATAAATTCCAGAAGTCTATATACAAATTTGACTCCCAAAAATTTATTTCCAGAACACAATTTTGTATAAACTTTCGGAATTTAAATTCCGAAAGTAACATAAATAATGGGAAAAAAATCACCATCAGACGAAGAAGAGGAAGGTTGAGGATCTTGATTTCCTTTCTCGTTCTTCTTCTTCCTTTCTTTCTTTATGAGGGCAATGATGGATGTTGAGGGCGGTGAGGAATGTAGTTAGGGAGTTTAATGGAGGTTGGAGGTAGTGAGAGGATGGTGGTGGTGTGTTTATTGGGTGGCTGTTTGTAAAACTAGGGGGTATTTTTAGAAGGGGAAAGAGGAAAAAAAAATTAAAGGGTGGTGTTAAAATAAAAAAGGGGTTGTGTGAATAGCAATTGCCCATGAATTTTTCGTTCTGCCCCATAGTTATTTATAAGAGCCACCTCTCTATTTGGTTGAGTGTAGTACATGGGTTTTGGGGAATGCCAAATGTTCCATTAAGATTTTTTGTGATTTTATTTTATCGGTCTACCTAAAAAATTAATGAACTGGCATACTGCTTGACACATTCAAAATTGGGATTGGAGTATCTCAAATCATTTTTGAATTTTTTTTCAACATATTTTTCATCTTAGAAGTACATTAGTTATAATTAGATTTGGGCTCCAAATCTTGATTGAAAAGGTAGGTTGGTGGGTCAATAAAGCTAGTTTGGTATGGTAGAGAACATGGAGTTGCTCAACATTAACTTTCGACCGTTGAAGAGTAAATTTGAGAGGGGAGTTTTAAGAGAAAAAAAAAAAAGCTCTAACTTCTATCATAACGCCCCGGTTTAGATTTTCTAAAAACGGCTGAAATTAAAGGATTATAGTCTACTAGTATTTGCCAAACAACTCATCTTGTGAAATCATTGGGCAGGGAGCAAAATTCGGAGCAACACAACACCTTTCCGAGGATATCTGATATGGAGAAAGCAAGATGGACTACGAAATCTTAATTACTAGTGGATGTTTTAATCATTTGAAGGTTGAAAGAACCATCAGGCGTACAAATGACTAATGGAGGAAGACTATATGGTTCTTAACACTTTAATCAGTGGTGCTTTATTTCTTTTGTTAAATTAATTGCTGCAACAAATTAGGATAATAAAGGTTAACCCTCTTCATGAACGTGGTTTTTCTCAAAAAAGTGTTTAAAAAATGAGAATTTCTCGGAAACCCATGTAAATTAGAGGGTTTTGGAACCCTTAATCAATTGACCATTGATTAAACTAATTGTATGGTTCAGATTTGTTTTCCTTACCTACTATTACAGGTTACTTATAAAATTGTTTGATGGTCCATATCTATTTCTTTGTAAAATACTGTAATTTGCAAATAAATCCACCCCCAATTAATAAAATCTCATCTCACCCAACTCTCTCTTTCTCTCTCCCCGTTCAATCTCTCTCTCTTTTTGTATCAGGTATACAGTTGTTGCGTTTTCGTGGCGGCGGTGCCGTGACTGGTGCTTAGTATATTTTCGTGTATTTTAGACCAAGAATTCGACACTTATATTTTATGAGAAAGTGCAACTGAGTTTTGCTCCTGACTTCTACTATATATGGAAGGAATTGTTCATTTGTGGCTCGATTTTTGATTAGGGATAAGTGATATGAAGCTCCAGTAGTGGCAGAAGAAAAAACAATTGTTTATTTTCATTGAACATGCATAATTTGAGAGGCAACCGACAAATTCCGTGAGCAAGGATGAAGCAATTTTGAGATGCTAATGAACAAAATGCATTGACAGACATAGCCATAAGAAAATTGAGGGATGTGACTAGGGCTATTCTCAGGTATTAGGAATCCCTTCCTTTATTTATTAAATTAAAAACAAAAAATCAATAATAATTTACGGAAGAATATATTGCTAGCATCATATATGATCTCCTATGCTATACTCTCATGTAACTGTGTTCGATGGGAATCATTCTTCGGTGCTTCAGGGCGAGATGAGGTTTTATTCGGGTGGATTTATTTGCAATTTAATTATATTTAAAAAGAAATTGTTAGGGACCATTAAACAATTTTAGAAGTAACCTGTAATAGTAGGTAAGGAAAACAAATCTGGACCATACAATTAGTTTAATCAATGGTCAATGGATTAAGGGTTCCAAATCCCTCCCTTTTACAAGGGTTTGGGAGCACTTCCCTTAAAAAATTCCATGTTGGACGAGTTTAATGAACACTTAAGCACACTAACAGTACACATTAACACCATAACGCCATGTTCAAGACAAAAACAAATGGAAGGACTAATTTATCCCTATTTTGTAATTTTCGAGGACTATTCGATGACTTTTTTTCCTCAGGGACAAAGTGATACCTAAAAAATTGTTAGACTGATTTGGGCATTTAGTCTTAAATTTTTTATAGAAAAAAAGTAGAAAATCTTCTACCAAAAAAAAAGTAGAAAATTAAAAGTGAGACATGTTTGTAGACTTGTTTTAATATATATTTTTTTAAATGACAATAAAATTAGGTGTTCACGGCAATATATATAAGTAGAAAAATCAAAATCAAAATGGAATCACCATTAAATTTTATTTACATTTCAAAAACACTTACATTTTGAAAACTAATTTTGAAAATAAAAATGGGCATGGAGTCAATTATGAGTAAAGAAGTCATCAACCGTCAACACACCTTATATCATTTGTTCAAAACAAGCCTTACATTAGCTGTGCAAAGACAACATGGGTTCCATTGTGGACGATGGACAACCAACTTACAAGCATGAAAAAGGGTACGTATGTGACCTATTGTAGATGAGAGAGGAATGTCTTGCCTTTGAATTGAATATAATCACGCAATCACTCAATGAGAATCAAACATATGAATATATATGTTTGACCGAGAGAGAGAGAGAGAGAGAGAGAGAGAGATCATAAGGGTGAGAATCTATGTAATTTTTTTATTTTTTTATAATTAAAGAAATATTATCAGATGAAAAAGAAAAGCATAAAGGCAGAGGATAAGGCATTCTCAAAAAACTAACTAAAAAGAAAGAAAGAAAAGAAAGTCCAGCAGAACACTAAAGGCGCAGGTGAGATGGAAGCATGACAGCCTCTTAAATTACGATATATTTTATATAGTAAATACTATTAAATATTCTTATACAGGCACAGGAGAAAGTAGAAAGTCTGGTAGCTGTCTCTGTAGCAGTATCCCACAAAAGGGGCACAACGGTTTTGAGGATACTGCTTGAGAGGATGATTTAGTTGAAGAATCTAAATCTACTTGAAATGAAGACATTCTAAAAAGTGGTTCTGGCGTCAATCTAAACGCTGACCTATGGCAACATACACAAAACCATAGTGGAATACAAGGGCAAACCTGCATAGAAACAGCACATCTCAATAACCTGTGATGCTTACCATTGCCACTACTGCAATTTTCACCTTGACAAAAACCAATCTCGGGGGTTTCAAAGGGAACCGATGCTGAACAATAACTACATGGCTCCACAGCAGAAGATCCACTGGACAGAAACCTGCTATTCAGGAGAAATAAACAACATTATGATAAACATAGTTCGGAAACAAATCTAAAACAAATTGCATGTTTTATTTTAAAAGCTCGGTAACAACAGTTGTCATCAGCAAATTTATCAAGCAGTTTTCCACGTGAGGAAATTCCAAGAATTTACAAATTTAAGTTGAGGAAAAGTTACAAAAAATAATTATTAAATATTTACACTTTATGAACAATTAAAGGGTGAGACTTGGCACAATGGTAAAGTTGATGTCTTGTGACCTAGAGGTCATGGGCTCAAATCCTAGAAATAGTCTCTCTACTTGCATGGGTAAGGCTATGTACATTGCCCTCCTCAGACCCCACCAGGTGGGAGCCTCATGCACTTGGCTTCCCTATTTACACTTTATGAACAATTAACCTCATGCGATTGATTAAGTCGGTAAATGGCTACGCTACACATTAAGCACTCTATTAACATCTTTTACCAGCAATATTAATTATTTGTAATTCAATTTTTTTGCCAAAGAATCAATTTTCATCAAGTTCTATGAAAAGAAAACTTGCAATTATCTATAGTTTCCAGTACAATCAAATAGCGTTTCCTTTCTCGGGAAAATACTACTATATGTTACTCAGAGGTGTAACTGGTTGTTAGCCTCAACATTGCTGGACAAAGAAGTAAGGTGGACAAACAAAGCTATGAAAACAATGAGTAAGAAAATTGAGAAGGGAATATTATCTAAAATATACAACTGTTCCGAAGCAATACCTTTTCTCATGAGTAACTTCTGATGCGATGAATTTCAACTGATCACGTATATGGTCCTGATCTAAAGCAATCCATTGTTTCATCTGTACTAGTCCAACAGGATACCACCGACCAGAGTGGGAAGTAGTGGCTTCTGGATAGGACATATTCGTTCGGAAATTAGAAAAACTAAAACCCACAAGCCTTTCACGGAGCTCTCTTTCACTGCTTAGAAGAACTTCTATCCACTTAGTAATTTGCTTTTCCATGGCAGGACAAACCCCTTCTAAGTATTGAACTTTGCTGTTTATGCTTGTTATTTGATCAGCATCCAGCTCTGCTAACATTACACGTCTACATATTATATTGAGCAAATGTAGCAGGCGAGAAGGAATGTCTGGCAAACTTGAAGAGACATGCAATAAAACCTTTTCAATGGGAAGGTCCTTGTGAGATCCCAAAAATGACAACGAGAGCCACTTAATCAGTAAATGTTCAACAAAATTTGGCTTGATATCCTTGAAAGCCAATAACGCAGCAATTATATCCCAAAGAACCAGAGACTTTTCAACACATTGATATTGGTTTAAAGACCATATGATATTGGCCCCCCAATAAGTTAATTCTTTCTCTGGAAAGCTGGAATATTCTTCAGTGTTAAATGAATAGGGAGATTTCGACCAAACATCCACTTGTAGCCCACCAATCCAAAAGAATTCAATAGCTGCCCGCAGAATCCTGTTGAGGGAGAAATGTAGAGTATGCTGTATTATGCTAATGTAGTTTAGAAAGGAACATTCCAGTTTATATAGTTAGAGTATTCTAAAATCAGTTAGATAGAATGTTCTAGACCCTACTTACATATAAATGCTCAACAGCCAACACTCTAGCTAAAATGATTCAGTTAATTTAGTTACCAAACACACTTTCTCAGACCCTAGAATTTTGAAAATACCTTGCTTCATACATTCGATTCAGCTTCTCAACATCGAAGCTATGGACCTGCAATAAATAAGCAAAATTACTCCATAATAACATAATATGGTAAGAGCAAAATCAAGGGCACAAATAAGTGTGCATACATAGCTATACAGCCAACAATGCACAAATTAAGATTGTGTTTGGGAAAGCTGGAAAAAAAAAGATTATGCTGATAATCGATTTTTGTATAATCGATTATTGTGATAATCGATTATAATCAGAATCTGTTTTTGTTTAAGTATGTTTGTTGAAAAACGATTTTAAGATATCTATTTCGTTTGGGTAGTGCAAAAAAATCACTTTTATATAATAAATTACGAAAAAAGGGTATGAAGTTTATTTTTTTAATTAATAATATTTGATTTTTTTTAAAACATTATAACTTGAATAATGTCTTTGTTTTCAAAAAAAAAATTATTATTTCAAATAATATATTTTTTACTCATTTTAGTCACTTAATTTTTTATATTATCAACTATGATCTTTCTAATATAATTTTATATATTATTATTATTATTATTATTATTATTTTAATCATTAATTTTTTGAATAAAATCCATCTTGGCCAGTATTTTAAAATGAAAAAAATGATGTCAAATGTCAAACAAAAGACAACAAGACTCCCTTTTTTGAAATTGGAATGACGTCAAACAGAAGGGAACACAATGTGATACATGTGAATGGAGACGATAAGTGTAGATTATAATCAGAACAAAACAATCAAACCGTCCTATGTTATGGATGTTTCTAAAACAGTTGTTTTTGCCAAAAAAAAAAAAGCTTTTTATAAAATTAAGCATCTAACCCAAACATATGAGATTATTTATCAAACAGCTTTTTATGATAAAAACAGCTGAAACAAAAAAAAAAATCTTTCCCAAACACCCTCTAAATAGTGGAAATAAATTCAACAGGAGATATTAAAGCAGAATATGAAACTGCAAAGAGGCAATGTTTGGTATGTTGTCATTTTTTCACTTTGAATTACAAAAATGTCACCTTGTTTTCACCATTTCCTTCATAAAATCTTGCATTTTCACTTTATTTTTGTTAGAATAAGTGCATGTTTCACATGTTTGATGTATCTAGCCTACATAAGAATTAGATCCTAGGAAATAGTTCAATACTTCTAGTAAATGCAACTTTTATATATATATATATATAGGGGATGTATCTAGTGAGAGGACCTTTTTTATGAGTGAGAAGAGTCTATCTGAACCATACAACCATACATGAATGGTTGAGATTAAAAGTTATTTCATGATTTTAAAATGTCAAATGACCACTTAAAAAATCACATGACTTTATGATTTAATCTTGACCGTTTAAAGTTTGATCCAATGGCTATGATATAATCCTCCCACTCTCACATAAAAAATGCCCTCTCACTTGATATGTCCCATATATATATATATATATATATTCTTGGTTTGAGTGTGTTTGCCACTGTTTGGATGGGTTTATTTGTATCAAGCTGAAGCTTAAGACATAGTTGCTTTGTTTTCAGTTTCTTGTTTATTTCCAGTTTTAATTAATAATGACAAAAATGTCAAAAAAAAAATAATCATTTTGTTTGTTGTTTTTAAAGATTTGTACAAAAAACGGTGGAAACCACAAAATGTTATTTTCAATGTTTCTTGTACAAGTCTTCGAAAACAGGAAACAGAATGAAAACAACAAGATAACATTTTTGCAATTACTAATGAAAGAGGAATTGAAAACAAGAAACTAGAAATAAAGGAAACTGATCAGGTAACATAATTTTTTCCGCTGCACCTCTTCTCGTTATTTAGTTAATTATTAAATTGACCCATTCAACACGATGCCTCTTCGAAAAAAAGAATTCAAAATAAAGCATTAGGTGGTTGAAACTTGAAATTAACATATCGTTGCACCTCTTTTAGTTAAGGTTAAGGAATCAACACTGAACTACGTACAAGGTCACCTCTTCTTTGTATGAATAAATTAGCTAACTAAAATAAGGTATTGAATAGTAAAATAACAATCAAACATCTACGAATCTATGAAAAGAAAATAAAATCATTGAGAAGATAATTTAAGGAAAATGATCAGAAATAAGAAGTTGCTGCAGGAAATCAATATTGTAATTTAGACAACAGATTAATGACAACAAAAGACTCAAATCCAATGGAACTGTAAAGATGTGAACCCTAATTCCTACACCAACAACAGAATGAAAAGCAAGCAAAATAGTGATTGAAGAGGGACGGTTTCAGTCAGCAACAAACAGCAGGATCCTCTTCTCTTCGGTAATGTTTAGGAACAGAAAATGGTTCTCACAAAGGGATGGCTGGGGATCCAATAGGGGCAATAAGGCAGCAAGCTCCGCATAAGTAGAAAAAAAAACTCCTCAAAGTCTCTTTTTTAAAAGCTCTTTATTTTTAATTTTTGTTCTTTCTAAATAAGCTCCTTAAAAAAAATAAAACAAGATCCCCACAGAAAGTGTTTCACCCAACTTCTCCTTAAGGAGAAGAGAAGCCAATTTTTTTTTTTTTGATAGGCAAATGTTAGTAGTTAGTTGTTATGTTAATTTTTCTCCTTTGTCAAGGTTTAAACCTTGGACCTCTTACTCCTCCAACTCCTTTTACCCTTAGCTCAAACCACTTGAGCTACCCAACCCCCCAGAAGAGAAGCCAAAATAAAGCTGAGCAAACACAACCTAGATTAAAAAAAAAACAGAGAGAGAGAACAAAAATATAAAGAAAAAGATAGGTAGACACCGCGGAACTTCGAGGGTCAATATAAAAATGCAAAAAAAAATATTGTGGAAATAAAATATCATACAGTAGCAATGACAAGATTCCCAGGGGACACTGCTGCACCATAGCATGAGTCAATCGCATCTCTTGTAGGCTGCAAGGGAAAAACGCATATTTGTCCAAGTTAAAGAAAAAAACAAAGTTCATACCGAAAAGGAGATAGAAACTGAAAAGGATAGTAGTAACGTACACAGGTTGAATTGTTGGTACGAGGCATATCAGAAAAGATGGTTACTTCATCTAGTTGATTCTCATGCAAAATCCAGCTACGCACCAAATTATCCTACCAACATTTAAACATCCATCCATCAATAATAGATACATATATTAAAATACATATCAGAAGGACTAAAAAAATTTTATGGACATCTTGGCAACTGAACAAAAATATTGGAAGACGAACATACAATATTATGGTGAATGTATTTCAAGTGTGAGGAGTTTGGTGCTTAATTTCAATTTTGCTAATATTGCACTGGAACTCTTCTTTTAAGATAAACAGAGAGTTAATCATTCTAGATACTATATTTTTATCTGTATTATGGAAACTAACCAGTTGAAATCCTGAAAGTGATCTCAGAATTCCAAGTTCTAGAAGAGTTAGCAGATTCATCTATTTTAGGAGCCCACATAATTATTTGATTGGCCATCTAAATAGTTACATGTTTAATGATACTTTGACAAAAATTGTCCGCATCACCGAAGGAAAAAGATATTACTATAACTTACATATAATTACCTGGCTACAACTGTACAAATATCTTCCACCAAATGCCCAGGCCAAACCTGTAACCTGAAGGAAATAAAAATTGCAAAAATCAACAGACGAATGCAGCTCCAAGTCCACAACCAACTCCCAAAAAAGGAGGAAAAAATACTTACAACATAATCATGTGCATCATATGAGCCAACCTTATCGAATTCCCTAGAACATATGTCACATAGCCATATTTCAAAGGAACCAGAACCTTTGCCAATGGCTAAAAGTATCTTGGAAGGGCATTGAACATGCCCAGTTACTGAAAGTACAGAAATTGGGACAGCATTGACATTTATAACCTATTTAGAAATTGTAAGTTGAGTAAAGATAGTATTAACAAAGAAGAAAAATAAAAATGAGAAGAGATGCAGAAAATAAGTAGAAGTACCTCCTTCAACAAAAAGAAAGGAGTTTGATCCATTTCTGATGATTTTAGCAATTTGTCATTGTCACCCAACCAAACCTTCACACTGTTATTAAACACATACATTTCAGTAAAATGTAACATGATACAGAAAGTTAATCTAATAAAGAGTGCGAGGGAAGTGAAGATAAACTTTTGACCACATAGTCAAGGAAGCTTAGGAACGACGTCAATAATAGATTACTGTCGACTTGATTGCATAAAGCAACACAATCAAATCGTAAGCATGATGCCTAAATATACCTGTAAACGAAGCCTGTAATAATTCTCTTCTTTTTCTACAACTCCTAATCTTTGTCCCGTTTTCATACAATTTTAAAACTTGTCCATATCTGATTGACTTCAGAAATGATTCATTTCAAAACTATTATTCTTCTACCCTAAATACGTTAGCATATCCAAAATACTTATAGCAAGAGAGCCACTTGCTTCCCTTTAAACCCCATCTTATTGCTGGCAAACCAACATAGTTATCAACCCAGGATAGCAATGCGTAGCGGCCAACCCAAAAATGCTATAGCGGGATAGCAAATAAGTTAATAACAACAAAAGTCAAGGAAACAAACAAGTTTAAGCCTCTAAGGAGTGAATGAGTTTGGGTCTTTGGGAGACAAATGACACAAAAAAAAAAAAAAAGACATAACTCATTTAAGAGACAATAAAAAATAGAACAGAACTCAGAATCTCAGACTAGAGAGACAAAAAGAAATTAGAACAGAAACCAACAAAACACAAAGAAAGAGAACCACAGAAGAAAGAAGAAAAAAAACCTGTGGCTAACAAACCACAAAGAGGACAAGGAGAAAACAACAGCAACCTGTGGGACAGTGAGAAGACAAGGAAAAACAGAGCACTTGACCGGAAAATGCAGAGTTGATGCCTTAATGGACAGAGAGGGTATGGAAAACTCCCTGGAGAGCAATGGGTTTGATGGATTGCACAGTAACAGTGAAAGGAACGCACATACGAGACTGAGAGATGAGGGGCACGAAGGTTTTCTCCCAAACCCTTATCAAACCTTTTTTTACTCAAAACCCTAAGCTACCCCCTCAAAACATTTCATTTGAGAGCATTAATAGGTTTTTTGCCCATATCAGAATCGCAGCCAAAGCTTGCAAGAAATGCTGCGATTTCTGCCGCTATAACGGCCACGACAGCCACAATGCAGAAATGCGACACGACAAAAAGGTGGCGACCTCAAAACCCTATATCCCACTATTTCCATCCTGAACTTACCTAAATTTTAAGCAGTAATCCATCCTCAAAACCCTACATCCCAAGTCCTTATTTCAAAACTCTAATTCTTAATGGAAGCCACTATTGCCATAATCTACCTTCAAGTATCCAATCTTAATCCACCTCTCAAAACCCTAAGCTAAGCCTTCCATGCATCTGTAATAGCTTCTCCTCAAAGCAGTAATATTAAGAAGTTTCAGACTAATCTACCAATTATTGTGGATAATTCCTCTATCAATAAATGTTTTATCCTAACTAAATATACTCAAGGACCTACTTCATTTTCATCTTAGGGGGTCAAAATGTTTTGATGAGTAGTCCTACTACGTGGAACAACAAAAATTTCAACGAATCTCATAAGATCCTCAAGAAACTACAATTTTTTTTAACAAATGTGAGAAAACCATATCCTTTTAGAAGCCTTACTACCAAAAGGCCAAAATTCAATTGCAGTCTACATATCAATTGTTCAAAGCATGTATTCCATTCTTGTGGTATCAACATTACTAACATGGTAACACCACAGTGAATATTATCTAGATAATATAGAAAAACCCGATAAAATTTTGGCCACGTAAACTTATTTGAACAACATTGGGAGCATTCCCATTAAGATGGTGCAGATAAATCATAAATAACAAAACAAATCATGACACGTGACTCCAGAAAGTGTATATGTAAGCTAACAAGATAAATTAATGAAATCATAATACAAATATAACACAATACCATAAGCTTGCTTAACTGACCTCCCATCAGAGCTTCCCGTAGCTAATAAAATTTGAGGATTTGAAGAATCAAAAGCTAACAACAACCAACTTATTGTTGTAACCCATGACTTATGTGCCTGATGGAGTCCAACAAACTCCACAGAAGTCGGGACTTTTTTATCCTCAATAGTATAGCAATCTGGTGGGTGAAATCTCCAAAAAGAAATTTTACCAGACTTCCCTCCAACAGCAAGTAGACTAATAGAAGAACAACTATTAGGAACTGGATATGATTCAGACGCTACATTGAGCAAGGGAGACCACGAAACAACGAGCGAACATATCATTGCACTACGAGAAGCATATTGGTCAGCACTTATCACCGGCAAATTACGGTTCTCAGGCATATTTTTCAAGGATTTCCCGTTAGTTTTAGATACAGAATCCATTTGATCTGATGCATTTCTCAGAAGGCATGAGCTAATTTTAGGCACCTAAAATCAAGTAAACACAAATATTTTAGATGAAACTTAACTACAATTATTTCAAGTAGAATTTAACCATGATTTGCAACAGAATAAGGCTATAAGGATGAAAGTACAACTAACTATAGATAAGATAATAGTTTACACCAACAAGTAAAGTGGTGCACCTTTTGTTCATGAAACATATAAGAAAGAACAAAGGGCTTTTGTTGATTTTATTTAAAAAAAAAAAAAAAAAAAACTATATTTAATCTCTATCCTTCCTTATCTATGCTGCAGCTAGGACAAACATTCATGCTAACTAATAGATGGCAAAACATTCCATTCTTTGATCTCTACACAGTGTATGTCATTGCACAAACATCAAAACAAGCAAAAGTCAATTGCTTACTAGAGTAATAAATTTTATGTACACATGCAGATGCTTGTATACAAGCAAGTTTCACTCGATAAATACGTAGTATATATATATATATATAGACACACACACACACACACATATATATATATATAATATATATATATATATATACATATATATCAGTAACATAAGACGAGGTCATACACACTTTGCTTATGTCCTATCATTTAAACACTCACTTGCATGTTATCAACTGATCTTTGCTTTTCTGGTGGCATCTAACAGCTTATTTCAGAAGTTGATAAGATCTCATACTGATTAATTCACCAGAACCAAGAATATGTATGAATAAGATAACTTACATTGGAAAACTCTAACAAAGGAATCCCAGTATCTCGAAAGTCGGTACATTGAAGATATTCATACAGCCTTTCTGTTATGTCCACAACCTAAATAGAATAAGAATAGCATATTACACTTGCAACGAAATACACATCCAACATTAAAGCTTTTCATTTTTTAATAATGAAAGAAATATTATCAGATATAAGAGAAAAGTACAGAGGAAGAGGATAAGACACCCTCAAAAAAAAAAAACAAACAGAAACAACTAAAATCTGAGTGATAGAACCATGCAACAATGCATATCAATCCCTCTGCGTGTCTAACAAAAAAAACCACTAAAACCCTCATGGGCAGAACACCAAAGAATTGCTGAAAGAGTAATCCTATCCCAAACAATGTCTAGAGTCAAATAAGAATCATTGAAAATTTTGCTGTTCCTTTCCGACCATATACTCCAAAGAACAGTAAAAACCGAGCTTTACACCACATCATTTTGGCATCTTTAGAGAGCCAAAACCACTACATTTCGTAAGCGGAAAATCATGCAAATTCATGGGGGCAGATCAGATCCAAGATTATTCAAGGATCCCAAACATCCCATTCCGAGAAATTTCACAGCTGAGCAATGCCAAAATAGATAAGGTCCATTTTCCGGATCTGAACTGCACATTATGCTATCAAGAGACAACGCGGTTATAGGTCTGCACTTATGGAGCATGTTGTTAGTGTTAATCCTGTTAAGAACAACAGTTCCAAAAGTTTTAACCTTTGAGGGAGCTTTGAACTTCCAATTAGGTTTACCGGTAGAAATCTATCTACATTGTGAGAGTGAGTCAAGGGACTGCTAACAGGATTAACAAGTGAGCACTTCCGAGGAATCGAGGACCCCAAGTTCATGAATCAGGAAGAAAGATGAATAGAGTCAATTAAAAACAAAAGAAACTCTAAATCATTAACCTCTCTATTGTGCAAGTTTCGGAAAAAATGAAGGTTCCAAGAGGAGTTATCCGGAGAGTATAACTGGCAAACAAGTGAATTATGTAAAGAATATAGACAAAAAGGCCTTGGAAAAGACCAGAATGAGGAAGGGTACCAACCCAAATATCCTCCCAAAATTTAATACCAGAACCGTTGCCCAACTTCAAGGATGAGATAGTTAAAAGAATGTAAACTGTGATAAATAGATTTCCAAGGACTAGCATGAGTGACTCCTCTGACCGAGTCGGTGTTCCACCCATTCAGATACAAATCATACTTACTTCGAATGACTTGATGCCATAAAGAGGTCGATTGTGTAGGAAATTGCCAATACCTTGTTCTTAAACACTAAACTAAACTACCAAGCCCAACCCCCTCCTCCTTTGGTCTACAACAAACCTCCTAACTAACAAGGTGATCTTGCCTATAAATATCCACCCTCGATCAAAGGAAATTCTGCATAACTTTCTCTATTTTCTGAGCCACAGCCACAAGAATATGAAAAAGGGAGAGGAAGTGTAAAAGAATACTAACCAAACAAGACTGGATCAAAGTCATTCAACCACTCTGAGAAGGAAAAAAAAGAAAAAAACCTTCCAACAATCTAACCACTTCGAAATCTTACACATCATCCGATCCTAAAGGACAAAGCACGAGAATTACCTCCCAAAGGGATGCCAAGATAAGTAACAGGCTACTGCAGAATTTTACAACCTGCTAACATTGCAAAAGCACTTGAAAATTGACTGGCTACATTCGCATTCTCAATACCGCTTTTAGACAAGCTAATATTAAGACAAGATTTGACCTCAGAGAAATTCAAAATAGACAAAATATTAACAGAAGTCAACATCTAGTTCTAAAAAGAACATTGTGTCATCAGCAAACTGAAGATGAGAAACTAGAACACTTTGTGAACCAATACCCTTAACCATCCCATTATTAGCAACTCTAGATACTAAACGGCCAAGTACATCAACCACAAGAGTAAAAGAGAAAGAGATAAAGGATCTCGTTGCCTCAAACCCCACTGATTCTAACACCAAGACTTGGGTTCACTGTTCGCTATGACTGCAAGGTGGAAGAGTATAAGTGCCCCCGAATCCAATTTCGCCATCTCACACCAAACCCTTTCTTATCCATGACGTTATTTAGAAAACCCCAACTAACACAATCATAAGCTTTCTCAATACAAGACCTTGTTTTCTCTAGGATCTAACATCATCCACCACCTCGTTAGCAATGACTGCAGCATCAAGAACTTGCCTATCAGGAATAAAATCACTTTGATTCTCAAAAAAATGGTATCAGCCTGAAAGTTAGACTTTTGTTAGATCTTATAAACACTAGAGCCCAAATGAATCCTTAACTTCAACCAACCAATCCTTTTTAGGAATGAGAGAGATCGGAGTGGAGTTATGGAAACTCCAATTTTGCCATTATAGAAGAATTCAGTAAATACCCCCTAACGAGGTCAAGCTTGACAATATCCCAACAACTCTGGAAAGAAACAAAAAGAAAAGCCATCAGGACTAAGCACTTTTTCTTTCCCCATACCAAATATAGTCCTACGAATATCCTCCTCAAAAGGCTTTTCCAACCAACAAGCTTTGTCCTAATTAATAGGACACTAATCTAAATCGTCATTTAAAGGCATAAAAGGCAACTCCTCATTGAACAACTCAGAGTACAACCTAGAGATCTCAAAACAATTATTGTAGTGTCTCTAGTAATACTACCATCCCCCAATTTCTAACTCTTGATTAAGCTCTTTCTATGCTCCTCAGAAGCCACCCTATGAAATAACTTGGAATTAGCATCCTGATACTTAGCCTATTGACATTTCATCTTCTGTCTCTGACTAAGTTCTTCCCTAACTAGAATTTTATCTAGAGGGGATAGGACCCCACTTCATCTTACATGATTCCAACACAATAGGGAAGTGGTCGGAAACTGAGCAAGGTAAACTTTAATGTACAAAATAGGGAAGAGCGTCATCCCAAGTATAGGTAAAAAGGAATCTATCCAACTGAGAAGCAATGGCGAATTGCCTTATAGCCAACCATGTGAACCTAGCATTGGAAAGAGGAATATCCCTAAGAATACACTGCCTAACCCTCATGATAGAAGTGAGATAATCATTGGAAAGAGGAATATCCCTAAGAATACACTGCCTACCCCTCATAGTAGAAGTGAGATTATCACCACCCAACTTTTCACCTAGGGACCTAACGTTAACAGCATTGAAATCCCCTCCCAAACTACATTGCAACCCACAATAAGCAGACAACAATCCCAGCTCCTCCCATAGAAGTAATCCACCACAAACCTTTCCCCTCGATATACGACATGAGTGACGTAGAAAAATTACCATAGAATGAATCAACATTAGAGGCAAATCAAGTGTCCCAAATGACCACCATACCCCTAAACACCCCAATAGAAGAAAAGCACTCCCAATCCTTAAAACAACAATCCCACAGGTCCGTAACTAGTAAAGTATCAATACCTCAAGCCTAGTTTCTTGAATCAAAACTACATCAAGCCTTTCATTTCTTCATATTGCACAGTTCCATAAATGAAAAAACTACCAAGTTGGAAGAACACTACTTTTTGACATTTTTTTTTTCTACACTAGCTCTAATTTTACACCAAAGATGCTACAAACAACACCAATTTTGAAACAAAAATTTGTAAAACTGAAAGTTGAAACAATATGGCCTTCTCTGGATTCCAATAGTTTACAGTTTCAATATTACAATTATCTTTAATAAAAAACAGATAGAGTCAAATCCAATTCCACAGGATAATCTGCTTCTAATGCACGTACCTCAATCCACTCAGAACAGAAATCACAAAAAGGTGGCCGATAAATCTTCAAATGTCCTTCTGTGGTGCAAACAGCTATCAAGCACCTGTGGCAAATTAAATCTTAAATATTATTTAAATCCATACAAACATTAATTTTTCATGATTAAACAAACTATGACTCTACTGCCACCTGCTTTCAAGGAGTAAATCCAGTCTCAACACAAAAATGAAAACAATCATCAAATGATTCAGGAAAGATAAAGTTCATACCCTGAGTTTGGAGCCATGCCAAGTGGGGACCATGATATTGATCGCACACAAGGCTTATCATCCCGATACAAACACGTAGGCAACAGGCACCCAGAGAGTAAATCTGTGTACAGCTCAAATTGAGCATGTAAAGTCATGTTAATACTTTGCGGTTGGCACAGTGGCAAGCCCCTCCAAGGCAAAGCACACAAGTCAGAATTTTAAACTCTCATATTTATGACATGAATTTTAAACACAAGACAAGAGTCATAATGTTGATTAACAAACACAATACACAGACTCCTAACATAGATACTTCATTTAATAGTTCCTGTATGTTAGTGCATACCATCAACATCTAAAAAATCAAATAGAGCACATGATCATAGATTTTAAAATAAAGTTTATGGTGTTAAAAGTGCTTGGCACTTTCCTCATGCGACTAATGAAAACAATAATGATTAATTAACCTATGATTTCAAACATATAAGGTTGCAATAATTGTAAGTTGCAACACAGAAACTGAGAAGCAGCTAGCTACCTTTTCTTTCTACCAATCCAACCGGAAGAGGCTCACTTGCAGAGACTTTAATTACACCACGTGGTCCATTAGGCAAATCTGGTTTCTGAAAAAGAAGAAGAAAAAACTTGTTTAACTAAAATAGTCAATAAGTGGTTTTAAAAAAGAGTAAACCCTCCTTTTAGTCCCTGAAATTACAAAGACCAGTAATATTAGACCCTCCCTTTAAGATATTATCACAGTAGTCCTTGTCATATCAATTGTTGTTCAGACACATTGGTCCTCACATAAGGACTAATTTAACTTCGTTTACTTCGTTTTCAGTTTGAGACTGTTTTTATTAATAATTGCAAAAATAACGCATTAATACCTATTTTCCAATGTTTGTACATTAATCGGAACGAAAATAATGTGTCGTTTTTGTAATTATTAATTAAAACAGAAACTGAAAAACGAATTAAATTGACCCTAATACGTTAATTTCTTAAAGTCGGAGAGTAATACGACTGATACCTACAATTTCAATAACTAAATCAATAGCTCACTCTAACAGTGTTGTAGCGAATGGCGTGAGAAAATAATAATAATAATAATAATAATAATAATAATAATAATATAATAATAATAATAATAATATAAATAGAAAAGAATTGGTACAAGTATGGTGACGAGGTGGCCAGAAGCAACAGCAATGAGGTTTTCTTCAGACCAAGCAATGGCGTTTGGGTGAGAAGGCGAACCCATAAGCATGGCAGGCTGTAACGGCGGAGGAGAGGCCATGATGGATGGATGGACGGCGGCGGCGGCGCGTGCTGGTGCGGCGTGACGGTGCACGGTGCAGCACTTGAGCTCAGTGCCGAAAGAGAGAAAGTACGGTGTAGAATTGGGAAGAACAGGTCATATCAGAGAATTGGAGAGCGTATAGGTTACGTGAGAGATAATTAGGACTTTTAACAAAAATGTCCTAATTATTTTATTTTTTAAATTTAAATTTATTCTTATCTATATTTTATCTTTTAAAAAAAGTCAAAATTAATTTTTTTTTGCTGAAAAATATTATTTTTTATGCTGAAGAATATTATTATTTTTGGTAACCTGAAAAATATTATGGCATAAGGGTTTGGTGGCTTCTATGGTGAGGGAGTAGCTAAGTTCCTCACCTATGAGGGAGCCAAAGCAACCATTAGATATATTATTTAAGTAATTGGATGGCTATGATTGTGTGGGGTTGACTTGATGGGCCGATTAATGTTAATTTTATGAAATTGCCCCTGCATTTTCTGACATTTTTGTCATGAAATGGACCATTATGCCCTGCTTCAACTCCCTTGAGCTTCGTTTCCATTTTCACTCAACTTTCTTCATCATTTCTGGTATGATAAGTCATTTGGGGCTTTTCAATAGTAAAATCGTTAAAGATTGACTCACTTTGCGACACGGAATCCGCCAGTTCCTTTTGCAATTGTGGTTTTTTTGCCACCGCCTCAACTTTATGATGCAATAAAATAACATGAAGGTTTTCACCCAACAAAAAAAGTCATAAGAAGGATAGCAAACAGAATTGAAGTATGTAATACTTCTTTAATATAATCAAATGACAAGGTAATGAAAGGGTAATAATATAACATTATTGCCTCTCTCGAGTTTGCCTTGCATTTCTATTGGAACCAAAGTAATTTGGATTAAATAATCTCTAAGTTTTGATGTTAAAAAAAAGGATTAAATTTGTATAACAAAGTGTTAGAAGTAATCTAACAAGTGCTTCTCCCTTGAAGGATCTCTGATTTTATATAAGTTAAAATATTAAGTCTACTTACTTTGCAATCCGCGTCCATATATTATTTTATTGAAAGATTTCTTGAGTGGTCGAGTCCACTCTATCACTGGAAAGATTTCCTTTAACTCAAGTGCCACGTCAGTGGATGAGCGCTTGAATGCTTTCTAGTAGACAGAGAAATCCCTTTTAAGTAGACGCGAGTTACTCTCCAATAATAACATTAATTTATAAGTGCCACGTCACTGAATGGAGATTTTAAGTAACTCAAGTTCTGGCAAGACCGTTGTTTTAAGTAGACGTAGAATTTTTACCACGTCAGTGGATGAAGCCTTAAAACTCTTCTTACTTACCTTGCCTTTACAATTGTTTTGATGGACGAAGAATTTGAGCATTAATATTTTATTTAAAGCGATCTAAACCAAAGTGAATTTATTTCATATGATTGATATTTATTTCAAATATATAATGGTCCTTCTCATTTGCTATTAACGGTTTTATTGTCTTGTTTCTATGAGAGAGACATAGTACATATAAGGAATTGCAAAAAGCAGTATAGTACGATGCAACACGACTTGTACCCTGTCACCTTTTACATTGGAATAGCTGGAATTTGTACAAGGAAGGCAAGACAGTTTTTCAAGTTGCATTTGCTTAGAGGTGTGCCCATTTCATGCAAGAATATTGTCATATAGTACAAAGGCCACGAGCAAGCTGAGTCACAACGGATATTACATGGTTGATTCTATCCCTAAACGGAAATTCAAATACAACCGTTGATGATTTTGAAGAGAAGATCAAGGTCTCTATAAATAGAAGACCAAGACTTTTGAAGAAAGAACTTTTGCGCATATACAAAAATCTCAAGAAATCTCTTGCGAGCAAACATTCTTTTATTCTTTCAGAAAGCAAAAGTCTGTAATATCTTAGTTTAAATATTGCTATAATATTCATCTGATCTAAAACTTTCATATCCTCACACATAGTGAGTTAGAAGATCAAAGAAACCAAAATCTCTTTGTTAGAGGTAGAGCCTGAAGAGGCTTGGTAAGAAAGGAATACTTGTGAGCCTGAAGAGATGTTGAATACTTACTGTAATCTATTTGGAGAATAGTGGAGAAAACCTTCAAGTAGAAGGGACTGGACGTAGCTCTTGGTTGGAAGAGAGTGAACCAGGATAAAACAACTTGCGTGAATCTTCTAATCCCTTATCTCTTTAGTTTTACGTGTTTATACTAACTGTGGGGATTTGAACTTGAATTTGTTGTTCTTTCAAAAGGTTGTTTTTCTGTATGCTTTATTCTGCCTCTTTATCTTTGTGTGAGAAAACTATTCTTGAAAAGGTTGTTTTCGAAAAATATTAACAAACACAATTCAACCCCCCATTTCTCGTGTTTGCCTGTGTCAACTTCAGTTGGTATCAGAGCTCAGCCTCGAAAGGGTTGAGCATCTAACAAGTGCTGAGGAAGTACGATCCCACAACCATGGATACAGAAGGACAAGCTATCAACAGACCTCCACTCTTTGATGGAACTGATTATGATTATTGGAAGAAGAGAATGATGACCTTCCTAGATGCGCAAAACTTAGACATCTGGGAACTGATTGAGAATGGCTATTCTGAGCCAAGAGGTGAAAATGGAGCAGCCTTGGCTAGAGCAGAATGGAGTGTAGATCAAAAGGCCAAACATCAACTAAATCTCAAGGCCAAACATTACTTGATGTGTGCCATTACCAGATCAGAACATGATAAGATTCACAGCTGCAAGACAGCAAAGGAAATCTGGGATACACTAGCTCTTGCTCATGAAGGCTCATCACAAGTGAAGGAGTCAAAGATAAGCATGCTGGTTCACCAGTATGAACTCTTCAAAATGACTGATCATGAGACTATAGATCAGATGTTTGGAAGATTTCAAACAATAACAAACAGTCTCAGATCTCTGGGAAAAATATATGAGAATAGAGATCATATCAGAAAGATTCTGAGAAGTCTCTCCAAGCAGTGGAGACCAAAGGTCACTGCCATTCAAGAAGCTAAGAATTTGAACACTCTCTCTCTGGAAGAGCTTCTAGGGTCATTAAAAGTTCATGAGCTTGAACTAAATGAAGAAGACAATTCCAGGAAGGGAAAATCCATTGCTTTAAAGGCAAAGAAAGCAAGCTCTTCAAAAGTCCTTAAAGTTGCTGAGTTTTCAGATGATGCTGAACCTTCAGACAGTGATGAAGGATCAGATGAAGATGAAAGATACAACATATGTGGAGAAGGAAAGGTAATTTCAAGAGAAAGCCGTTCAACAAGAAATTTTCTAAGGAGAAATCAGATTCCAAAGAAAAAGGTCTACCTCTGTGCTTTGAATGTAAAAAGCCAGGCCATTTCAAAGCTGACTGTCCTGACTTAAAAGAGAAGAAGAAGTTCTTCAAGAAAAAGAAGGGCTTAATGGCTACATGGGAGGACTTGGACTTATCCTCATCAGATGAGGAAGAGGAAGCAGAGGAAGAGGCAAACATTTGCCTCATGGTTGACACATCATCAGAAAATGAGTACACTGATGATGATGAGGTAACAGATTCTGAACCTTCTACTCTCAAAAATGCCTTTGATGAATTACTGCATGACTCATCCATATTATCTCATGAATACAAAAGTCTTAAAAAAAAGTTTGCAAAATTAACAAAAGAATATGATAGAGTCTGCATTGAAAAACAAAGTTTAGTTCAAGAAAATGATAAGCTGAAATCAGAGAATGTTAGTCTAACTGACAAATCTGAATGTGAGCCTGACAATTCCTGTGAAGTTGCAAAACTGAAACAAGATGTAACATACTTGACAGACACTCTGTTAAAATGTGTAGGAGGCTCAGATAAGCTCAGTCTTATCCTAAGGTATTCTAGGTCACCATTTGATAAATCTGGCCTTGGTTATGACAATAAGAAGCATGAGGCATCTTATATTAAGTCAAAACCACCTATGCAGCAAAGAGCTTCAAAAGCTCCAGCTAGGTATGCTAAAGCCAAATCAGGCCCGTCCAACACCTTTTGTAAAGTGTGTGGAAAAAGTGGGCATTCTACATCTAGATGCATATATAATAGAAATACTAAATATTCTCGTCCAAAGAAAACTAACATGAAAGGACCCAAGTCTGTTTGGGTACCTAAGGACAAGATAATACCTGTTGCAGATTTGCTTAACAACAGGAAAGAAACAAAACGTCCTGGTACTTGGACAGTGGATGCTCACGTCACATGACGGGAGAAAAGTATATGTTCCAAGACCTTAAACATAAGGATGGTGGCTGGGTGACATTTGGAGGAAACCTGAAAGGAAAGATCACTGGTATAGGTAAAATTGGTAAACATCCTTTTCCCTCCATTAATAATGTTCTTTTAGTGAATGGTTTAAAACATAATCTACTGAGCATAAGTCAATTATGTGACAGTGGATATGATGTCTCTTTTAATAAGAACATGTGTTTTGTCAAGAAGAATGATGGATCAATCTTATTCACTGCTAAGAGGCAAAACAATTTGTACAAAATTGACTTGGAGGACCTCTCAAATCAGAGTGTCTCATGTTTTAGTGTCCATTGAAGATGAGCGATGGATTTGGCATAAAAGGCTAGGTCATGCAAGCTTAAGATTAATCTCAAAGCTAAATAAGCATAACCTCGTGAGATGATTACCAAACCTTAAGTTCAAATCTGATGCTCTTTGTGATGCATGTCAGAAGGGAAAACAAGTCAACGGTTCTTTTGAATCTAAGAATATTTAGTACCAAGAGACCACTAGAACTGCTACACCTTGATCTTTTTGGTCCAACAAGGACTACTTCTATCAGTGGTAAGAAATATGGTCTAGTCATTGTAAATGACTATACTGGATGCACATGGGTTATGTTCCTTGCTCACAAGGATGAGTCCTTCAAGGTCTTTTCTGTATTCTGCAAACGTGTACAGAATGAAAAAGGCATGTGTATAGCTTCAATTAGAAGTGATCATGGGGGAGAATTTGTCAATGAGCTATTCAATGAGTTTTGTGAAGAAAGTGGTATTCAACACAACTTCTCAATACCAAGAACACCACAGCAAAATGGTGTGGTAGAGAGAAAGAACAGATCTCTTCAAGAAATGGCTAGGACTATGCTCAATGACAAATCTATCCCTAAGCACTTCTGGGCTGAAGCTGTGAACACTGCCTGCTACATTCAGAACAGAATATACATTAGACCTATTATGAATAAGACTCCCTATGAATTGTGGAAAGGTAGAAAACCCAACATATCTTATTTTCATCCTTTTGGATGTAAATGTTATATTTTGAATACAAAAGATCAACTTGGTAAATTTGATGCTAAGGTAGATAATGGAATTCTACTAGGATTTTCTGAAACCTCAAAAGGATTTAGAGTGTAAAACTCAAGAACTTTAATAGTAGAAGAATCTATATATGTTAGATTGATGACAAACAGCCTGATAAGAAATTATCAGAGCTAGATGAAGCTATTGCAGATCTTGACTTAAACATCTTAGGAGAGACAACAGAAGTTAAAGCTGATGATCAAGTTGAAGGCATTTCTCATCAACCAGAAACATCCACCTCTCAATAAGACAATGTTCAGAGAACCTGGCATTTCCAGAATTATCATCCACCGGATCAAATCATTGAAAATCCAAGTGATAAGCTAAGAACCAGATCAACCTTCAGAGAACAAGAAGATTCTGCATTAGTGTCTGAATTGGAACCAAAGACAGTAGACGAGGCTCTGCTGGACAATGGTTGGATCTTAGAAATGCAAGAAGAGCTAAACCAGTTTGAAAGGAGTGATGTCTGGACTCTGGTAACCCTGTCTAAAGATAAATCTGTTAATGGAACAAAATGGGTTTACAGAAACAAGCTTGATGAAAATAGTAAGGTTATAAGAAATAATGCAAGATTAGTTGCACAACGTTACTGTCAAGAAGAAGGTATAGATTATACTGAAACCTTTGCACCTATTGCTAGATTGGAAGCAATCAGTATTTTACTTTCATTTGCTGCACATCATAATATTATGCTTTTTCAAATGGATGTAAAAAGTGCTTTTCTAAATGGTTTTATCAATGAAGAAGTTTATGTTATGCAACCTCCGGGTTTTGAGAGTGAAACCCAACCTGAACATGTATACAAGCTTAAGAAAGCTTTATACGGCCTAAAACAAGCCCCAAGAGCTTGGTATGATAGGCTAAGTTCATTTCTGATGGATAATGGCTTTAACAGAGGAAAGGTTGATACAACCTTGTTTAGAAAGTCAATTAAATCCAACTTCATAGTAGTACAGATTTATGTAGATGATATTATATTTGGTGCTACTAATGAATCTTTGTGCAAAGAATTTTCAAAGCTAATGCAGAAAGAGTTTGAAATGAGCATGATGGGAGAACTCAAATTATTCCTTGGACTTCAAGTCAAACAATCTATGGACGAGGTGTACATTCATCAAACTAAGTATACAAAGGAATTACTCAAAATGTTTAAGATGGATGACTGCAAACCTATGAGCACTCCTATGCATCCCACGTCCATACTGAACAAAGATGATAAAGAGAAAAAGGTAGATCAGAAGGTATACAGAGGTATGATTGAATCTCTCTTATATCTAACTGCTTCTAGGCCTGATATTATGTTCAGTGTTTGCTTATGTGCTCGATTTCAATCTGATCCTAGAGAATCTCATTATTAGCAGTTAAAAGAATTTTTAGATATTTAAAAGTTACTACTAATCTTGGTTTGTGCTTTAAGAAAGATGAAGATTACAAATTAGTTGGCTTTTGTGATGTTGACTATGCTGGAGATAGAATTGAAAGAAAAAGCACCAGTAGAGGATGTCACTTCATTGGAGCTAACCTAGTATCTTGATCAAGCAAAAGGCAGAGTATCATTGCTCTATCAACTGCTGAAGCTGAATACATATCAGCTGCAAGTTGTTGCTCACAACTTCTCTGGATCAAACACCAATTGGAGGACTACAATGTGTTTGTAAGTAGTATTCCACTTATGTGTGATAATACTGCTGCAATCAATTTATCTAAGAATCCAATTCTGCATTCCAGAGCTAAACATATAGAAATCAAACATCATTTTATTAGAGACTATGTGCAAAAAGGTGTTTTTGATGTTCAATTTGTAGATACTGACCATCAATGGACAGATACTTTACTAAATCTCTTGCTGAGGACATATTTATTTTTATTAGAAAACATCTTAACATGTTGTATGTGGTTTGATTTGGTATATTTGTTGATTGCATGTTTTATATGCACGTCCTAGTTTTGGCGTACAGACCACGTGTAGTCTACGCGTCCACTACTGTTGGTGTGCCGCGTCTACTACATATGTTTCTACGCGTCCATCCTCAACCTTGTGTGGACTCGTCTATGCTTAAAATTTTTTTATTGCATTAATTTGTCTCTGGACATATTTATTTTAAAACGTTTGGTTTTAATTATTTCCTTGCTGAGTCAGCTACTTCCATCAATCCCATCATAACTTTTTACGGTGCCAATATACCAATGCCGTTTTTCACTAAAGACATGTCTTGTCAATCATTTCCTTTTGAATTTTCTTTGAAAACTGTTGGTATTCGGAACTCTTTAAAAGTAACCTCTTTCCCTCTGAAAAACCTTTCGCTACTCTTTATCCTTGTTAACCACTCTCTGAAATTTTTGAACTCTCTGTCCTTCAAACCTTAACTTATTTACTCAACAATGACTTCAACCTCCGCTCCCGTGCTTGCTTTTGCAACCGACATCATGACTATTGCTGTGGAACATCATTTCGATTTTGAAATTTTGAGTGAATACAACTTGGATGTAAGTAAGTTTATCAACGCTGCTGGTTGGGATGGATTATTTCTAGAAAAGGTCTCAATATATCCCGACTTGATAAGGGAATTCTGGAGAAGACCGAAGATTTCTGAAACAGAGATAGTAGGGTTTGTACTGGGGAAGAAGATAACAGTATCCGAGAAAACCATTTCTAACGCTATTGTTTGTGCTCAAGAGGGTTTTGTCTTCACAGAGAATTGGGAAGAAGACCTAGGCGGTACAGAGACCATTGTCGTTACACTGATGAGGCAAGATACCATGAGAACTCACTCATGGAAATCATCTGAAATGAAGGATCATATCAGGATTCTTCACCAAATCCTGAACAAGGTGGTGCTACATAAGGCAGGGTCTAAGGACAACTTATCTGCCCTCCATAAATTTTGTCTTTGCAACATGGTCTTTGAAACAAAGATAAATCTGCCATGGATCCTGTTTCATCGCTTCAAGGATGCCATTACCAACAGGGAATCCGCCTCACACATCACCTTTTCTCATCTTCTGTCAAAAATATTCAAACAGCAAGGCTTGTATGATGATCTGAATGCAAAGCCTCAAGAAGAACAAGAAAAAAATCCTTCGTTCGAAAGGAATGCAAGCTGCTATTTTTGGGAGAAGCAACCTCAGTGGCATGCATCTTGACACTTACAAGCAAGTTGAAATGGCCAAGCATGAGGAGAAGATGAAAATTAAAGAAGAATCAGTTGAGGCTAACAATGCTGCAACCCTTGGTCTCAAGAGAGGAACCAACAGGAAGACAATGGCCGTCAGGAAGCCTAACCCTAAAAGGCCTACCCGAGGCATTGTGATTAATGAGCCTAGAGCTGAGGCTCCTCAACCTGATCCTCAACCTGCTCTCAAGAGAGCAAGGAAGTTGGTGTTGCCTCAAGATGAGGATGATGAAGATGATAATGTCCCTCAGGGAACAGCCTTGAAGAGGAAAGCAAGTGCTGCTGCTGCTGATGCTATTGTGCCTACCAAAAGTAGGCAACCTGCAAGAAAAGCAAGGAGCTTTGCATCCTTTAAGGTAAACACTTCTGCTGAAGTTCCTGTATATATAGAAGAAGATGCTCATAATGTAAATACTGTGAGTGATAGTGTCCTTACTCCTGAAGTAGGATTTTTTGATGATGTATATAGACCTACTTTACCCACACCACAACCTTCACCACAAAAAGCCCAGACTGACCAAACCACAACCCCATCCTCACCACAAAGCACCCCAAACCAATTGACCATACCACAACCTTCACCAATCAAAACCATCTTTCCACCTATAATACCTGACTCTGACCCCTGGTTTCATCAAAAGGATGATGGAATTTGTCCAGGTGCCCCCTTCCCTAAACCCCTCAGAAAACTCTTTCCACCCCTTGTACCTCATCCACTCTCTTTGACAATAAATCTGAGAATTGGGCTCAGATCAAGAGAGATTGGAGAGTTCTGTTTCATACTCACAAACCTGACCCTAAGATTGACCCTGATACTCATCTGACAAGGTGGTACCCACATGCTGAATATGAATATGTACCTTATGAGGACTACCCCTGGACCACCAAATATCCAAACTCTCAGCCTCCCAAAGGACCCTTTCCATCTGAAATGAACAACCAACATGGCCCTCTCCTCACCCACCTACACCTCAAACGTTTCCCACAAAGAAAAATTTATCCCAACCTCACAAAAACGCCACCTCTGATTCCTCATACTAATGGAGTAGAAAGGCACATCATTCCAGTATGGGAGACTAACTCTAAAAGGAACAGGCTGCCTACCATTCCAGAGAAAAGAGCCAGATCTTATGAGCACAATCCAATCATACTGGATGGCAACACAAAATGGAGGAAATTCGAACATCCCAGCATCTATGGAAGAGCATCTGACCCTTTCACAGATCAGTTTTCTATAATATACTGAAATGGGAGTTCAGCTACTTCCAAGTAGAAAGAGCTGCACGTTGTGTTCCTCTCACCTGGCTTAGGCATAATAAGGAAACACGTGTAGGCATTGCTCCCTACCCTATCTGTCCTAGGCTTGGCATGATAGACCTCAACAAGGCAAGGATTGGAAGTGCAGAAGAAACAAGGGAGTCATGCCTGAAGCTCACTCTGCTATGCTGGATGTATATAAAGAAACTTTTGATTACTCCAAGCTCGAGTATTATCTGTATATGGAGGATGTGAAGAATATTGGAGAGATGATAGCTGCTGATTACTGGAAGTCTCACATAATCCACTGCACTAGGGAAGCTTCATTTTATGCCTATTTTGTCTAAAGTCAATTATGCTCTGATACTGCTTAGTCTCAAATGTTTAATAAGCTGCTATCTTGGTCTCATAACTTATATTTTCTTGCAAATAAGACTTAGCTTCATTTGCCTTAACTGTTTTGATCTGATGAATGCTTTGTCTTAGGGGGAGCCTTGTAAGCTCTCTTAGACTTTGCAAAATAAATTTAATTAGTTTTTGTCATCATAAAAAAGGGGGAGATTGTTGGAACCAAAGTAATTTGGATTAAATAATCTCTAAGTTTTGATGTTAACAAAAATGATTAAATTTATATAGTAAAGTGTTAGAAGTAATCTAACAAGTGCCTTCTCCCTTGAAGGATCTCTGATTTTATATAAGTTAAAATATTAAGTCTATTTACTTTGCAATCCGCGTCCATATATTATTTTATTGAAAGATTCCCTGAGTGGTCGAGTCCACTCTATCACTGGAAGGATTTCCTTTAACTCAAGTGCCACGTCAGTGGACGAGCGCTTGAATGCTTTCTAGTAGACGGAGAAATCCCTTTTAAGTAGATGCGAGTTACTCTCCAATAATAACACTAATTTATAAGTGCCACGTCACTGGACGGAGATTTTAAGTAACTCAAGTTCTAGCAAGACCGTTGTTTTAAGTAGACGTAGAATTTTTGCCACGTCAGTGGACGGAGCCTTAAAACTCTTCTTATTTACCTTGCCTTTACAATTGTTTTGATGGACGAAGAATTTGAGCATTAATATTTTATTTAAAGCAATCTGAACCAAAGTGAATTTATTTCATATGATTGATATTTATTTCAAATATATAATGGTCCTTCTCATTTGCTATTAACGGTTTTATTGTCTTGTTTCTATGAGAGAGACATAGTACATATAAGGAATTGCAAAAAGCAATATAATACAATGCAACACGACTTGTACCCTGTCACCTTTTACGTTGGAATAGCTGGAATTTTTACAAGGAAGGCAAGACAGTTTTTCAAGTTGCATTTGCTCAGAGGTGTGCCCATTTCATGCAAGAATATTGTCATATAGTACAAAGGCCACGAGCAAGCTGAGTCACAACGGATATTACATGGTTGATTCTATCCCTAAACGGAAAATTCAAATACAACCGTTGATGATTTTGAAGAGAAGATCAAGGTCTCTATAAATAGAAGACCAAGACTTTTGAAGAAAGAACTTTTGCGCGTATACAAAAATCTCAAGAAATATCTTGCTAGCAAACATTCTTTTATTCTTTCAGAAAGCAAAAGTCTGTAATATCTTAGTTTGAATATTGCTATAATATTCATCTGATCTAAAACTTTCATATTCTCACACATAGTGAGTTAGAAGATCAAAGAAACCAAAATCTCTTTGTTAGAGGTAAAGCCTGGAGAGGCTTGGTAAGAAAGGAATACTTGTGAGCCTGAAGAGATGTTGAATACCTGTTGTAATCTATTTGGATAATAGTGGAGAAAACCTTCAAGTAGAAGGGACTGGACGTAGCTCTTGGTTGGAAGAGAGTGAACCAGGATAAAACAACTTGCGTGAATCTTTTAATCCCTTATCTCTTTAGTTTTACGTGTTTATACTAACTGTGGGGATTTGAACTTGAATTTGTTATTCTTTCAAAAGGTTGTTTTTCTGTGTGCTTTATTCTGCCTCTTTATATTTGTGTGAGAAAACTATTCTTAAAAAGATTGTTTTCGAAAAATATTAACAAACACAATTCAACCTCCCCTTTCTTGTGTTTGCCTGTGTGTCAACTTCAATTTCTTGTTACTGGAAGTCGAAATTGACACACTTGAGTTTATAGCGATTGTGGAAGAAGATAAGATGTTGACAGAGATTGAGAGGCAATGAGATAGCAAACAGCGCATCGGAGAAGGGGTGGGTTCATTAGAGGAGAATAAATCTGCACAAAGAAAAGGGACTTCTATGCAAATATAAAATCAATATTGTTTGACCAAATAAAAATTAAATTTATGTCGTTGCCCTCAAAAGTTACCTGTTGTTTCAGGTAATATTCCTCCCTCATGGGTGAGGGACTTACTGGCTCCCTCACCCTAGAAGTCACCTAAGGGTTTAACAAGTTTTTTACCCAAGCGTGATCATAGTATTTATTCAATTTGCAAGTATTTGTAAAATTCACATATATTTTTTTTCCTTTATATTTTATACTTATTATACTTTTTATTATATACGTAATATCATAATAGTAATTTAATACTAGCATCTTTTATATTCGTACATAGCTAAAGGTTCCATTTGTAAAAAATAACTAATAAGCTATTTATTAATCGAAAGCTTATAACTGATACTTAAAAAGTTTGTTGATTAAATTTGAAGTGTTTGGTAAACTTAATAGTAAAACTAACTTATAAATATAAAAGGAAATATTTAAAATTTTAATTAAATTTTATAATAAGAATATTTTTTGAACTTTTTTATTTTAAATATTTTTATTAAATAATATGAATGACATGATATGTTTATATGAATTTTTTATAAATTTTATTTTATGAGCTTGAGGCCGGGTAAAGTAGGAATTTCGTTAGAATGATGAGGGTAAAATAAAAAAGAAAAACTAATAAGTTACACTGTAAGTTAGATCAAGATATTTCAACTAGTTAATTTCATATCCGATTAGCACTTGTAGGAATTATCGAACGTGGAATCTTGCATTGATTCATAGCTGAAATTTTTCAAATGAAAAAGTCTGACTATCTTCTAATCTCATTTGCTAAGATCTTCGACACCATCTCAAACAAACAAATTTATATGGGACTTCTTTGAAAATAAAATAACAACCACAAGAAGGAAGGTTAATTTGTGCTTTTAACCTTTTTCACAAACTTAATAAAACCAAATTGTTTTTTTAATAAAGAGCTTTGCTATATGGTATGAAGGCTCCTTGGTACGAATTGTACGAAACCTCTTGACGCTGTGATGCATTCTTCATTTTTCTATTATTGCAGGTCGAAGAGATAACAAACTATATATTTAAAAAAAAAAAACACAGTTGGGAGAGGAGGAGGGGGAAATGCCAAAAGAGTGAAAACGACAACAAGATACAGAGTGAACTAGGGAGAAAGAGGATAACACCCATAAAGAACAACAATAGTGAGAGAAATAAAAAAAAGAACAGATAGATGCCAAGTAAAAAGAAGCAAAGGTTGATGAACAAGAAGAAGAGTATGACAACGAAATAGAAGGACGCATCAGTGGTAGGGTGTCATTCATACATATTCGTTTTGTACCCAAAAGCTTTTCTCTTTAATGAAAGTTACAAACCAATATACTAAAAAAGGTTTAAACACCACGTTTGGACAAAGAGGCGTTAAGAGTAAAGGCTCACAAGATACTCAATTTTGATTTAACATCAAAATTATTTCGAAAATATTTACGAAAAGTAGTAAATGATTTTCAATAATTTGAAATAAGTTTCTAATATTTTAAAACATTTAAAATAGTGTTTTAGATGATAAATACCGAGTTATTGCTTCAATACTTGAGTATCACAAGGTAATATTAGAGTATCATGCAAAATGAAATTCCATTACTAAAATCAAAGAGGTAGTAGACAAGTATTAGAATACAATACTCAAGTACCATAAGTCCTCAATACTTCCTCCGGAGAGGCAGTACTCGATACCCCAAGGGAGCACTCGGGTACCATGATAAAAAAAATGGAAAGACTCTGCTTTAATACACATACATCGATAATATTTTTAAAATTTAAAAGCAATACTCAAATCCCATAATGTGATGCTCGAGTACCAGTGGCTCAAAGGTGAAAAATAAAAAGCTGTTATGACTAATCAATTGCCCTATTATTTCCTTGTTTGTAATATATGTGATTGCCGCCTTTTTAAAAACGAATTAAGGCCACAAAATTCGGAAGTTAACAACACAAGAACAAAGAACTCACTTTTCAATCAAAGAATTTTCTTCAAATACTTTGTGGTTATTTAAATCAATGTTGTAAGAGGGTGAGGTATCTTTGTTGTTAGTGGGTTTGGTATTCTTTGTTGTCAAAGGATGGAGAATCCCTTTTGTTGTTTTGTTCAAGATATTAGGCTTAGAAGTGTAGATGTGGTATCTCGAAGGCACGAAGGAGAGTGTTAAAAGTATTTGAGATCCTAACTCGTGGGAGTGATATCTTAGATTATCTCCAATGGTGGTTCTTACATGAGTTCTTAGTTGTAAGAATTGGTTCTTAAAAATTCACCCATTAGAGATGGATGACTTGGATGTTCGTAAATGCCCTCATGTAGAACTGTCAAGAACCGTTCTTGCAAAAAAAAAAAATTGTTTGCAAAAAAACTTGAAGTAAAAATAAATATAAATAGAAGTATAAATAATAAGTGGGGTTAATTGTGGGACCCACTTAAGAACAAAATGAGTTATTTCATTGGAGTGAAAAAATGGCTGGGTTCTTATATCTCATGTGGCATCTATGGACCCACAAAATGATATATAAGAACCAAAATATGGTTCTATCATTGTGGATGCTCTTAGGGTGTGTAAAAGAATGATATGTGGTGTGAAGGTTCCCAGGCTCCTACAAGCTTATTTGATAGTGGGGAAAGGAAAATCCCGAGCAAAACATGTGACACCCTAACTTGGGGTCATCACATAGTTACCCAAATGCGGAAAATAAAATTATAATTTCGCTGGTTGCTTTCGGAAAATATTAATTTCTCAACGCTTATCCTTTCAAAATATGGTGATAAATTTTTTTGTTCTTTCTGCGAAATACTTAAAACAAAGATATATAAACATCACAATAGTAGCATTACTTTAAACTTACATTTATTCGTAAACCAAAACATTGCAACATATAAGCTTTTCTGAAATTGTTTTTCATACACCTTACAAGGTGTTTCAAACCATTTATAACAACTTTCCCAAAATACCCAACCCAAAGAAAATCCTAAGCTGGTCGTCTTACAAGACATCTACTGGAAAGACCCCGTGGTCATTCTCACACTCTAACATCTCTTCAACCTTCAGGACCAAAGTTCCCGAGTGAAACTAAGGACTTTTCTGCACCATCTACTTTCGTGTACCAAGACACAAAAGCCAAACCAGAAAACCTGATATGTTTGTAAGGGTGAGACGCCAATATATGGATTTAACACAATAGTTACATGTGAGACATAACACAACAACACATAAACATATACATTTTCATAAAAAAATAGAAGCGTTCATAACAAGACAGTAGTTAATCAATGGGTTTCACATCCCAAACATCATCGTTTGAAAACTTATGCATGAACACTTCCAATACATCGTCTAACTTCACACTTAATCTCATGAGATATCCCAACCATAGTGAGTTGATCAGGCTCAATTGCCACACTAGGCAAACAGGCACGTAGCCAAAACCCATTGCACACTGTCCAAACCCGAGGCACAGTGATAACAACGTAAATGGGGTTTCATTGTCCAACCCTGGCACAATGAAGAAAATCGTAGCATGAGACACCTGACGCCACAAGGTACTCACACATAAACCGGGGCACGTCTGCCAAATGCATGCAACAAAACACTTTGTTCTTGACACTTTTCTTTGTGTTCAATCTCCTTTTGCCGAAGCTCATAATGGCTTACGACTAACCATAGTTTTAAACATCTTTAAAACTTTATTAATAACACAGGACCTCAAAGTCCGAGTGCTCAATCACGACACCCCTAGACCGATGCACCAGCCATAGGTTCGTGGTAATAGAAAACATCTTAAATGTTTTTAACCCAGTAGACACCAAGTCTACAGGACCTCAAAGTCCAAAGGACACCAAGTCCATAACCCAACACGAACCTTAGTACCCCGACGTCTCGGTTACTAAGTTCAAAACCACTTTTAACACTATTGAGTTCAACTCGTTTTCGAAAAATCATTTCAAATGGGAAATAAATCGTAAGTTAAACGTTTAACTTTTTATAAAATATGGTCACTTGAGGCTCAAAGTTGTTTAAACTACGTAGTGCCGCTTTATGATTTCTTGCCGTCGGTATTTTTCCAAGTTGCCGTCAAATTAGCCATTTAAGCCAAATTTTAGCTTATTTCACTTAAATATTTTTCTAAAATCATTATTAAGTTATTTTTGAAAATTAATTTCATAAAATAACTTTTTACAATATTCCGGAATTTATTACGTAAAAATCAGCAGTACAAAAATATTTTCACGGTTTCGTCCTCACTGTGAGTCATAAATCACTCTTACACTGATAAATCATTAAAATAATGATATTTTCCAAAACTCTTTATTTTTCCCAAATAAATATTTTCCATTAATATTATATTCCAATATTTTACCGTTAAAACATTGAATATAATTTACGAAGCTTTTCAAAGCTTTTATCTGATTAATTGATTGGGCACTGACCACTGTCAGGCTTCTCACACAACATCCACAAGATGATCACAATAATATTGCCAGACAGATCATGCATCACAGCATTATAATAAATAACTGCAGATAATCAATTATGAGCAGATAAACAACACGGATAAAATAACACAACTTGAACACTTAAACAACCACCAACAAAAAAATAATTACAGACCACACATTAGTCACACACATAGGTATTGGGAAAAATCCCTCAGGTAAGCTCCCCTTACCTCTCGAAGACCTCTCCGCGGTGTAATTGTCGGAAGTCTGGGTTCACGTACACAACGAACTTGCTAAACCTTCATCAACCACAATCAACTAATCACTAATCAAACAATTAAAATCTCCTAATTCTCTATAATAGGTCACGGCCTCCCTTAGGTTTAGTGGCTAAAAATTTCTAGAATTGCCTAAGTCATGGATTAATGATCCTTGACTACTTAAGATCATAGATTAGTAACTAAACAACTAGGTTAAGAATTAAAAATTCCTAACTCACCTACCCTAGAATTCGGTCAAGACTTGATCATGGGGTTAGGGTTTTTAGTTTGACAAATCAACTTGGATTCAATAAACATACATACTAATAGGATGATAACCAAGATCATTTAGGAAAAATTTGAACAAAAACTCATCAAACCTCACCTACTTAGGTTCGGCCAATACAAGGATTTAGGGTTTGAATTTTCATTTTGATAGACTAACATGGATTAAAGCATGTAGACATACTAGAAGGATAGTATATAAGATCATTTTCTAAAAATTGAACAAAAGTTCCTCCACCCATTTTTTTTTATAGAATTCGGTTTTGACAAATTAAATGGGGAGGAAAACTTTGTTTGCAACAAACTCTTGGATTATGATAGTAGAGATGATAACTAACTCATAGAAATTGGTTTCACATTTTTAGGATTTTTCTAGATTTTTCTAGACAATTTCAAAGTTTCTAGATCTAGGAATTGAAAATGATGAACATGGCATTGAAATATGAAAATACATGAAGAACATAGTGCTTAATGATGATGAGGATCATGGATTACCTCTTGGAATTGAAGAAAAGTGCAAGAATCTCCAAGTTGCTTCACAAATCAAGCTTATGGAAGCTTAAGGAAAAAGAAGAATGGAGAAGATGAAGGAATAGTTGAGAAGAGTGTAGAATGAGCTAGAGTCACCAAGGGAGCTCTAGAATTTGAAGAGCAAGCCTCCAAGGCCATGGGCTTTCGAAATTTTGGGCCTAGAAAGCCCAAGGCCAATTAATTTTGCACTTGAAAATCATTTAAGGCATAATGAAAACATAGGAAAAGTTAAGACTAGAATTGCTTCATGGAAATGAATCCTTGGACATGAGATTGAGCCTTTTGGGTGCAGCCCTTAATGGGTTTGAATGGCAAGAATTTGGCCCACTTCACTTAGTGTATCAAAGAAATTAGTTTAGGGACCAAAATGCAATTAAGAGAAAGTTTAAGGATAAAAATGCAATTATTAAAAATTGCTAACATAACCCTAAGCCACATTAAACCTCTCACATGGATGACCTATTCCTAAGAGAATATAGGTTTTGTCCACTTATCGAGTCTCAAAACTCCCGTAATCGGCTCCGTCGTTTACCCGATTGAACGTAACGTCCGTAAAACGTATATTATTTCACGTTTTGTGAAATAATTCTAAAAATGCACAATCGTAGGAAATAAAATAAAAACCTTAAGTGTTTCGTTCACGAATTAAAATTAGGGTTTCTGATCAGTAAAACTTACTGTCAGTGAAAATGCAGAAAACGCAGACCGGTTTCCGTCTGAATTTTCATCCCAAAACTTCCCCGTAACCTTATAAAAATAAGTATGACAAGGAAATGACCTTAGTTTATCCAAAGTCATTTTCTAAATCTCGGATAAGAATATAATCATTTATATAATTATTACCGATATTAGAAAGCCGAAAAATCGGGATGTTACAAAACAGACTGAACATATGTCACAAATGATGGTGGATTAACCAAGATAAATCATAAACTGTGTTTGATCCTCACTTCCCAACACTCTTTACTTTTAGTGATTTGATTATATTTTTCTTACATAGTTTATTTATTATTTTGGTAACCATGACATAGGTATGAAGTATCCACCATCGTTAGTGGTGATTAATCTCCATTGGGGAACCTGTTAAGTACACAAGGTGGGTTCTCCACTCCCAACCAAGTTTTCTCCATATACAAGAGTCATGATTTGAATCCCTGACCACTTACTTAAGGTGTCAAAATCCCTTACGACTTCGACCAACCAATAATAAATATATTCTCATAAAATAAAGTATTCGCAAAAATTATTTAAAGTTTATAGAAGCTTGATTCACCCACCCCTTTACTTCTCAACAAGCTAAGCATACTCGATTCACATTCTTCTTCTTCTTTTACCATTTTTCCTCAAATTTTTTTTTATCTCCCATCTCATCCAATCAAATCATTTCTTATTTACTTTTCATTTTGGTGTTTTCGTTTTTTCTTTTAACTAAATTTATTCTATTTTTATTCTTTCCATACATCCCCGATCCCTCACCTACCCTATTTATTTTAACCAACTATAATATTTAATTAAATAATTTTCTTTCCATAGATTTTCATCTTCCATAAAAAATAATTATTATTTAAAAAAGAACATGGAAAATTTAGAATTGTTTTTTAATAGTATTAATTAATTGTTGGCGTTGGAGTTTTAGACAAACCTCGTTACAAAACCAAACCCTCGGTAAAAAGTGAAAAAGGTACAGTGTGAGAGTTGATGCTTCATGCTTAATGTTGATGCTATAAAAATCTCAACTTTCTTTCTCTCTTCTCTCTCTTCCTCTCTCAGACTCATAGCTACAGACTAGAAGCCATGGCTCTGCAACTATGGGAAACGCTGAAGGAAGCCATAGTTGCTTACTCGGGTCTCTCCCCATCAACCTTCTTCACCCTCCTTGCTCTCCTCATCGCCTTATACTACGTCGTTTCGGGTCTCTTCGGCTCCTCCTCTAACCACCACAGCCATGCCAGGTCAAGGGACTTTGAGCCAGAGATGCAGCCTCTGAAACCGCCAGTTCAGCTTGGTGAGATCACGGAGGATGAGCTCAAGGCCTATGATGGCTCTGATACTGATAAGCCTTTGCTCATGGCCATCAAGGGTCAGATCTATGATGTTTCACAGAGCAGGTATATAGCAAGTATAAAAATAAAATACCCTTCTTTTTTTATTTTTTTTTATTTTTGATTTTGACCCTTTTTGTTTTTTTGTGATTTTTGCTTCTGGGTTTTCTTTTGGGTGGTAAAAGTAGCCTTTTTGGATTATGTTGTGAACTTTCTAGGTTGCTTTTGTCAAAAATTTGATTTCTGTTTTGAGTGTACTTTTTGTCTTTCATGGTTTCATCTCTTCTATGTTTATTATTTTCTTTGCCCAGGGAGTTATAAGGAGTTATAAGGTAGATCGGTTGGTTTGGGAGGGATATAGGGTTTGGAGCGATAAGGAAGTCATGAGTTGAACTCTTCCGCTAACATAATACACTGATTACTAACATTTGCCTATAAAAAAAATTTTTTTTTGCCCTATTATCCAGTTTTGATTGTTTTCCACATCTGATTCCTTATGGTTCTTCTGTTGCTGATATACGGTGAAATGAAGAAGTCTTTCTTATTAAATAACATGCTTGGTTTGAGTGGAAAATGGGAGGTTGGAAATTGGAGGATTGAAAATAATGAATGTATCTAGAGTTATGTTGTCAATTTTCAACCATCCATTTAACACCTTCTGGTCCACACTTCTGCTATACCTAATTGCCTAGCCTCAGGGTCTGCTTGATTGAGTAGGTGGAAAAGTTTGGTGGAAAAGAGAGTGCTAGTGATAATGACATTCAACCAAAGTTATGGCCCATAGTGAAAATGACTTCCATTTTATTTTCCACCTTTCATACTTTTGTCAATCCAAGCACATAGAGTGATTTTCGTTTAAAATTTTCCACCTTCCTCTAGTCAACCATGTAAACCCTTAGTCAGAAGCATACAGTAGTTTATCCTTACATGAAAAGGTATCACTGTTTTCAGGCTTAACTCATTTTTATGTTCTTTTCTGTACTTTACAATGATTTTAACCATAGTTGTTGATGAAATATAGTATGGATATGTTCCTTATTTTGAATGGGCTAAAGTTTGATCATGGTGGATTCTCTGTCAGGGGTTTCAATCATTATCTCTCTTTCCAACTGTTCCGTAAATGGGGATATTCTATAAGGGTGTGTTTGGGTTAATTGTTGTTCTGAGTCTCCAATCTCTATGGAGGCCCTCTGGAAGTCTTCTGCAAGGCGTAATTCTGTTATCCCCCAGTAGGTCCCAATCCATTAGCAAGATATGTGTGCACTGCGTTATGCCATGTCTCCCATTGCAAGTGTGCTCTTCCCTTCTGGAACTTTCCTGGCATAAGGTGTTAAGCTTTATCTTCGCCATGCTCAGGAGTGTTCATTCTCAGTTGGTCGGGTCTTGAGCTTTGGACCTATGGACTTACCCGGCCTTAAAACCTACTGGACCTTGGCCATTTTGGGCGGGAACACTTACTGTAATGTTTTTTCTAGTGTCTGGAAATAATGAATCGGTCTGCATATTTAGTTTCACCTGGAAGTTATGTTTCTGGGGTCACTGACTGATAGAGTAATGGACTTGTCAATTCCCACTTGTTTTCCAAAAATAAGTTGTCCTATAAGCTAAGCTTTTCATACAATTTTTATGTACTAAGAACCATACAAGTCTCTGGTTTGAGGAGTAGGTTAGGTGAGTATAACAATGAAGGGAAAACAAATGCACCTTATTTTTTTTGTGTAGGTGGTAAGACCTGATGTGAAGGTGTGCTTCATGTCAATTTGGTGATTCATTTAATTTTGATTACATATGTTGTCCTTACGAAGCTTGTTTAGTTACAAGTCTGTGCTATGAAACTTGGCTCAATATGGAGGATGAACCCCAGCCTCCTTTGCATCCCTTTCCTTCCTTGTTTCCTAAACAAATATAGGGAAATCTGGCGATTTTTCCATTTAGGTTGCACTGCCCCGTGGCTCTGCTTGGAAAAATGAGTTGGACTGGTTTGAGTTGCACCTGAATTGCAATTCATGCATGGCTCCGGTGCAAAAAGGAGTCACCAGCTGGCTTGATTCCTTGTACTGCTTCGAACATGCATTGTTTTTTGTCAATTACATCAATGAAGGGTATTGTTGATGAGAAAATCATCAGAAAACCATCAGTAGACCTTTTTTTTTTTCTAGTTAAAATAACATTATACTCATTTTTCTTTCAATTTTTACTTTTCAATTCTGATGTCACTGCAATTATTTATCCAAAAGAAAAGTGATGAATGTTTCCTTTTTAATGTTTCTGTGTATCTGCCCTACCAGGATGTTTTATGGACCTGGTGGACCTTATGCTCTATTCGCTGGCAAGGATGCTAGCAGAGCTTTAGCAAAGATGTCTTTTGAAGAGAAAGATCTTACTGGAGATATCTCTGGTCTTGGTCCATTCGAGCTTGATGCCTTGCAAGACTGGGAATACAAGTTTATGAGCAAGTATGTAAAGGTTGGAACTATCAAAAAGACAGTCCCAGTATCTGAAGCAGAAGCACAATCCACTGCTGAAACATCAGAATCTACTCCCCGCGATGCTGATGCTTCCAAGAAGCCTAATGAAGATGGTCCATCAGAAACTGCAGCTGTTAAAAGTGATGAAACCCCTTCAAATGTTGATGCGGATAAAGAGTAATGGTGGTTGGATTGTATTGCAAATAAAACACTATTGCAAATTATGGGAACAATTTTATATAGGAGATTCTGAGAAAGACTCATCCTTTGTGAATGTATTCAGCAAAAGTCAGACAAGTTTTCTTTCAGCCTAGGCCACCCCTTTTGCATGGAACTTTACTTAAGTACTGACTTTGATAAATAATGAATATTTTGTGCATGTAATGTTACTTAGAGGCAAGTACCAATGAACATTTGAGATCGCATATAGAGCCAAGTTGTGGTCTCTTGCATAATCCTTGATCAACGTGCAGGGAAATAGTTTGATTGATACCTCACTTCTCTTTGGAGCCAAAGGGAAGAAAATTGAGTTTTCTCTTCAATTTTTCTCCTCTCATTCTATTTCTGTCCATTTTCTTTCCAACCAAACACACTGTTCTTCTCATGAATTCTGGCAAGCAGTGGATATGATTTGATAGTTGATAGTAGAAGATGCTGTGTTGCTTGTTTATTGTCTTAGTGTTCAAACACAGTTAACCTTTGAACCACAAACTTGTCAATTAAGATTAAGAAAGAATAAAGCTTAACAAATAATGTTGCAATTTCTTAATCTCATGTTAGGGGAAAAAATGAGAACTCAATTGTGTTGTTGAAAAACTGTATATGAATTTTTTTTTAATTTTATTTTTGACAGGATTAAAATCAAAGTGAAATTTCTATGGTATATCTACATAGATTAATGTTATTGACACATTTTTTTCAACACTCTCTCAAACATATTTTTTGTTATTAGATGAATTTCTTATAAGAATATAAATCTTATGTAAGACTCGCTCTATTTTAGTCCATTTTATTTGAAATCCACCCTATAATCAAGAATGTCTTTTTGCACTTCTCATCTTCCTGAAATTTGAAGATTCAATTCCATGGGTGTGGGGTGCTTATCATTTAGAAACATACTGGGGAAGTGGGGATCTTGGCTTTATGTTCGTTATTCTGGAAGCAGACAGCAAGTGTGGGTTGGAATTACATTACATTATTAACCAAAAGGGTGTGCCCTTGCCCTTGTCAGTTCCGTTATCTTTTCTTGTTTGCAATTTCAAGATTATCTTGAGCAAGGATTGGGCTGTTTTCCTTGTCTTTATCACACGTTACACAGACAACAAATTACTCTGCCATGTACTTAAATTTTGTGTATCAGGACCGGCCCAAGAACAAGTGAGGCCTAAAATAAATTTGGAGTAAGGTCCTTTTATATTAAGTGAGATAGTTTCTTTGGATCAGATTGAGCCTTTTTGTTAGTATATGAGGTCTTTTTTGCTTTATAAAAAGTAAAGAAAAAATTTGTTTTGCTGGTGGGCCTAAAGCTAGGGCTTTAGTAGCTTCACCCTTGGGTCGACCCTGTTGTGTATTAAGATAGTAAAAACCGAACCATTATTATTACTCACTAAACAAATACGATGTACCGGATTTTTTTTTTATAGGCAAATGTTAGTATTTTTGTTAGTGGGTGAGGTTTGAACCCGCAACCTCCTTATCACTCCACTCCTTAACTCCCCCACCCAAACCACCTTAACCACCTTACGATGTATCAGCTTAAGAGATGTACTTAAGTGGCATCAACCCTAGGGGTATGATACACAGATGAATTTGTATTTGGGTGAATTTGTATTTGGGTAACACTACAGTACCCTTAGGGTACACAAATTAAATTAAATGATTTTTTTTTTGTAGGAACCCACTGTAATGAGGGCATTTGGATCCCCGGTGGATCCACGGAGTATCTCCACATGCTTAGATCCATTGGCCTGCTATGAGACTAATCTCCGCTTGGAAGCTTAGTCACAGTTAAGGTTCATTGTTAATTTTTTGATGTAATTAGTCCCCATATTTTTTGTACTCTTTTATTATTTTTTTCAATAAATTTATGGCGTGCTGCAAATGATAGGTAGTGATTTTAGTCCCAACCTAGTTAGGATCATCTCGACTATTTTAATGCCTTTACATGCCATTTTTTGCTTTAAAAAATACTCACACACACACACACACACACACATATATATATATATATATAATCTCAAAATATGTGATATTTTAATTGATCTGAATTTGTCTAAAAGGCCTAGTCCAATGGTTTGGCCAAGTTGAATCTAACCAGCTTCCATTGGAGTCAACAATACAAGAGTATATACAGCCTGACACAATGGACTTGTCATCACCACTCTAGACCTCCTGACATGCTCAAAAACACCATGTGCTAGGCTCTGTGCCTAACTTGCATGGGAATGCTTCCCACGCGATTGGCCTGCCTCCCCAAAAATGATCTGATGATTCTTAAAGCATCTCCAACGGCAGTGAACTAATGGGTTCCTTATTATGTTTTTTTGCCATTGAATGAGATCTACGTGGCAGTTGCTAAAATTCAGGGTTCCTTAAAACTAAGCACAGTTCCTTATTTAAGGAACAATTGATTTTCTTGCATTTTAACAGCTGGAAAATGCCATGAGCTAGCAAAATAAGAGGGAAAAAACGATATTGCACAACCACCAGAAAGAAAACAGATCCAATATTTCCCCCCAAAAAAAAAGAATAAAGTAAAATATGTACATGCAAGTCATCGGAACCTCAACAACAGCTGCATCTTCGCCTGGCCGCGACTCTGCATGACCGCACCTCCAACAAAGTCATACATCTCGCCAGAACGCACCTCTCGCATGGGAGAAAGAGAGCGAGTTTGAGGGGCTCGTCGGGGAGAAAAGAGATGACGTTGAGCGATTGAGAAAGGGCCTGCTAAACTTTCGAGAATGAGTATTTTACTTTAATGTCAAGTGTTGAAGTAAATGGATTAATGGGATAGTTGGCTTGTGATTTTTTTTTTATAGTTGAAGTTAATGGATTAAATAAATGAAATAATATTTTAAGTTGAAATAAATTAAGTGTAAATAAAAAAAGTATAAAAATGTGGGTTGTCTAAGAGTTGCTTAAGGAATCACCATTGGAGTAAAAAATGGGTGGGTTGCTTAAATGTGATGTGGCATAGTGGGACCCACTTAAAGGTGATATAAGAACTCAAAGTGGATTGCTTAAATGCATACAGTTGGAGGGCAACTTCTAGGGCAGGCGAGGAGGGCATATCTCTCACGGTGAGAGATAAGCTGCGACCGTCAGATATATTCATTTTTAAAGGGACAATCATGATTTGTAATGGGTGACTGGCCAAGCTGGTATTTTTGAAATTGCTGATAAGTCCCTATAATGAATAGGTACCAGATAGATAATAGAGTGCATGTCTGTCAGCAGGTAACGTATGTATAGTACCCAACCTGCACATTTCAAAACCAAATCTTCATTTTTTTTTAGCTCTCTGAATTTGGTTTTATTAATGGTGCAACTACAAATTATACCCGGGTTTTGAAATCTGCCCCTGCGCTGCGTCTATGTTTATGTTCTCTTCACAGGATGTTGTTTCAGCTTTTCTAACACCCATAGGTTTTATGTAAAGGTTGTAAGGTAAAGCCAAAGCAAAAGGTTGAAGATGATATCTTTGGAATTTCTAGAGGACTTGGTTTTACTGAGCAGAACGGGCTCCGCCCTGACCCTCCGTGCGCCGCCACAGATCTGCTCCTCTCGCTGCCGCAGATCTCTCCTCGCGCCTCCTCGGATGTCCAGCACCTTCTCGCCCTCCGCCGCACGCGTTGTAGCCACCTCCGCCGCGCCGTCACACCGTCCAGCCGTCGCGGCTCCTCCAAACAGCAGCACCATTAGGTTGCAGCTGGTTTCAATTAAGAAGATGAAGGTTTTTTTTTGGGCTTGGGTCATCTCCTTCTTGGGCCTGGTGTATTTGGAAACAGAATACTCATGATATTTTCTTAAGGGGCTTGGCAGAAAATTATGAAGAAAAAAAAGAGAGTAAACATCCCTTCTCTAATTACCAAAAAATAAAAATAAAATAAAAAATCCCTTCTCTAAAATTAAAGAAAATTCATTTAAAAAAATTAATATTAATAAAAAAATATGAATATCTAAAAAAATGAAAAAGCAAATTCTATTAAAAAATTAATCAATTTCTTGTTCTTTGAATAAAAAAAGACTTCTAAACAAAGAATTTAACCTGTGAAATATATCTAAATATTGTTGAGACCTCATAAGTCTAAAACACATTCAAAGTGTAAATCCTCTATGTTTTGATGATTCCAAATAGTTCAAGTATGGTAATATTGAACCAAAAGAAATTACTGATATATTTGATAAGTGTGCAGGAAAATAGACTTGAAGTCACTCGTCTAAATTTCACCCGTCTATTTTTTAGTAGAAGCTCAGCAGTGACTCGTCTAAGTTTCACTCGTCTAGAAAATTAATCAAAGAAAGTCAACGCTCAAGAAAGACTAAGCTCAGTTGATGATGTGGCAAGAAGCATGCGTCTAAGTCTGGCTCAGCTAAGCTTTCACCCGTCTAACTTTGGAACAAGCTTTCACCCGTCTAACTTTGGAACAAGCTTTCACCCGTCTAAGTTTTTGGATGACTTCTACCCGTCTAAAAATTCTCATTGCTGACACCAAGTCAGTATGTCAGAAATCAAGTCCAAGTCACCATATTCAAAATTATAGGCCATCCTTACGGATCTCGAAGACCTATGGACAATAGCTCGAAGGACAAAGAATAAAGAACGTTGTTTCAAGGTTTTAAGGAATAAACACGCTATCTCTGCACCACTGCAGTAACCTTTTGCCTATTCTAGTACAAAGTAAAAAGTACTTTATGGAAAAGTAAACTGATGTTGCACTGAAAAAGGAAAGCTCTCTGCAACAAGTACAAGAAGCCTGCTGCCATATACTCTGATAGAACAGCTGTTCAGTTTAAAATGTACTCTTGGACACTCTTGACAATGCCCAATGTTTTCAAGCATTTAATGAATACTCAGAACGACTCTTTGGCATTAAAAGTCAGATGCAAACACTTTCTGAAGCTGTGTCAAAACAGATCTCTTGATTGAAGCCTTTATATAGATCAAACAAAGAAGATGAAGCTAAGAAGTTGAATATCAAAAGAACTCTGCACAGAAGCATTTACTCTCTTCATTAACTTCTTCATTCCTTCATTGAATACATATTCAATCATTAGATATAAATTCGCAGTCTTTCATACTTCATATTTACTCCACTCTCTGAGTGTGATCTGAAAGACTTGCAAGTTGTATTAACTATACAAACCTTTTATCTCTTACTGTTTTTGAGCCTGAAGAGGCTAGGTGAGAAAAGAATACTTGTTTGAGTGTTGAGCCTGAAGAGGCTAGGTGTGCAAAGAATACTTGTACTGTAATTTACTCAGTTATAGTGGAAACTTGGTGCTGCCAAGAAACTGGACGTAGCCCTGTGGATTTTAGGGTGAACCAGTATAAATCTCTTGAGTGATATTTCTACTCCCTTATCTTTTAATTTCCTTGAGTATCGTTTCAGTCTTAGCTTTTTAACTTGGGGAGTTAATACTGTGGTTATCAAACTCTTTTTAACCTTCTTCGTTTGTGTGTGCTATTCTGTTTTAATATTAGACGTTTCACTCGTCTAATCCTCTCTTAATCAAACCTTCTTGCTGTGCCTGCGAAAATCTTTTTAAGTAACCGAAAAAGTTGGTAAACACAATTCAACCCCTCCTTGTGTTCACTTTGGTTATTTCAGTTGGTATCAGAGCTCAGCCTCTGGGTTGAGCACTTAACAGTGTAGAGGAAAAGATCTTGGAGATGGCAGGAGAAACCAGTGGAAGCAAGAACCATGCTGGAGAAGGATCCTCAATGTCGAGACCTCCTTTCTTCAATGGAGAGGACTACATCTACTGGAAAGAAAAGATGAAGTGGTCTTTACAATCCACTAACTCTGATCTTTGGGATATCATTGATGAAGGTCCTTTTGTCCCTAAAGATGACAAAGGAGAGGAAGTTCCTAAAGCAAACATGACCACTGATCAAAGAACAAAGTGGCAGCTTAATGCCAAAACTAGATATGCAATCATGTGTGCTCTGAGCAGAGAAGAATTTGAAAAAGTCTGTGCTTGTGAGTCTGCAAAAGAAATGTGGGACTCACTAGCTATTGCTCATGAAGGAACTAGCAAAGTCAAAGAAACAAAAGTCAGCATGCTTGTCAGAAAGTATGAGCTGTTCAAAATGGAGGAAGGTGAAACTATTGGCCAAATGTATGGAAGGTTTCAAACCATAACCAATGGATTGAAATCTCTGGGAAAAATTTACAAGACTGAGGAACACATTCAAAAGATTCTCAGAAGTCTTCCAAAACAATGGAGACCACTTGTAACTGCTGTGTCTCAGGCCAAGGATCTAACAACAATGAAGCTTGATGAGCTTCTTGGGACTCTTCAGATTCATGAACAAGAACTGATTGAAGAGAACAATGGAAAGAAAAACAAGTCCATTGCACTCAAAGCTGACAAGAAGTCATCTAAGGGAGCAAGTTCAAAAGCTCTCAAAGCAGATGAATCTTCAGAAGAATCTGGAGAATCAAATGAGGATGACTCAGATGATGAAGATGATGAACTGTCTCTCTTCACCAGAAAAATGAAGAAGCTGTGGAAGAAAAGAAACTTCAGAAAAGACAAACCCTTCAGGCGCTTCAACAAAGACAAGCACAACAAGGATGGTGGATCTAATGACAGAAATGTCATTGTATGCTATGAATGTAAAAAGCCTGGTCACATCAAGGCAGAATGCCCTCAACTCAAAAAGCAATCTTCCAAGAAATTCTTCAACAAGAAAAAGAAAGGAATGATGGCTACTTGGGAAGATCTTGATGAAAGCTCCACTGAAAGTGAAGGAGAGGAGCTTGAAGCAAACCTCTGTCTTATGGTTGATACAGATTCAGAATCAGAAACTGAGGTACATTCTGAACTTGAAAAATTGAATGATGCCTATGATGAACTTTTGGAAGAATCCAACTATATATCTAAAGCTTTTAGATCCCTCAAGAGACAGTATGCTAAACTCTCTAATGAGTACACACAGAAATCTCTAGAGTGTGAAAAGTTAGCAGAAGAGAATAGTAAACTTAAGACTGAAAAGTCTGAAGTTGAGATCTCAGTTGAAACTCTACCATCTGAAGAAGTAACTAAACTTCAATAGAAAGTAGAAGAGCTCACCTCAGATCTTGCCAAGTTTGTTAATGGTAGAGATAATCTGACTAAACTCTTAGGAAGTCAGAGGCACTCCCTTAACAAAGAAGGTATAGGATATTCCAATCAAGAACATCATAAAGGATCAACAAAGTTTTCAAATATAGCTGTTAAATCTATATGTTCCTACTGTGGAAAAGCTGGACATATCATGTCTAAGTGTATTCACAAAAAGAGAAGGAAGTCTTTACAGACTCCTCACACTAACAAAAAATGACCCAAGAAAATATGGGTACCTAAGGTCATGATCATTCCTGTTGCAGACATTCTCAACAGAACAAAGCAAACACCTGTCATGGTATCTGGACAGTGGATGCTCGCGACACATGACAGGCGAAAGGTCTATGTTCCTAGACCTCCAACCTAAGAAAGGTGGACATGTAACTTTTGGTGGCAACCAGAAAGGAAAAGTTGTTGGTTTAGGTAAAATTGGTGGTAAACCTCCCTTACCTATTATTCATGATGTGTTATTTGTGAAAGGATTAAAACATAATCTGCTTAGCATAAGTCAATTATGTGACAGTGGACTTTCTGTATCTTTTTCTAAGGATGCATGCATGGTCAATGACTGTAATGGAAAAACCCTCTTTTCTGCTAAAAGGCAAAACAATCTGTATAAGATTGACATGACTGAACTTTCAGATCAAAGTGTAACATGCTTTATGTCTAAAGAGGATGAAAAATGGCTGTGGCATAAGAAATTAGGACATGTTAGTATGAAGCAAATTTCAAAATTGAAAAAGCATAACCTTGTGAGAGGATTGCCTGACATTTCTTTTAAGAAAGATATTTTGTGTGATGCATGTCAGAGAGGTAAACAAGTAAAATCAAGTTTCAAATCCAAGAAAGAAGTCACATCCTCTAGACCTTTGCAACTGTTACACATGGATCTGTTTGGACCAGTTAGTTTTTCAGCTATCAGACACCAGCTATAAGCTATCAGCTACAAATTAGCATATCAGTTATCAGCTAGCTTATCAACTATTTTTTCCTGACAGAGCCTTAATGGTTCAACCATAATTGAATCATGATTGAACAGATAATCATTAAATATGTATTTTTTAATATCTTAATATCTTTATATATATAAATTAGTATTCGTTGGGGGGCATTTTCCCTCCAAAAAACAGCTCATTTTGATCGTTTAATTTAAGAATTTAATTTAATATATTTTTAATAAATAATTTAATGCCTAAATATTATCGTTCAACTTCCCAATGTTTTTTCAAAATTAAAATTGCATGTATTAATTGGAAATCATTGAAATAAAGAAATAATTTATTTGCCTTTTGTTGTTCTGATGGGTTAATACATTTAAAAAAAATACAAATAAAATATGAAAATTAATATTTAATATAAAACTATTTTTATAGATGAATTACTAAAAAAATTAGATCTTAATATAATAATTTTAACCTAAATATAATTCTTGCACATATATCCAGTTTTATTTTATGTAGAAAACTTTTAGATATCATTATATCATGTTAATATTAATTTGTAAATAATTTTTGCTTATCTTATAATTTTTAATTTAAAAAATAAATTATTCCAACAGATACTTTACTCGTGCATCGTACATGTAAACGTGTGATACACAAGTGTATTGTATTCGTGTTACCTTAATTAGAAGGATTGTGTTTGTGTTATGTTAATATTTATTTATCAATAATATTTTATATTCATGCTATTTTTAAGATACAAAAAACAAATTTTCCAAATAAAAAAAATGCATTGTATCATTTATACTTTTTTTTTTACAAGGTTTATATTTTTATTTATTAATTTCACATTTAATTTAACCTTGTATTGTGTTTTCAAATAATATGAAATTATATCGCTAACGCTTATTTCACCAGTGCATCGCACGGATCCATTGTCTAGTTATAGGCAACATACTTTGTATATGTTTATCTCTATCATTGACTACAAATAATATAATGAACACGGTTAGGATAACGATGCTAAACTAAAAACACCAATCAAAATATTGTTAAACAAATATATGTAAGTAAAAATTATAATTAGACATATGTACCAATATTTAACAAAATTATTTAAATTGTATAATGAATTTATAATAAGATTATATATTAAAACAGTTAGTATTTAATAGGTTAAGGTTAGAGTATAGGTTCATGCTCATCATTTAAGACTTAAAAGTAAAATAGTTTACCCGATATGGAACATAGTACGTTGAGTAAAAATATGCAAGACATGTATAAATATGTATTTATATATGTATATATAAATGACAGATTCAAATCAGTTCTTACTATCGAGTTTTGACTAGTAATAACAGTCGTCTTAGGTTTGTTACTTAATATAATATATAATATTAAAAATACATATTTAATTATTACGTGTTCAATCATGGTTCAATTATGGTTAAGCTACTAAATCTTGAACTAGTGCCTTCACCAATTCAATGATTAATCCGATTTTTAAATTTGCTTGATTCTTACTTTTACTATTTTTGAATGAATTTAAAATAATACTACTTTAAAATTAATTTTCTTTAGTTTTAGATTAATATTATTCCAATAAGTCTCGCCACTTGGCCCAATAAGATCTACTTGGCCCAATAGGACTCACTTGGCCCAATCAGACATATGTGGCCCAATATGAGTGACTTGATCCAATTGGACTCACCTGGCCCAATCAGACATACTTGCCTCAATAGGACTTATATGGGTCAATTGGAATAACTTGGCCCAATATGACTCGGTTGGCCCAATAGGACTCACTTGGTCCAATGATATTCAGTCGGTCCAATAAGACTCAGTTTGCCCAATAGGACTCAACTGGCTCAATAGGATTCGGTTGGCCTAATAGGACTCACCTGGCCTAATAGGATTTAGTTGGCCCAATAGGCCCAATGAGACTCACCTGACCTAACTTGACCCAATGAGACTTACTTTGCCCAATAGGGCTTGGCAAAATGAGACTCACTTGTCCCAAATAGAAATCTTGAAGGGATTTTATATTCTTATATTTTAAAAAATTTCTTACTAATGCTTCTTAAGATTCTTAGAAAACACAATAGGAACATTCATATATAGAACAATATGGTTCTTAGGATAACATTAGTAAGAAAAATTAAATTAAACAAAATAAATCCCTTCAAGATTTCTAGGCGGCACTGGAGGAACGTCCGGATGAGGAACGCTATGCTTATTAGGATAACATTACCAAGAAAATAATATAAAAAATTAACAATCTCTTTAAGATTCTTAGAAAGCACAACAAGAACATTCATATATAGAATGAGATGCTTCTTAGGATAACATTAGTACAAAAAATTAACAAAAAATAAAATAAATCCTATCAATATTTCTAGATGGCATAGGAGGAACGTCCAGATGAGGAACACTATGCTTATTAGGATAACATTACCAAGAAAAATAAAAAAAAAATTAACAATCTCATTAAGATTCTCGAAAAGCACAACATGAACATTCATCTATAGAACAAGATGCTTCTTAGGAATTAGGATAACATTAGTAAGAATAGGTTTGTGATATTAATGATCGGACCGATTTTTTAAATAATAGTATATATATCTTTAGGAATACAAATAGGTTTTTAAATTATATTAAAATCTATTTTGTTCCGGTAATTCATCTATAAAAATATTTTTATATAAAATATTAAATTTTCATATTTTATTTGTAGTATTTTTTTTTTACATGTATTAACCCATAAGAACAACAAAAGGGAAATAATTTGTTTCCTTATTTCAATGATTTTTATTAATACATGCAATTTGAAATTTGAAAAAGCATTGCAAAGTTGAAAGGTGCTATTTAGACATCAACTTATTTATTAAAGATATATTAAATTAAATTCTTAAATGAAATCACCAAAATGGGCTGCTATTTGGAGCGGAAAATGTCCTAACGAATACTACTTTTTATATATATATTTTCATTTTCATATTTTATTTGTAATACTTTTTTTACATGTATTAACCCATAAGAACAATAAAAGAGAAATAAATTGTTTCCTCATTTCAATGATTTTCAATTAATACATGCAATTTAAAATTTGAAAAAGCATTGTGAAGTTGAAAGGTGCTATTTAGACATTAACTTATTTATTAAAAATATATTAAATTAAATTCTTAAATGAAATCATCAAAATGGACTGCTATTTGAAGGAAAAAATGTCTCAACGAATACTAAGGAATGTTTACTACTTTTTTCTTTTTAAATAAATTTCTGCCAAGCCCATTAAGAAAATGTCATGAGTTTTCTGTTTTCAAATACTCTAGGCCCAAGAAGGAGCTGACCCAAGCCCAAATAACCTTCATCTTCTTCACTCAAACCACCTGCAACCTAATGGAGGTGTTGTTTGGAAGAGCTGCGGCGGTTGGACGGCTGAAAGGCACAGCGGAGGATGCTACAATGCGCGGTGGTCGTTCTGGTCTGTATGGAGCATTCTGCGGTGGAGAGCGAGAAGGTGCGGGACATCTGCGGCAGAGCGAGGAGCAGATCTGCGGCGGTGCGAGGATAGGGAGGGCGGCGCGCGGAGGGGGCAGGGGCGGAGCTCGTTCTGCTTAGTAAAATCAAGTTCTCCATAAGTTCCAAAATATCATCTTCAACCTTTTGCTTTGGCTTTACAACCTGTACATAATACCAAATTCAAAGTGCTAAAAAAAATGAAGATTTAGATTAGTCAGAAGTTTTATTAAAAAATAAAATTGAAAGTGAGTAATGGAGCTTCATCAAATTTATAATGGGTGATGGTTAGAAGCATTCATCCAGAGGAGCAAAGGTATGAAATTATGAATGGGTACTTCACTGCTTCGATGCAAAATGTCAGGTTGGCTTCATTTGGGCAAAAAGCTATTACGCGGTGACAGTAGACGTGTAGTCTATAGCTGGCTGGTCAGCTTTTCTCATTTGCCATATTTGCAGATAGGGGCCTATGCGGGACCTGTAACAGCCTGTTTTTAATTACGCTGTTTTAACAGTAAAAATATATTTATTTATATTTTTATTTGAGACTTAGGAAATGAATTTGGAGAAAACAAAATCATATCTAGAACTTACTCTATGGTAGGAGGCTATGGTTAAAATTTGGGTTTAAAACTCAGACGAAAACCGGTCTGCGTTTTTTTTAACTGACAGTATAATTTTATACTGACAGAAAACCCTAATTTGACCCAAAAACTGAAATTTGTAGATTTTTTATATTTTGTCCGTGAGGAAGTCTACCTTCCAAATTTCTGATCAGAAATAAAATATTATGTGTTTTCGGACGAATTTTGGTGAAAGTTCGAACGGAAAACAGTCGGTGTTTTCACTGACAGTAAGATTTTAATGATCAGAAAACCTAATTTTGACTCGTGAACGAAATGGTTTATGATTAAATCATATTTCCAACGAGTCTGGTTAGTTTGAAAATTTTCGATCAAAAACAGACAGAAACCCTAATCGGGAAATCGACGGAGTCGAAAACGGAACTGCAGAGACCCGTCAAGAGATCGGGACAACGAGTCACACATGATGACTCATGTAAGATGAGTCACCAAGCATTTATGAGCATTAAATGCTAGTAATCATGACTTTTAGGTAAAATGACCAAAATACCCCCAAGCTTTCGTGGTTATTAACAAGACACATCTACGCACTCTTAACCACTCATTTTACATGGTTGTAAACCTCCCACATCTCCTCAATTTCGTGCAGCCATATATACTAAACCATACATATTTCATTTTGCTTTCGTTTCATCATTTTCCTCTCAAAAACCGAAATCGGGTAACTGACAGAGCTGCGTACAGAATTTCCGGGAACCGTTAACGGATAGGATCAATGACTCATTGGTGAGTCATTATGTGTGGCCCAAAATCAGCCACATCTACCTTAATTGTGATCCACATATTATTAATCATGATTAGCCAAAATAACCTTAGTTAAGTTAACTATTAACTATGGTTAATCATATATAATTAAATAATCACAAAACCCATTAATCTAAAAGATAACAAACCAAACAAAGCCTAAGATCTACCCTATAAATACCCCCAAAACCGTGGCCTCCCTCCCCCTTCACTCACTTCTTCATCTCTTCCATTTCTTCTTCACTTTTTCTTCAAAAACTCCATTGTTGTTCTTGCACAACTTGATCATTCTTTCACTTTCTTTTAGAGGTAAACCCTCACTTCTATGATCTTAGTTATCTTCCTCATCTCCTTAAATCTCTTTATCAACCACTACTTCGGATTAGAGGAGAAGAATTGAGAGAGAAATCTCAATAGTTGCAAGAAGCCTTTGATGGAAGCTTTGAAACCAAGTTGGAGCAGTTGCAGTGAGGGAGTCTCCAAACACTCTTCAACCGTTGGATCATTCCCAAATTTTAGAAGAAGGTTCAATACTTGTGGTTCTTCATATCCAACGGTCAGAATTTGGAAAAAACCTCCAGAGTGTTATATAGGAAGCTCGGACAGTAGGCCTAGGAGGTGAGAAACTCAACCCGGGTACTACCAAACCAGTCACAATATAATTGCGATCTGAGATTCGTTAACCATTGGATCGAGCTGAAACTTTGTGAGATTGTTTCTGAAGGATAGTTCTTCAGTCTCACCGTTCCGTTTTATAAATAAAGATATGTGTCCAGAGAAATGAAGCTCGAACAGTAGCCCTGTTTTGGTAGTTTTTCCCTAGGATTCATGAGCATATTTTGAATCCGATTTTCCCTAAGTCCAGCCGTTGCTCTCGTAAGTTTTTCCATCGATTTTGTCTCTTGATTCAAATAGATTTAGTTATTTGAAACCCTATTGTTGATTGGGTTGGTATTTGGTGTTTCCGGCGAATTGTGTTACTCGTACGTGTAACGGGACGCAAAGCGAAACGGTGGATGTGTAAGGATGGACGGTGGCAGATTTGTGGATGTTGTTGGACAGTGTGCTGAGGTTCTTGGTAGTAGCATGGACGCATTCGGAGCTTGTACGGGAAAGCGTGCATGTCAATCAGGTGGGGGAAAGAACCAATCTACCATCGGAAACGGATAAGTAGTATTTAAATTATAATAATTGTGTAGGGCGACCTAAACCCTACTAGTGGTCGAGTAATCGACAAGACCAAAATCACATTGGAAGCTTTTTCGTGAAACCAATGATGATTTGGGGATTGTGGGTTTATCGCCGATAAGATAATCTTATGATATTCGAGGTTGATTGAATTTATTGATTATTGAATTATGTTGTGATAAATTGTTTATTATTATGTCTTGTGATACTTGAGTAGTTGATTGATAATATAGTATGATCTGCCTGGGATGATAAACTGTTTAGTTAATGTTAGGGCACGAGATGTGTGATTTAAGAGATGTATTTGGGTGAGTGAATTATGATGCATTAGTGATGCCTAGCCTTAGTGTATAGATGAGATGAGATATTGAATGAGTATTGAGACTTGTGGTGGAAGGTTGAGGCATTAGGCTATAATGAATGCGGGTTGGTGAGATTCATAATAGATGTGTTAAGGTTCATGGCCGTGTGTGTGAAGCAACGCACGAGGTCGGGATAGTCCTTGAGTCCGTGAGGGATCGCGTTGCGCAAAGGTTACTAAAATGGTGTATGGGCACCATGGCACTAATTGCGCAATAGCATGAGTAGTTCGGGAACTACTGGGTTCTATCGCCGCACAACGGCAAGAGTAGTTTGGAACTACTATACTGGTGTATGGGCACCAGGGCACTAAGTTACTGGCACCGGACCGATTGGACTACTGACTAATGACAGGAATATAGATGGCCAAGTTTGCATGAGAGTAAGGGTAGAGGAACCATATAGTGGTTTAAGGTTGATTTGGAGTTTTGAGAGATGTTGGTGTTAATGATTATTATATTTCGATACTATGTCCATTTTTCCACCTTTGATGATAGACATGTGTCTTATCCCCTATTTTTGTATTTGTATATGTTTTGCTTATATGGATACAAGAAGATTTTACGGAAGATCCGGGTGATGACTATGTGGAGGAACCAGCTGAGGACTTCACCGATGACTTTAATGTGGAGGAGTTGGACGGGACTCCTTATGAGCCAGACGCAGGAGGACGAGCTGTAGATGGTAGTAATAGTGTTTAAGTAAATAGGGCCAGTGAGTCTAGAACTATGTGTTTATGTTTCCGCAACTAAGGGTTTGTATAATGATGTACCTGCTGGGGATCTTACTGAGAGGATGCCCTAGACAGTGTTTTGGTATTGTATTTAAGTGTGTATTTATAATATGACTTTGATGTTATCTTTCATTGTTGGTCAAATTTTAATTCCTTCGCATTTTCGATTTATAATCAATGTTAATAACACGAGGAATCTAAATAAATAACTAATGGCACAAGGGGCACATCGGGGTGTCTCATTTGGTATCAGAGCAGTTTGATTCTAATCGTACTGTGAGGTCTAGGATGTTGTTACTGGCCGTGTCTAGTTGAATCCACATCGGATTTTAACTTTGCTTAGAAGTTGGGTAGTGTGTCCGAACTTGATACGAAAAATTAATATGGGTATGACATATGGTATTTATATACTTGTTTATGTAGTATTATATGTCATATACCAGTGCTCAGAGAAGTGGAGCTAGAAAAGGAGTTTAGCAGCAGGACAGCAGATGGCCAGACCTCAGGCCACTAGAAAGAGTGTTTACTAAGAGGGGAGCTGAATCCTCTCAATGTAAAAATCTTATACAAGGTATGTATTTGATATCTGGTAGACTTTGTTTATTTGTCCAAGTAGCATAATAGAGAAGAAAGTGATGAGAGTTCTGTTGAGGTATAGTTGTGACTGGTAGCATATGAACCCTTAAGATCAATATCAGTGAGTAAGACAAGTACTATAAGTCAAATGTTGATCGAGGTATAGTACCATTAAGGAATCTAGGGCAATGATTAATGTCCGTAGTTAAGATGGATTGTATGAGTTTAGGAAGAACGAACGAAAGTGTATATAGTAATTTCACCTAAGTTGAATATGAGCAGAAAAGATGATTTCTGATGTAAATTGAGGTTACTAGTGAAAATCAAATTTGTTAAGTTAGATAATCCTAATAGGTGTTGTTCTTTTGATTGCAGTTTATCTTAAGGGGTGTTGAGATGTTTATTTGGAGACTTGCAATGTATGATTGTGATATAATCTAGAATAGTGAAATACATTCTAAGGAACTAAGAGTGTGATTGGATACATGAAGTAGGAAGTTAGGGTAGTATTGATTGCGGTGTTAATTGTAGAAGTTAGATGTTGAAATTGATTGTGGTGTTAATTGTGGGAGTTAGATGTTGAAATAAGGTTCTCTAATGGATTAGTAGTAAGAAGAAGGAAAGGATAAAGTTTTAATTATGTCCTTCAAGGATGATAGATCAAGTGAAATGTTAAGGACAATGAATATAATGTAGTGATGGATTGTTTCGAGGATATAGAACGATATAAGAATGAATTCTGTTATGAATACCGCTGTCACCTAGGGGAGAGACATCGATGAGAAATATAATGCGGGATCTTCAGATTAAGATATGATTACAAGATGAGATGATATCCAGTTTTGAGTTAAGAAATTCCGAGGACGGAATTTTTTTTTTAAGAGGGGTAGTAATGTAACAGCCTGATTTTTAATTACGCTGTTTTAACAGTAAAAATATATTTATTTATATTTTTATTTGAGACTTAGGAAATGATTTTGGAGAAAACAAAATCATATCTAGAACTTACTCTATGGTAGGAGGCTATGGTTAAAATTTGGGTTTAAAACTCAGACGAAAACCGGTCTGCGTTTTTTAACTGACAGTATAATTTTATACTGACAGAAAACCCTAATTTGACCCAAAAACTGAAATTTGTAGATTTTTTATATTTTGTCCGTGAGGAAGTCTACCTTCCAAATTTCTGATCAGAAATAAAATATTATGTGTTTTCGGACGAATTTTGGTGAAAGTTCGAACGGAAAACAGTCGGTGTTTTCACTGACAGTAAGATTTTAATGATCAGAAAACCTAATTTTGACTCGTGAACGAAATGGTTTATGATTAAATCATATTTCCAACGAGTCTGGTTAGTTTGAAAATTTTCGATCAAAAAACAGACAGAAACCCTAATCGGGAAATCGACGGAGTCGAAAACGGAACTGCAGAGACCCGTCAAGAGATCGGGACAACGAGTCACACATGATGACTCATGTAAGATGAGTCACCAAGCATTTATGAGCATTAAATGCTAGTAATCATGACTTTTAGGTAAAATGACCAAAATACCCCCAAGCTTTCGTGGTTATTAACAAGACACATCTACGCACTCTTAACCACTCATTTTACATGGTTGTAAACCTCCCACATCTCCTCAATTTCGTGCAGCCATATATACTAAACCATACATATTTCATTTTGCTTTCGTTTCATCATTTTCCTCTCAAAAACCGAAATCGGGTAACTGACAGAGCTGCGTACAGAATTTCCGGGAACCGTTAACGGATAGGATCAATGACTCATTGGTGAGTCATTATGTGTGGCCCAAAATCAGCCACATCTACCTTAATTGTGATCCACATATTATTAATCATGATTAGCCAAAATAACCTTAGTTAAGTTAACTATTAACTATGGTTAATCATATATAATTAAATAATCACAAAACCCATTAATCTAAAAGCTAACAAACCAAACAAAGCCTAAGATCTACCCTATAAATACCCCCAAAACCGTGGCCTCCCTCCCCCTTCACTCACTTCTTCATCTCTTCCATTTCTTCTTCACTTTTTCTTCAAAAACTCCATTGTTGTTCTTGCACAACTTGATCATTCTTTCACTTTCTTTTAGAGGTAAACCCTCACTTCTATGATCTTAGTTATCTTCCTCATCTCCTTAAATCTCTTTATCAACCACTACTTCGGATTAGAGGAGAAGAATTGAGAGAGAAATCTCAATAGTTGCAAGAAGCCTTTGATGGAAGCTTTGAAACCAAGTTGGAGCAGTTGCAGTGAGGGAGTCTCCAAACACTCTTCAACCGTTGGATCATTCCCAAATTTTAGAAGAAGGTTCAATACTTGTGGTTCTTCATATCCAACGGTCAGAATTTGGAAAAAAACCTCCAGAGTGTTATATAGGAAGCTCGGACAGTAGGCCTAGGAGGTGAGAAACTCAACCCGGGTACTACCAAACCAGTCACAATATAATTGCGATCTGAGATTCGTTAACCATTGGATCGAGCTGAAACTTTGTGAGATTGTTTCTGAAGGATAGTTCTTCAGTCTCACCGTTCCGTTTTATAAATAAAGATATGTGTCCAGAGAAATGAAGCTCGAACAGTAGCCCTGTTTTGGTAGTTTTTCCCTAGGATTCATGAGCATATTTTGAATCCGATTTTCCCTAAGTCCAGCCGTTGCTCTCGTAAGTTTTTCCATCGATTTTGTCTCTTGATTCAAATAGATTTAGTTATTTGAAACCCTATTGTTGATTGGGTTGGTATTTGGTGTTTCCGGCGAATTGTGTTACTCGTACGTGTAACGGGACGCAAAGCGAAACGGTGGATGTGTAAGGATGGACGGTGGCAGATTTGTGGATGTTGTTGGACAGTGTGCTGAGGTTCTTGGTAGTAGCATGGACGCATTCGGAGCTTGTACGGGAAAGCGTGCATGTCAATCAGGTGGGGGAAAGAACCAATCTACCATCGGAAACGGATAAGTAGTATTTAAATTATAATAATTGTGTAGGGCGACCTAAACCCTACTAGTGGTCGAGTAATCGACAAGACCAAAATCACATTGGAAGCTTTTTCGTGAAACCAATGATGATTTGGGGATTGTGGGTTTATCGCCGATAAGATAATCTTATGATATTCGAGGTTGATTGAATTTATTGATTATTGAATTATGTTGTGATAAATTGTTTATTATTATGTCTTGTGATACTTGAGTAGTTGATTGATAATATAGTATGATCTGCCTGGGATGATAAACTGTTTAGTTAATGTTAGGGCACGAGATGTGTGATTTAAGAGATGTATTTGGGTGAGTGAATTATGATGCATTAGTGATGCCTAGCCTTAGTGTATAGATGAGATGAGATATTGAATGAGTATTGAGACTTGTGGTGGAAGGTTGAGGCATTAGGCTATAATGAATGCGGGTTGGTGAGATTCATAATAGAGATGTGTTAAGGTTCATGGCCGTGTGTGAAGCAACGCACGAGGTCGGGATAGTCCTTGAGTCCGTGAGGGATCGCGTTGCGCAAAGGTTACTAAAATGGTGTATGGGCACCATGGCACTAATTGCGCAATAGCATGAGTAGTTCGGGAACTACTGGGTTCTATCGCCGCACAACGGCAAGAGTAGTTTGGAACTACTATACTGGTGTATGGGCACCAGGGCACTAAGTTACTGGCACCGGACCGATTGGACTACTGACTAATGACAGGAATATAGATGGCCAAGTTTGCATGAGAGTAAGGGTAGAGGAACCATATAGTGGTTTAAGGTTGATTTGGAGTTTTGAGAGATGTTGGTGTTAATGATTATTATATTTCGATACTATGTCCATTTTTCCACCTTTGATGATAGACATGTGTCTTATCCCCTATTTTTGTATTTGTATATGTTTTGCTTATATGGATACAAGAAGATTTTACGGAAGATCCGGGTGATGACTATGTGGAGGAACCAGCTGAGGACTTCACCGATGACTTTAATGTGGAGGAGTTGGACGGGACTCCTTATGAGCCAGACGCAGGAGGACGAGCTGTAGATGGTAGTAATAGTGTTTAAGTAAATAGGGCCAGTGAGTCTAGAACTATGTGTTTATGTTTCCGCAACTAAGGGTTTGTATAATGATGTACCTGCTGGGGATCTTACTGAGAGGATGCCCTAGACAGTGTTTTGGTATTGTATTTAAGTGTGTATTTATAATATGACTTTGATGTTATCTTTCATTGTTGGTCAAATTTTAATTCCTTCGCATTTTCGATTTATAATCAATGTTAATAACACGAGGAATCTAAATAAATAACTAATGGCACAAGGGGCACATCGGGGTGTCTCATTTTGGTATCAGAGCAGTTTGATTCTAATCGTACTGTGAGGTCTAGGATGTTGTTACTGGCCGTGTCTAGTTGAATCCACATCGGATTTTAACTTTGCTTAGAAGTTGGGTAGTGTGTCCGAACTTGATACGAAAAATTAATATGGGTATGACATATGGTATTTATATACTTGTTTATGTAGTATTATATGTCATATACCAGTGCTCAGAGAAGTGGAGCTAGAAAAGGAGTTTTAGCAGCAGGACAGCAGATGGCCAGACCTCAGGCCACTAGAAGAGTGTTTACTAAGAGGGGAGCTGAATCCTCTCAATGTAAAAATCTTATACAAGGTATGTATTTGATATCTGGTAGACTTTGTTTATTTGTCCAAGTAGCATAATAGAGAAGAAAGTGATGAGAGTTCTGTTGAGGTATAGTTGTGACTGGTAGCATATGAACCCTTAAGATCAATATCAGTGAGTGAGACAAGTACTATAAGTCAAATGTTGATCGAGGTATAGTACCATTAAGGAATCTAGGGCAATGATTAATGTCCGTAGTTAAGATGGATTGTATGAGTTTAGGAAGAACGAACGAAAGTGTATATAGTAATTTCACCTAAGTTGAATATGAGCAGAAAAGATGATTTCTGATGTAAATTGAGGTTACTAGTGAAAATCAAATTTGTTAAGTTAGATAATCCTAATAGGTGTTGTTCTTTTGATTGCAGTTTATCTTAAGGGGTGTTGAGATGTTTATTTGGAGACTTGCAATGTATGATTGTGATATAATCTAGAATAGTGAAATACATTCTAAGGAACTAAGAGTGTGATTGGATACATGAAGTAGGAAGTTAGGGTAGTATTGATTGCGGTGTTAATTGTAGAAGTTAGATGTTGAAATTGATTGTGGTGTTAATTGTGGGAGTTAGATGTTGAAATAAGGTTCTCTAATGGATTAGTAGTAAGAAGAAGGAAAGGATAAAGTTTTAATTATGTCCTTCAAGGATGATAGATCAAGTGAAATGTTAAGGACAATGAATATAATGTAGTGATGGATTGTTTCGAGGATATAGAACGATATAAGAATGAATTCTGTTATGAATACCGCTGTCACCTAGGGGAGAGACATCGATGAGAAATATAATGCGGGATCTTCAGATTAAGATATGATTACAAGATGAGATGATATCCAGTTTTGAGTTAAGAAATTCCGAGGACGGAATTTTTTTTTTAAGAGGGGTAGTAATGTAACAGCCTGTTTTTAATTACGCTGTTTTAACAGTAAAAATATATTTATTTATATTTTTATTTGAGACTTAGGAAATGAATTTGGAGAAAACAAAATCATATCTAGAACTTACTCTATGGTAGGAGGCTATGGTTAAAATTTGGGTTTAAAACTCAGACGAAAACCGGTCTGCGTTTTTTTTAATTGACAGTATAATTTTATACTGACAGAAAACCCTAATTTGACCCAAAAACTGAAATTTGTAGATTTTTTATATTTTGTCCGTGAGGAAGTCTACCTTCCAAATTTCTGATCAGAAATAAAATATTATGTGTTTTCGGACGAATTTTGGTGAAAGTTCGAACGGAAAACAGTCGGTGTTTTCACTGACAGTAAGATTTTAATGATCAGAAAACCTAATTTTGACTCGTGAACGAAATGGTTTATGATTAAATCATATTTCCAACGAGTCTGGTTAGTTTGAAAATTTTCGATCAAAAACAGACAGAAACCCTAATCGGGAAATCGACGGAGTCGAAAACGGAACTGCAGAGACCCGTCAAGAGATCGGGACAACGAGTCACACATGATGACTCATGTAAGATGAGTCACCAAGCATTTATGAGCATTAAATGCTAGTAATCATGACTTTTAGGTAAAATGACCAAAATACCCCCAAGCTTTCGTGGTTATTAACAAGACACATCTACGCACTCTTAACCACTCATTTTACATGGTTGTAAACCTCCCACATCTCCTCAATTTCGTGCAGCCATATATACTAAACCATACATATTTCATTTTGCTTTCGTTTCATCATTTTCCTCTCAAAAACCGAAATCGGGTAACTGACAGAGCTGCGTACAGAATTTCCGGGAACCGTTAACGGATAGGATCAATGACTCATTGGTGAGTCATTATGTGTGGCCCAAAATCAGCCACATCTACCTTAATTGTGATCCACATATTATTAATCATGATTAGCCAAAATAACCTTAGTTAAGTTAACTATTAACTATGGTTAATCATATATAATTAAATAATCACAAAACCCATTAATCTAAAAGCTAACAAACCAAACAAAGCCTAAGATCTACCCTATAAATACCCCCAAAACCGTGGCCTCCCTCCCCCTTCACTCACTTCTTCATCTCTTCCATTTCTTCTTCACTTTTTCTTCAAAAACTCCATTGTTGTTCTTGCACAACTTGATCATTCTTTCACTTTCTTTTAGAGGTAAACCCTCACTTCTATGATCTTAGTTATCTTCCTCATCTCCTTAAATCTCTTTATCAACCACTACTTCGGATTAGAGGAGAAGAATTGAGAGAGAAATCTCAATAGTTGCAAGAAGCCTTTGATGGAAGCTTTGAAACCAAGTTGGAGCAGTTGCAGTGAGGGAGTCTCCAAACACTCTTCAACCGTTGGATCATTCCCAAATTTTAGAAGAAGGTTCAATACTTGTGGTTCTTCATATCCAACGGTCAGAATTTGGAAAAAACCTCCAGAGTGTTATATAGGAAGCTCGGACAGTAGGCCTAGGAGGTGAGAAACTCAACCCGGGTACTACCAAACCAGTCACAATATAATTGCGATCTGAGATTCGTTAACCATTGGATCGAGCTGAAACTTTGTGAGATTGTTTCTGAAGGATAGTTCTTCAGTCTCACCGTTCCGTTTTATAAATAAAGATATGTGTCCAGAGAAATGAAGCTCGAACAGTAGCCCTGTTTTGGTAGTTTTTCCCTAGGATTCATGAGCATATTTTGAATCCGATTTTCCCTAAGTCCAGCCGTTGCTCTCGTAAGTTTTTCCATCGATTTTGTCTCTTGATTCAAATAGATTTAGTTATTTGAAACCCTATTGTTGATTGGGTTGGTATTTGGTGTTTCCGGCGAATTGTGTTACTCGTACGTGTAACGGGACGCAAAGCGAAACGGTGGATGTGTAAGGATGGACGGTGGCAGATTTGTGGATGTTGTTGGACAGTGTGCTGAGGTTCTTGGTAGTAGCATGGACGCATTCGGAGCTTGTACGGGAAAGCGTGCATGTCAATCAGGTGGGGGAAAGAACCAATCTACCATCGGAAACGGATAAGTAGTATTTAAATTATAATAATTGTGTAGGGCGACCTAAACCCTACTAGTGGTCGAGTAATCGACAAGACCAAAATCACATTGGAAGCTTTTTCGTGAAACCAATGATGATTTGGGGATTGTGGGTTTATCGCCGATAAGATAATCTTATGATATTCGAGGTTGATTGAATTTATTGATTATTGAATTATGTTGTGATAAATTGTTTATTATTATGTCTTGTGATACTTGAGTAGTTGATTGATAATATAGTATGATCTGCCTGGGATGATAAACTGTTTAGTTAATGTTAGGGCACGAGATGTGTGATTTAAGAGATGTATTTGGGTGAGTGAATTATGATGCATTAGTGATGCCTAGCCTTAGTGTATAGATGAGATGAGATATTGAATGAGTATTGAGACTTGTGGTGGAAGGTTGAGGCATTAGGCTATAATGAATGCGGGTTGGTGAGATTCATAATAGAGATGTGTTAAGGTTCATGGCCGTGTGTGAAGCAACGCACGAGGTCGGGATAGTCCTTGAGTCCGTGAGGGATCGCGTTGCGCAAAGGTTACTAAAATGGTGTATGGGCACCATGGCACTAATTGCGCAATAGCATGAGTAGTTCGGGAACTACTGGGTTCTATCGCCGCACAACGGCAAGAGTAGTTTGGAACTACTATACTGGTGTATGGGCACCAGGGCACTAAGTTACTGGCACCGGACCGATTGGACTACTGACTAATGACAGGAATATAGATGGCCAAGTTTGCATGAGAGTAAGGGTAGAGGAACCATATAGTGGTTTAAGGTTGATTTGGAGTTTTGAGAGATGTTGGTGTTAATGATTATTATATTTCGATACTATGTCCATTTTTCCACCTTTGATGATAGACATGTGTCTTATCCCCTATTTTTGTATTTGTATATGTTTTGCTTATATGGATACAAGAAGATTTTACGGAAGATCCGGGTGATGACTATGTGGAGGAACCAGCTGAGGACTTCACCGATGACTTTAATGTGGAGGAGTTGGACGGGACTCCTTATGAGCCAGACGCAGGAGGACGAGCTGTAGATGGTAGTAATAGTGTTTAAGTAAATAGGGCCAGTGAGTCTAGAACTATGTGTTTATGTTTCCGCAACTAAGGGTTTGTATAATGATGTACCTGCTGGGGATCTTACTGAGAGGATGCCCTAGACAGTGTTTTGGTATTGTATTTAAGTGTGTATTTATAATATGACTTTGATGTTATCTTTCATTGTTGGTCAAATTTTAATTCCTTCGCATTTTCGATTTATAATCAATGTTAATAACACGAGGAATCTAAATAAATAACTAATGGCACAAGGGGCACATCGGGGTGTCTCATTTTGGTATCAGAGCAGTTTGATTCTAATCGTACTGTGAGGTCTAGGATGTTGTTACTGGCCGTGTCTAGTTGAATCCACATCGGATTTTAACTTTGCTTAGAAGTTGGGTAGTGTGTCCGAACTTGATACGAAAAATTAATATGGGTATGACATATGGTATTTATATACTTGTTTATGTAGTATTATATGTCATATACCAGTGCTCAGAGAAGTGGAGCTAGAAAAGGAGTTTTAGCAGCAGGACAGCAGATGGCCAGACCTCAGGCCACTAGAAGAGTGTTTACTAAGAGGGGAGCTGAATCCTCTCAATGTAAAAATCTTATACAAGGTATGTATTTGATATCTGGTAGACTTTGTTTATTTGTCCAAGTAGCATAATAGAGAAGAAAGTGATGAGAGTTCTGTTGAGGTATAGTTGTGACTGGTAGCATATGAACCCTTAAGATCAATATCAGTGAGTGAGACAAGTACTATAAGTCAAATGTTGATCGAGGTATAGTACCATTAAGGAATCTAGGGCAATGATTAATGTCCGTAGTTAAGATGGATTGTATGAGTTTAGGAAGAACGAACGAAAGTGTATATAGTAATTTCACCTAAGTTGAATATGAGCAGAAAAGATGATTTCTGATGTAAATTGAGGTTACTAGTGAAAATCAAATTTGTTAAGTTAGATAATCCTAATAGGTGTTGTTCTTTTGATTGCAGTTTATCTTAAGGGGTGTTGAGATGTTTATTTGGAGACTTGCAATGTATGATTGTGATATAATCTAGAATAGTGAAATACATTCTAAGGAACTAAGAGTGTGATTGGATACATGAAGTAGGAAGTTAGGGTAGTATTGATTGCGGTGTTAATTGTAGAAGTTAGATGTTGAAATTGATTGTGGTGTTAATTGTGGGAGTTAGATGTTGAAATAAGGTTCTCTAATGGATTAGTAGTAAGAAGAAGGAAAGGATAAAGTTTTAATTATGTCCTTCAAGGATGATAGATCAAGTGAAATGTTAAGGACAATGAATATAATGTAGTGATGGATTGTTTCGAGGATATAGAACGATATAAGAATGAATTCTGTTATGAATACCGCTGTCACCTAGGGGAGAGACATCGATGAGAAATATAATGCGGGATCTTCAGATTAAGATATGATTACAAGATGAGATGATATCCAGTTTTGAGTTAAGAAATTCCGAGGACGGAATTTTTTTTTTTAAGAGGGGTAGTAATGTAACAGCCTGTTTTTAATTACGCTGTTTTAACAGTAAAAATATATTTATTTATATTTTTATTTGAGACTTAGGAAATGAATTTGGAGAAAACAAAATCATATCTAGAACTTACTCTATGGTAGGAGGCTATGGTTAAAATTTGGGTTTAAAACTCAGACGAAAACCGGTCTGCGTTTTTTTTAACTGACAGTATAATTTTATACTGACAGAAAACCCTAATTTGACCCAAAAACTGAAATTTGTAGATTTTTTATATTTTGTCCGTGAGGAAGTCTACCTTCCAAATTTCTGATCAGAAATAAAATATTATGTGTTTTCGGACGAATTTTGGTGAAAGTTCGAACGGAAAACAGTCGGTGTTTTCACTGACAGTAAGATTTTAATGATCAGAAAACCTAATTTTGACTCGTGAACGAAATGGTTTATGATTAAATCATATTTCCAACGAGTCTGGTTAGTTTGAAAATTTTCGATCAAAAACAGACAGAAACCCTAATCGGGAAATCGACGGAGTCGAAAACGGAACTGCAGAGACCCGTCAAGAGATCGGGACAACGAGTCACACATGATGACTCATGTAAGATGAGTCACCAAGCATTTATGAGCATTAAATGCTAGTAATCATGACTTTTAGGTAAAATGACCAAAATACCCCCAAGCTTTCGTGGTTATTAACAAGACACATCTACGCACTCTTAACCACTCATTTTACATGGTTGTAAACCTCCCACATCTCCTCAATTTCGTGCAGCCATATATACTAAACCATACATATTTCATTTTGCTTTCGTTTCATCATTTTCCTCTCAAAAACCGAAATCGGGTAACTGACAGAGCTGCGTACAGAATTTCCGGGAACCGTTAACGGATAGGATCAATGACTCATTGGTGAGTCATTATGTGTGGCCCAAAATCAGCCACATCTACCTTAATTGTGATCCACATATTATTAATCATGATTAGCCAAAATAACCTTAGTTAAGTTAACTATTAACTATGGTTAATCATATATAATTAAATAATCACAAAACCCATTAATCTAAAAGCTAACAAACCAAACAAAGCCTAAGATCTACCCTATAAATACCCCCAAAACCGTGGCCTCCCTCCCCCTTCACTCACTTCTTCATCTCTTCCATTTCTTCTTCACTTTTTCTTCAAAAACTCCATTGTTGTTCTTGCACAACTTGATCATTCTTTCACTTTCTTTTAGAGGTAAACCCTCACTTCTATGATCTTAGTTATCTTCCTCATCTCCTTAAATCTCTTTATCAACCACTACTTCGGATTAGAGGAGAAGAATTGAGAGAGAAATCTCAATAGTTGCAAGAAGCCTTTGATGGAAGCTTTGAAACCAAGTTGGAGCAGTTGCAGTGAGGGAGTCTCCAAACACTCTTCAACCGTTGGATCATTCCCAAATTTTAGAAGAAGGTTCAATACTTGTGGTTCTTCATATCCAACGGTCAGAATTTGGAAAAAACCTCCAGAGTGTTATATAGGAAGCTCGGACAGTAGGCCTAGGAGGTGAGAAACTCAACCCGGGTACTACCAAACCAGTCACAATATAATTGCGATCTGAGATTCGTTAACCATTGGATCGAGCTGAAACTTTGTGAGATTGTTTCTGAAGGATAGTTCTTCAGTCTCACCGTTCCGTTTTATAAATAAAGATATGTGTCCAGAGAAATGAAGCTCGAACAGTAGCCCTGTTTTGGTAGTTTTTCCCTAGGATTCATGAGCATATTTTGAATCCGATTTTCCCTAAGTCCAGCCGTTGCTCTCGTAAGTTTTTCCATCGATTTTGTCTCTTGATTCAAATAGATTTAGTTATTTGAAACCCTATTGTTGATTGGGTTGGTATTTGGTGTTTCCGGCGAATTGTGTTACTCGTACGTGTAACGGGACGCAAAGCGAAACGGTGGATGTGTAAGGATGGACGGTGGCAGATTTGTGGATGTTGTTGGACAGTGTGCTGAGGTTCTTGGTAGTAGCATGGACGCATTCGGAGCTTGTACGGGAAAGCGTGCATGTCAATCAGGTGGGGGAAAGAACCAATCTACCATCGGAAACGGATAAGTAGTATTTAAATTATAATAATTGTGTAGGGCGACCTAAACCCTACTAGTGGTCGAGTAATCGACAAGACCAAAATCACATTGGAAGCTTTTTCGTGAAACCAATGATGATTTGGGGATTGTGGGTTTATCGCCGATAAGATAATCTTATGATATTCGAGGTTGATTGAATTTATTGATTATTGAATTATGTTGTGATAAATTGTTTATTATTATGTCTTGTGATACTTGAGTAGTTGATTGATAATATAGTATGATCTGCCTGGGATGATAAACTGTTTAGTTAATGTTAGGGCACGAGATGTGTGATTTAAGAGATGTATTTGGGTGAGTGAATTATGATGCATTAGTGATGCCTAGCCTTAGTGTATAGATGAGATGAGATATTGAATGAGTATTGAGACTTGTGGTGGAAGGTTGAGGCATTAGGCTATAATGAATGCGGGTTGGTGAGATTCATAATAGAGATGTGTTAAGGTTCATGGCCGTGTGTGAAGCAACGCACGAGGTCGGGATAGTCCTTGAGTCCGTGAGGGATCGCGTTGCGCAAAGGTTACTAAAATGGTGTATGGGCACCATGGCACTAATTGCGCAATAGCATGAGTAGTTCGGGAACTACTGGGTTCTATCGCCGCACAACGGCAAGAGTAGTTTGGAACTACTATACTGGTGTATGGGCACCAGGGCACTAAGTTACTGGCACCGGACCGATTGGACTACTGACTAATGACAGGAATATAGATGGCCAAGTTTGCATGAGAGTAAGGGTAGAGGAACCATATAGTGGTTTAAGGTTGATTTGGAGTTTTGAGAGATGTTGGTGTTAATGATTATTATATTTCGATACTATGTCCATTTTTCCACCTTTGATGATAGACATGTGTCTTATCCCCTATTTTTGTATTTGTATATGTTTTGCTTATATGGATACAAGAAGATTTTACGGAAGATCCGGGTGATGACTATGTGGAGGAACCAGCTGAGGACTTCACCGATGACTTTAATGTGGAGGAGTTGGACGGGACTCCTTATGAGCCAGACGCAGGAGGACGAGCTGTAGATGGTAGTAATAGTGTTTAAGTAAATAGGGCCAGTGAGTCTAGAACTATGTGTTTATGTTTCCGCAACTAAGGGTTTGTATAATGATGTACCTGCTAGGGATCTTACTGAGAGGATGCCCTAGACAGTGTTTTGGTATTGTATTTAAGTGTGTATTTATAATATGACTTTGATGTTATCTTTCATTGTTGGTCAAATTTTAATTCCTTCGCATTTTCGATTTATAATCAATGTTAATAACACGAGGAATCTAAATAAATAACTAATGGCACAAGGGGCACATCGGGGTGTCTCAGGACCTACTGTGCAAATAGTCTACACCTTATTAACCTGCAAATTAATGGAAATACCCACTATAGCCAGTCACTCCAACATCTCTCACCGTGAGAGATATGACTAGCTCGCCCACCCCAGAAAAAGCCATCATTGGAGATGCTCTTAGAGGTTTATATAGATGTCTACATTGTTCAATTATAAACAGGGAAAGATCCTAGTCCAGGGAGTATATGGTTACTGTTCATTTCACTTTCTTACTCTTACCAACTTATTTCCTCCCCTAAACACTTACTTGGGCATCAGAATGCCATGTAGGTACCGCCCCCATCACTCTCCGCTGATGGAAGGAGGACTTGGAGCACAAGACCACTATATCATAAAAGCCATACCAGGTCCAGTTCAACCTGCTTATAGTGGAGCTAACCATATAACATTAAAGACAGTCTGACACAACAGACTTACCATGACCACCCTGGACCCCTTGACATGTTGAAAAACACTCTGCATTAGGCTCTGAACTCAACCTGCACGGAATATGCTCCCCTACGCAGTCGACATGCCTCCCAAGAATGATCCCATGATCCCTTGGGATCTATATTAGACACCTACAATGGTCAACTATAAACAGGGAATTGTTGGAACCAAAGTGTTTATCCCTAAAATTTTGATGTTAACAAAAAGATTAAATTTGTATGGCAAAGTTAGTTTTATTAACTAACTCATCTGGTTAAGTGTGCAGGAATTAATTAAGCTCACTAGATGAGTCTACTAGTCCAATGAACTAATCTAATGAAGGAAGTCCAAAGGCTTATCGCTAGGCTACATTGAGTTTCGAGTAGACGTTTAAAGACGTATCTGCCTTGTAAAAGCAAACTGGCCTATCACTTGTCTATCCCTTTAACTGTGCTACCTATATGTTTCAAGTAAACTTACCTTGCATGTTTTAATGTTTAAAATTATTTATCTTGGTAAAAGAAACATAGTACCCTTGTTTACATAAGTGCATTTATGCTTTGACATGAGTCACTGCAAAGTTGACCCTCCTCGAACAAGGAAATACAAAAGGCAACTTTTGGGTACAACAGAGAAATAACAGTTCTACTTTGAGCTTTCTGATAACCAATAGTTTTTTTTTTGAAGATCCAGTATCAACATCAAGTTATCAGACCCAACGGATCTCAGCATTAAATGATATTTCTAACGGACATATTTAGAAGACCGTTGAAGAACAAGAGTTAAAGAAGCACTTCTCTATAAATACTGGATAACCCCAATAAAGAAGATAACGATGCTTGAAAAATCAAAGCACCAAAACTCTGCTCAAGCTTTCTCTGTAATTTTATGTGTAATTCTTCACGAGCTTAAACCTTCATATCCTCACACATAGTGAGTTGCTTTTAGCTCAATCCTTTAAACTCTTAAGTTAGAGTGAGTCTGAAGAGGCTTGACTGAAAAGAATACTTGAGTGTCTGGAGAGGTGTAGAATACTTGTGAGTTTGTAAGCTTGAAGAGGCAAGTTCAAAAGAATACTTGCAAGCTATTTGGTCAATAGTGGATAAAACTTTCGAATAGAAGGTGTTGAGACCTCATAAGTCTAAAACACATTCAATGTGTAGATTCTCTAAGTTTTGATGATTCCAAATAGTAATATTGAACCATATGAAATTACTAACATATCTGATAAGTGTGCAGGAAAATAGACCTAAGGTCACTCGTCTATTTTCTACCCGTCTACTTTTTAGTAGAAGCTCAGTTTTTAGACTTGTTCAAAAACCATTCGTCTAAAATTCAGTCAAAGATCAAGTCAACGCTCAGTCAAGATCAGAGTTTACTTGATGACGTGGAAAGAATCATTTGTCTAGAAAAGACTCAGTGGATCACCTGTCTAGTTTTTGGAATACGCTAGCACCCGTCTAAGTTTTGTGCTGCATAAGCACTCGTCTAAATTTTGGATTGACTTTCACCCGTCTAAATTTTCATTACTAATACCAAGTCAGTGTGTCAGAAATAAAGTTCAAGTCACCTTATTCAAATTAGATGCCTTCCTTAAGGATCTCGAAGACCTCTGGACAATAGCTCAAAGGACAAAGAATAAAGAACATTGTTTCAAGGCTTTAAGGAATAAACACGCAATCTCTGTACCACAGCAGTAACTTTTTAGCTGGTTTAGTACAAAGAAAAAGTGCTTTCTGGAAAATGAACTGATTGTTGCATTGAAAGAGGAAAGCTCTCTGCTACAAGTGCAAGAAGCCTGTTGCTGCATACTCGGAAACAACAGCTGTTCGGTTTAAAGTGTACTCTTGGACATCCTTTTCAAAGTTCAACGTTCCCAAGCATTTAATGTTTATACAGGACGACTCTTTGGCATTAATGGTGTCTCAGAAGCTTAAATCAGAAGAACACACTTTCTGAAGTTGTGTCTAAACGGATCTTTTGATTGAAGTCTTTAAATAGAGCAAACAATGAAGATGAAAAGAAGTTGAATATCATTATGAACACTGCGCAGAAGCATTTACTCTCTTCATTAACTTCTTCATTCTTTCATTGAATACACCTTCAATCATTTGATATTAATTCGTAGTCTTTCATACTTCATATTTATTCCACTCCTTGAGTGTGATTTGAAAGATTTGCAAGTTGTATTAATTACACAAAAAACCTTTTCATTCCTTACTGTGTTGAGCCTGAAGAGGCTAGGTGAAAAAAGAATACTTGTTTGAGTGCAGCCTGAAAAGGCTAGGTGTGCAAAAAATACTTGTACTGTAATTTACTCAGTTATGGTGGAAACTTGGTGCTGCCAAGAAACTGGACGTAGCCATGTGGATTTTGGGGTGAACCAGTATAAATCTCTTGAGTGATATTTCTCTTCCCCTTATCTCTTTAATTTTGCTTAAGTATTGATTCTGTTTAAGCTTTTAACTTGGGGAGTTAATATTGTGAATATCAAACTCTGTTTTACTCTTCTCTGTTTGCTTGTGTGTTCTGTCTTAATATTAGACGTTTCACTCGTCTAATTTTCTTATATCTAAGCTTGCTTGTTGTGCCTGCGAAAATCTTTTTAAAGTAACCGAAAAAGTTGGTAAACACAATTCAACCCCCCTTCTTGTGTTAACTTTGGTTATTTCAGTTGGTATCAGAGCTCAGCCTCTGGGTTGAGCACTTAATAGTGTAGAGGAAAGGATCTTGGAAATGGCAGGAGAAACCAGTGCAAGCAAGAACCATGCTGGAGAAGGATCCTCAATGTCGAGACCTCATTTCTTCAATGGAGAGGACTACATCTACTGGAAAGAAAAGATGAAGTGGCTTTTACAATCCACTAATTCTGATCTTTGGGATATCGTTGATGAAGGTCCTTATGTTCCTAAAGTTGACAAAGGAGATGAAATTCCTAAAGCAAACGTGACCACTGATCAAAGAACAAAATGGCAGTTGAATGCCAAAGCTAGATATGCAATCTTGTGTGCTTTAAGCAGAGAAGAATTTGAAAAAGTCTGTGCTTGTGAGTCTGCAAAAGAAATATGAGATTCACTAGCTGTTGCTCATGAAGGAACTAGCAAGGTCAAAGAAACCAAAGTCAGTATGCTTGTCAGAGAGTATGAGCTGTTCAAAATGGAAGAAGGAGAAACTATTGGCCAAATGTATGGAAGATTTCAAACCATAACCAATGGATTGAAATCTCTGGGAAAAGTTTACAAGACTGAGGAACACATTTAAAAGATTATCAGAAGTCTTCCAAAACAATGGAGACCACTTGTAACTGTTGTGTCTCAGGCCAAGGGAGCAGGGTCAAAAACTCTCAAAGTAGATGAATCTTCAGAAGAATCTAAGGAATCAAATGAGGATGACTCTGATGAAGATGATGAACTCTCTCTTTTCACCAGAAAAATGAAAAAGCTATGGAAAAAAAGAAACTTCAGAAAAGACAAACCCTTCAGGCGTTTCAACAAAGAGAAACACAACAAAGATGGTGGATCTAATGACAGAAATGTCATTGTGTGCTATGAATGCAAAAATCCTGGTCACATCAAGACAGAATGTCCTCAACTCAAAAAACAACCTTCCAAGAAATTATTCAACAAAAAGAAGAAAGGAATGATGGCCACTTGGGAAGATCTTGATGAAAGCTCCACTGAAAGTGAAGGAGAGGAGCCTGAAGCAAATCTCTGTCTTATGGCAGATACTGATTCCGAATCAGAAATTGAGGTACATTCTGAACTTGAGAATTGAATGAAGCCTATGATGAACTATTGGAGGAATCCAACTATATATCTAAAGCTTTCAAATCCCTCAAGAGACAGTATGCTAAACTCTCAAATGAGTATACACAAAAATCTCAAGAGTGTGAAAAGTTAGCTGAAGAGAATAGTAGGCTTAAGACTGAGAAGTCTAAAGCTGAGATCTCAGTTGAAACTCTACCCTCTGAAGAAGTGACTAAACTTCAACAGAAAGTAGACGAGCTCACCTCAGATCTTGCCAAGTTTGTTAATGGTAGAGATAATCTGACTAAACTCTTAGGAAGTCAGAGGCACTCCCTTGACGAAGAAGGTATAGGTTATTCCAATCAAGAACATCATAAAGGATCAACAAAGTTCTCAAATATAGCTGTTAAATCTGTGTCAGATAGTTCAAATAAACCTATATGTTCCTACTGTGGAAAAGCTGGACATATCATGTCCAAGTGTATTCACAAAAAGAGAAGGAAGTCTTCACAGACTCCTCATACTAACAGAAAAGGACCCAAGAAAATATGGGTACCTAAGTCCATGATCATTCCTGTTGCAGATATACTTAACAGGACAAAGCAAACACATGTCATAGTACCTGGACAGTGGATGGTCGCGACACATGACAGGAGAAAGGTCTATGTTCCTAGACCTCCGACCTAAGAAAGGTGGACATGTAACTTTTGGTGGAAACCAGAAAGGAAAGGTTGTTGGTGTAGGTAAAATTGGTGGTAAACCTCCCTTGCCTATTATCCGTGATGTTTTATATGTGAAATGGTTAAAACATAATCTGCTTAGCATAAGTCAATTGTGTGACTGTGGATTTTCTGTATCTTTTTTAAGGATGCATGTATGGTCAATGACAATAGTGGAATGACCCTCTTTTCTGCCAAAAGGCAAAACAATCTGTATAAGATTGACCTATCTGAACTTTCAGATCAAAGTGTAAAATGCTTTATGTCTAAAGAGGATGAAAAGTAGTTGTGGCATAAGAAACTAGGACATGTTAGTATGAAAAAAATTTCTAAATTGAAAAAGCATAACCTTGTGAAAGGATTGCATGATATTTCCTTTAAGAAAGATATCTTGTGTGATGCATGTCAAAGAGGTAAACAAGTAAAATCAAGTTTCAAATCCAAGAAAGAAGTCACCTCCTCTAGACCTTTGCAATTGTTACACATGGATCTGTTTGGACCAGTCAGTGTAGCTAGCCTAGGTGGAAAGAAATATGATTTTGTCACAGTTGATTACTATTCTAGATTTACATGGGTACTCTTCTTAACCCACAAGGATGAGTCTTATAAGGTGTTTTCAGTATTCAGTAAAAGAGTACAAAATGAGCAGGGTTTTTGTATTTCTGCTATCAGAAGTGGCTATGAAGGAGAATTTGAAAATGAGCAGTTCAAACTGTTCTGTGAGGAAAATGGTATTTCTCACAATTTCTCTGCACCTAGAGCTCCACAGCAAAATGTAGTGGTTGAGAGAAAGAACAGATCTCTTCAAGAGATGGGAAGAACAATGCTTAATGAAAATAATCTTCCTAAGTACTTCTGGGCAGAAGCCATTAACACTGCTTGTTATGTGCAAAACAGAATACTGATTAGACCTATTCTAAATAAGACTCCTTATGAATTGTGGAAAGGTAGAAAACCCAACATATCATGCATTTGGATGTGAACGTTATATTCTTAATACAAAAGATCATCTTGGTAAATTTGACTCAAAAGTAGATAAAGACATTTTTATTGGATATCCTGAAATGTCTAGAGCTTTTAGAATTTTTAATTCTAGAACTTCTGTTGTAGAAGAATCAATTCATGTAAAGTTTAATGATGGTTTGAAGACTAATAGGGAACTATCAGATTTAGAGAAATGATGTTGCAGGTATTGAACTTAATCCTGCAGTGGAAGAATCTTCAGACAAGTCAAAAGTAGACGTGTCTGAAATACAGACAAGTACTGATCTGAAACTCAGATTTTGAAGAAAGATTGGAAATTCAAGACCTGTCATCTAGAAGAACTTATCATTGGAAGTCCATCTCAAGGAGTTAGAACCAGATTTGCTTTCAATGAAAACAACAACATGGCCTTCATATCAGATTTGGAACCTTAAAAAGATTGAAGAAGCCTTGCAAGATGAAAGCTAGATTCTAGCCATGCAAAAAGAACTAAATCAGTTCAAGAGAAATGATGTTTGGACTCTAGTTTCTAAACCCAAAGAGAAAACTGTTATTGGAACCAGATGGGTGTTTAGAAATAAACTGGATGAAGATGGAAAAGTGGTAAGAAACAGAGCAAGACTAGTTGCTCAAGGGTATAATCAAAAGGAATGTATTGATTTCACTGAAACCTTTGCACCTGTAGCTAGATTAGAAGCAATTAGAATTCTCATGTCATATGTTGCACAACATGATATAACTCTTAATCAAATGGATGTTAAAAGTGCATTTATAAATGGAATAATTGAGGAAGAAGTTTATGTCAAGCAACCTCCTGGGTTTGAGGATTCTGAAAATCCTCACCATGTCTATAAGCTTAAGAAAGCTTTGTATGGACTCAAACAAGCTCCTAGAGCTTGGTATGATAGGTTAAGCACATATCTAATGGAAAATAATTTCATTAGAGGAAAAGTAAACACTACACTTTTCAAGAAATGCTCAAAGAAAGATTTCATAGTAGTACAAATTTATGTTGATGATATTATATTTGGTGCTCCTAATGAAAAACTCTGCAAAGAGTTCTCTGAGTTGATGCAGAATGAATTTGAGATGAGCATGATGGGAGAATTGAAGTTCTTCCTTGGTCTTCAAATAAAACAGTCAAGTGATGGAATCTATATCCATCAACAGAAGTACACCAAGGAGCTTCTGAAAAATATAAAATGGAAAATTCAAAGCCTATAAGTGCTCCTATGCATCCAACAGTTATTCTAAACAAGGATGAGGAAGGTAAAAAGGTAGATCAAACTGTCTAACGAGGTATGATTGGATCTCTTCTATACTTAACTGCTAGCAGACCCGATATTCAATTCGGTGTTTGTCTTTGTGCTAGATTTCAATCAGATCCTAAAGAATCTCATTATAAGGTTGTTAAAAGAATTTTCAGATATTTGATTGGAACCACTAACCTTGGTTTGTTATATAAGAAAACTGAAGATTTCAGGTTAGTTGGATTTTGTGATGCTGATTTTGCTGGAGATAGAATTGATAGAAAAAGTACCAGTGGAGGATGTCACTTCATTGGAGCAAATATGATCTCCTTGTCAAGCAAAAGGCAAAGCACCATTGCTCTATCAACTGCCGAAGCTGAATATATATCAGCAACTAGTTGTTGTTCACAGCTGCTTTGGGTAAAATATCAACTTGATGATTATTCAATATTTGAGCATAATATACCTGTTTGGTATGATAATACTAGTGCTATTAATCTGTCTAAAAATCCAATACAGCATTCTAGAGCAAAGCATATAGAGATAAAGCATCATTTTATTAGAGACTATGTTCAAAAAGGTGTTTTTGAAATTAAGTTTGTAAACACTGATTATCAGTGGACAGACATCTTTACTAAACCTCTAAGTGAAGATAGATTTGTTTTTATTAGAAGGAATCTTAATATGCATAATGTGTCTGAATAAGTGTTTACTGATATGTCTGAAAATTTACTTGTCTATATTCTATATTTACTTAACTTGTCTATTTTCTCTATGCTTCACTCGTCTACTTTAGCCAAGCGTCTAATGACATGGCTAAAAGCACTCAGTGCTAAACCCTGACTGAGACACATGTACATTGCATTTTCCCTCCTTTTCTTAAAAACGTTTCATTATATTAACAACTGTCTTTTCAAATTGATTGATTGCTATTTATGGCAACACTCTTTCTCCTTGTTCCCAACACAAAAAGCACTAAAGTGTTTTAACAAAAGCAACCCGTGTCGTTTCAAAAATTACCCACTCAAAATCTCTTGCTCACAATCTCCCTCTGAATTCTCTTCGTCTTCATTCTCTCGAAATCGTTCCTTTCCAAACCCTAATCTTCACCTTTCAGAATAAATGGCACCCAAAAGTCTTCTTGAAACTTTGGCTGAGAAAACCAAGCTATCAATTGCTGAACTGAAAAAGGTGCACCCTGGAAGGGTCCCTAACTTTGACGAACTCAAAACCAAGGGTTTAGACGTTCTTCCTGAACTCAACCATGCTGGATGGTTACCCTTCTTTCAACTACCAGAGCGCGTCTTCCCTGCTCTTGTTAGGGATTTCTGGACCACGGCAAAGATCACCAAAGACAATACAACCTCCATGATTTCTGGAGACGTTGGTGAGGACCACATCTTCATAACTCATGAGTTACTCGCTGAAGTAACAAAATGCCCAAGAGAAGGTGCTGGGTATTATAAAGAGTGGATGAAGGATCAAGGAGAAGCGAATGTGAATCTAGTGCTTTATGGAGATGCAAGACCCGGAAACAGAGACTCTAAATATTTATCTCATAAGGCAAGATTTCTTCATGTTTTTCTTATAAACTGTGTCATGCCTAGGACTGGGTCTAGAAATCATGTCAGTAAATTAGAGAAGTTTGCTCTCTTTCATCTAGTCCAAAAGATTAGGATAGATATTACTGACTTGATTTTCATTCACATGGAAAAAGCTGTCAAGGGAAAGGATAAGGATTATCCTTTTGGAATGATTATGACAAGAATTTTGGGGCATGCAAGTTGAATTTAAGAAATGCCGTCTCTGCTGATTTCTGTACTTAGATCACTACAAAAACTCTGTCTCTGATGAAGGTTACTTTGACTCCTACTATTGAGCAAAATGCTGAAGCATCTGCTCAAATGGAAGAATCTCTCTCCATCCCTGCTGTTAAACCTGAACCCTTTGTGGAACCAGTTGAAGAAGAAAGGGCTCAACTTCAGAGGAAGAAGAGGAAAGTCACTCAGTCAACTGCTGAAACTTCTGTGTCTCAAGATCCTACTCAGGATGTTGAACCTGTTACTGAATCTGTTTTAGTTGCTGAATCTGCTGAGCAAGCTGCTGCCTCTGTTCCTAATGCACCTAGTATAACTAAAGTTTTCAAGAGGAAAAGAGCTGTGCAAGCTGAGGGGGGGTCTCAACCAGAAGAGACTGCGATCCCTAAGAAAAAGAGGACCACTGTAACAAAGAGGAAGCTTGTCTTACCTTCCATTCCCTCATCATCACCCTCACCTCAGAAGGAATTATCACCTCCACCATAACAAACAGAACCTTTTGCCACAACAACTTCCATTCCACAACCTTCATCACCACTACCTGCCTTGTCACCACAAAGAGCACCAACACTACCACCACAAAGAGCACCAACACCACCATCACAAAGAACACCATCACATCAACCACAACAAAAAATTCCCACTCCACCTACTCCACCAAAAATTCCAAATACATCACCTATCCATCATACTTCTGAACCCAATCCTACCATCTCAGAAACTCACATGTCTGATACTCACTCACCAAAACCTTCCACACCACAAACATCTCACCATACTAACATTCTTCAAACTGAGGATGTCAATGATTTTGAGTACTTTGACAATCTTACTCCTCTTCCACCCTCACCTAAATCACCAATCCCTGATCATATCAAAAACCAGTGCCAAGTTCCTCTGAGAGTAGTCTTTCCAGACTTATTCTCTGAAACCAGACACAACCCTATCCCTTTAGCCATTATATCTCCCTATCACCTATCTTCCAGAACCACTCCATTCTCTGTCACACATGAATCCTGTTCCAACTACCTAGATGGCAAAGACTTGGATGTGATTGCCTCACTTAAAGCTGAAAGGCAGATTGTAAAGTTGGAAAGAACACATAAGCCTGTAGGAAAATGGCTGTTCAATCCTCATATCTTCATAAAGCCTTCAACAAGAATCAAAGTGATGACTGACTCCATGGCTCTGAAAGGAAAGAAGGTAATAAACTTGCCATTGGATCAGAATTTCTCTCTTATCAAGCTGAATGACAAGAAGTTCAAATTTAGGAAGAGGCTGTTCTCAAAAGGTGGATCTGTAACACCCTGTTTTTCATAAAATGTTTTATAAAGCTAGTTTTTTTTATGTAAAAGTTTTGGTTAAGGGCTAAGTGGGATTTTTAGCTTAAAAGTCCCTTTCTGATACATGAGCACGGCCGTGCTCATTATCCAGCACGCCCGTGCTCATTATCCCTGGCGCGTGCCTCTAAACTTTAAGTTGAGCACGCCCGTGTGTAAGTATAAATTTGATTATGTTTTGATGATTGACAAACACTAACTATAAGCATGCAGGATAAAAAGAAAAATAATTTACAAGCATGCAGGTACTCAAAGGTTAGCAAAGCAAGACACAAATAAGCTGAGTATCAAAGTTTCAAGCATCAAGACCTCAAGTAAGATTGGGTAAATATACTTGGTCTTAGATATATTGTAAGGGTATGATGACTAAAATCACCTTGGCTCAATATTTAATCAATTTAATTAAAATACTACACTTTGGATAAAAGGTTTTTAATTGATCTTTTGTTTAGCAAAATATTTTTCAAATTGAATTTCAATTTCAACGTGATTTCAAATATTCTTTTAATCAATGGAATGAATCTTTCAAAAGAGACTTTACTTCAAATGAATAGCATCTCATGCAAATACTTATTTGATTTCAATTTAATTAGATTGATTATAAGAATCGGTGCATCATTCCAATTCAATTACTGAGTATATGATTGCAAATATTTTTTACTAAATTGGATAAATAGTAAATTCAATTCTTTGAATTTACTATATTATATCAAAGATCGGGATTGTGTTTCAAACGGTATTGATATTCTTTTATTCAATCAATTAATTTCAAAATTGAAATTCATATGGTGCATTTCCATTCAAACGTGATTTTCTTTATGGACCATAATTGCACTTTCAGGAATTATATGTATGAACGTGGCCAACGAGTTTATGGTGCATATAAGTGTTCAGGATATGAACGTTACGAAACAAATTGGATTAATGTGTAACAAACATATTTCAAATGACGGATAGTCAGCTATTTCCCATAATTAAGTCTCCAACGTTCTTATTTTTTTATATATATAAAAATGGGGCTTTTGGAACAATCAAAAGAAGAGAAGAACATTGAGCAAAAATTATTCATATTCTCTGAAATTATTTGAGCCAAATTGTGTTATTATCATCATACTCATAGTGTTTCAATTTGTATCATTTGCACTATTAAGAGTGCTTCAATTTCTCCTACTCTTGTATCAACTCTGTATTAGGGTGTGGTATCCCTAGGTTGAGGGTGAGGTATCCCTCTGGTGTGACATTCCTTTGGTGTGCGACTTTAGGCTTAGAAGCGTGGGTGAGGTATCCCGGAGGTGCGAGGGAGAGGGATAGAGTTCGTTGAGGCTCTTACACGTGGTGGGTGAGGTATCCCAGGAGACGTGGTTAGAGTGCTCTGTTATGTACAAAGGTTTGCAAGCACCAGTTTATAAGCTTGTTTATTAGTGGAAGAAAATCCCACAGGTGGAGTGGGGACTGGACGTAGGTCACAGGTGGTTGGTGACCGAACCAAGATAAAATCAGTGTGCAAGTATTCTCTTTCCTATCTCTATATTGTTTAATTCATATTGTTGCTTATATATTCATACTTTGTTAATTGTTTATTGTGAGATTTAATATTTTATATTGAGAAACTTATTTTTGGGAACTTATTTTAGAAAATTTTATAAAACCCAATTCACCCCCTCTTGGGTTATGGTTGCCACGACCAACAAGTGGTATCAGAGCTTCGGCTCTGGTTAGAAGCTTAACAGCTTAGAGTGAAAGATCCTATTTGTCGGCAACCTTAAAAGCACCTTCTTTGAAAAATGAATTTTTGTGATTTTAATAAACCACCATCTTTTGACGGTGTAGATTTCGTTTATTGGAAAGCAAGAATAGAAATTTTTATGCAAGCAATAGATTTTGATTTGTGGGAAATTGTGCTTAATGGTTTTGTTGCTAAACCCAAATCACAATGGAATGAATTTGATAGAAATTGCTTTTCCTTAAATATTAAAGCAATGCAAATTTTGAGAAATAGTTTGAATGATGAAGCATATGTTAGAATTAAGAATTGTTCTTGTGCAAAGGATATAATGAATATGCTTGATTCTATTTATCTTGCTAACAATTTTCATGTGGATAAAAGTATACATAGAAAGCAAGAGGCAGGGCAAAATCAAAAGGAGGACATACTTGAAACGTCGAGTAAGGAAATAGATCATGACAATGAGGAGCCAAATATGCTAAGAATTGAAACAAGCTTACACATGGTGCAAAATGACTTTGAGGTAAATGATGCTAAATTTAATGATAGTTCTTTATATGATAAATTACAACAAGCATATGATGATGTGTATAATGGCTTGATTAATTTAGAAAAGAAAAACTTGAATTCTTTGGAAAAGATATCATCCATTGAAATTGAAATTGATAACTTGAAAGATGAGTATGCATTTCTTAACAAGGAAACGCCTTTTAGTTTTAACTGTAACACCTCAACTACTTGTAAAAATTGTATTGACCTTCAAAATCAAGTTGAGGAATGTTTATCAAAAAGTACCAAAGTTGAAAAGTTTCCATGTTCTTATTCTGAGTGTGTCAATGAAAATAAAAATAATGTTATTCTACATGGAAAATCAAACAATGATTGTGACCAAAATATTTTGAGGAGTCAACAACCTAAAAATTCTCATATTTTCTATGATGATCTTCAAAAGACCAAGCCTTCATCTATAATTTGCAATTATTATGGTCATTTAGGACATATTTCTCATCTATGTCATTATAGGAGAAATTATAATGTGAGAAATAAGTTGTCATGGGTACCTAAAAATTATAAATACATATCCACTAACCCTCAAGGACCCAAGTTGAAATGGGTACCGAAATATCTCTCTACCATTTCTAATGTGCAGAAAATTATCCAAGATGATGGACTATTTGATCAAAGAAAAGTGACGCCATCAAGTAAGGGACTTCCAAAACTGAAGGGTACAATCATTGATAAAAGAAGCAAAAGCCTCTTGATAAAGGACTCTCACAAGAAAAATGTGCAACTTATTAAGATCAATCCTCAAATAAATCAGAAATGGATAAAGAAGGGTAAGACAACGGTAACAAGAATTCCTACCTCCCATGTATGGTCAAATGTGTTTCCTGGAAAATGGAGGTATGAACTCAAATATGCTCCTATCAACTTTATTAAAATGAGATATTTACATGTGCCTAGGAATAACCTGAACACCATATTGGATAAATGACTAATGGCACATTAATAAAATATGTGGTCTTCAAAATGAGAATAATCCATGTACGTGTGTTTGCTATGCTTGGAACATGTTACATTAAGCATGTTTACATATGTGTTAATGATGACTTGCTTGCAAGATTCCATGATAATCTCTCTTGTGAAATTGATTGTAATGTTATGTCATAAACTTGATTATCAATTTGAAAAATACTTGCTTGCCAATCATGCTTGATTTAAATATGCTTTATTTTTTTTATACCATGGATTGTACGAGGATAGTTGAATACATGTCCTCTACTTTTCTTTTACTCTTTCGAATAAGAAATAAACTGTATTTTTGCAAAATTATTTTTGAAAGGGGGAGAAATAATTGCATCCTTAAAGGGGAGAGAATTTAAAATGAAAACTATTTGTTTCTTAATGACATTGTAAGGGTGAATATTTTTATTTAAATTGCGCTTCAACTCTGAATAATATGCTTGAGAATATAAATTATATTGGCTATTATAAAGGGAAAAACTAAGCTGGAATTTATCCTCAAACCCTCTTGCAAATAAATTTCATTATATGGTTAAGGGAAAGGAATACATAGAAAAAGGGGAATAATTTAAAAAGAAATTATATAATGAGGGGGAGAATAAACAGGAGAAATTGCCTTTCTTTTTTAGAGCACAAATGGATACAATTTGTGTTGATTATGTTTTGATGGTACTATTTATTACTCTCCTTGAAATATTACATGTCTTATTTCTCTCTACTATTATTTTCCTTTTTGATAATATCAAAAGGGGGAGGAATAAGTAAATATATTTTAACTAACGCTTAATTTCTTTGAGTAATGTTCTTAAAAAAGGCTAAGATCATTTCCACACATACCTGTTGCATGTACACTTTGATAAACACATTACTCAGGTAAGAAAGTTAAGATTTGTCATCATCAAAAAGGGGGAGAATGTAAGTATAAATTTGATTATGTTTTGATGATTGACAAACACTAACTATAAGCATGCAGGATAAAAAGAAAAATAATTTACAAGCATGTAGATACTCAAAGGTTAGCAAAGCAAGACACAAATAAGCTGAGTATCAAAGTTTCAAGCATCAAGACCTCAAGTAAGATTGGGTAAATATACTAGGTCTTAGATGTATTGTAAGGGTATGATGACTAAAATCACTTTGGCTCAATATTTAATCAATTTAATTAAAACACTACACTTTGGATAAAAGGTTTTTAATTGATCTTTTGTTTAGCAAAATATTTTTCAAATTGATTTCAATTTCAACGTGATTTCAAATATTCTTTTAATCAATGGAATGAATCTTTCAAAAGAGACTTTACTTCAAATGAATAGCATCTCATGGAAATACTTATTTGATTTCAATTTAATTAGATTGATTATAAGAATCGGTGCATCATTCCAATTCAATTACTGAGTATATGATTGCAAATATTTTTTTACTAAATTGGATAAATAGTAAATTCAATTCTTTGAATTTACTATATTATATCAAAGATCGGGATTGTGTTTCAAACGGTATTGATATTCTTTTATTCAATCAATTAATTTCAAAATTGAAATTCATATGGTGCATTTCCATTCAAACGTGATTTTCTTTATGGACCATAATTGCACTTTCAGGAATTATATGTATGAACGTGGCCAACGAGTTTATGGTGCATATAAGTGTTCAGGATATGAACGTTACGAAACAAATTGGATTAATGTGTAACAAACATATTTCAAATGACGGATAGTCAGCTATTTCCCATAATTAAGTCTCCAACGTTCTTATTTTTTTATATATATAAAAATGGGGCTTTTGGAACAATCAAAAGAAGAGAAGAACATTGAGCAAAAATTATTCATATTCTCTGAAATTATTTGAGCCAAATTGTGTTATTATCATCATACTCATAGTGCTTCAATTTGTATCATTTGCACTATTAAGAGTGCTTCAATTTCTCCTACTCTTGTATCAACTCTGTATTAGGGTGTGGTATCCCTAGGTTGAGGGTGAGGTATCCATCTGGTGTGACATTTCTTTGGTGTGCGACTTTAGGCTCAGAAGGGTGGGTGAGGTATCCAGGAGGCGCGAGGGAGAGTGCTAGAGTTCGTTGAGGCTCTTACACGTGGTGGGTGAGGTATCCCAGGAGACGTGGTTAGAGTGCTCTGTTGTGTACAAAGGTTTGCAAGCACCAGTTTATAAGCTTGTTTATTAGTGGAAGAAAATCCCACAGGTGGAGTGGGGACTGGACGTAGGTCACAGGTGGTTGGTGACCGAACCAGGATAAAATCAGTGTGCAAGTATTCTCTTCCCTATCTCTATATTGTTTAATTCATATTGTTGCTTATATATTCATACTTTGTTAATTGTTTATTGTGAGATTTAATATTTTATATTGAGAAACTTATTTTTGGGAAATTATTTTAGAAAATTTTATAAAACCCAATTCACCCCCTCTTGGGTTATGGTTGCCACGACCAACACCGTGCTCATCGTTCAACAGCATAAAAACGTTGCAGAGGCCGAGGGTTTCACGGGAACCCTATTTTCTTTGGTGCAGCTGCGGCCAATACACCTTCTTTCTCTCTTTCTCCTTCTTTCATCGCCGTAGTGGAGTTCTGAGAGCCGTTTGGGAGATTAGCTTGATCTGCTTCAGTATTAATAGGTAATGGTTTCGTTCCTTTTAGTTTCCTTTTGTGTTTATGAGATTGGAAACTAACCGGTTGTATTCTTAATTGACTAAGGCTTATCATCAGAGTGAGCCGCTTTGGGAACGGTACCAGTTCGCTATTAGAACCAGTGTTAGAGCTACCTTCAATCCAGGTATGGGGAGAAGTGGGATTGTATTCATTAGGCAGTGGGTAGTGTAAGGTAATGGGGTCCCCATGACCCTGGTGTCGTTGTATGTTGTATGATTTATAGGTCAATTACTGTTTCTGTCAATAACATGCTATATTTGATTGATTGTGATGCTATATGTATGTTATGGACATGTTGGTTATTAATATGATATGATGATTGATGTTATGATTTAACAATGTTGTTGCTGTTTGGACCGTTGCAATGATGGTTGGTTGATAAAACATGGTAACTGATTATTTAGGTGTAAAAACGTGTTAAGCTAAGGGAATTAATCCCTAACGTAATTGGTTGGAATTCTGTGTTGAAACCCTGCTCAGAACAGCACTGTCGCGCGGTCGTGCTCCCATTTGAATTCTGGAAAATCAGGTCAAATAGCACGACCGTGCTGAGTATGAAGCACGACCGTGCTTCACTTAAAAGGGCAGCATGCCCTCACGTGTCCAAGCCACGACCGTGCTAGGGTCTAAGCACGATCGTGCTGACCCCTCCTGGACAGTGATACAATTAAAGGACTTAAGGGGTTTTAAAACCCCATTTTCCCTATGATGATAAGTTGAGATAACTAATCAAAGATAAAGATTAGACAACCTGGTTATTAATTATATAAGATAATTAAGATAACGAGGTGTTAAGTCGGTATCCGTTGGGTTACCGCACGTTGCTAAGTTAAGTCTTGGGGGCTTATTGACCCAAGCACGTTGAGTTGAACCTTGGTGCTTATTGGCCAAGGGAGCCTTGACCCCACGGTTTGGGTCTAAGGTTACGTTAAACGTTGATGTTGAAGTCTTGGGAGCTTCATGGCCCAAGCAAGGAGGTGGTGGAGATTGTTTGTTGTTGTGCCATTTGCATAGAGTATTGGAGTTGTTGATGGGGGAGGTTCGACATAGGGGAGATAGCCCGAGAGTACGGTGATCTGGCCATCCACGGCAGGTCACCCAAGGTTTGGTGACCGAGGCCCCCCATGACGAGGCATCCACGGTTTGATGCGTTGGCTATCCATGGGGTTCACCCAAGGTTTGGTGAACTGCCGGTGTTTGAGCTTTTATGGCCAATACGAATATGTAACTCCAAAGTCGTTTATCCTGAGTTAGTTTGGATCCACATGCATAGTCGGAGTAACGGAGTAGTTGATGCATTGCATAGCATAGCATACTTGGTTGCTGTAGTACTGTTGAATGTTGTATGTTTACCTTGCATACTATCCCCATGCTGTATATATGATTACATGAATCTTACTCCCTGTATTGTTTGTGTTTGGCCTGATCGGCATTTTGTAGAGGATGACGAGCAGCCCGGAGAGGAGTGACTCTGAGGAGCTGCCACTCATAGTTAGGGCTTATTTATGTTTAGTTGTTTCCTTTTGTATTCCGAGGATGTTATTTTCCGGAACGGTTATACCAGCTCTAAGTTGTGACATCGGGGTTGGGTAGTTATTTCTTCATGATTTATTGATTTTGAACTTGGTTTATTTTCCGCGTTGTAACTGGTTCATGTGGGACTTTTCTACCCATGGACAATTGTTTTTTTTAAAACTTATTCAATAATGGCATATTGTTATTTTAAATTATTTATATTAATTGCCTTATAATATGCTAGGTAGAAGGGTGTCACAGGATCCAGTTCTGGTTTAAAGGAAGAAGAAAAGGAAGATATTCCAACCAAAGGTAGCCAAGCCTATGCTCTTTACCCTTTTTCACCTTCCATTTACACAATCCCTCATTTCTTCATGGTTTTCCCCTTCTTCTTGCTAAACTTCCCTGAATCTGCTCCTTTTACTCATATAAATCTCATTAGGAGATCTTATGAGTTTCTTCTTTCTGTAGTGGATTCTCCTCTTAATCATGACCGAATTCATGCATTTCTAGAGGAATTCTATCCAAATAATGATTTTGTAACCACTCTCTCAACCAATGTCTTTTTAGACCTTCAGTCTGAGGATGACATTTCTATTGAAGAGTTACCTCCTACCCCTCCTCCTTGTCCATCTCCTCCATCAGTATCTGCAACTACACTGGCCACAACAGATACTACTGCTCCAGCAGTTGCATATGACCCTGCTGCACATCAGAGACTTGATGAAATGGCTTCAAGTTTGCAGATTGTCATCCAAAGACAGGATGAAGCAATTGCTCAACAAACTGCTTTTCAAGCTCAGATGCTAGCTCAGCAGCAAGCAATGCATAAGATGATGGAAGCTTTCTTCAAAAGCCAAGGAGGCCCTAGTTCTTGGATTTTTAGTACTATATTTTTTCATTTCCTTCTTGAGTCATGTAATGTACTAGTCAGTGATGTCTATCACTTATAACACTTTTGACTCTAGTTATATGAAATGAATTGATCTTTTGGTTTCCTTTTGGCTCTCTATATTATATGTCTATTTGCTTTTTTGATTGATGCCAAAAGGGGGAGGAAATATAGATATGAAATATAATGAAATTATAGCTTATTCATGATTTTATGACTATCTGTATAAAAAGGTTGATTTCTACTCTGATATAATATGTGTGAATTCAATATCTGCTTTGATATAGTGTTTTTGCTCTGATACATGTTTTTACATGATGCATAAACTAAGGGGGAGCATAGCAGACTCTGATCAATTATATCTGTTTGGAAATTTCTCTTATTACTTTTTTATGTTCAATTAAATCAGAAAAGTTATTTGTCATCATCAAAAAGGGGGAGAATGTTGAGACCTCATAAGTCTAAAACACATTCAATGTGCAGATTCTCTAAGTTTTGATGATTCCAAATAGTAATATTGAACCATATGAAATTACTGACATATCTGATAAGTGTGCAGGAAAATAGACCTAAGGTCACTCGTCTATTTTCTACCCGTCTACTTTTTAGTAGAAGCTCAGTTTTTAGACTTGTTCAAAAACCATTCGTCTAAAATTCAGTCAAAGATCAAGTCAACGCTCAGTCAAGATCAGAGTTTACTTGATGACGTGGCAAGAATCATTTGTCTAGAAAAGACTCAGTGGATCACCTGTCTAGTTTTTGGAATACGCTAGCACCCGTCTAAGTTTTGTGCTGCATAAGCACTCGTCTAAATTTTGGATTGACTTTCACCCGTCTAAATTTTCATTACTAATACCAAGTCAGTGTGTCAGAAATAAAGTCCAAGTCACCTTATTCAAATTAGATGCCTTCCTTAAGGATCTCGAAGACCTCTGGACAATAGCTCAAAGGACAAAGAATAAAGAACGTTGTTTCAAGGCTTTAAGGAATAAACACGCAATCTCTGTACCACAGCAGTAACTTTTTAGCTGGTTTAGTACAAAGAAAAAGTGCTTTCTGGAAAATGAACTGATTGTTGCACTAAAAGAGGAAAGCTCTCTACTACAAGTACAAGAAGCCTGTTGCTGCATACTCGGAAACAACAGCTGTTCGGTTTAAAGTGTACTCTTGGACATCCTTTTCAAAACTCAACGTTCCCAAGCATTTAATGTTTATACAGGACGACTCTTTGGCATTAATGGTGTCTCAGAAGCTCAAATAAGAAGAACACACTTTCTGAAGCTGTGTCTAAACGGATCTTTTGATTGAAGTCTTTAAATAGAGCAAACAATGAAGATGAAAAGAAGTTGAATATCATTATGAACACTGCGCAGAAGCATTTACTCTCTTCATTAACTTCTTCATTCTTTCATTGAATACACCTTCAATCATTTGATATTAATTCGTAGTCTTTCATACTTCATATTTATTCCACTCCTTGAGTGTGATTTGAAAGATTCGCAAGTTGTATTAATTACACAAAAAACCTTTTCATTCCTTACTGTGTTGTGCCTGAAGAGGCTAGGTGAGAAAAGAATACTTGTTTGAGTGTTGAGCCTGAAGAGGCTAGGTGTGCAAAGAATATTTGTACTGTAATTAACTCAGTTATAGTGGAAACTTGGTGCTGCCAAGAAACTGGACGTAGCCCTGTGGATTTTGGGGCGAACCAGTATAAATCTCTTGAGTGATATTTCTCTTCCCCTTATCTCTTATATTTGCTTAAGTATTGATTATGTTTAAGCTTTTAACTTGGGGAGTTAATATTGTAAATATCAAACTCTGTTTTACCTTTCCCTGTTTGCTTGTGTGTTCTGTTTTAATATTAGACGTTTCACTCGTCTAATTTTCTTATATATAAGCTTTGCTTGTTGTGCCTGCGAAAATCTTTTTAAAGTAACCGAAAAAGTTGGTAAACACAATTCAACTCCCTTCTTGTGTTGACTTTGGTTATTTCAGAAGGGACTGGACGTAGCTCTTGATTGGAAGAGAGTAAACCAGGATTAAACTTTTGTGTAGTTAATCTCTTAGTTTTGTTTTGAACTAACTCGTGGGAATTTGATATTGAGTTCTTTAACACCTTTTTTTTAAAAATAAAAAAAGCTTTCATTAGAGTGTGTCCAACTTTTAGTTTGCTTGCAAAACGTTTTTGAAAAGAACTTTCAAAAAGTTAAGAAACACAATTCAGTCTCCCTTCTTGTGTTTCCCTGTGTCATCTTCAGTAAGGAACCTAGCTCACGGAGTTATTATTCAATTCACCCTCTTACTCTTACTTGCTTATTTCCTCCTTCAAACACTTACTTGGGTGTCAGAATGCCATGTAGGGGTACCACCCCTATCACTCTCCGTGGATGGAAGGAGGACTTTTTTGTTAGAGTTTTGTTAGGATTTCAAAAAGTACATGGACTTATTTGAATTTTCCTAAAAAGTTTAGGGACCTATTTGAGTTTTTCCAAAAAGTTCGGGACGACCCACAAATGACGAGTGGATGGATAACTTAATGGAACCCTAACAAAAAAGTGTATAAGGGATCCAATTGTAACACCCTGTTTTTAAGATTTTTACCGTTTTGCTGTTTTTACTATTTTTCAATTATCGGTAGAATTTTAATTGTTCGTAATTTTTATATTAGATCTAGAAAATGATTTTTAATAAAATAAAAATCATAATTATTTTCTACCTTATAGTAGAAGCTTACGGTAAAAATTTAGGTTTAAAACTCAGACGAAACCCGGTCTGCGTTTTCACTGACAGTAAGATTTTACTACTCAGAAAACCTAATTTTAATTCGTGAACGAGATGAAAAATATTTTTATCATATTTTCTACAATATTGGAAGTTTTGAAAATTTTAGCGTAAAAATAAAATATTATATTTGTTGCGGGCGAAAACGTTGAAATATCTCTAGGAAATCTGAGTCAGATGAATGCCTTAGGATATTTTTGCATAGAAAGGACCATTTTGCCCCTAGTTTCACATGGAAACTACAAGTTTGCCATCATGCAATTTTACCCATTTACCCCTAGAAACCCACGGCCCCAACACTTAAGACCACACTTGGTCATTCATTTTACTCCATTTGTTCATGTTGCTCTCCAAAAACTAGAAAAAACTCATAAGTCTTACACTTGATTTTCAAAGGAAGTAGTAGATTTTGATCATTTCTTCAAATTCCAAAGGTACAGTCTTCTAATCCATGATCATACTTTCCTTTCATTTCACATCTTTTCTTCATATTTCAAGTTTTCACAAATTCTAAATTCTTAGATCTAGAACTTCAAAAATCTCTAGAAAATCATAGAAAAATCCTTTTAATGTGATTCCAATTTCTATGATCTTCACATGACTTATATTTTCATCATCTATGAGCTTGAAAAATTTAGAGATCTCTAGCCTATCTTCCTTGACAAGGCCGAGCCATGCTCAAAATGGGTTTGGTAGTTTTTCTTCATCATTTAACTTGTTGTTTTGTTGATTGTTCATGGCTAGGTTTTGGTTGTGCAAAACCTTGAGCTCTAGGTGAATATCATCCTCTTCTTTCTTGAGTTTCAAGTGATCATCAAAGGTATGGGGGAGATTACCATCATCCTACCTTAGGGTAGACATGTTGATGGTTTAATTAGTGTCATTTAGTGTAAATAGTCTTGTAAATCATAAGTGTGAAATTTATTGTCTTACATATGTGTGATCCTCTTGGAAGGATTGATTGATGTTTGTGTTGGTAGTATAATTATTATTGATGTTGAATATGGCTATATGATGCATGACTATTTGAGAAAATTGTCTAAAACAATTATTTAGGCCATTTGGCCTTGGCTGTTTAATTGGGTTGCATGATGATTTAAATTGGTTGAATAATTGTTATGAGGAGTGAATGAATACATAAGAATATAGAAATTGGTTTGGATTGATTTGGATGTGTATATTGAAAGTTATGATTTTATGAGTCCTTAGAGGCTAAATTGCAAATTCTGAGAATTTCAGTGGCTGCACTGAAATTCATGTACTTGTATGTTAAGATTGTAGCCCTTGATGAGACAAAACCATAGAAATTGATTTGGTGTTAATTGGATTGCTACATAAAAAGTTATAAGCTTTTTAGTGAAAAATGACCTTTTTGCAATTATTGAAAAATATTTGGGGCAGAAAAGTGATTTCTGGAAAATTTGAGGGCAACTGAAAAATATTTCTAAAGAAGTTGGTTTTGTGTGATTTGGAGTTATAAATAAAAAGTTATAAGGTTTTAAGTGAATAAGGACCTTTTTCTAATTAATGAAAGTTTAGGGACTAAACAGCAATTTTAGAAAATAAATGTAATTGGACAGTTAAAAACTGTTTTTCATGCTTGCAAAACTGTTCTAAAACTCCAAAATGAGTTTTGGACTATTAGAGTGTAAAATCGTTGAAAAAGGATTTACGCGATTTACAAAATTAACGACGTTCGGTCAAATTTTTAGGAATTTTGTATAAATGATGTAAAATCAGTGTTTTAACTTTTTCACGTGAGTAACATAACCTAGGAGAATAATACATTTGAGGTGAATAACCATATCTTCAAAAGTATGACTTTTGGGCCTAAATTCAGTAAAAAGCGGCGAAATCGTCGTTAAACGTTTTTAAGGATTTTCGAGAAAATGCTTTGGAGAAATTGATACCTAAGTATCTTTGAGGGGAATTATTCTTGAAAATGGATTTGATTTTATCTAAAGGTTTTGGTTTTAAACCAAAATGAATTTTGTCTTCAAAGACGAGATTTTACTATAAAATGTAAAAACCTAAGTCAAGAATGACTTAGTGAAAATACGAACATAATAATTTATGATATGGGGTGAAACACAACCTTATGTCATAAAGTATGGATAATTTATTATCCATATTCCATAAAATTTAATGGACTCAGAATGATTTGTTTATTGGAAGCCAGAGAAAAAGGCTCAACTAGAAAAGTACAGAGAAATAAATAATTGGACCTATGTTCCAATCTCATAATGTGCTAGGATTTGTAATCAAGTATTTTAAGAAAACTTTGCACAAAGATGAAAGGTTACTTGAGAACTTTAGCTTGATGATTAAGTACCGGTGATTCGGACTTAAGGACATCTAGCATCTGTTACAGTACGTTGAAAGAATTCCAAAGGAATCACAATGTCATCCGTTGGATGGACGAGAAGAACGCATTTCCGGCAAAGTTTGCCTAAACACATAGTGAAACTATGTTCTGTAAGGCCGTTGTGCCTAGGAGATCGAGCTAACACTGTAATGCGGGTGCGAATTTCGTAGTGACGATCTATTGATGCTTGGGGGTGTCGGGGTATGAAATACTCATATAGGCCCAGTTGGTTGCTCTTCTGTGGCATGGTGATCTTGCAATACACTGACATACTCTACTAGACACTATGTATTTTCTGGTAGTGCAGGATGTTCCCGAAAAAGCCTATGTGGACCATGATGACTGTTGACACATTTTATTGCCCAAGGCTGGCATAATCCGGAACAATCCTCCGAACCACTCTCTCCGACTGTTTGTTAAAACCATGGTGTAGGGAATCAGAGGTCATTCCTCGAGTCTTAGATGTCTTCTATCTAGGGAAAACGGTGCCATGTGATTATATTGTTGTGAAATATTATTATTTCTGTTGTGATGGATAATATAACTGTTTGTTGATATTTGTATGTACATGTGTGTCGTACCACTGCATGTCTGCGTTAAGTGTAAGATGAACGGAAATCTCACCTCATTTCTGTATTTTCTGGGTTGCTGTTTTTTTATCTTGCGTTGAACGAAGATGACGACAACACTGTTTCTCCATCACACCCTGCTGGAGTTTGAGAGTGCTGGGAGACATGGACACAGTCTTGAGGGCTTTAGTACAAGGACTTTTGTTAGTATTTTGTGTTTGGCCAGTCTCGTGTCTGTGTTATACTTTGTGGAGCTATGTCTCTAAAGATATTATTATAAACATATTCCAGTCTGTTGTTATTTACTGGTGTTGGTATTTCCGCCTTCTTTCTGAATATGTATGACTGATGGTATTTGGAACTTGGTTTATGTAATATTGATGCATAAGTCGATGTTATATGTTAAAGAGTATGTATGGTATTAATTGTTAAAGAGAAAAGAAAAAAAAAATAAACCCGTATTTTTGGCAAAATAATTATTTTCCGCTTTATTCGGTCTTATAAAAATAGAAATGTCACAGACAATGTAGCGCCCAAGAAGCGTGTTACACCAATTACAGATTTTTTATGTGATCAGGGACCCAATTAAAAACTCTTAAAGTATAGGGATCTAGTTGAAAATTTCCAAATAATTCAAAGACTTATTGATTAATTCAACTTTTTTTTTTTATTACACATCTAAAATATCGACACAATTTAAATAACATATGTCACTTCTCAACAAAATCAAGTCAATGCAAAATCTAATTTAAACACATGTTAACTACTAACTAGAGTATGAGGAACTTTTCATATTACACTTGTTCCACAAGGAAGGACTTTTTAACCAGTGCAAAAGAAAAGGATGTGGACTTTCATGCAGAAAAAAAGTGACGTGTAAAATTGGTACTGCTTGCACATATGCTCCTCTTTGTATACTTAATCTAAACTCTATGCTCTTTCTATAAAGATAAAATTAATTAGTTGTCCCAGCCACCGACTTGATGTACATGTTGATAAGCAGAGGCTATTAATCAACCAACAACTCTGATGTTTCATTCAAGCAGTCAAAGTTGGAAACATTGAATAAAAAGATTTACCCTTCTGTTGTTTCATCAACATTAAGTTCTGCTTCATTTCATAAATGCCCTGGCCCCCCCTACAACTGCATTTTATGATCCGTATCCATATATACTATTACACAGATTGGCTGACATAGAATACCTCAGACCTTACAGTATCATCAGCTATAAACTTTTGTACCCTAAGAAAGCAAAAGTCCTGCACATAGCACATTGACACATAAATATTATTGCTACCAAGCTGTCAGATTAGGCCCTGCAATAACCATATCATTATGATTCAATTTTCCTCCATCTCCTTGATTGTACCGGAAGGAGTATTAGGTAGAGCAATATTAGTGGGGACAATTAATTAACCATATGACAGTTTGTGGAAAACAGTTTATCTAAATATATTTATAGTCTTTAATAATGATGGTTGGACACGTGACTGAGGGTCTGTGCACAACTGAGTCATTCAAAAAAACTGAAGTATGTTCAATTGCTATACAGTAACTTACACAATCGGTATGTGCATGTACATTACTCCTAATCTATTCGACATCTGTGACCAATGACCATCAATTATTAACCTATGCCTATGTATGATTGGAATCAAATTTGACTCATGTGTCTGTACTATTTACCATCAATTATTAATATATTGCATTGTATTTATGCCAAAATACTAAATAGCACTCCTGCTAACCACCTACAAGTATTTATTTTTAAACAGTGAACTTATGTCTTTTCTAAATATATTATTATTAAATCAAACACTCATCCTCACCATCCAGCTTTTTCCCCCTATCATTTGGAATCATGAGAGTTCATAAATCTTCGGTCTTAATTATTATGTTCTTTATTTTTATACTAGTAATACTTCATCTTTCAAGTTGCAGGCACATTTCCTGGGGTGGCAATGAAGATATGGAAGAAAGAACAAAAACCAGGTACCCCTTTTCATTCCCACATGCCTTTGGTACTAGTGATCATACTGCAGAAATCAAAGGCAACAAGGTCAGTGGATTTCAGACTGTTTCACTTACAGCTACTCCAGGTGGACCAAATCCACTTCATAATTGAAATATGTATCATGAAGTTTGTAGTGGAAGAAGATCTGGTACTAGAACTAATAATTCATAGGAATTTTCTTAGAAGTGGAGTCAATTAATACTCAATGAACCGCAAGCAATATATGATTTCATATCCTTATCTTTCCTTAAACCAAATGGTGCTTTAGTTTGCATCATAGAGGTATGCAATTTCCTTTGATATATGTATAACAATGCATACATATATGTATTTGGATTTAGTGTGATTCAACCTTGGTGTTGGGTCTAGCTTGTGGTGGGTGTGTTGAAAGTTGAAACTCATCAATGTGCCCCTTTAGTGATACATTCTACATTATCACTTGAGAAAATTGTTTGTGCTTGTGGGTTTCATCTAGCATAGTATAGTGAAGGAACTTATAATGTACTTGTCCATACTCTATGTTGATTATTATCTCACCAGCAATGTTCCTGTCAGTATTTTCATCTGTGATTATGTATCTTGCCAAATTCATAGTGAACAAGGTCACAACTTGTATAAGTTGAATTAATTTACTTTTCCTCAATTTCTGTTATTGGCTTCTGCTTGAAAATTGAAATCATGCAAAGCAAAGAAGAGAAGCTTGGAAGTATCAAAGAGAGTAGTTCCAAGTTCAACAAAGGAATACTAATCATGACTTTGGCTTCCATTTTATCGATCAACTTTTTCTTACCTCACCTCATATTTGCACACAGTTGTTCTATCAATGCTAAGATTTCTCAAGTACTTATGCTTCCTTATTCGATCCATCCTTAATGTAAATCATCATCTTCCTTTAATTTCCTAATTTATGAAGGTAATTCAGAAAATTAAATGAGCCAAATGGGGATGTAGGCGTATCATTTGCATGCCTTGACACAAGAACAAATAATGAGTGACCTTGTTTTGGTCACCAAGAATCAAAAGAAGTGAAATTAATTATCATTGAAAAAGAAAAATAGCCACCAAAAACCAGATAAAAACAATATAAATCAATCAACACAAGCTGATATGTTCTAAAGATTTCTTTAAATTTATGAAAGGACAAAACTTAGGTGCAATTCTGTAAGTATTTGTGGTGTTATTTTGTAATGAAAAGAAGATATATAGTAGTTCGTGAGTGAAAATATAATATGTGTAACATTTATTATGCATGTTTTTTTTTCTCACACTTATCAACATGTTTTCTTAGAAAACAGAAAATAGTACCACAAATACCTATACATCAGTTTTGTCCTTTAGGAAAGTAGCATTTGCTTGTCAACATTCAATTCAAGCCGTGTTACACACGATCTACTTTATGGTATATACACTATTCCACTCCGAATTTGATTACTAATACAGTAATATTCTTTGTTTTTTTTTTCCCTTGAATTGAAAATAATGTAAATAGCTAGTGAGAAGAGTTTGCTACCCTATAAATATAATAGATATTGGAGGACACTAAATTTGGCATGTACTTTAGAGTATGCTTGCGTGTTATCCTCAGCTTGTCAAACTCATTCTTGCCTTCCCCTGCTGCCAATTGAAGATCGAAACCAGTACCATATATAATCTATATGTCCAATTAAACCTGCATCTTTTCAACTGATGACTATATAAATAGACAAGATGAGGGCAATTTTTTATAGTATTTGATTTGATCAAGCAAATTACGTGCTGACTAGGTTCTATCAATGGCATAAAATATATGCAATAAGAGCAAGGTACCATGTCAAGAATTTTTCTATATTTTTTTTTTTCTAAGTTAACTTTGTTGTCACTTTCTTGTTTATTTAATGGAGCAGCCTACATTCTAGCAGATATTTATCATTTTGGTTGTATTATATATATTAAAGTAGAAAATCATTATATTATATATGTGTAATTATTAGCATGCATTATATCTATAAACTATAGTCGTCACAAAGAGAAACACTGAAACATGACAAGGAAAATTCAACGCTAGCTTACTCATTATTTAGCATGATAGATGTGGACGGATCATTATTTTGAATTTTTTATCATATATACACACAAGTGTTCCAACCAGCATATGAGAGTAATTAAAGTCTAATTCACTTCAAATAACTCCCACACATAAACATTAACAGATTAGCATAACTTTTCTAATCACTCAACCCAAAAGTTTAAATAAACCAAGGCCCGTGAATGATTTAATTATCTCTAATGCATCCTCACCCCTCTTGCGAGAACTTTTTGAAGCATGAACAGTTAGTGCACAAGCGAACCGGAAACCTAAAAGGACAAAATTTAGGTACAACGCCATAGGTATATTATGTACTATTTTTCAATAGAATTATGACATGTGGAACAGGTCATCAATAAAAACATAACATGTGTATGAGCTATTACACATTTCATAATTTTATTGGAAAATAGCATCTAATGTACCTATACAATTGTACCTAAGTTTTCTCCAACTTAAGAATGGACAGACTCATACCGTGTCTAGAACAACGTAGGAAAGGGTTGCGTTCAAACGCAAAAGCTACTCACAATAGCTTAGCACAAAAAGCATGTCTATCTCAAAGCAAAAATTTTTAAACACTTGATCAAAGAAGCTTTCTTTGGTTTCCCAGGGTATCCTCTGCGCGCAACTGTAGAGACTAATCCCTCGAGTCGGATAGGACCACAAAGACGACAAAGCTCTCCATGTTTAAAGAAGTTTTGAGAAAATATAATGATCAATGATTTCAAACTTTTAAACTGTCAGCTCATTAGACATCCACTTAATTAAGGACCATGGATGCCATTAAGCCACTTGGGGGCAGCCGCCTAAGGCCTAAAAAATTATCTATACTCCTAATAAATTTCACTTATTAATAATTTAGCTGATAAGTTTTATTGTAATAATTTTTTTGTTGAGTCATTTGGATTTCTTATGTCACTTTAAAACATATCCATTATTAACATAATTGCTATTATTTCTTAATCTTATTTCTTAATTAGAGTTTAATTGATGATATATACTGTCAGTATAAAGCTTTTTAAATTGTCAACTAATAAGAAATCATAGTATGAATGACTTCTAAGTTAGTGAGGATAAGATTCAAACATTTCTAATGATATGTCAATTTCTGATTGGTTGACAGGGTAAAAATATTTACACTGATAGTATATACAAATTAAGTCCTCTTAATTGTTGTTATAAATGACAAATTATTGTTATATCAAAAGATTATATTCGTTGTAAAAAAAGATCATTTTCTTTTCCAAATGCACGCATTGCTAATTGAATATATATAATTCATGTGACTTTTGCTATCGGTGAAAAAAAAAGTTTTTCAAAATTAAAATTGTTTAAATCCTATTTGAGATCAACTATGTTATAAGGTAAATTAAATTAATTAATTATATTATTTACTGAGAACGAAATGTTAGAATAACTCGATTATAAAATTTTGATAAATAATTTTACAACTCAAAAAGCAAAAGAAATGAAATGAGGCTTGATGAGTTATATTAGAGTAGGTCTCTACAATTTTTTTGTCCTAAGGCCCCAAAATTTTAAGACACAACATAACTTAGTTGTCCACGAAACCATATGCAAAGTCAATTTATTGACATTTTGCATACACATTGGTCAAGGAATGTGCCAGCCATAAATCATGTGTCAAGGATTTACAATTATTAAGTATATGTATATGTTAAATTAGCTAAATCTTTGTCATTGTAGTCTCTTGCTTAGTAGACTTACCAACCTGCCTTAGACTTTAAAATTGCCAACATAATTCATAGACACAATACTTCATCACTTATTTCTAACTCCAATTCTCCATCACAATTATGAGAGTTCTAAAATCCTTAATCCTTTTTCTTCCTCTCATCATTTTGTTGTTAGTTATGCAAAGTTCAACCTCTGCTCATGTAGATTCTGAGAGGAGAACAGAAATCAAGTTTTCTTCCAGGTTTATGAAGAGTTATTCTGCTATTCTCTCCTCTTTGGACTCTAGGAAGAATAAGTTCAAGCAGATTCATGCAGTTTCTCACCGGCTTGTTCCTTCTGGACCAAACCCTCTTCATAATTGATATAATAAGGGAAGATCAAACTCTTGCTTCCCTCTAATAGCAGATACAAGAAAAAAGTCAGTGATCTAGAATATCTTAGTCTATTGTAATGTAGAGAACTTGAAGAGTTAATGTTATGTGTTGGAAGTTCTTTCGTGATTGAAGATTATAAAGACTAAAAGCATTATGCTATTGAATGTAACTACGTACTATATGTTTCCTGTCATGTATATCATATGCTGTTTTGTAATTCTTTTTGATTAATCATGAGTTCAATAATAGATATGTACTTGTATATGTTATTAACTAGTGATGCTTTCTTTCTTCATGTTTCAGTTTCAATTATCAGTGGTTCTCATATAATTTTCCACTTGATAAGTCAAATTTTCTTGTGATACCAATCATGTTTCTCATCACATATTCAAAGATTTTTTTAATTTGATTTAATATTCAGATAAGAAAACTATGAAGAGTGTGTTTGGTTTTTCATTGGGAAGGAGCCAAGCATACATTTGGCCAAAAGCTTAACTCCTTTCAAGCGGAAAACCGAATACACACTAAGACTTTGTTTGTTAGAGTAGAAAATAGCAAGAGAGAAAACAAGAAGCGAGAAAAGGAGGAGAAAATACGCTTTTCTCTTGTTTGGTGGCAGAGAAAAATAGGGAAGAGAAAAGAAAATTAATGGGACCCACCTCAAATTTTTTTCTCTCCCCAAGTGAGAAGAAAATTGAAGAGGGAGATGATGTTTCATGTAAAATGACTTTTGTACCCTTCTTTTTGGGTTCTCATTCAATTATTTAATAAAGTTAAATAAATTGAATTAAATTAATCATTTAAATAATTAAATTAAATTGAAATAAATAAAATAATTATATTAAACTAATAATTTTTATTTAAAATAACTTAAATCAGTTAAATTAATTTAAATTATTTGATTAGTTAAAATAACTTAAATCAATTAAATTTAAATATTTTTATATTGATTTTTTAGTTAAAGATATTTTTGTCTTTTTAACAAAAATTACTTTTCTCTCTTCTTATTTTCTATCCAACCAAACAAGAGGGGAGGGAGAGAAAACACCTATTTCTCCTCTATTTCTCTCCTATTTCACCAAATAACACATAAAATCTACTCTATTTCTCACCATTTTCTCTTTTTTCATACTCCTCCTTCTCACCTCTTTTTCTCTTTTCCTTTTCTTCTCACAACCAAACAAAGCCTAAGAATGTGTTTAGAAGAGTTTATAGAGAGCTTATTTGAACTTATGAAAATAACTTATGAAAATAATTTATGATATTCATATAAGCTCATTTTAACTTATTACAATAAATTTGTCAAAAAAACTTATAAAAATAAGCCATTTTTAGCTTATTTAAAAAATTTATTACAAAAATATTTAATTAAATTATTTATCCAAACCCAACCAACGTGATTGGATGGAATAAAATAGAAAACACCATAAACATCATCCGTTGACCATATGCTTAAAAGGCATAAAGGAAGTGATTGCCATAAGAATTCCTGTGCAGGGTGCGTGCAGCATTCACAAAATTGCATATGGATTCGTTACAAACAATATGTCAAAGAAGTATTGGGTTTTTATTTATTTATGAAAAATGACATTTTCACTCATTTATCCACCACTTTTTTTTTTTTTACATTTATTTTATAATAGTTGATCAAAAGACTTTTGCTTTTGCAAGCAACGAAGGATAGATAATATGGTTATAAAATAGATATAAAAAGGAGATTGAGAAAGAGTGTTAAAATAGCATTACTTTAAATATTTAGCTTAAGATAACTCTACCCACAAATTGTTTACTATAAAGGCTCCATTTAGATAAACAACTTATTTAAGCGTTTGTATAAAACTACTTATGTGAAAAGTTTTAATTTATGTCATAAAATCATTTTAAATTAAGTTATTTAATGTTTGGATACAAATTCGAAAAGTGCTTTTAGAATCTATAAAATATGCAAAAACAACTTCTTGTAAAAGTTTTGACACAAGGTTTTTCAATAAGCCAAAAAAATTGACTTCTCAACATAAGTTAAAAACAATTTTTTGGAGTTGACAAGTTAATTATTTAAGCTTCTAATACTATTCTTTTTTCTTCATAAAAACAGTTACATGAACAGAGAAGCTCTAATAAAGTGTAAGTTGGGGGCCTTTATGCTTTTCTTTTGGTGCACACCATTTTACATTGTTATTTATATTTATTACATATTTCTTATACAAAAAAATTCTAAATTTATATAGAATTACATCAATATAATCAGTATTTTAATAAGAATTTGTAATATATATTATCCATTTAAAAACATTACCATTTTGATATCTAAAACCATAAATATCAGTCATATTAGTTCTTGAAATTATAATTTATAATTCAAATAGATCTCTATTATATATAAATTTTAGGGATTAATTAACATTATTGATAATTAAAAGTTTATGAACTTAAATGATAGTTTTTTAAAATTAAAGAGTAATATGGAGGGTTCTAATAATTTTGGAAACTGTTATGAAACATGTGACAAAATGTAGATGGTCCATTAGTATGTAACCTCCAATTCATCACAAGTTATTACCCTTAATATTGTGTTGTAAATAGCTCATTATGTATAGGCTTGTAAGTTACAAAAACCTATGTCCTATAAATAGGACCCATATAACATTGTGAAGTTTGCCCATTTGAAGAGTATGAAAGACTCTATTCTTCTCTCTTTCTCTCTTGTATCTATTATTCTATATGGTTATACTCTTATTTTAGCTTTTTTCATAACACGTTATCAGCACGAATCTCTACCATATGAAGATGGCTTATCCGCTTGGAGGTTATATTGCAAGAACACTTCTCCTCCTCCTCCTCCTCCTCCTCCTCCTCCTCCTCACTATCTTTGAGTTAATCTAATTCATTATCATGTTCTTGCTTATATCTTTATTTTTAAGATAATCTTTTATATTTTGATATTTCATTCATAGAAATGTTATTTTGAATTTTGTTTGACTAAAAGCATTTTAGTGTTCCGTTAATAGAAATTTTATTGTGAATTATGCCACAATTATCTTGTTACTTATGAAAAATTCTGGAAGAATTTGATATTCAAGCATCCCTGCAGGATTGCACAAAACATTATTTTTCTTAGTGATCATTGATAAGAAGAATTGGTAGCATGGTCAGTTCAGGAAGAACAAAACCTTTTTGTGTGCATATTTTCTTTGTCTTGATTTTTGTTCTTATCTTATCTTTCTTCTATTTATCATATCTTATCTTTATTGATGTTGATTTTATTACTCGTTATAATTTCTGGAAGAAATTATTATTCAACAATCCCCGAAGGATTAGCTAGACAAAACCTTGATTTTTCTTGATAATTATTTAAATGTTATTTAAATGAAGATCTATGGTATAGTTCTTGAAGAACTAGACCTTTGGACCATGATTGAAATGTAAAAGATCTAGTAGTTCTCTTGAAACAAAAGAAAGTGAGTAAAAAGTCATCTATTTTTGTGTCACACAAATATGCTCCTGAAGTAGCATAAATGAGAAAATATTACAATAATACTTTGAAATAAGTTTGAGCATTATCGTGACAGGCACAAGAGCGGTTATTTATGAAAATGAAAAAGATCACCTAATGGATTGAACTACATTCCCAGAAGTGAATATTCCATACTATGATTGTTGGTATGACAAAGGTTGTGGTTATGGTCATTGATGTGATAAATTTACCATTATCCTACTTAAACGCCATGATGCTTGAAGTTTCTCTCTTTCCAACTATTTCATGATGTATAGTCATCCAATGGGAAGTGTTGTAAACATGCATGTGTTGCATGTGATGGATGACTCTATATATTCATTGGGCATTAAGGGTGATAAAGTGCTATTAGTATGATATATGATTAAAACCTTTACTATTTCTAATAATGGTGTAGTAAGTCATACACATTATGGAGAAATGTAATTTCTCTTCCCAAAGGACATCATTTTTTCATAAAGAAGGAATGTGAAGAATTAGTGGTATGGTTACTTCTTGAAGAAGCACACGTTCTTGTGTTATTATTCCCTTTGTCCTAATCTATTCTTATCTCTTCTCTTTTCTTATATTTACAACACTTTCAAAGTATTTGATGATAATGCTTATTGATAAAGAAACATTTGAGCTTTGAAAAGTTATTAGATGTTACAATAATCTAAATATTATGTGCTATCATTTTGTTTGCTGAATATGAGTTAAGTGTTCAAATTTTTACTATGAAAATTATTTATTTGATCATGGTGTTACAAATAGTATGTACTTGGATATATCTATTTTGTTAAATATTTTGAAGGAAAGTTTTATCATTTGATTGATGAAACAAAAATTATTAATTTAATTTAATTTATTTGATTGATTAAATTTTTTGAGTGCAATTAAAAATTATGCTAACTAGAAGTTTGCTATACACATATAAACCAAAAAGTTACTATATTATTGTAAACCTGAAGTTTACCGATCTAAATAATTTTGTCATACGATATATGGTATGTTAAATTATCCTAAGTGAACAATGATAATTTATATTATATCATTGAAGGACTTTTTCTCCAATTTGTGCTACATGCACATTAGTACAATTGAAACACATATTATCTAAACCAGAAGTTTACGGATCATAACAAGTTTGCGGTTTGGCCTGACCGGTTGGCCCATCCCGGTCTATCATGATGCGGAAAAAGAATCATGTGGACATCCATTGAAGAGCTTGGAGATTCTTCAATTCAATAAATTCTCATGTACTGCTTGTTCCTACGCGAAGTTGATAAATTGACCATCACCAGCAAAAATTGGGAGTGAATCTCTCACATTTTTAGAACGTAAACAAGGTGAGATTGCAGACTAATACACCTGTTGTGTGGATCATTTAGATATTTTATGGTTTTAATTGATGCATCAACTAGATGGTCACATGTTTGTCAACTCGTAACCAGGAGTTTGCGAGATTGCTTATTTGACTAAGAGCTCATTTTCTCGATTATCAAATTAAGAAAATATGCCTTGATAATTGTTGAAAGTAACTGAAAATCAAGTTTAAAAGTGCAGAATTTGACGACCAGTCAGCTGGTAATCGATTACAGGAAGGCCGTAATCGATTACGGACCTTCTGTCTGAGATCAAGACTGTGGACAGAAAGCTGGTAATCAATTACCAGGATGTGGTAATCGATTACGGTAATCGATTACTGTAACACCCTGTTTTTCAGAATATTTTATTTAAGCTGGTTGTATTAAGTTGGATTTATTGTTTGAGGGCTTAGTGGGATTTTTGGCTAAAAGTCCCTTTCTGGTACATGAGCACACCCGTGCTCATCAGCCAGCAAGCCCGTGCTTAAAGTCAGAAGCGAGTTTCTGATTTTAAGTTGAGCACGACCATGCTCAACAGTGAGCACGCCCGTGCTCAATGCGTGGACCGCGTCTCGTGACGCTAAGTGGAGCACGACCGTGCTCAAGGTTAAGCACGACCGTGCTCAGGTCCGGAAGTTATTTACGTGAGCAGAATCGAGGGTTTAACGTTTTAACCCTATTTTGAGTGTAGCAGCCTTGAGTGCGGCCAGAGCAGAGTCTCCTTCCCCTTCCTTCTCCTTGAACAGTTTAAGTGAGTATTGGAGACCTTGGGAGACCGCTAGCATACCTGTGTTAATTATATAGGTAACGTTTCTTCCCTGTCTAAGTTTCCTTTTCATTATTATGATTAGGGAACTAACTGTTCGTGTTCTTATTTGTTTAAGGATCGTTTGAGGTCGAGCCGTCTTAGGGGAGAAACCGTTTGCTGTCAGGAATTGTTAGAGGGCTACCTTCAATCCAGGTATGGGGAGAAGGGTAGTATTTACATAGGTTTGGGATTAGAGTAAAGTAAAGGGGTTCCCATAACCCCGTTTTTAATATTCATTGTTATATGATTAAATGTCTGAGATGATGATGCATGGTGACTGCTATATGATGAAATTGTCATATGTTCAATATTCTGGAAAAGTATGTTATGTTCAATGTGAGTATGATATTGATGTGTTAATCATTGTTATTACCATGAGATGGTTGTGGATGTTGTTGGCTGCATGGTTGATGTTATGATGATTGAGTTACTGCTGTTTAATCCCTAAGAACGTATTAAAAGTGATTTAGGATGTTTAATGGATTAAATTATGAAATTTGGTTAAGTATCAGCCTCTGTTCCTGCCCAGAACAACACTGTCGCGCGTTGAGCACGACCGTGCTGAACAGGGAGCACGACCGTGCTCCCAGTTGAATTCTGGGAAGATGGCCGCGCTGTTGAGCACGGCCGTACAGGACAAAAAGCACGATCGTGCTGCTGAGCACGACCGTGCTCATTAAGAAGCACAACCGTGCTTAACTTACAGGGGAGCACGCCCTTCACGTGCTTAAGCACGACCGTGCTGGGTTACGAGCACGACCGTGCTCAACCCACCTGGACAGAACAAGATTAAAGGACTTAAGGGGTTTTCAACCCCACTTCCCTATGATGATAACTGATTAGACAACTTGGTTAATGTTACTGAAGACAAATAAAGATGATGAGATGGTGAGATGTTAAGTCGATACCCTTTTGGGTGCCGCAAGCTGATGAGTTGTGCCTTGGTGCTTTTTGGCCAAGGAGGCCTTGACCCCACGGTTTGGGTCTAAGGTATTGTTGTTATGTACCTTGGTGGCCGAGAGTTGCCCCAGGTACTGCGGTTGATTCCGCTTAAGTCCTCAGGTAGATTCCGCGAGGCAAGTTGGTGCGGTTGATCCCGCTGTTACCTTCGGTCGATTCCGTTGGAGTTATGGAGGTGGTGTTGCCTTTGTTGTTGTGTTGCATACGCATTGCATCGGAGTTGTGTTTAGGGATGTTCGACATAGGGGAGATCGTCCTAGAGTACGGCGATCCGGCCATCCACGGTTGGAGTAGATTCTCCTAGGGCCCCCGAGACGAGGCATTCGTTGGTTTGATGCGTTGGCTATCCAAGGAGTAGATTCTCCGGCGTTGAGTAGATTCTCAATGTGGATATGTAACTCCGAAGTCGTTCATCCCAAGTTTAGTGGATCCACATGCATTGCTGGTTTAGCGGAGTAGGACTGCATTGCACTGCATAGCATAATGATGATGTTGATGTTTGATGTGATGCTGCTATGCTTGCTGTTTACTTTACTGCCTATCCATATGCTAATATGTTTATGCGATTCTTACTCCCTATATATGTTTGTTGTTTGTGTTTGGCCTGATTGGCACATTGCAGAGGATGACGAGCAGCCCGTAGAGGAGTGACTCTGAGGAGTCGCCACTCATAGTAGGGCTAATTTATGTTTTCTTAGTTGTTAGTTCAGTTGTAATTCCGTGGATTTTATTCCGGAACGGTTATACCAGCTCTGTATGTGACATCGGGGTTGGGTTATATTTTATTGGTTTGTAATGTTTTCGCTATTTAAAACTTATTTCATTTCCGCGTTGTAAACGGTTCATGTGGGACTTTTCTACCCATGGACAATTGTTAATTTTATTCAATAATTGCATGTTTTCCTTTAATTGTTTTTAAATTAATTGGCTTTTAACATGCGGGGTAGAAGGGTGTCACAATTACCAGGATGTGGTAATCGATTACGACGCGTCAGTTTCTGATATTTAAAGCTCGTAACAGCAGAAATGAAATAAGATTTTGGGATTTTCTTGGAGTGTTTTTCAGTGCGAAAAAGAGAGAAAAACCTAGAGAATACTATCATCTTGTAATGCTTTGATTCTATTGTGATTAGAGAGAAGAATCAAGAGAGGATTAGAGAGAGATCAAGGGTTGTGTGAAAATAGAGAGACGAAAGGCTTGGGTTCTCTTGTTTGTTCATCTTGAACATGGTGGAGTGAAGATCCAAGGGATCTCTATTGTAATCTTGATCAAAGTTCATAGTGGAGGAGGCTCTCTCCCGTGGATGTAGGCCACATTGGCTGAACCACGCTAAACTGTGTGTGTGCTCTCTATCTCTTCTTCCCTTTCTCTTTTCTTGCTGCTGTAATTGAATTACCTGATGTGGTAATTCAATTACCACATATTGCTGTGCTTGATTTGCATATTTTTGCGCTAGTTCTTGGTGGTTGTTTGCTATAGTATTTCTTCTACATTAGTTGTATTGGGTTTAGATTGTGGAAACTCTATTTCTTGGTACTGTGTAGTCTTTTGTGTATTTGTTTCAGGGATCTTCTTTGGGTTCTTTCATACACATCGAACCAACAATAATGTTGGTGAAGTCATCTCAAGTCTTTAATGAGCATTGTATGTTTATTGTAAATGATAGTGAACATCCTGTAGCATATGCTCTTACACAAAAGGGTTGCAATACCAATACTTATGAAATCAAAACTTCCGATTTATACATGAGGACATGCAATCTTATATGCTAGACATTGATTCGCATCAGCCTACAAGTTATCATAAGTCCTCCCCTTTACAGTAGGTTTCTTGTTAGGAACCTAATATTTACCCTTCTTAGAATTTTTGAATGTGCTATATATGTTCCAATTGCTCCACCACAACGTACTAAGTTGAGTCCTCAAATAAGGTTGGGAATATATGAGAATTATTTATGGCTTAGTTTGCCGTTTATCATTTTGATGAATCAATTTTCCCAATATTAGGGGGAGGGGATAAGCAGTTGGAAAAATATATTAGTTGGAATGAATTATCATTTTTAATCTTGATCCTCGTACAAAACAATATGAACTGGAAGTTCAAAAGATAATTCATTGACTATACCAACTGTTAATGCTCCAATTAAAATTGATGTCCCTGTTGGACAATGTAATATTGTAAATGAGTCTCAAGCATGCATGAAGCGTGGTAGACTCGTCGGTTCCAATGATAAAAATCCTCAAACAAGAAAAGGAGCTAAAGAGTAAGATGGTCAAATTGAGGATTTGAAAACTCCAGAAGAGTCCTAAGACATAATTAAATTTTTAGTTCCAGAAGAAACTCAGGTACCTGAAATTTGTGAAAAATAAAGAGATCTCAATAAATTATGTCAGGAATGGAATACGATGGAATCGGAAATGAAGTCAACGTTGACGATGCTTTTGCATATAATGTAGCGCTAAATGAAATAAATGATAATGAGGATCACAAACCAAAGTCTATTAAGGATTATAGACAAAGAAATATTCGGCCGAAATAGAAAGATGCAATTGCAATGGAATTAAACTCGCTTTTCAAGCGAAAAGTTTTTGGACCTGTGGTCTGTACACCTGAAGTTGTAAATCGAGTTGATCAATACAATTGAGTTTTTGTGCGAAATTGAAATGAGAATGATGAAATTGTGAGAAACAAAGCATGACTTGTTTCTTTAGGGTTTTTACAAAAACCTAACATTGATTTTGAAGAGACAAGTGCACTTGTGGTGGATGCAAGTACTTTTCAATACTTAATTAGTTTTGTAGCACATAAATGACTCAATTTACATCAAATAGATATTGTGTTAACCTATTTGTATGGATCACTTGATGATGACAATTATATGAAACTCCTTGAAGGATTCAAGGTGCTGGAAGCATATCCTTGAAGGATTCAAGATGCATAGAGTATATCCCTGAAGGATTTAAGATATTTGAAATATATAATTTAAAATATTGAAAGATGTACTCTTTCAAATGGCGCAATTTGAGAATTTTGAACAATAGTTCAAGTCTTAGAAGTTGTTTGAATGGACTTGAAGTCCAAAATCTATAGAATATAAAATATATTAATATTAATGTATATAGTTGTTATTACATCTTATGGTTGAATGGAGAGTAATATCTTCATGCAAAATCCCGGAAAGATATATATTTGGATTTATAGTTTATATGCATGATGTTTTTCATGCAATGGTAGATAAATTTATTTCAATTTCTTAACAAGTTTTTTATTTAGATATCTATGTGAAGAAATTTATAAACGTGTTTAATATAGTTACTATAATTTTGATGATTTAAATATTATGGAATGCCTTGAAGTTGTTTCAGAATTGTAGAAAGAAATATCTTAAGATGAAATACTTTTGGATGACGAAGTTTTGTCTCGACCTATAGATCGAGCATTTAGCAAGGTTAATTTTTGTCTAACAAGGTTTAAAGAACTAGTTCTTAAGTGACTCATGATAAATTATATCTATTGAGTACACAACTATAGTCTGGTAGCTAGATGTGAAGAAGATAATAAACGTATTGGTCCTGAAGACCATACTGTATTACTAAAGATGCATGCACGCATATTGCTAAATATTACATGACTTAATATAATGATTTTTCCATGAAGCTTATTGCCGATTGATCTCGCAAATGTGAAAGGTATTTCTATGATCCAGATGAAGTCATTAATTTCTGGTTAAAGTTATGATTCATCTCGTTCAAGAATCTCGTGATTCCAATTGAAGAAAAATATTGTCATGCAAAGCACAATCGAAGGGAGGATATGTCAAAGTTGTCAGGGAGAAGAGTATTGCTTCAAAATACTTCTGGGAGAGAAAATCATAATGTTGGAATTTATATTCTTAAGTTATGCTTCTAACAGGGGGAGAAAACTGTACTCTTTTTTCCCTTAATCAAGGTTTTATCCTACATGATTTTCCTTGATAAGGTTTTTAATGAGGCAGTTTCCATGTAAAAGATAATAAAGAATGTTGTACTCTTTTTCCTTCACCAGGTTTTTGTCCCACAGGGTTTTTCCTGGTAAGGTTTTAACGAGGCACATTCTTTAAGTAATGGACATCCAAGGGGGAGTGTTATGAAACATGTGACAAAATGTGGATGGTCCATTAGTATGTAACCTCCAATTCATCACAAGTTATTACCCTTAATATTGTGTTGTAAATAGCTCATTATGTATAGGCTTGTAAGTTACAAAAACCTATGTCCTATAAATAGGACCCATGTAACATTGTGAAGTTTGCCCATTTGAAGAGTATGAAAGACTCTATTCTTCTCTCTTTCTCTCTTGTATCTATTATTCTATATGGTTATGCTCTTATTTTACCTTTTTTCATAACAGAAACCAAATTTACTGTTAAAATACCTGGTGAAATGACTCTCTTTTCACCATGTCCTTTTTTCACAATTCATAAATAATGTCCTTGCCATTCTTACCATTCTAGTAATGATTAAATGACTCTTTCAAAAAATTTGTAAATAGTCCTCATCGTCACCTCTCTCTGTTAATTGTTGACGTGACAAACAGAATATCGCGTCAACCATGTCATGTTGGTACCACATCCAAAAATTGGGTGTTGTAACATTTTCGCTCAATTTGGATACATATACTGAAAGTTATGCAATACGATTTATAGGTTGTTAGCAACCAGATTCTATAGAAATTCAGCAGTGTTCTAGCTTTTATTAGGAACAATTCATGCATCTAGAATTTCTAATAGTTTTACCATACTTAGATGAGAGTGTTAGCTTTAATTCTAATCTGGTTTCACTCAATTTAGACAAGCATAGAGGAAGATATGCATCCCACAAGGTAGGGATTATTTACAAAAAAATGAGATTACAAGGACGAAATCCTAATAATTTTTTTACGGAGACTAAAACCAAAAATTGATGAACTTTGCAAGAACCAAAAACTTTTTTAAAAATTTTGTGAGATTAAAAATTAACATTTTTGTACACATGACACTCCGTCAACTGCCACATCATCACTTAATGGGGGTACCCAAACGATTGGGACGAATTTCAAAATTTTAAAATGTTCAGGAATCAGAACCTAAGAAAAAAATTTGGGGGGATTAAAACTAAACCTCACCCTATTAAGAGGGATAAAAATATTCATTAAACCAAAAAAGTTTTATCACGTGAGTTTGTGTTCTTAGCGGTCTAAACAGCTACCATTGGATGGACGAGTATATGTGGAAATTAGTTTGCAAGGATAGTTTTGTAATAAAAAGTGAATTTTTTTTTGGTGAAAAATAAAAAGTGAATTTAATGTGAAAGAAAGAATTTGTTGAGTTGAGCAAATTTAAGTTTGTATCTAAAATAAATAATATAAATGGATCCTTGCTCTGCTAGGGTTTCCTTAGGGTTCACTTTCTCGTGGGTTCACTTATTTGAAAGCTGATTACGTAGCCATCAGGATTCCTGAAGAAGAATATAAGGCTGGTTTAGAAAGATGCAAAATAATCTTCATGGAAGATTGATCCTCTCCAAAGGGGATGCTCCCATCAAATTTGTTGACTTGAAGGCCAAGCTATCATCCCTTTGGAAATTGATAGGACAATGGAGCATGATTTCGTTGGGCAAAGGATTCTATGAATTCTCCTTTGCATCAACAGAAGACCTTAGGAGGGTGTGGTCAGTCGGTTCTTGGAGTTTGAAACCAGGTTTCTTGCATTTGTCACCCTGGACACCTGACTTTAATCCTAATGCACAAGGCAAACTCATGCATAATGTTGGGTAAGGATATCAGGGCTGCCTCAAGAATATTGGAGCCCTACGATATTTTTTGCAATAGCAACAGGGATTGGAACTCTAATCACCATTGATGAGGCAACTAGTAAAAGAACTTTCGGCCATTATGGTCAAGTCCTTGTGGATTTTGATCTGAAAAGCAATCTAAGTGATCATATTATGGTTGAAAGGGGGGATTTTGCCTTCATTGTGGACTTAACCTATGAAAATCTTCCTTTATTCTGTTATAATTGTCAGGTCATAGGGCATTTGGATGAGAATTGTAGAAAATTGAATAAAGAAAGGCCTGAAGAAAAGATTCATGATGCCAAGAATCGGCATCCTATTGTTAATAGTAGGCCTATTATGCAGTATGTCGCAAAAAAACCGACTGATAATAATCCTAAGAAGGATGTGATTTCTGTGGAGAAGGATAAGGAGGCAACAGTGGAGGACTTGAAACAAAAGAGTCCTATTGTTAATAATCTGCATTCTACAGGTGTAGAGAATGATGTGAAAATTAATGAGACAGTTAAAGATGCCCAAGGGAGCTTCTTTAGATGGCAGAAAAGATCCTATAGTTGTTGTTGTGGAAACTATTTATGAAGGAGTTCCTAAGTTGACCCCTCAGCAAATTGAGCAGGCAAAGAAAGATATGTTGGTTGTTCCTATTCCTATCCTTGGTTTTATTAATGAAGCAGGTTTTGATCTTGAGGTTACTCCTCCTATTTCAAACCAGAATGTCTCTTCAGGGGAGAGCTCTCAGAAATTTTCTAGTGACTGTGGGGATACTATTGTGCAAGATTCTCAGCAGAAAGCAAGCAGTTCTTATACGAATGGATCATCTAGCAGAGATAAGGCCTCACCTTCTATGGTAAATCAGGATGTATCTCTTGTGATTCCTGTTGTTTCAACCAAAAATTGCTCAGTAGCACATGACATGAGGATTGTGAGTTCTCTTTGGACTGATGGAGTAGAGGAAGAAGAGGATCAGATAATGGATAATACTCCTTCTCAAACCCCTCTTGATCCAAGCAAATACTTGAAGGATGTTACTGAGAATGATAATCAAGCATCAAGTTTTACTATTGTTCTCTCAAAATCACAAAAAAAAAAAAAGGATGAGGAAGAAGGCTAATCAGATTATTAGAGCAGAGAAATCTCACAACACCCGTTCTAAAGGTGCTCTTTCAAATGCTGTCAATCAATGAAAATTCTCTATTGGAATTGTAGAGGTTTTGGTAATTCGGAAACTAGGAATGTCTTAAAGAAACTTTGTCTTTTGAATAAACCTGAAATGGTTTTCATTTCTGAACCTTGGATTGATGTGGATAGTGTTCCATGCTCTTTTTGGCCTCAGTTGAATTTGAAGCATTTGGCCAGTAATGATAGAGGTGGTTTTCTTCCCAATTTGTGGTGCTTTTGTAACCTCAACCTCTCCCCTTCAATTTTATCTAGATCTTCTCAACAAATTTCAGCTTATGTTAACTTAGAAGGTTCGAATGTCTTTATCTGTGGTGTGTATGCAAGTACCAACTATCTTTTGAGAAGGCATTTATGGTCTGAGTTGTTAGATCTGCAGAATAGCAACCTAGGCCCTTGGTGCATGCTTGGAGACTTCAATGCTATCCTAGGATCTCATGAAATGAGAGACTCCTCTCTACCTTTTCAAGTGGCTTGTGAAGATTTCAAACAGTTTTCAGACAATAACAATCTGATTCATATTGAAACTAGAGGTGTAGACTTTACTTGGAGCAATGGAAGAAGGGGTCATGCTCTCACTGAAAAGAGATTGGACAAAAGTATTTGTAATGAATCCTGGCTTGATTTTTGGAACTCTTCTTCTTGTTGTACTTTAGTTAGAAGCAAGTCAGATCACTATCCTCTCCTTTCTGTGGCTAAAAAGGCTAATCATTCTTTTCCATCAGCTTTCAGATTCCAAAAAATGTGGCTTGAGCACACTGACTGTAAGAGATTGATCAAAGAAGTATGGAATATGCCTATCTTTGGATGCCTTATGGCCATGTTATCTCAAAAATTGAAGGCTCTGAAGTTAGAACTCAAAAGCTGGAACAAGTTGGTATTTGGCAACATTCAACTTCGAGTAAAGAATGCCGTTGCTGCTATTGAAAATATCCAGAACCAAATTAGTTCTTCTAGTGCTACAGACGATCTTTTGGAGCAGGAAACAGTAGCAGAAATGGAGCTTCAGCAAGCTTTGAATTTTGAAGAGGAATTTTGGAGACAAAAGGCTAGGCTGAATTGGCATTGTTCAGGTGATCGTAACACTGGTTTTTTCCATAGGATGACAAAGATTAGGCAAGCCTCTAAATCAATGTCCTTGCTTAAAAAAGGTGATGATATTCTGGTGGATAATGATGCTATTGAACAACATGTTCTGCATTATTTTTCCTCTTTGTATGCTAGCTCAAATGATTGTTTGCAGAATGGTCTTATTGATAAATGGTGCCTGAATTAGTTTCACAGCAAGATAATGACCTTTTAATCAAAATGCTTTCTTCTGAAGAAATTAAGGAAGCAGTCTTTGCCTTAAATGGTGATGGAGCTCCAGGCCCTGACGATTTTGGAGGGTGCTTTTTTCAAAGCTTCAGGAGATTATCTGCATTGATGTATGCAATTCTGTCCAGCAGTTTTTTAGAAGTGGTTGGATGCTGCCTAACTTAAATGCTAACCTTGTGGTGCTCATTCCGAAAATCCATGGTGCAAACAAAATTGAAGACTACGGGCCAATAGCCTTAGCTATTTTCCAATTCAAAATAATCACAAAGGTTATAGCTGACAGACTTGCCTCTATTGCTCCCAAAATTATATCTCATCAATAAAGAGGTTTCATCAAAGATAGGAACATCAAGGAGTGTATTTGTATTGCTTCAGAGGCTTCCAATCTATTAGACTACAAATCTTTTGGTGGGAATCTTGCACTCAAGCTTGATATCAGAAAAGCTTTTGATACTTTGGATTGGAATTTTCTGCTTGATGCTTTAAAAGCATTTGGTTTCAATAGCACCTTTGCTGCTGGATCAAAGGCATCCTGTAATCTGCCAAGTTATCTTTTCTTGTCAATGGTAAGCCAGTTGGCTTCTTTGCTTGCAAGAGAGGTGTAAGGCAGGGTGATCCTCTATCCCCTCTCCTTTTCTGCATTACAGAAGATGTGCCGAGTAGAGGTATCTCTTACTTGATTAGTTCAGGTTCTTTGCAGCCAATGTCAGTTCCTAAGAACACTACCACTCCTTCTCATGTCCTTTTTGCAGATGATGTCTTAGTTTTTTGCAAAGGAACAAAGAAAGGTTTATAGGCTTTGATGAGTTTGTTCACTGAGTATGGTCAAGCATCTGGCCAATTCTTGAGTTTAATTAAATGCAAGTTCTACTCAGGGAATATGACAGCTAGAAAATCTGCTTATATTGCTGGAATCCTTGGCTTTTCTGCAGGCTCTCTTCCTTTCACTTACTTAGGAATTCCTCTTTTTAAAGGCAAACCTAATAAGCTTTATCTTCAGCCTATTGTTGACAAGGTCATTAATAAGTTGGCTTCTTGGAAGGGATCTCTTCTATCCATCATGGGCAGAGTGGAATTGGTTAAAACAGTCATCCAAAGTATGTTTCTGCATAGCTTCCAGGTTTACTCTTGGCCTATCTCTCTCCTAAAGCATTTAGACAAGTGTATTAGGAATTTCATTTGGGCTGGTAATGTTAATGTGAGGAAAGTAGTTACAGTAGCTTGGCATAAGACTTATGCACCTGTCATTGAAGGAGGGCTTGGCTTAAAATCAATTAGATCTTTAAATGAGGCTTCTCTGCTGAAATTATCCTGTGAGTTGTTTGCTTCTAATAAGGACTGGGCTGTTTTCTTAAGACAGGTTTTCTCTTTCTCACAAGCCTTATATAAAGTATATTAAATCTTCTATATAGCCTGGCATCAAGATTAACTTGCATACTGTCATAGAGAATTCAATGTGGCAGGTTGGTCATGGAAAAAGTTTAAACTTCTGGTTAGATAATTGGATTTCTCCCCCTTTGGCAGAACAGCTGCATCTTCCTGATTATTTGCATAAGGAGCTGAAGTGTTCTGTCTCGGATTTTATTGATAATGATAGATGGATTATTCCTTCCTCTCTTTTAGAGCATTATCCTCATCTATCTAGTTTAATTGCTCAAGTAATTATTCCTAAGTTTGCAGTTTCAGATAAGTTGTACTGGAAAGAAACCAGTTCAGGTAACTTGATTCTCAAGGACGCGCTTAATGTGATCAGACCTGTTCAATCTCAGATTTTTAGCTCTTGGTCTAAGTTGATTTGGAATCAAGCTATTCCCCTTCTAAGTCATTTATTGCTTGGCGGCTTTGGCATAAAAGAATGTCAACTGATGAAAATTTAAAGCAAAGTGGCTGCACTATGGTCTCAATCTGCAGTCTTTGTTACAAGACTGATGAATCTTCAGAGCACCTGTTTTTCAATTGTCCCTTTGCAATCTCTCTTTGGCACTGGTTGAGCTATACTCTAAATGTGACAATTGACACATCTTCTTTCTGTTCTGTCTAACAAGCAGTGGAGTAAACAGACCAAGGATGTCATTGTTGCAACAGTTCTTAATACTCTGTGGGTGATCTGGTTCTGCAGAAACAGTGTGAGATTTAAAAATCACTTCATTTCTGTCAGGTCTGCCATTAATATGGTTTTTGCTTCCACCTCTTTAACTGGAAACCTTTCCAAAAATCATATGAATCCTTCTATGGAAGAGTTTTCTATTTTAAAGAAGTTTCGAATTGCTGTTCACCCAAGTACTTCTCAGAAGATCATTCAGGTGGATTGGTTGCCTCCGGATTGTGGTTGGATCAAAGTTAATTCTGATGGTGCATTTAGGGGCTCTCCTGGTCTTGCTGCCATCTTCAGAGATAGAAGTGAGGCAGTCTTAGGTTGTTTTGCTGAATTTTATGGCATTGTTGATCCTTTTAATGCAGAATTGTTGGCAGTTATTAAAGCTCTTCGAATTGCTTTTGATAGAGGGTGGCATAGGCTTTGGCTTGAATGTGACTCATCCCCTGTGGTTCAAGCTTTCTCCAATCCAGATATTGTGCGTTGGAGAATCAGGAATAAATGGAGAAACTCTATTGCCCTTTCTTATAATATGGATTTCAAGGTATCTCACATTTTCAGAGAAGGAAATCAGTGTGCTGACAAGCTTGCAAACTTTGGTGTGGATTCTAAGTGCTATACTTGGTGGAATTTAATTCCTAACTTCATTAGGAATGATTTTTTTTGTAATAGGTGGCTCTTGCCTAACTATAGATTCAAATAGCTTCTTTCTTGGGTCAGGTTAATGCCCCCCCCCCCATTTTGTATTCTTCTTTTTCTTTTGATCTAATAAATTTAGTATGCTGCAAATGCTAGATAGGGGTGATGGTGCCAACCTAGTTGGGATGGTCATCTTCTATAGTGATGCATTAGCATACTACTTTGATTAAAAAAAGTTTGTATATGAAAAATAAACACACACTTAGTTATTCTGGAAACCCCTTAATATATCTTAACTTGAACAATTCTATCAAAGTCTAGGTTGAGTTTTTCTTTTTTCTTTTTAATCTCTCTCTCTTATATATATATATATATATATATATATATTTTGAAAATAACATTCAATTTCGACTATTTTGATTTGAGTAAGAAATTAAAGACCACCCAATATAGAGGGTAAATTCCTCCTGTGCCAGTTTTTGAGCCCGAGAACTTGTTTAAGGATAAGCAAACTCCTTGTCACTTGAATCAATAAGCGTTGATGGTCCTGATTTAGTTTTTAAACTTTTTTGTTATAAATATTACTAAATACAAAATAAACTAATTCAAATATATATTGCCCTAAACTATATCATGGCCAAGATTAAGCCAATGCTAAAAAACAAGTTAATCCCATATTATAAGAAAGGAGTGTGATTTCCTAATCTAACCATGTGATTGTGGGCACAAGCAAAATTCCAGCGTTTGGTGATTACCATGAGTCACCTCCCCTTCATTATTAAGGTATTCACTGCTCATTTCTTTTTCTTCATTTTTTTGGTAAGCATTCACTGCTCATTTCTTACTATTAATATTCATATCAATACGTCCAATACATCATTTTCATGGCTATTACTTCATGAAAATTTCTCTTCCAGACTTTAATATGTGTGATCTTGCATATAATCAAGTAAAATTCCCCAAAAAAGTAAGCTAAGATTTATAACTTTCTATCTACTGACATATTATAAGTTTATAACCCTACCTATCATAATTTAATGGAGTATGATAGTGTCTCGTATCTGATAGATCACAGGTTCAAGTCTTCACTAGTCTCCAGACTTTGTAAGTGCTTATAGAATCCGAAGGTTTTCCCTGCCTTAAACGGAGGCATCATTCTCTCACCTAAATTTACAGAACAAAAAAATTTAGCATAGAAGCCCAGAGGGAGGTGACATGCTTTAATATTTGCTTATGTATTAAAAGAAAATTCATATGCTTATTTTAAAATTCATTCAGTTGTTTTAAACTTTTATCAATTTTGGAAAACGAGAATATTTTTTAGTCCAGGCCTTCAGGGTACTACACCAAATATATTGAATGATTCCATATGAAGTTATGAGATGTTATCAAAGCCTTACATGCATGGAATAATTGTTGTGTCGGAAATACAAATTAGAGCTAAACATGTGCAATTTTTTTTTTTTTAATAACATCCAATGTAAAAAGGGGGAAAACAGAGCATAAAAGTGACAATCTCACAAGCCTGAAAATAGCAGTACCAAATATAAAGTCCAGTGGTTGGTGCTGTGGAACATCACATAAAGTGCCGGAGTCTGATCCTTCTCATATACCTTTTCCTGTTTTTCTCATTCCCTTTCTGTGGGACACTATCTTGAACCCAAAAATAAAGAATAAATGAAAATACCAATACCATGGTTGCAATTAAGCAGTGGGGACACATAGGTCTATACAAGAGTTTTTTGGAGCAGAAATTTCTCAGGACTCATGTGACTAAGTGATTGGTTGGGATAAAATAAGTAAGAGGGGGAAAATAAGAATTGGGATGAGATTTTGTAAATTTATTAAAAATTATATTTGTGTATGTAATATTACTTTTTTTTATAAGTATGTAACATTTCTTTAAGTCTTTCTAAACTAAATTCATAGCCAATTTGCTTCACAAGTGAAAGAATTTTTTTTTGCTAAGCAGTACAAGTGAAAGAAGTGAAGACAAGCTCCACAAGTTCCAACCAAAAGAAAAGAAACCAATATTATAAGAAATAAAAAAGCATGTGAAGTGAAGTGAAGATCTAAGCGGTGTACGGGCAAAGCGCACACAGAAACAAAAGATAGATAGATTCATAGAATCATATGCTGAAAGCATGTAACATAATAAAAAGAAAACATAAACAGAAGTGGAAGAAAAAAAAAATACTAATACCAAATTGCAAATTACAAAGTGTATTTGGCACCACGTGGCCATGCAAGTTCTTTATTTGTCTCAATGCTCCATTTTCTTTCTTTCTGACTCGGTGGTAGGTAGGCACTAGGCAAGTGGTGGCACACACTATACGCAAAAACCAAGAGAAAGAACACACACACACACACACACGGGGTCACAGGTTCATAGAGGCATAAGGCTGTTGATTCTCCGGCCACCGGAGACTCGCTGGAGGAATGGAGGACCCGAACTCCGATGACTGGCTGCCACCAGGTTGGACTGTGGAAGTAAGGGTGAGAAAGAATGGTAAGAGAGACAAGGTAAATAATTCAGATTTGACACTACCCATGTTGTTGCTTTGTTATGAGGATGTGTTGGTCTCAAAATGTAAGATCTTGTACCTTGGCTTGCCCAGTTACTTCTGTTTAACTTCAGGGAGTGAAAAATTTTGAGACTGTTTTTGTTTTGCACATGTCAATCTTGTTAAGGTAGAGTGGTCTGTTTTGTCTTTTTTAGTTTTTTTATTTTTATTTTTTTGGCAAAATTGTGATTGCAGCCTCTAGAGTTTCTTAAATTTTAAGAAAATTTCAAGGGAGGGTTTTGGAGTTTTGGAGCTGCAGTGAATATGGTTAATTAATAATTTCTTTTTCTTTTGCATATTACTTGCTTGACATTTGAGATTTAATCTATGCTTTGTTTTGCATGTCATGTATGGACCCTTTGGACTATATCTCCACTAAATCCTTGTTCTTAGTTGAAGCCTTAAAATAGACTTAGGCTTTTGCTGTGCTTTTTTTGTGATTGTATAAGTGGGTCAAGAAGTAAGGAATCTTTAATGTTGGTAGAGATTTTCAAGTCCTCTTCTTCCTCCCCCCCTTGACTGGTTGGGGTTCATATCCTATTAAAATGTTTTCCATGTTTGTGGATAACAGCATGTCCCTACAGAGGTTTAACTGGTTCAAAGTAGAATGAGGTTAAAAATGGTGTTACATTTCTTTCCACTTTAGCATCTTTTACCTGCTAATGATTGTTGGAAAAACCATTATGTTGAACCTTTTATCTTTCTTTGACTTTAATCATTGCTTGGCTGTAATTTTATACTGACTTTAGTCATGGAAACTCTTTATCTAAAATGATTCAACTCAAATCTTATTAAGTTATATTTATTGCAGTATTACTTCGCTCCCTCAAGTGGACTGAAATTCAACTCCAGGGTAGAGGTTTTTCGTCATCTTGACAATGCTCAGAACAAAGTCAGCATCCAGAGAATTTCGGACAATGTCTGTCCACAAAATCTTTTTTTTGATGCTGTTATTTATGTTTAATATCTATCTGGCTGTATTAACTTATGGGGGAAAATATTGGTTATTCAAGCAATCTAGGTTGTAGTTGAGAAAGGTATTGCAGAGGAGTTGCCACCAGGATGGATGAAAAAGACCAGAATCACAAGAAAGGAAGATACAATTAGAAGAGATTCGGTAAACAATACCTCACCGTTTTCTCTTGAATATTGCATTCATATATGATACATTCATTAAGGGGAGGGATATGTGGTGTGGTGTTGGGGGGGGGGGGGGGGGGGGGGGGGTAAAAAATACTTCCTAAATAGCTGTCACATTTTCGATAAATGAACATTTTCGATATTTGTATCCGTTGATGGTTGAATAAATCAGCATGTGGGGTTTAAAATCTTACTCACTGGTTTCATGCAGCTGAACCAGACCTGTGAAGTTGATTTAAAAAAAATAGAGAGAAACTTGATGAAAGTTTGCATCTTAAATCTCCTCTTTAATGTTCGAGTGCTCCTCGCAGCACCTCAAATATGTCCCTTGGTAGTGATTTAGTAAAAAATGTCTCCAACTTGATCTTCTAACTTGCAAAATTCAAGTTCAATGCTTCCTTCTTCATTTCTTCACAAATGAAGTGATAGTTGAGTTCAATGTGCCTTGTCCTGAAAGGTTGGCTTGGTGGTTGGGGTGGGGGAGTTAAGGAGTGGAGTGATAAGGAGGTTGAGAGTTCAAACCCTATATAAAAAAAATGTGCCTTGTCCTGCTGTGCTTAAACTGAATTTTCAGCCGTAATAATGACTGATTTTTTGTCACACATTTAGCTTTTGCAGAAGATTGTGCTACACTTTGTTGCTGCATTGAAAGGAATCAAGGAAACATAATAGCCGTAATACTCTTCATATCATTCTTGCATCATCCGAAGTCACTATCAGAAAACCCAACTAGTTTTGTATTTCACTTCTTCCTTACTTAAGGCCATAATCAGAAGTGCTTCTTGGTATACTTTAGCACTTACTTTGCTGCTATAAAATGAAATGGCTTGGATTCGTCATGAATCCAAAAAATAAATTTGCCGCAAACATGATACCTGACCTCGTACCTGTAAGATGAAGAAAATTATCAGCTAGACTTCTATAATAAAATGCAGAATCGGCCTCTTTCCCACCATTTTCCTTCTTGAATTTCTCTCCACCCTTCTTTTTTTCACTCCTATTTTATGCTGCAACTCGTTACAAATTCTAGAGTCTATTCACTTACATATTGGCTTCTACAAGAAACTTTATTTGTTGACTGCAGTTAGATATAGAAATAACAAAAGCAAGTTTACTTTACGGATGATTTAACTCAAGGTAAATGTGTGATAAACGAACTTCGACTAAACTGCAACTTTGACTGCACATTAATCTCCAAGAGTATTTTAACTCACATACTTCTGATTCCTGTTACTACATCATTTGAGCATTTAAGAGTAGGAGGGTGCAGATCTTTTATTTGAACTGTTTATGCTTTTGAATATATCACCCACCAAACCACTGTAAGAATAATTCACTTTTCTAAATTATATGCTTTCTATGCAGTACTACATTGATCCTGTAAGTGGGTATGCCTTCCGCTCTTTAAAAGATGTTGATCGCTATCTTGAATCTGGAGAGATAGGAAGGAATGCATTCAAGTCAAAAGACAGCAGTGATATGGTGTTAAAGGCTGACAAATTCTCAGTAAGAGTAGCCACAATTGGACTTCCAGTTTATATGTCCATTTAATCTCATATGCTAAACTTTCCCTCCCATCTTCCCATCTTGTGGCTTTCCTTATGCATTTAAATTCTCTCACCTGGGCATATAAAATGAGAGAAGGTATAAATTAATGACACTCCCTTAACAAATATATTTAATGGGAACTAGATGAAAACAATGTGGGTTAGCTTAATTTTCTTTCCTTTTTGATTTTTTCTTTTTTATCTTGGTGCATGGGGGAGTGTTGTGGAGTTGGCAGGGTAGGGTAGTCCATGATTGGGAAATGAGAATATTACACATATGGACAAATTTTTTAGAGTACACATTACATAGTAAGACAGCAGGAGAAACCCCACAACCATAAAATATGGGGATGAGACCAACCCCGCCAGTGAGTAATATCCAATACGCAGCCTAAGCTATGTAGGGGGGACTAAATTCCGGTACAAAGGAATAAATCACTCATCTTATTCATATTACACAAATTGATTCCTTAATTAATATTCATAAGTTATCTCCTGTTGCAGAAATTATTTTCAGTTTGCAGTGATATTGGAAACTTTTGTCTTCAATTATTTCTCCAAGATTTCTACTTTTACGAACTTCTTGTCTATGATTCCTTTACAGTCAGCAGCTGTAACCTCGAAACCAACATTTTCTGTTAGCACGGGTGTGAGCTCAGATTTGGACATGATAGCCAATGATCAACAGATTCCAAATCCTGCATGTTCAGTAGAAAATATGCCTACGCCCATCTCTGAACATATTTCCAGTCAGTGTAAGTTCCCAACTTTTTTGTTTATCTTTAACAATACTGACTCCATCTAATTTGGTACATGACTGAATGATATTATATTGCCTTTCATCAGTCTAGTATTGAACATATTTTGGGACATTAACTAGTTTGCATTGTATACAATTCTCATTTGCCAAACATCATGCTTCCTCCTATAAATTTGTGCTAAGTATTGTATTTGATTTGGTTAAAAAAATTAATGGTTTGAGTTCTAGTTATTTAAGGAAACCTGGAAATAGATAGGTTTTATATTTATCAAAGCTTTTTCTTTATCCGTGGTTATATAAATATGTTGCATATGATGTATGTGTATTACATAATATAGGTGTGGCCGGCACTGCATTGACCAGCTCAGTTCTATTGCGAGGTGAAGGTCCAGATCCGAAAGAAGTGAAGGGTGGTTTAGCTGAAAGCACTTTAGTTTCAGGTTGCACAAAAGAAGATGTCCAAGAGAAGCAACTTCAAGAAAATGCACAGACAAAACATGGAACTGAAAAAGCCCAAAACCGCCAGTGCAAAAAGCATAAGAAGGAGATCAATTTGCCTCTCCGTGCTTCAAAGCGTCTTGCTGGAATTAAGGTCGATCCAGTTCCGGAACTTCTAACAAGAAGTCGAGCACGTCGAATTGCAGTCAGACAATCGGATGGGGGAGAAACCATCACAAATGAGGATAAATCCCAGAACAGCTTGCCTAATGGTGCATCAAAACAGATTAATACACTTGAAGGTGGGTCAGAAACCAAGTGCATATCTGACAGTGCCACAAACACAGCTAAGTCTGGTCAAAGTAAGCATCTTTATGAGAAGTTGTCTACTCCGGAAAAGCTTCATGACAAGACTGTAGAAGAGCATGGAAGTAACAAGGATCATGAATGCTTTCCATTTTTGCCTCAGGAGAAGCGTGCTACTCTGAAGGACCCTGTGAGAATCTTTGAAAATGGAGACAAGGCTGATGCAAAGTTAGATTACTCCCTTGACTTTCCTCTTGGAGAAATACTAACAGACCCATGTATTGCATTTGCAATACAAACTCTCACTGGAGTAACATTTGAAACCTCTAAAAACTCTCAAATTCCTTCTGAGTTAAGAAACAGCGAGCATTCTGAAACTTCGCCTGCTTCTAAAGGGCATGGTACTAAGAACATCGAAGGGCCGAATACGCGTAATGATAAGGAAGGATGCAATGTGTTTTCCCATCCAGAAAATTTTACTATTCCAGTAAAAGAGCATGCTGGTGGTTCAGAAATTGATTATAAGGCCAATGAGAATACTAAAGGATCATCTTCTGACAAGGCACTAGATATTTCATGGATGGATCCATGTATTGAATTTGCAATAAAAACTCTGACTGACACTATCCCATTAGACCCTGATCAAAATCCTAAGAACTGCCTTCAACAACAGCAACATAGTAAGATGGCCTTGTCAAGTTTCAGTGTGGATAACTTATACCAGACTGATTACTGTTGCAGCCAAATCTTTGGCACACAACAGCCAATGTTTAAACAACAGTCTTTTGTGGATCCTACACTACAACACACCAGAAATGTTGGCATAGGCAATTCTGCTGGAGCCAGATTGCCCCATTGTGATGAAGATAGAAGGAACATTTGGCAGAGGTAAGCAATCAATCAGCTTGACAGCTTGTGCCATGAACTAACATAAGATTGTACAGTTAGGAAAGTTTGTAAAAAGCTGCCCCATGAAACCTTTAACCTACTTCCTTTTGCTGGTTTTGGGCATGTAATCCTTTAATCTAGTCCTGTGTATTGTAGAATATGTTCTAAGGCTCTAAGGTACTTGAGCTTTCATGTTAGCTTGTCTGTAGAACTGGTGTCTAATCTAAGTTGACATGTGTAGAATCTTCCCACTTGGCACTTCCTTCCTTTTGGTTAGTAATGTTACCTCTTTCCTTTTGTGACATAATAGTGGTAGGACTTGGGACAAAGAATTGCAGTGCTTAAGGCAAAAGACTTGGTAAAAGTTCTCATACTTTTTCCTTGATACTTGCATTATTATTTAATCACAATGTCATTATTAAAATAAAGTTTATTAATGATCACATTATATGCCAAACTTTATTTATGATTTGAGAAAATAATATATAATTAAGGGATTCTAAACTTCTCCAACTGCATGTATTTCACAAGAAAATAGTTTTTAGAATGAACCATCATATAATCAGATGGTAATCTATATCTATACTATATACGTTTAGGAATAATTTCATTGAATGTTATTCTGTGTGTCAATATATTAGCAATTTATCATTTAATACAAATCATCTAATTGAAATCATTAAGTTTAAAAACATTCTGTTACATTCATATGTTCTTTCGAAATTCATATGTCGGGAATCAAGTAATAAAGTCAAATAATGGGGATTAAAATGGCCAGGAGATAATAAAGTTAAAAAATGACATGAAGGATACTCTGCCAATAATCTATTTTCAAATTTAAATTTTAAGAGATTAGGTGTATCAATCACGTTCGATACCCCATTATAATTCTTTCAATCAGCTAATCACCAAATCACATTTATTGATTTCATATCTAATTCAAATCATTTATACTATATACATTTAGGAACACCCTCATTGAATGTTATTTCATGCATCATTAGATTCATATGTTCTTTCGAAATTCAACTGCCGGGAGTCAAGTCATAAAGTCAAATAATGGAGATTGAAATGGGTAGGCAATAATAAAGTCAAAAAATGACATGATGGATACTTTGCCAATAATATATTTTCAAATTTAAATTTGAAAAGTTAAAGAAAAAATAGTAATTGTAAGCATCAATTTTGTCCCATTTTATTTTTTTTATTTGATTCACTATCTACAATTATGATGGCATTCAAAATTCAAACTTCAAGATGTCTATAAATTACATTAGGTGACCATTGATTGCATCATCTTACACACCACAGAAATTATTTGCATCCACTCATCACTACTAAAAAATGCCTCCTAAATATGACCTCATTTCTGACATACATGCTAGGCACGAAACTAGAGTTTACTTGTGGGTGTTTTCAGTATGTGGCATGTTTCGGACTTAACCTCTAGCAAGCTTCCTTATTCCCTTAAAATGGTTCTTATTGGAATCGGGGTAGTTAATTCATGCATTTTTTTTAAAATCATTTCATTTTGATTAATATTGTAGGTTTACTTTTCAATGTCTTTTTTTTGTAGGGAAACAAAATTCATGCTACGATTCGTAAGACTCTAATTTATAAGTACGAAAGTGGATTGAAAGAGGGTTTTGTCTATCATATGTGTAATTTTGATGTGGCGTCAAATACGGGTAACTACTGTACAACCGGGTACCAGTTCAAGCTGAATTTCCAATATGCTACAAAAGTAAAAAAGATTGATAATGTTGATGTTTCGATGAACATATTCACGTTTACCCCACCTACTGACTACTTTAAGGATAATTTTGATAGTGATTATTTGATTGGTTAGTATTTTGAATATTCATTTTTTTTGTATTGAACATATCCAAACTTATATATCATTGTTTATTTCAAACACTTTATTTCAATGTATGCAGACATTATATGAGTTCTCACTGGTATTGGAAAAGAGAGAGAATATGAAAAGAATGGTGTTAAGAGCAAGGTCATTGTGATGGAGCTGGATAACAATGGGTAATAATAAGCAATTTACCCATAATCTCTGGCATACTCTTCAGATGAAATCATCTTTTAATATATTATTTTTGTTACTTTTATTATTTATTTATTCCTCTTAACTAATTCTTTTTTTTAATTATTAAATCAAATATCGGTTCCGAATTACTTTGGCAAGGCCATATGTTGATGAATTAAACTCATTCATAGCTGCTAGTGAATCCTCTAATGCTATTATTGTTGTTTTATTTGCAAAGTGCAAAGATTTTAATGGTAATTGTTGATCTATACCTTTTATTACTTACACATATTTGAGTCGAATTTATTATTAATGATTGGTTTTCAGGGAAACCTGTTCTACAAAATTCAATCAACACATCCATGCTTTTGTTTAACCTGCATAGCGCCAAGGCTGATGCCCTAAAGAACATGTGAATTTGTAGTATGGACACCGTCATGTGTTATGATAATAATAATTGTTACTGTCTTGCAGGATGGCTGGTAGTCCTGATTCCCCAAATCTGGGTTTGAGTAAACTGCAACACTCACCTACTGTTCAGGTAGATAAAGATTTTCTTATATTGACACAGAATTCATTATTGATGCTTTAAAGGATTATAAGGAGGTTTGTGGTTATTTAACATATTTGTATAGTGCTTTATATAATGTCATGTACTAAATTTTGAAACATTCAATTATTCTTTTGCAGGAATCCAACTTTATTGTTCTCGATAAAGTGAACTACATCATTGATGATGACCAATGGTACTACACGACTCACCGCTAACAAGAAGGTGTACGAAGACTCTAACATGCACTTCTGTGAGAAGTGTAATCGTCGTGTTGTGAATGTCGTCCCAAGGTAGATATTATGTATTCTGAAGGTGAAAAATAATTTTTAATTTTTTTTTTTTTTGAAATATAGAATTTAATTGTTTAACTGTTTTTTCATTTGTATTTAAATTCTCAGGTTTCGCCTTCAATTGTGTGTTATTGATCACACTGATTCGGCCACATTTGTTTGTTTTTTTTTTTTTATAGCAACTATTTTACTAAATAATTCATGTGCTAAATTTATTGACGCCATGAACAAGGTGAACTCAAACACTTTCAATTCAAAATTTGAATCAATTAAATTATCTTTATTAATTGTATTTGAATAAAATATATCTATCAAAATTATATTTGATATACTATTTAGTTATTTTTTCATAAATACTATTTAGTATATTGAACATTAAAATAATACATTAATCCATTTGATCATTTTAAATAATATATTATAAGTTGTTTCAACCAGTGCATGACATAAGTGAACACACTAGTAAACTTATATAAAGAAATTAAATCAATAATTTCTATTTTTTTTTATTAATTACTTAAAAAATAATAATTTATCCTTGGGGGTCCTTATTTAGCCTGAACTACTTACAACTTGTTCGGATTTGATCATGTCAGGACAAATGAACGTTTTTCTGAAATGCAATCTAGTAAGACTTTGTTTATAATATGTTTTAAGAAATGTTTTATCATATATATATATATATATATATATGGGTTAAAAAGGTTAGGCTTTTTGGCCTAAGTCCTAACCTCAAGTAGAGTACGAGAGTCACGATTAAAAGAAATCCCCCTCATAATAACTCAATAAAGTCCTCATCATAATAATAACTCTAGCAAAATTTATCAATTTAAGTAGAAATTTTATATAATTTATCACTAACTAGTGTGTTCACCAGTGCGTGCATGCATGGGTTAAAACAATTTATAATATATTATTTAAAATGATCAAATAGGCTAATATATTATTTTAATGCTCAATATACTAAATAGTATATTTGAAAAAAAAAAGTAAATAGTATATCAAATATAATTTTAATAGATATTATAGTTAGATACAATTAATAAAGATAATTTAATTGATTCAAATTTTGAATTGAAATCGATTGAGTTCACCATGTTCATGGCGTCAATGAATTCAGCACATGAATTATTCAACAAAATAGTTGCTTCACGATAAAAGAGAATAAATGTGGCTGAATCAGTGTGATCAATAACACGCAATCGAAGGCGAAACATGAGAATTTAAATACAAATGAAAAAATGTTAAACAACTAATTCTATATTTCAAAAAAAAAATTTAAAAATTAATTTTCACCTTCATAATACATAATATGTACCTTTGAACAACATTTACAACATGATGCTTACACTTCTCATAGAAGTATATGTTAGAGTCTTCGTACACCTTCTTGTTACAGCGACAAGCCGTACCACTGGTTATCATCAATGATGCAATTCACTTTATCGAGAACAATAAAGTTGGATTCCTGCAAAAGAATAATTGAATGATTAAAAATTTAGCACACGACATTATATAAAGCACTATGCAAATATGTTAAATAACCAAAGACCTCCTTGTAATCCTTCAAAGCATCAATAGTGATTCTCTGTGTCAGTATCAGAAAATCTTCATCTACCGAACAGTAGGCGAGTGTTGCAGTTTACTCAAACCCAAATTTGGGGAATCACGACTACCGGCCATCCTGCAAGACAGTAACAATAGTGTTATTATTATCATAACACATGACAATGCTCATACTACAAATTCATTTGTTCTTTAGAGCATCAGCCTCGATGCTATCTAGGTTAAACAAAAGCTTGGATGTGTTGATTGAATTTTGTAGAACAGGTTTCCCTGAAAACCAATAATTAATAATAAATTCGATTCAAATATGTATAAATAATAAAAGGTATAGATCAACGATTACCATTAAAATCTTTGCACTTTGAAAATAAAACAACAATAATAGCATTAGAGGATTCACCAGCAGCTATGAATGAGTTTAATTCATCAACATATGGCCCAAACAAAGTAATTTGGAACCGATATCTGATTTAATAATTAAAAAAAAGAATTAGTAAAGAGTAATTAATAAATAATAAAAATAATATATTAAAAGATGAATTCATCTGAAAAGTATGCCAGAGATTAGGAGTAAATAGCTTATTATTACCCATTCTTATCCAGCTCTATCACAATGACCTTGCTCTTAACACCATTCTTTTCATATTCCCTCTCTTTTCCAATACCAGTAGAACTCCTATAATGTCTGCATACATTGATATAAAGTGTTTGAAATAAACAATGATATATAAGTTTGGATATGTTCAATACTAAAAAAAATGAATGATCAAAATACTAACCAATCAAATAATCACTATAAAAAATATCCTTAAAGCAGTCAGCAGGTGAGGTAAACGTGAATATGTTCATCGAAACATCAACATTGTCAATCTTTTTTACTTTTGTGGCATATTAGAAATTCAGCTTGAACTGGTGCCTGGTTGTATGGTAGTTACCTGTATTTGACGCCACAACAAAATCACACATATGATAGACAAAACCCTCTTTCAATACACTTTCTTACTTATAAATTAGAGTCTTACGAATCGTAGTATAAATTTTGTTTCCCTACAGAAAAAAGACATTGAAAAGTAAACCTGCAATATTAATCAAAATGGAAATGATTTTTAAAAAAATGCATGAATTAACTACCCCGATGCCAATAAGAACCATTTTAAGGGAATAAGGAAGCTTGCTAGAGATTAAGTCCGAAACATGCCACATCCTGAAACATCCACAAGTAAACTCTAGTTTCGTGCCTAGCATGGATGTCAGAAATGAGGTCATATTTAGGTGGCATTTTTTAGTAGTGATGAGTGGATGCAAATAATTTCTGTGGTGTGGAAGATGATGCAATCAATGGTCACCTAATGTAATTTATAGACATTTTGAAGTTTGAATTTTGAATGCCATCATAATTGTAGATAGTAAATCAAAAAAAAAAAAGGGGGACAAAATTGATGCTTACAATTACTATTATTTCTCTGATCACGTTTTCCAATTAATTAGCATGAGATCATATCCATTTCTCCTTATGTGTGACTGTATGTTTAATATCCACCAGTTTGTTGCAATAATTTCATTCCATTTTTTCAAATAAATTTGGAAAAGATTAGCAATCATGGACACAACTTATTGGTGTAATGAATTAGGCGTATAATTATTGGTGATTCATATGAAATGGTAACGTGATTTGGTGATTAGCTGGTTGAGAGAATGGTAATGGGTATTAAACGTGATTGATACATACAATCTTTTAAATTTTAAATTTGAAAATATATTATTGGCAGTGTATCCTTCATGTCATTTTTTGACTTCATCACTGGTCACCCATTTCAATGCCCATATTATTTGACTTTATTATTTGATTCCCTGTATATTAATTTCGAAAGAACCTATTTATCTATATTATCATGCAAAATGTTTTTGAACTTAATGATTTGAATTAGATATGAAATCAATTAATGTGATTCGGTGATTACTTGATCCCATTGTTTGACTTTATTACTTGATTCCCGGCTGATGAATTTTGAAAGAACATATGAATGTAATTATCATGCAGAATGTTTTTGAACTTAATGGTTTCAATTAAATGATATTTATTAAATGATAAATTGCTAATAGGTTGATACATAGAATAACATTTAATAAGGTTATTCCTAAATATATATAGTATACATTAGATGATATTTATTAAATGATAAATTGCTAATCGGTTGATACTTATGTGACATTGGGTCAGATTGAAACCAAAACTGATATGAAACATGATACCTCACTTCAAATTTGACTAATTGACTAATAAATAAAAAACTCAAACCTAATCCAATTAACTTTTTATCAGGACAAGGACATGCTATTCATTCAGGGACGGAGAACGAGTTCTCTTTTAGGTTTTCTGCCCCACAAAAATAAAAATAAAAATATAAAATTGTACCAAATTTGGCGGGAAAAGCAGCATACTTTGCCACCAAAACCCACCCCAATAAAACCTAAATGTTCAACTTTAACATTAGAGATAAGAGAAGATAGAAGGAGATATGCAGATTCGTGTGAGGTGCAGTTGTGGTGAAGGAACCTGCCAGGAATGGGGAATTGTTGAATTGCAAGGTGTAGTGGAACCACAACCTGGTTTCCATGATTCCCTCCAAAACCTTCACATTGGCACTCTCTGTCGTCCTTCTTCTCAGGTCCCCCCTTTCACACCCACATCAAAATTTCATTTCTTTTCAATATCCCACAATACCCGTTTAAAAAAGTTCATTTTTTTAAGGTGACCCATTATTTTGGTTAACTTAATTGTTCAGGAAGTGTACACTTTCACTGTTGGGTACCATGAGCTGACAGGGTCAAAGGTTCCCTTAAAGAAGCCGTTGTTAGTGCTCAAGAAAATAAAACACCCAGATGGTGGAGAAAGGGAAAGTGGTTGTTGTGAGGTAGAGCTTCGAGTTGTTGGAATCATTCGGCATCGGATTCTGTTCAAAACAAGACCAAAAGCCCTCATTTCTAGTAAGACACCTGTCCTTCCTTTTATTTCAATTACACTTTGCTGTGAACTGTGAAGCAACATTTGATACTATAGAACAAAGTTTGTCTACAGAGATTCTTAGGCGTGTTTAGGTGTAAGACACACTGTGGTACCTTAGTGTACCTGTGCGGCTGTGCCTTATAAAATAGTTATCATATACTTTTATGTCACATCATTTAAGTGCATCGATAGTATTTTTACATTATCAATCAATTATAAATTATCATATCATTTAAAATATTTTACTCTTAAGCATAATTATATTAAGACTCATATACATATGATACGATTGATTGACAATATAAAAAACTGGCAGTATATCAAAATTAAATTCATTATAAAATTTCTTAATATAATAATATTTACTATGTATTACATCAGTTATATCATATATGATTTTGTCACTGTCTTACTCTTAACAAATATTAAGAAAACAGCATTTGCTTTTTCATTACATCTGATCTCCCTATGTGGCAAAATTAAAATGTAGATGCGAAAAGAATAAGGTTTTAAGAAAATCTTGTTTTATTAGATACTAGAAATTGTATAGATGTAAGTGATGTGTGTAAAGTATATTAATATATGTAACACTGTTGTACTGTCTTTCACTTTAGTCTCCACATTTAATTATTTTTTAGTGCTAATCGTTGGTGCTGAACGAATAAGGGGAGATAATGGCCACCCACATAATTTGGATGACAATAAGATTATTATCTTATAATATCTTATGTCTTTCAGAATTTCTTCCCATTGGTAAATTTAGGAAACAACCCATCATGCCATTGGCTTAGTGTTCACTTACTTGGTAATAAGCAAGTAGTAGGTGATCCCTTTGCTCTAAGTTTGAGATTCGGACCAGTGTTTCCCTTCTTTTAAGTTTGAGATTCGGACCAACTTTTACACCAAAGAATAAAGAGAAACATGATATTGGGATTTAATTTTTCTTCATTGTTAGTGTAAACCATTATTATTGACACATCATTAAAAGACTATTACTAGCTATTTAGAAAGATCATTTTTTTAATGATGTGTCAACAAATAATTGCCTGATAGTATAAACCATAATTAAAGGACTAGATTTATATTTTTGTTGATCTTCCTCAGCAAAAGGAAGTTTCAATTTAATTAAGCAAGATATGGTTCAGGACTCTATATAATTGGAACCCTTTCCCTGAGCCATCTTTCTCTATGTACTTATTTCTATGAAAAAAGATTCTGCTGTTGCAATCTGTGCCTATCTTAGGGTGGGCCTCACATGGGTGCTGCTGTACAGCTTAATGGCACTTCCTATCATTAGCATTTCAAGAAAAATTCCTTTAATCATCACAATTCTATCTATTTGGACCCATTACCCTCCTTCTTATCCTCTTCATTCTTTTTGATGATCAAGACAAGATAATCCCTACTACCAGTAAAAAAACAGTGTTTGCAATCTTTGCAGGTATAGTGGATTTTCTCCTTACTTCAATCAAGCTATGTTAACTTTGAAAAACTTTCAACCTTACTTTTTATATGCTTGTCTAGTAGTAGTACATGTCCACTTTTGCAAGTTGTAACACTTATTTGATTTTTATTATTTTTAATTAAACGGTTGTCCTAGTCCTGTCTTCAAGTAACCCCAATATTCAATATAATGCATAGTAGGTGGGGCATACTAATCCTTTGATTTCGTCACGAAATATCACTTTTTTCTTTTAATCATCAGAAGATTACATTTTTTTTAATTTAACCATGAAGAGAGACAATCATAGCCCATATTTTATGTTTTATCTAAATGGTAATAAGATGCTCACTTCAAACATCTATTGTCCAATCGTAGTAGCATTCTAATTCATCCTGATAGAGTTGTTAAATTATTACTACTAATCTAGAATTTTAACTGTTTTTAAAAGCTTCTGAAGATTGTCCCATACGCAATAGCTTACACCTCACACCACAAGGTGGAGAAAAAAGAAATTAGCAGATTCTTGGAGTAAAGTGATTGCTGCTTTTGTCATTTCTTCCAAGCTTCACTATTCACACGCGCTTTCATAGTTTCTTTATCTCATATAGTTATATACACTCTGTAGGAATTTTATTCTTTCCCAAACTCATAAAATGCATCAGTTTATGTTTCAAATGTTCTAATGAGCACTTTGTAATTATTATAGCTAGAACTGGAGCATACACTAAAACCTGGTAGAAATATTTACTATCTATTATGCAGTTAACATTTCAGTTCTGTACTCATGATTAAGAATATTGGGGTTTATGAATGGTGTACTAATGCAACCCCATTTTGCATTTTTGCCATATTGATGAAAGACCTGATTTGATATGCAACCATTCTAATTCTGAAGTGTGGAAAACTGTACCAGATGCCATTTTGGCCTTACTATATGGCTAAAATAATCATTAAATAATTTGACCTCATCAAAGCTATGCTTATCTTGAATAATTAAAAGGAGAATTGGCAATCCAGTTATTTAAAATATGCTAATGTTTTTTTGGTACTCTAGCTAGACCAGCCCTATAGTTGGTTGAAATATTAAAATCTTGCAGTTCGTACTGAAAATGATTGTTGGATGTTAGCAAAGAGTTCACATAAATGCTAACTGCTAGTTCCATGTCATTTTTGTATTAGGAAAATGTTTCTTTCAAAAAAAGTGATATTAACCGGTGTCCTTAGGATACTGATTGAGGAATCTGAAAACTAGAAAAGAGTAAGTTTTCATTAGAAGATTAAGCGTATCATTTTTTAAATATTAAATATATCAATAATATAATTTTTTTTTCTTGATTCCTTAATTACACCGGTTAGCATTTCCCTTAAAAAAATGTACAAAACTCACACAGCCTTTTTACTTTACTTTCCTCTTAATGTTTGCCACCTCATTTTCTGTGAGAGCTATGTACAAATTTTATGTGTGAACATTTCTCTTTACCTTTTTGTATTTTCTTTTGTCCCCATTTGCAATGCCTTGCATTTGTGAAATTGGAGACCAAGCTCTAATATTATCCTTCCAATTCATTTTCTTGGTTTTCAAGAGCCACTGATAACAATCAGGGAAAGACAAAAGCCTATCATGTTAGGCTCTGTGCCTTCAAATCCAGCTGCATGACCTTCCATGTCAATCTCATTCAACAAAATCATGTTGGACCAAAGAAGAGGTGGAGATGTTGAAGCATGTCTCGTTGATCTACATTTGTAATCTTAGCTACCACATGATACGTGGAGCACTAATAATGGCAATTGTGATTGTGATTTATCCATCATCCATCATTGCGTAGCGTTTGTGCGTTATTATCTTAATTTTCTTAATATTTGTTTTGGTGTAAGGTGCAAATATCTTCATTATATCTTATCATATCTAGACATCAAGTACCCCACCGTTGTGATCCGAATGACTAGTAACTCGAGCCTGAATTCTGGTAATAAGAACAGAATTGCAGATGTGGGTATATGAATTGTCTCTGAATTGATGCTTTACACTCTCGGGGAATTAGTTTTATGGCTTCCGACTATGAGGGTATCTGAGGTTCCATCCCGGACCTAAAAAAATATCTATATATCAAGTAAAGCCTTAACAGTAACAAAAGGTTATATTAGAATATACTGACGTGTTTATGACATATTTTTTGTTTTGTTTTGAAAAGGATGCGTGGCCATCTGCATCGGTTACAATTTGCAAGTGCTTAACATTTAAGAACCGGCGCTTAATAAATTGGTAGCGATGCAGTGGGTGCTTATTAAGCACCCCAAAAAGGGAGGTGCTTGCACAAGCACTTGTTGCTTGTGGATTTCTCCTGACATGTTCAATTTTTTTTTAATTTAATATATATTGACATATGAAATGTAAGGATGTAGGGTTATTGGTGGGGTTCATTTAAGAACTTTTTAAGAGTTGCTGGGATGGAGAGATGAGGTGCTTAAGTTATTAAAAATAAAAATGAGTGATGTATAATGGTGGGACCCATTTAAGAACCCCAAAGTGGGGTGCTGGGATGTGGATGTTATGACATGTAGAAACAGTGAAACACCTTTTTCGGATATTACATTAATTTTTACACTGTTACTTTACCTGTGAAGATTCGATGAGTACACAATTTGGTTTGATCTGTAAGAATTAAAAAATCTGAAATCCATCATAATCAATCAATTCTATTTGTTTTCGGATTGGATACATTTTTTAATCAAACCTGAAGCAAATCAAATAAAATAACAACGGGTTGCATTGTTTGGAAGATTAGGTTTTTATTTTCAAAAGGGGGATTGAAATCGATACGAATATTGGTTACATTTTAATATAAATTAAAATAATAAATAGATAAGAATCAATGGTATTTATGGAATCATGTCATTCCTCCGAGATTACGAAACTACTATTTTTTTTTTTTTTTTTGGGGGGTGTGTTTATAAGCATTTCCCTTTTCGAACTTATATTATATTTTGTATTCAAACTCCAAACATAAATAAGTTTTATTAATTGGTGTCCATTAGTTAAGGAATCAAAATTTATAAAAAAAAATTGCAGAAAAAAAGGATAGATTTTTTTATTTTGGATATCACCTAAATATAATTAAAGGAAACTTAAATGGATATTTTTTAAAATGACAGATTGGATCATCGAATTGGATTGATCGGCTAATGAGTTCTAAATTATAGAATTTGAGAATTGAACCACTAAAATCAAATTTAATTGAAATAAAAAAATTATTGGAAATTAATCCTTTTAAATTTATTGAAAGAATGGGTTTATAAAGAAAATCGATGTCAGAAAAATTGATTTGTATTAAAAAAAACAATTCTATTCACTGAAAAAAAAATTAGTAATTCTTTTTTTAAATCAATTCTTACACTGATAATCAATTTTATTCAAAAAAAAAATCAGAAATTATTTTTTAAAATCAATTTTACCTACTCAAACGTGATTGTTTTTTTACACAATTTGTAACCAAACAAAATCTAATATCTATAAATTAACTATATTCAACGCAAACGAAAGTTTTCATGTCTAGGAAGAGTTGGGGTATATGTCTACCAAAAAACAGAAGAGTTGGGGCATATGGTCAAAATATATCTTTTAGGTAGCAAGATGAAAAGGGTTAAGTTGACAAATTAAATCTACATGCTTAGGTGCATCAAAACCACTCCTAGCTAGAAAATCAGCATATTTATTTATCTCTCTAAAGGGCATTTTTTTAGCTTGAAGGAGAGGCTAACAAGAAATCTTATATGGAGGAGGAGGATATAGGAGAGGGAAAAGGGAAACAACATGGTGAGAATTTAAAATTGCATAATTCCAATTTATGTATCGTATCTTAATTAATTGAAATGAGTTAAGGAAACAAATTAAAGAACATCTTCATTTTTTGATTTAATTTTAGTATTTTTTATTTGTTATGCAAATAAAAGAGAAGGGTTTATTTGAATCATAAAAGAAATTGATATCCAAAGAAATTGGATGATTACACCCATTTTTTTTTTTTAAAAAAAAAAGGTATTTACAGATACATCATCACACATTTTACATTTAAGGGTAGGTGACAAATTTTTTTGGCAAAATTAATATTACATAAATATACACATGTATCTTATACTTTTTTTAGTGTGTGACTAAAACACATGTATCTATACTCAAAACTAATATATTAGATTGATATGAAAACCATTTAAAATAATGAAAAAAAAGATCTTTCCAATATTAAAACTTTAAACCATTTTCCAATCATGAAATACGAAAACTTTAGTGATTTTTATAATTTTTATTTTACAAAAATAGTTGAAAAGTCTACAAAGAAAAGTGGCAGGGTGAGTGTGATATATTTTTTAATATAGACTAAGTGTGAATACTAAAATATACTAGAGATCAATTCAGCAATTTATATTTATTAAAAAAAATTCTTTTTACCAAATATTTATTAAAAAGCTAAATGGCCCTAAATTATAAATCTTTCATTCGATAAAATAATTTCGATAACTAATGGTTGGTCATGTAAATTAATATAAAAAAGGAATGAAATTACTAATGTCAACTTTTATTTCAACTTAATATATTCTTCTAAAGGAAATTTATTTATGATATAATATAATAAATTATATATATTTTTAATTTAATTTAAAATATATCATTATTATAATTATAATTAATTAAATAATTTAATAAGAGATACACTGTTATTTATTACAAGGAAATTCACTCCTAAGAGAAATTAAAAAAAAAAACTTTTCTGAGAAATGAGTTTACTCAATCATTGATTCATTGATCACTTTACTCTTCTCCATCTCAATCCTCTCCGTCTTCCTTCTAACACCAAATCCTCCAATCTCTGCAAAAATTCACAGCGACCCATTTATTGAACCAACCCAAACATCACCAACCTCCACTTTCTTAAACTTTTCCTCTTCTTAGCATCCAGAAAAAGAGGCAACATATATTGCAAAGCACCATATGTTCGACGAAATTCCTGTTACAGAACAAACACCCTTAACCATGGCTTCCAACAAATGGCGGCGTTAAGAACACCCTCATTTTGTTCCCTTCACTGTTACTCCGACACACCCCTTTCCTCGGACTCGCTAACATTGGCATCATCATAACAACGTTGTTGTAGCTCGCTGAGCGCTGAAGCTGAACCTTACTTCCATGGCAGTGATGATGGTTCACCAGAATGTAGTTCCTCACATCCTCAGGCAACGTCAGTGTGAACCTATCCATAGTCTTCCCTGGTTCCACAACTGAATGACCCGTTGAATTTGACCTCAAAAGCTTCAATTTTGATGAACCCAAATCATTGTTACACTCACCTTCCTTCACTGCGTTTGTGTTTTGCTCCATTGGGTTGTTCTCTTCACCACCGACACGTTCTGCTATAAAGCCTGAACCTTCTGGGACCATTTCGGGAGTACTCAAATGGGTTTCCACCGTTATGCCAACTTCACATGAATCTTGGTTCAAATTCGCGCGACAAACGGGGCATGTCACGTGAGAACACAGCCATGAGTCTATGCATGAAGGGTGGAAAACGTGGTTGCATTTTGGTAACAACCTGAGTGTGTCATAGTCTTTGAAATCTGTCAAGCAAACTGCACATTCGAGTGATCCTTTTCCCTTCTTGAGATCCTTGATGGTGGAGTAGAAGAGGATTGGGAAGGTGTTGAGGAGTTCATTGTTGATGCCTTGTTGTGAACAAGAACAGGGCCTTTGTTGTGATGTGGTGGTGGTGCCAACAAGAGGGTTGGTTTGTGGGGTGGTGTGGTGTGATCCTATTGCTGTGCAGTTGCGGATGTAGATTGAGATCATTCCCAATAAGAGAAGGGCACAGATGATAGCTCCAGTTGTGATTGCAATGGAAGGTTCCCAACTGTGGTGGGAGATGATTGTGGGAACTGGTTCTGCTGATATTTGTGCATCAGCTTCATGGAGGAGAAGGAGAGATAGGAGAAGGAGGTGAAGCCATGTGAGGAAGTGGTTGTGTTGAACCATTTGGTGACTTGGGTATGTTGAAAGATGGAAACTTGAAGTGAAATGATTTGAGATGAGTAGTGAGTGGGGTGAGGGATTGTTATAAGAGGAGAGAAAGTAGAATGGGGAATTCCATTTGGGTTTTTGTGATGAGTAGAGACAGTTGTTCATTTGTTGTCATTGATAGAGATGGAAGAGAAAGTGAGAAACGGATGGAGTCAAAAAGAAAAACTGATTAGCAGAGCACTGAGACTTGCAGAAGAAGGATGCGGTTTTATGGAGATGTGGGGAACCAAACACTTTCTTCTCCCCCTGTTTGTGCTTGATGATGTATATCAAAAATAGTTTTTTTTTTGAATACTTCATGTACCAGGTCTACCTTATATAACATACTGGGATAAGCTACTCTGGTGTGAACAAAGGCATAAAATTAGAAAGTAATTATATATTCACTCTTCACATTTTAACTAATCAAGTACTTACTCAATTTATACTTTTACTCACTTTAAGGAGCTTTGTCCAACATATTGCATACCAATATAGTTCAGGTTTCATCTGAGGTGTACTCCTTCCGGTCCACAATATAAGCAAAAATTTCCAATTTTTTTTGGTCCAAAATGTAAGCAAATTTCAACTACTTCTATCTTATTTAATGAAGTTATCCTCAAAATACCCTTCATTTAATACAAATTTTGTTTTCCAATGACTCCTTTTATTCTCAACAACACAAGCTTAATAAATAAGAGGAAGGATAATTTAGGTAACAAACTTAATTTTTTATTCCCAATGACTCTTTTAAATGAGATCAACTAACCACCTTATTATATGTGTTTTATTCAATTTTTGCTTATAATTGAGACCGGAGGGAGTACTACCCATCAAAGTGGTGGAGTGATATATCATCCAAGTGTCACATTGTGGTCCATTTATTTTGCCAAGTGATTCAGTGAAAGTGGGTCTTATATTTTAATTTTTGCATTCAAATACGTTAGACATAAAATTGTTTATTTTTTTATCGAAAAAGAGAAAGCCGGATTTTTATATATAAAAAAGAGAAAGTTGGTTCATCTATTCCGTTGTTTTGTTTGTACGTTTTAATTTTTTGTGTTCAATTGGAATTTTCCCCACCACTGCACCCTTTTCACTTTATGGTGGTGGCAGCACAAACCTAGTTTGGCTGCGTTGTAGACCGGAGCTAGACCTTCTCCTTCACGTTACCCACGAGTAGTGGTAGGGAGAGTAATTCCTCACGACAGTTGCAGGTTCTAATGGAGGCGACGGTTCAGGCGGTTTAGGCAGGGTGATGGAGGCGACATGCACTGGTCTATGCGGTGGTCGAGCGGTGACGCAGAGTGAGCGGATCTGGATCATTGGACGGTGGTCGACGATGGAGTCGCGTCATGAGTGGAGAAAAAGGGACACGTGTGCGTCTGGTCCGATGCGGCAGAGATTAAGGAGCTCACGGTCTGATATGGCTGGAACGCGGCACCGTAGTGGAAAGCGATGCAGAGTGAGGTCGAACCGGAGGTTGAAGATGAGGTGGTTTCAATGTCTCTATGAAGGTTGAAAACGAAAGGGGGTTTGGTATCTCAAATGGTTTGAGTTAAGGGTATAAGGAGTAGGAGGTCCAAGATTCAAACCTTGGCAATAAGAAAAAAAAAATGAGCATAATAATTAATTACTAACATTTGTCTGCATAAAAAAAAAAAGGTTGAATACGAAATGTAGGAGGGAGAAAAGTGTTTCAATTTTCGTTTATTAATGCTTGTATTTTGAAATGTTGCAAATATGAAATATCATCAAGAAACACAAACCAACTTTGATCGGTGGAAAAATGAATGTTGAGTTTTTTTTTTTTTTTTCCTATAATAGGCAAATGTTGAATGTTGAGTTGAATAATCAAACAAACCCAAGTGAGAAAAGGATTGGATCACAATATGCTACTTGAGTGATGCATCACTTTGATGGGTGGTACACCATAGCCTTTACCATTAGTTCATTGTTTTCTTATAATGTATGTCATATTTATATTTTTGTTTCCCATATCCTCCTGTTACATTGGTGAGAGATTAATCTAAAATGAGATCCTTACTAATAATGTTTTTTTTTTCATTCATATGAATCCATGAATCAAAATTAGGACCCATATTTGAGGGGTTCAGACCTATTTTACTTATACCAACAAATATTGGTAAAATCCACATCATGTTGAAATAGATGTATAAATAGAAATAATCTAAATTTCATGTTCTAAATTTTTAAATATTAAAACTCCGATGAACACAGAGATATTTTTCCATATCCTTAGATTTGTGGTTTATAAATTAGGATTTTGTTAATCAGTGTATTAACAGTACTAGTTAAGTGATTCAAAATGTAGTTTTTATGAAAAAATTAAATATGCTACTTCTCAGAAGAATAAATACACTGAGTCAAATAAAAAAAAGAATAATAAATGCATTATTTATCTATAAAAATAACTTATTTTTCCTAATAAAAACCTAGGGTCTGTTTGATTTGTTTCCAGTTTCCAGTTTTCATTTCCTATTTTCAGAAATAGTTACAAAACCGCCATCTTGTTTTCATTCTGTTTCTTGTTTCTGAAGATTTGTACAGAAAACAATGAAAATAGAAAATTTGTTTTCAGTGTTTTCTGTACAAATTTCTGAAAACAAAAAACAGAATGAAAACAAGGTGACCGTTTTGTAATTATTTCTTAAAACTGAAAATGAAAACCGGAAATAAAGCAAACAGATTCCTAATTTCCTAATAAGTTTGTAAATCTCATTATAAGTTTTCATTTAGGGTTATAGTGAAATTAGAATGGGGAACCTCTATCCTCTTCCTAAACTTTTCACCAAGAAATAAAGTTTGTTTTTCTTTTGAAGTTACAATAGTTTGGTATTTGACGAACTAGCAAATATGCAACACATGGTTGACTCAATGTGTGGAAATACGGAAATATTGGTGATATTTCCGTATTTAAATTTTATATATATATATATATGGAAATACAGAAATATTGATATATAAAAGGTGGTATGTTATTGATGGGTAATAGATAACATTGATTATAATAAATAAATAAAAAATATTCGCGTGCAAGTGAACCTTGAATATGTTATATATATAATATAATATATATTATAATATTATAATATATTATATATTATTTATAATATTTGAAAGAAAAGGCCAATTGACGCATTTAAATATAATGACCTACTTGCCTATTTATTTTTGAAAGCCTTATTATTATGGGTCTACCAACCTCTTTATCATCAGAGGCCTACAAGCCTATTTACAAGTGAATGCATATAACCTATTTATAGGTGGAAACATATTTAAAGATCTTGTTGATAAGTAAACTTCTAAATGAGCTTTCAAGTCAGGTCATGCTGTAAAGTAGGCCAGCTCAGGCCTTAAAAATTGACCTATATCAAGCTAATAGGTCAACCTCAGGCCTCAAGATTGGAATGCAAGCCAAGCTTATGCCTATCAGGACCTAGCCTATTCCCACCCATACCTGCATTAAAAAAAGCCATGTATTCATATATTAATACACCATTGGATCAATCTTAAACTTTCTCCAATAATTTTTGTGATTGATCCAATGATGTACTAACACATGAATGTATGAATTCGTGATATTTGAAATGCATCAAATCCATTTTCATATTTGCGAGGCTTTATGTCCACATTCAGTTGTTTTATTTGTTTTTCTCTCCTGTGACGGACATTGCTGATGGCATTCTCAACAAAACTTATAAACCATGGGAAAAAATGTGATAGTCATTCTTAATTGGTAAGCATCCACTAATTACTGTACGCCTTAAGTTATGAAAGAACCTATTCATCTCCTAAATATTTATGTGGAATCTCAAATAAAGAATATAAAAAGGTTAATTTTTTTTTAATGTAATTTATAAGTATAGAAGAAGAATTTCCAAAAAAATTTCAGTGTTATGTCATCAGTCTAGAACTACATAGGCAATTGACATCCAAATTGCATTCAAGTATTAAACCAATGTTTAATAATGTGGTAGCTGTTATAATTAGTGCTGAATATGTGATATTAGGCTATATTGGTATGCCATTTTAGAGTAACAAAAAAGGAATTTTTTTTTTTTTTTACATTTTTGTTAAATTTTAGGGCTTAAATTTTTTTTTTCCTTCCTATTTCATGCTCCATGTATGAGAGTATGAAATATTGCTTCATAAATTTTAAATCAAATCTCACTCATTCTTAGAGTACCATAGAATTTCTCTCCTTGAAGGCAACGTGCAGAACCAGTGTTCTCCCGTCCAAGCATTTAACACAGCTTAACACCCATTGAAACCAGAGAACCTCTCATGGAACGGCTATCTTACAAATTAAACCAATTCTCAAATAGTAATGTGTACAACGACCTGTTCTCTCCTCTTCATAACTCAATGACATCCAATCAAATACAACTCCAATTTGGATTCACAAAGTCAAAAAGTAACAGTTAAACAGTTGGGACTCAAATTGAAATCTATCTGGGTTCATTGCATATTCAGGAAACCTGGATATTTTACCGACGAGACTTAGGTATAATTCTATAGGTACATTAGGTGCTATTTTCCAATTATAAATAGGACATGTGTAACAGCTCATCAATGAAATCATAACATATGTAACAGCTGTTACACATGTTTTATTGTCAATAGAAAATAGCACCTAATATACCTATGGAATTATACCTAAATTTTGTCCATATTTTACTTCTCTTGTCTGGTTGCTTTCCATCATTTCCAACAACCGTTTAACACTTTCCCTTATCCCAATCCTGCAACCATATTTCGTAATCAGAGTTCTCTGAGTTATAACTCATGTGATTCATTATGCATTTAATGTCAATATAGAAGATAAAAAATATCTTGGACTCTTGCAGTAGCATAGTGCCCCACATGGAAAGATCTAGTACCTTATAGTACAAGTAAGGCACTTAAACATGACATGGACACATAAAGCGACATGAAATGAAACACTAGACTTGATGAACAATTATTGACATATCTCTCTAAAGGAAAAACAATTATTTAGGACCTGATTGGTTTGTTCCTTGTTTCCTATTTTCATTTCTTATTTTTAGAAGTAATTACAATAAAAAACTATCACATTATTTTCATTATTTTCCTGTTTTCAAAGACTTGTACAGGAAACAATTTCTTTTTTGTTTCCACTGTTTCTTGTACAAGTCTTTGGAAACAGGAAACATAATGAAAATAATGCGATAGTTTTTTGCTGTAATTACTTCTAAAAATAAGATATGGAAACAGAAAACAAGGAACAAACCAATCAGGGCCTTACATCCACTTTTATAGATGACTCTATGATGATGAACGTATAATGAATGGAGATGGAGCTAAGAACTCAATCCTCAAAAGTACAAGTAAATCAAACAAGATTTATAGCAAACTATAAAATACCAGTTAAGCTTATAAATTATAAGATATCCACTTGTCAGAAATAATATTTTTTTAATACAAAATTTCATACACAATGATGAATATACAATGAATTAGGAGATAGAACTAAAGAAGTTTGTTAAAACTTACAAAGATATGAGGCTGTTGTGAGTCATATATAACTGAAAAACCGGAAAGGGAACCGTTGCTCTCGAGGCCTCATCTGCTTGGTGCTGATATCAAACAAGGAGCTCTTTGCAGATATTTTAGCCCGTGAGAAGTACTTTTCTGTCATACAATTATTACAAGTTGGAGGTTATTACATCACAGTAATTGTGTTATAATCTTATGAACATGAGGAAGTGTAGGACCTTATTAAACACACAGTCCTCATGTACTAGAAATGGTTGGTGTACAAACAAAGCATATCACCTCAGATGTGTGTGGATGATAGATTCAGAGTAAGTAGAAAATAAAGTGGGATCCGCTATATAATCAAACAAAGAAAAATTTACAAATATAAGTTACTATGTATGAGTTTGTGGCTAGCATTATTCAAGGTACTACCTATTGTTATATACAGTTTCCCAATAAAAAACAAAACCAACAAAACAAAAGTAGATTTTTTCTGTTTACCTTGAAAATATCTCCCAAAAAAATTTCATTATGAATTTTTGCAAATACATTTGTAGAAGCAGAATAATCCTTTTTAAAACAATTACTGCTCTCAAGTAATTCCCTTATTAAGAAAATTAATAACTCTGCCAAACTAACTCCCAAGATAAACAAATCATGCAAATAACACAAATAATAATAACATGGATTACAAATTTTTTTTTAAAAAAAGTATTGCTTATTTATAGCCCCATACCTAATGGAAGATGATGATGCCAACAAACTGCACTAGAAATCCCAACTTTGTTTAGTACCAACTAAAGGGTCAATGTCTTTCATGGAAACCAACGTTCACAAGACTTGGAAAATCGTTCTAGGTTCAGATTCTTTGTCTTCTCTTAAAATGGAAGAGGCCCAAAACCTTGGAATTCCAGAGCAGGTGGTGGACGCATTCTGGATCATACCCGAAGAACTCAAAAAACCACGAGAAACAAAAGGTGGGGTCATTGAAAGAACCCACCCCTTATTCTTACCCTTACTAGTACTACTTCCTTCATCACCTTCACTCGTACCCCACCACCCTTTCCCTGAACACCCTTCTTCACCTTGCAAAAAGCCATAACTTGCAGAACGCTTCATCATCATCATGTTTCCACCACATTCATCATCCAGAATCTGCTTCTTCACTTCCTCACTCAACCCTCAAAGTGAACCGCTCCATATCCTTCTTGTGCAGTTCAACCAAAGAGTGACCCGTCGAATGGGACCTCACAAGCACCCCAAATCCAAAAGCTCTCATCTTTGATGACCCATTATCCTTCCCAATGCACCCATCAAAATTCCCACCAACCCCACCTTCGTTCCCGCCACAACTACCATTGCCACTTCTCAAAGAACTTTCATCAAACACCTGGTGTGCAACATTCTCATGCTCAATTTCCAAAGCTATTTCAGCACGATCTTCATTTAGTTTTGCTCTACAAACAGGACAAGTCACGTGGGACGCAAGCCACGCATCAATGCAACTCGGGTGGAACACGTGATTGCACTTGGGCAACAACCGAAGCTTATCGAAGTCACTGAACTCGCTCAAGCACACAGCACACTGCAACGCAGCGTTTTGACCCGTTTTGACGGTGGAATAGAACATGATGGGAAAAGTTGCTAGCACTTGTGGGTCGAGTCCCTTTTGGGCAATTGAGGTTGTTCCAGAAACCAAGTAGGTTTCAGAGCAGTGGCGAATGTAGAAGGAGAAGAAGCCTGTGATGAAGAACGCGATGGCAATGATCACGAGCAAGATCGTGAATGGTTGGTTCGAGGTGTCGTGAACAGCGCGTGGACTTGTTGATTGTGCATTGGTGGCGTGGAACAAAGATGATGATGATGATGCTATGAGGAATAGTACGATGTAGAAGGCCTTTGTGGATACGATGATCATTTGGACAATGTATGCGGAAATTGCAAAGGTTGTGTTGCTCTTGTTGATGATGTTGTTGTTGTCATGTGTTTGATGTGTGGTTGAGAATATATATTGGACTATTTGGATCGGCTTATAAAAAGTTTAGTTTGGTTTATCTGCTGACATGCACTTGCGACATTATAACATGTTCATTTTCGACTTATTTTGATAAAATCTTTAAGATAGTTTATATGAAAATAATTTAATTATATTTTCTCTTTGATTTATAGAAGTAACTTATATATAAATGTTTATATGATAAGCACTTATTTTATAAATGCTTATTTAAGTCGTTTATCCAAACAAAGAGTGTAGTAAGGCCAATACCATGGGATGTTTTGCTTCATTTTATTACTTTTTATTTTATATTATTTTAAATAAATCTTCATTTTAATGATACAACGCTAAAAACTTAAAAATATATTTATAAGAAACAATTGACTCTATAAATAACGATGTTTATTTATGAATGTTATTTCATTAATATTTTAAGGTGACGTTTGGTTTATGAAATGTTTCATGACTAAGAAAACTCATGTCATTTCACTAATGATTGTGTTATTGAAACTATTCTTATTTCTTAAGCAATTGGAGATGCTGTAAAGAAGAGAAGAGTTGTTCAGGAAGGAACAAGGGAATGGTGATGATTGCGTGATTCGGTTTGTTACTTGTTAGGATAAGAAACGGTTGGGGAGTTGGCATTATGGATTATGGACAACATGGAAAAACAGGTGAAGACAGGGGGAAATGAAAACCGGAAGCAGAACATTGGTTTCACAGTAGAGACTGGTTTTGTAGCTTTGTTTAAATCAACGTTCAAGTCACCATATTTTATTTATATTTGTCTTCCACCTATTTATCCTAACATTATCCAGAATTTAGTTATGCTCCCATCAAACATTGTCAGAACGTGGTAAATCTGCTGTTAGAAACCATTTCTTGTTTGTTTTACCAACTGCATTTCATAGTCTATCCTATCCAAATATGCTGATGAAGGGGACAAAAAGATATGTCTCACAAATTTTGTTTTATTTTAGATTGTTGTCATCTGTATCTTTTAGACGATTTTTTTTGTTGTAAAATCAAGTTTTTTTTTTTTTTTTTGGTAAGCAAAATATATTGATAGGTGTACTTGGGTACCCGAACCCGATTACAAAATATACAATGAAGAATCAAGAAAAAGAAAGAGGTAATTGTTCCACTCAAAAAAATAGACCGAAAGGTTGATAAACTACCTAAGACCCCACAAGCACCAAATAATACCAAACAAGAAGATAACCCATTATAATTCAACCAGAAGACTAAACAAACAAAATCTCCCAAAAAAAAAAAAAAAAAAAAAACTTGAAAGCACAAACATATAAAATGATCCAAATTCCCCCATCATGGGACTACAACACACTGAGAATGCCACCCAACCAAATATAGTAATGTGAAGAATCAATACCACGATATCATCAAACCATAAAATCCCCACTTGTAGAACATGTTAGTACCAAGAATCATATAAGGATTGGAATTTCCAGGTAGACCACCACCAACGCAGGACCCAAAAATTACCCCCACAGACCCCTGCACTAGCCCCCAACTGCAAACCTCACACCCACCAACCTCCTTAAACACAAAGATTTTGCACGATATAAGGACTTATCTTTTATCCTAAAATCAGTTTTATAGATGTGTTTTATGAAAAATAATTTTAAGAGAGTATATTTTATTTGATTTACGTTAAAAAATTATTTTTACAGAGCAAATTATAAAAATGATATGAAATTATTTGTATATATTATATTATTAATGATATGAAATTGGTATATATTATTGATGTACGAAAAATATACCGGCAATCAATCTTAAATTATCATATCATTAAAAAAAATTATTATTATAATGATTAAGTTAAAAATCACACATAGAATGATATAGATTGATAATGTAAAAAAACTTTACACTCACAATATATCAAAATTAAACTCATATTAAAAATCTTGGAAACGCTATTTACCAATAGGAAGTAAAATTAATTCCCTCAACACCTAATAATAGTTTAAAAATTAACTACTTCCAACTTAATATTCTTTTTTGTCATGGAGGGATTCATAGGAGGTCTTATATGGGGAGTGGGAGAGAGGAGAAGGAATAAAAAAGGAACACAACATATTGTGGATGTTTGAACCCATACTTTCACAATTCATGTTTTGCAACTAATTTTTGATGGTTGGAAAGGCTTCTTATTTGTAGTACTATCCTAAAGTTAGTCTTATATTAATACTTGAGACACATGGTATAAAATTTAAAAACTGTAAAATAAGAATGTAGTAAATTATACTCCATCCTCTTGAAGTTTTTGCTAAAGGAAAATTTATCCCAAACTTACTTCAAAAATACATTCCACCCTAATTGACATATTGACAGTTAACTAAGTTAACAAACTTTAACATAATATTCCATTTAACTAGATAGGATGGACTGACATTGATTTGAAATAATTGTATATATAGGGACTGATTTAAATTTTGCTTTTACGTATATGGATTAAATTCAAAATCAATGTCACATATAAGGATCAAATGATTAGTTTAACTTTTTTTTACTAGAAACAGAAAATCCATTTCGGATGGAAATGTCATGATACATGATGGAGGAAATATAGAACAAAATACGAACTTGCCAGTGTGGATGAGAAGCCATGTTAATATAGCTATCTGGTAGTCAATTAACTGTTAGGGAATTTATATTTAGTGTTTATATTGTCATTATTACCACTCGTGAAGTCCTACTATGGTGTTGGAGTATCTCACTTTTCAAAGACTTCTTCATTAAAAAAAACTATGCAACAAGGTAATATATGTCAGTATGTCCTGTTTGAGATGCAGTTAAAGATCTTGGTAAATATTAAGTATTGTTTTGGAGGGTAAATGATTTGGTACAAATTAAAATTGCATATCAAATATGTGATCAAAAGAGAGTGAGACTTCATCGTCTGGAAAATTTTCCCTCATGAATGAATGCAAAAGAGTTCAAGTTCAAGAGTTAATAAACGATCTCTGTGCCATTCAAAATCTACCAATCCATAGTCACCATGCCAAAGGTAATTTACATTTATCTACAAAAGTGGTGCACTGATTTTTTTTTTATTTTTACCAATTTTGGTACTTAGTTTTATTTTGTTATTTTATGATAGGGGATTTCTATGAATACTATTGTTTCTGAATTATATCAAACTCTTGAAAAACAAAAAGATCAATTGTTCATTTGCTACTTGCTCGAGCACACATCTACTTTCAACTTTATGGAAGAATATGTTCCAGGAAATGGCACTATCTATGTAAGCACAAAAGAGAATTATAACCAATTAGAAGAAGTCTTTGGGGGCAATTCTATCATTTTTGGCGTAATTAACCATATAGTTCAATCATACATCGCTGACAAATTCACAATCCTCAGGGACCAACAAAATCATTACAAACTGCGATGGCTAAATCCAAATTCAACTCAAAGTAAATCCTACTTTCAACTCAAAGCAACTTGATACTCAATGTTTACAAATTGCATCTACTACATTGCAGCCCCAGTATGTTGTCCCTTAAATCTACAAGGTAGGTGAGCGATAACCTTCACTAGCTCTATAAATAACATCAATGGCAAACAGAAAATAATCTAGATATCCTGTTGTTCAACCTCTAGGACCTATTTCTTTCTCTTCATTCATAATTCACCTCTGAGCGAGTAGCAGCTAATTTTAAATTCCTTCAAAAGTGCCAGCAAAAAATAAAAATAAAAAATCAAACAATGTATTTACCCTTGAAGATAAATATCTGCACCACACCACACAAGCAATATATATAAAGTCAAACGCAACTTGAACACATAGTAGAAGGCATTCTTGCATCGAACAAAACAACAACTGGACAGGAAAACTGCAAAATCAAACATATTGATCCAAATAAAGGAACTCAAACTAATAACAGAAAGTCAGAAACCAAACATGAGAAGGAATTCCAGATTCAAAACAATGTTGAACTATGATGAGACAAAATAGAGTTCCTGGGTCCATACTCAAGACAAACTAATGAAATGTCCCTAAACAAAGTTAGCTGGGAGGTTTGTTGTAGAGAAAAGGAGAGGAGTTGGACCTTGGTAATTGAGTCCAAAAACAAGGTATTGGCAGCTCCCAAAGTTTATTTATCAAGGTTTACCTTCTTGTAATTCTTTACTATCCTTGCACTTTGATGATGACTCTGATATTAATTTGTGGGAAGATATTTGGGTAGACTTTTCAAAAGCTATTTTGCCTATCGTCTTTGCATAATACCTCTGTCAATCTTATTACCAAGATAACTTCTCTTGGAACCTTCATTTTTTCATGAACTTGCATGATATAGAGGTTAGTGAGCTAGAGTCTCTTCCGATTTTTGATTGACTATATTCGTCTTTCTTCTATTCCTGATTCAAGAACTTGGACTCTTGATTCCTCCAGAGTTTTCACTTGTATATCTTATTTTTCTATTTTGAAATACTTGCTCTTGATCTTACTAAAAGACTTTCCAAAAAGATTGTATCTATATCTACCAACAAACTAAACATACAAAATTTTAGACCTGAAACTGAACATAGTAACAGTTAAACATCATTCTTGGCCTCACAAAAGAAAGGATTTCACCCACTTTCATTTCATTAATTATGAATTGACAATGATGCAATATACAATACCAACAAAGAAAGACACTTAAGACTGCTCAGTCTATTATGTGACCATATTTCTTCAGTAATTCTGTTCTTCGATGATTATCTAAATTGAGATAAATATCATATAAATAATTTCAAAGACTGTTCAAACTGATACCCACTTAATAATATTTGTTGTTTAAAAAGCACCAAATAAAATTCTAGTTTAACTGATGCAGCCTCAACTCGGTTGCAGACTTGACTTACCATCATTCTCCATATTCAAATTAGTTTCTTCATTGTTACCTTACCTCAAATAAGCCAATACTTTTTGCAAGGTCAAAATTTACCAATTACAGCTTCCACCCATAGATTCACACTAAAGGAGATCAAACAATATAGACAATTGATTTTCTCCTAGTCTTGGTCTAAAGCACCATTTAAGTTGAGACACTGTTAGGCAAACAAGAAATATCTTTGAGGCATCAACAGAATTAAAACAAAATAGTATGTTCCACACATTGTTCCCCACAGTGATGATTTCTTAAATTTAAAAACTTTCATCTGTCAAAACCAATTTTCTTTTTTGAAAAAAAATCTAAAACAAGAGGTATAAACAAGGCACTCATAGCAACCTATAATTGTAAGAAGAGAGCACCAGGGAGAGGGGGAAACAGAAAATGAAGCAAAAAATAAATAATTTGTAAAAATCTTTACCTAGAGTGTTAGGCATGATATCGTTTTATGCAAATTATGATATCAACTTTGGCCAGAGGAGAGTTTTGAAGCAAGTACCCCACTATCCTGCTTACTCCCTCATGAGATATCTTTGCAAATCCATCCATTAGAACTTTCAATGACTTCAATCTAACAAAGCAAGGAGGTTGAGTTCTCATTGAACCAAGCTTTGAGATACCCTACACAATTAGAGTGAATTTTAGAGGCACATTTTAATGGAAGGGCTAGATTGATTATTGCCAAAAAATTGGACATAAGGATGCATACATATCATGAGCAATAAATAACTAGGAGAAACATACTAAAGTAACTTACAACTACTATCCTAAGGGTACTCGACCAGAGTGTCATTGTCTTTACATTAGCAAGCACTTGCAGCCAGCTACTGAGGACTAAACTGTTATTTGGAAAATCAACAAGATGAATGAAAGAAAGATCTACTTCTTCAAGAAAAGGAAGATTGCATGCGGAGGAGAGTTCATGCATAATACGCCCCATACTGAGAGAACTAAGATTTGGAGTAGAAAGTGCAATTTTGTAAGGTTGATCTCCCCAGTCAGAGTCTATGGTCAGACTGGAAAGGTTAGAATTAGATATGCTAAGGCCTTTTGCATCATTCCGTAAATAACAACAGTTAATTACCAAAGTATTCAACATGTAACAAGTTGAAAAGGGCTCAGCACATCCATTGTCACTTGTACTAAATGTGACATACTCAAGATGCAAGCTTTGTAATGCTGGCAACTCAAGAGATTTTGGAAGTTTTGCATCCCTAATCATGTCAGGTGAAAGGGTTAATGACCTTCCCCGAAGGATATGTCCATCATATGGCAGAATAGAAAGATCAAGATATGTCAAAGACCTGCAGGAAAAGATGGAAGAGGGCAATTCAAGATCATGTTTGAGATTTAGTTTAACTTCGATCTTCAATCGCTGGACATTATGTGACGCAGCATATTTCATGAGCCTATTCAGGACTGTGGTTCTAGTGCAACCTGCGTGCATAAAATCAAGATTATGCACGGGAATAGAGCCATCACGACAAGACAGGATCCGCGACACAAATTTGTTGAAACTGCTAAGCCTTGTAAAGTTATTGAATGTGGAATGCAATGTGAGATTAGTGAGACTTTTCCAAAGGTCTTTCCAATGTGTAGACAAGACGCAGGTCTGAACAGCAGATTTAATGTCCATGGATTCCATTATATGCAGAAGAATACAGTCAGGCAAGCCACTGATCCTGTCCATGTCATCATCTTTTCTACTTCTTACACTTTCCCTCTGTCTTCTCTTCATCTTCAACTTCCCCTCTCTTTCTTTTTCCTTTCAATGACAACCACCTAAAAAGGTTACAAAAATACTTTATAAGTTTGCTGCTTACTCGCACAGTAGCATCGCATGTAATGGAAGGAGACCCTTTTTGGGAGTGAAATCAAAAACAAATTTTTATTTCCCATTTCCAATAAAATATAAAATTCATGGTTTGAACATAGTGGTAAGTGAAAACCAAACAAAACTTAAGACATGAATGATTCAAGTTGAGTCGTTCTACTAAGAAGGAAAGAAGTTGTCATACAATACAAATACCTGAGTTGGGGATTCAATTGCATTGCAAATTCACCATCTTTTGCCATTACCAAATCACCAGGTTTTGGACTTTGGAATGAAACACAGAGCTTATGATTCTTCGCAATCTTCAAAATTAAGATAGCATCTTGTATTTTTTTGTTCTTACATAAATTGCTCCTTATGCAAACCCTACATTTTGCATCCTATTTTCTTGGGCCTATGAAGATGTATATTAACATTTTGAACAGTATCAAAATTTAAATTAATTATATTTTATAAATCTTAATAATTTAATCCCAATAGCATGATTTCATAAAAAAAATCAATCATTAGACCTATTCATTACCTCCTAAAGCAATGAATCGGGATCCTAAAGAGGTGAGGTTGATATTGACAAGCAAGCTACTAGTGGATTGGAGGCTTGTGAGTTGTAACTGTAAACGAAATACAGATATAACCAAATACTGAAAGTGTTTGTTTAAACTTCAAACCGATCCTCAACAAGTCTGCAAAGTTGCGCACAAACAAATTAATGCATAGAGAAGCATCTCAAGTAAGCACATTCTGTGTACTAATATAAATTTCTGTAATGTCAAAGGTAATGTCTGCATTGCTGGTTTAATTGCAATATTTTGTATAGAGAGGATGTAGCTCTTGCTACCTCCATTATCCAATTCTTAAAGAGTATGCAATTCTAGGAAGCTATTTGTCGATTCTGCTTAACTAATTAAGCCAAGACTATGCATAATAATAAGTAACAAAAACTAATTTTTTTTAGCATCAGAACATGGCTTTTGAAGTCACGGTTTTTGACAAATGCTAAATGCAACATCATCAGTGATTGGGAGGGTATTATGTTAAGATAGATTATGAAATTAGTTGTATTACTATAATTTATGTATGTTTATTGGTTAATTGCACTTCAAATTCAAGTGCAACAACATAATAATCAGGTAAATGATAAGAGCACTGCATGACATGAAATATGGAACCACTTGTTTTCAATAACCACGCCTTGGAATTTCAACAGCATGAAGTCCTCCCTAAAAAACTTAGAATTTCAACAGCATTTGAAAAGTGAATACAAGTCCATATCAACCCCCAAATAAATAATCAATAGAAATACCAGAAGAACATATATACCTTACAGACAGAGGATACGAGACCACTCAGCGATCGAGAGAGACAGCGAGTACATAATGCAAAGTGCAAACCCTTCGTCCCCTTCGTCTTATTTAAACAAGAGACCTGGGGTAGTCAAATCCAAACCGATCTAAAAAAATTGAAAACCGAACAAAACCGATGTTAATTGGATTTTTTTTATATTGCTTTGTTAAAACTGATCGCATCGGATTTTGGATCCTTTTTTGAAACCGAATCAATCCAAACCAAATCGCATATATAAATTTTAATATATATTTATTCTATTTTTTGTATTATTAATTTTTTCTTTGTTGATTTTTTCGTAATGTAATTTTTCATTATTTCTAATTTTCTAAACATAAAAAAACATGTTTTGGAACTAGATGATGATGTTTATTTATTTTATACATATTTAATGAAATGTTATTAGATGGATGTATCAACAAGTATATATAAGTTTAAGATTTTGTTCAATTTAACTTGTAATATTGGTTCATTGATGTAATATAAAATGTAATGATGTTTAGGTAAAAACCTAATCAACCGATCCAATCCAAACCACATTTAATCGAATCAGATCGCATCGAAATTTTTCAAGGAAGCAATTCAAACCGAACCGCATGTTGTTTTAATGTTTGGATTGGATGATTTTTTGCCTCAAAACAGATCCAAACCGATCCGCGAAGTACAAACTACATTTTGTTGGTTTTTTTTATATTATAATAACCAAGAAAAAAAAACTATTTGTTTACCCAAAAAAAATAAAATTTCTATTTACCAAAATGCTCATGGTTAATATCATGTACCAAAATACTCATCCTTTTTTTTATCCAAGTGAGGATGGCATTACCTAAAGCGTATTTCTCTAAGGGCTTCAATTTTTTCTTTTATTCATACATGAGAAGTCAGCTTTCACCTATTAAACTTATCTCATGCAGGATTCATGAATCTAAAGGTGGCAACTGGCACGCTAGCTTCAATCTCGATTCCCATCTGTAGTGAGCAGTTTTTGCACTCTATGGATGTTTCTAATAACCTAAAAGGAATATGGTAATTTCTAATATTGTCCAAAGATGCATGCAAAACACGGTTTTGTTAAATTAATTTTTAATTTTGTTTTCGTATATAGAGTTTTGATTTAGGCTCTGTTTGTCAGGTCCAATAAGCTAACTTATAGCTTATTTGATTAACTTATAAGCTTGTTTGACTGAAATAAAGTTGTTTGGTAAACAAGTTTATCTCATTAGCTTATAATATTTCTTCAAAAGTGATTTTATTTAGCTTATGACGTATAATTTATAGCTTATCGACTATTTTCTCATTTTTATCCTCGGATTTGGATCCTCTCCTATTTACACAAATCAGGATACTCTCCTGTTAGAGAGAGAAAGAAACAAATTTTTAAAATTATAACTAGTGGGATCCATAACTAATCATGGTAGGTCCATGTATATATTAAAATATGTATCTATATCTCTCTAACATGACCATCATGTTATAGGAGATGATCCAATTCCTTTATCATCATTCATTAAATGAAATTCTCACTTTACCATGCATATCAGAAATATATCTTTTTATGTCATTTTATATTTATAACCTAGTTCAACCGCTAATTTTACCCAATGCTATAAATTGAATCAACTAGCTTTTCAGTTATTAGCTAAAAATTAGCTTATCAGCTATCAATTAGCTTATTAGCCATAAGCTAGCTTATCAATATTTTTTCCAACCAGAGCCTTAGAGTTTAGGATTATATTTAGGGTTAAGGGTTAAAATGGTATATTTTTTGTGTAAAAATATGATCAAATTACCTTATATCAGTATAAAAAAATAATTGATTTTTTTTTTGTACACTAATATCCTAATTTAAAAAAAATTACAATATATAAATAATACAACAATATTAATACTGATTTTGTGACTGCAATACATAGAAATACAAATATTACATTAAAATTAATCTCCTAAATGATAACCGGTCGCACAATGTAAATGATGACTATTACGTGTAAGAAGTTGACGGTGTTGTCTACATTGCCTTTATTGTTCTTAATCATTGATGGATGGCTCATCTTGATCCACAGTTTGTATTTGTTAGTTTGAAAGTATTTGAATTTTCTATATCATGTTCTCCGAATTTCATTATTAAATTAATTAAAATTTAATATTTTTAATTGAGATATTAGTGTATAAAAAAATTATCAGTTAGCCTTCCAGAAACTTGAGCTTCCATATAGTAACGTTCTTACTCTCTATTATCCGCCGGCAAGATAAAAACTCCAAGAATTTTTATTGCTGAAATTACACAACTGTGTGAATATTTCTGTAATGATGATGTGAATGAAAATTAGTAGAGAGAGAGAGAGAGAGATTATTAAAGGGAATTTCTATTGCTGATTCTGATGAAATAATTGAAATCCGTTTTGAGATTGCAATTTTCCTTGACATAAATATCATTATCTTGATCAACTCAGACAAAATTTAGTATACTTGATCAAAGTTGCTGCATTTCCTGATGCTGAAGAATCTCCTTGCTGCTCAGTAAAAGGACAAAAATAAGTTTGGCAGATTTGTGCATTATGCTAAATATGTAAACACTAGGCTAAGGAGGTTTGAACAACATGAGTCGTACTAAATTTTCTTAAAATGAAAGAAATTACTAGTGATTCTATAAAAGATATACCATGTAGCAGTATTGATAAATAAAACAAGATGCTTATTGGTGCTAGTGTGCTACTCACAACAAAGGAAACTATTTCTTTCTTTCTGCTTACAAGTGCTTGTGTGATGCATTCAAATACCTTAATTTATATAAGCGCTTTTCAAAGTATGCATCCAAACGCAAAGTTATTGAATTTAAGCATTTATGACATAAGCTCTTATGTAATAAGTGCTTATTGAATAAACGCTTAATTCAACTATTTACCCAACCGAACCCAAAGTAGACATGTGAGATAATCATTACATTAATTGGGCCAAAAAGTATGGACAATGATTCCCGGTTTAGAGGGCAAGTCACAAAACATTTTGGAAGGTTTTCATTACCCATAGATTCTTGTAAAAAAAATTTGTTATGCTACATCTAACACACAATTCTTATAACCAATCAGAAAAGTGTTATTTGGGATAATTCGTGCCATTTTTCAGATTCACTGAACTGAAACAAATTAACCATATGATTCAATCACACATGATAGACAAATAGACAATTCATAGCAACAAAATATCACCTAACAAACTTGTAACACATGATGCAACACATGATGCAACCCCAGTATGTTGTCCAACAGATCCACAATGAGAGTGAGCAAAAGTACCAACAAAAGAAAACAAGCAGTGCATTTAAGATATGAAAAACTGTATCTAGATCTGCCATGAAAATCTAAACATGCGGCACATCTTTCAATTTTTGTTATTAATTTAACATTGTCAAATTAATGAACAAAAAATTCTACTAAGGATAACCATAACCAAATTGAGGACCACTTCATAGTTTGGGCGGTCTGAGCCCAAACAATACTACTTCTAACCTTTTTTTCCGTAGTATTCTCTAGCCGATAGGTGACAAACCAATCTCACGAGATACGAACATGCGTCCAACCAGAGACCCTGCCCAATAGGTTTTCCATACACACGGATCAAATAATACTTCTAATATATATTTTTTTAAAAATATATCCATGATTTTAACAAGTAGTTGGAATTTATTTTACTATTGGTAATTATTATACACAAAACTCTAGCATAAATCAATCTACACCAATTTATTACCAGCAAAAATTACCCAAACCATGTCCTCTAATATATCACCTAACAATCTTGAAACATGTGATGCAACCCCAGTACGTTGTCCCACACATCTGTAATTAGAGTGAGCAATTGAAAGAAACAAGGATTTAACACAAAGCATTAAAACAAATTAAACTTTCTAAAAGAGGAACATAAATCATGCGAATTATATACTGCCAAATATCTTAAGTATTCAGGACTAACAAGCAACCAGGCTGGAAGATAACACTTCAAACCGACTCACACTTCAAAAAGTAAAGCCTGATCCCAATTCCATTGTAAATCGAAGATATCCAGTGCTGCATTTGTTCACCTCTTAGTGTGGAGCAGAGATTTTTAAAATCCTTCCAAAGTCCTGCAAAACAAAACAAGCAGTTCATTCATCATATGAAATAATACCAAAATATCATTCATAACCTTACAGAAAATTATAATTTGAACCACTTTCAGGAATTGAAAATTGACAATAATGATACAACATACAAAAGCAGCAAACAAAGACACTTCAGTTTCTTCAATCTATAATGTAGACTTTTTTCCTCCCGTCATTCTGTGTTCTTCAAGGATGATCTAGATTATAATAAATATAGTATAAAAAGTTTCAAAGACAATTCAAACTGATAGCCAGTTTGCCATTGATTAATGTTTGTTGTAAATTAAAGAGCACAAATTGACAAAAATAACAATACTGTGAACAGATGATGTTACATAGCATCTTTCTCAACTGTCAAATAGTTCTTTCATTATTACCTTAATTAGGCCAATACTGACCACATGATGAAGATTTGTCTCATCCACCCAGAAATTCCCACTAAAGTGGATAAAAAATTATACACAATTACATTTCCCCTAGTCTTGGTATAAAGCATCATTTACATTGAGATTTGAGACACAATTAGGCAAATAAGAAAGATAAAAAAAAATATGTTTGTTTCAAACACATTGTTTCACAAGAGACAGTCTCTTAAATTTAAATAATTTCATCTTTCAAAGCCAAAAAATAAAAAAACTTTAGCAAGAGATGTAAACAAAAAGCTCATAATAGAGCAACCTCTGATTTGATATTAGAACTTAGAAGTGAGCATCAGAGAGAAAAGGAAACAGAAAATGAAATAAAATTTTGTTAACATGTAGGCATCTAATAAGAAAAGGAAACATCTAACTGCAAAATCAAGATGGTCTCGCCCACCCAAATAATTCCCAGAAAAGATACTTTAAAGGCAATTGCTGAACCCAGTGATCCCTGAGCAGCCCACAAAGCCCCCTAAGGTTTATACTCAAAGGCCCAAACTGGCCTAGCAGGACTATAGATGGGAAACTATAGGGAGGAAAGAGTCAGTGAGTTAGTTATGGAGAGAGAAGATTAACGGAGTCTGTTATAAGGAAAGGGGGGATGGGAAAATGGTTATGTTGAGTGTATTGTTGTTATTGTTGGAGCCTAGGGAACTCTCTCTGGCTCGGGGGCTTGGCCCTTCTTCTTGTATCCCTTTTCATTTCAGTTACATAATAATACATTTTCTGATTCAGATAGGAGTTTTTTCTATCACAGTTTCATAAATTTAAAACTATTCTACAGTCGAAGCTTACATATTACAACGGTATAAAAGCAAAGCACTCATAACAAAGCAACCTATAAATCTCTAATATAAGAGGGCCAGGAAAAGATGAAACAGAAAATGAACCAAAAACTGAATCATCTATATAATTCTCTACCTAAAGAGTAGCGTTGAGCCATTGATATCACTTTCAGAATTTTATGATATCAACTTTGGCCAATGGAGAGTTCTGTAGCAAATACTCAACCATCCTGCTTACTACCCCATCAGATATATTTGAAAATGATTTCTTTTCCAATTTCAATATCTTCAATCTGACAAAGCAAGGAAGTTGAGCTCTGATTGAACCACAAGATAAGAGAGCCTACACAATAAACATCAATAAGACATGGATTTTAATGGAAATTGTGAAAGGACAAAAATCTTGACATAAGAATGTATCATATGAGCAATATAAAAATACAGAGGCATAAACATACTAAAGTAACTTACATTTAGTATCTCAAAGGTACTCCAAGAGAGTTTCATTATCTTTACATTAACGAGCACTTGCAGCCAACTAATTAGAACCAAACCGTCCATCTCAAAATCTTTATCACGATAGGCATCAATATTTACTTTTCTAAGATGAGTAATATTGCATGTAGAGGAGAGTTGGTGCAGAGGATCACCCTTAATACTGAGTAGATAAAGATTTGGAGTAGAAAGCGTGATTTCGTAACCTTTTTCCCAATGACGGTAGCTCATGATGGTCAAACAGAAAAGCTTAGAATTAGATATGTGGAGGACTTTCGCATCACTCTGTAGAAAACAATGCTCGATGACCAAAGTATCCAACATATTACATGTTGAAAAAGGCTCAGCACAGCCATTGTGACTTGTAGCAAAAGTGACATGCCCAATATGCAAGAATTTTAATGCTGGCAAGTCCAAAGTTTTTGGAAGTTCTATGATCTTATTTTTAGGGGTACTCCAAGAGAGTGTCATTATTGTTACATTAGCAAGCAATTGCAACCATCTAATCAGGACTGAATCGTTCATCGGAAAAACTTCATAACAATGGACATGAATATTTACTTCTTCAAGACAAGTAATATTGCATGCAGAGGACAGTTGGTGAAGATGATCACCCTCAATAGTGAGCAGATCAAGATTTGGCGTAGAAAGCCTGATTTCATAAGTATTTTGCAAGCCACGGTAGCTCACAATGGTCAAACTTGAAAGCTTAGAATTAGATATGTGGAGGACACCTGCATCACTCTGTAAATAACAATCCTCAATGACCAAAGTATTCAACATATTACATCTTGAAAAGGGCTCAACACAGCCATTGTCACTTGTAGCAAAAGTGACATGCTCGATATGCAAGCTTTCTAAAGCTGGCAACTCCAATGATTTTGGAAGTTGTATCATATGATTTTCATGGGTAAACGGGGTCCATAAGGAAAGGTTAAGAAATCTCAAAGAACGACAACGAAAGACGCAAGAGGGCAATTCAAAATCTTTTTCCAAATTTAAACCGACACTGATCATCAATTGCTGGACTTCATGCGACACAGCATATGTCATGACCCTATTCAAGAGCTTAGGTTCAATGTAACCATTGCCCCTTAAATCAAGATTAAGGAGTGAAATGGAGTCATCACGACGAGATAGAATCGAAGACATGAACTCCCGGAAAAAGGGACGACTGCTAAAGTCTGAGGCATGCAGAGTAAGATTAGGGAGACGTTTCCAAAGGTCCTTCCATCTTTTGGATAAGAGACAAGTCTGAACTGCATCTTTTGCATTCATAAATTTCATTATATGGAGCAGAAGAAATTCAGGCAAGTCATTGAGCCTGTCCCTAGCCTCTATTTCAATAATTTCACTACGCCTAGTCCTCTTCATCTTGAACTCCCAGTGTTTCTTTTCCTTTCAGTGACACCTGACCTAACAAAGTTACACAAACACACTTAATATATAACTTTATTAGCATCTAATGAAAAAAAAAAAAAACCCTTTTGGGGAGTAATATCCCAAATCAAATTCTCTGTATCAAGTTTCCAATACAATTTACTAAATGGTTGAATTCAATTAACACATAATTGAAAACCTAGAAATAATTAAAATTAAAAATATTAATACAATTACCTTACGGGTTGAGAACCGATTCAACAGATTCCCAATTGAGAACAACAAGTTACGAATCACAGCACTGGAATTTCTTCAATCAATTCGCAATTGATTGAAATGGGGAGCGATGCAGCAATTCTGAATTATCAGTGGCTACGTGGCATTGCTCAAATTGAAAACACTAACAATGAGAGCGTGCGAATTGGAAGGAATCACTTGTATTGTCGTTGAAGAGGTAAAGGTCGGAGGAGGTCGTAGTCACGAGGAGAGTGGAGAGGGGCGTTGAGCGGTTGAGGAGCATACCTTCAATTACTCTGCGGGACTTGAAAAATTATAAATGGATACCGTAACTTTAAAAATTTGTAATTGAGTCCTTAAATTTATAAATAATTTAAACTTAGATCATATGTTTATTGGGTCCCTAAACTTATAAATAATTTGTAGTTAGATTTTTGAATGAGAATTTTAAATTGTGGAATCGGTTAATGAATCCTACCTCAATGACATAATTATAAATTTTTTATAAGTTCAAAGACCATATTACTAATATGTACAAATATTTACAAGTTTTAGAAAACAATACTCATGTGACAACATAATGTGACCATGGCTGAAAATGAAGCTTTACAAAGTAATCAATTATCATGACATGAAGGGATCGTTGATGGAATGTTAAAGTTTTAAAGCTTAAAAATAAAAATCAATAGGGGCAATTGTAATGCATATATATAAGCCAAAGGTTGATTCACATACATATAATTGGAGACATTGCTTTTTTCAAGAATCTGCAAATTTACATACTTTATGTCATATGTATATTTTAGAGGTTATGAGCAAAAACAATTTATTGTATGATTGGCAATTTTATGAAAATATATCATATGATAAATAATTAAAATCTAAAATAGGTACATTATAAAAAAATCTAGACCGAACAATTCATTCACAATTTAATTAATATGAATAATTAGAGACAATTTTTTTTTTTTACAATATGCAAGTTTACTCAACCGTTTGCAAAATTATTATTTACAATAAAAATTTACATACTTTTGTTTCATATATTTAAACAATATTTTACAGGTTATGAGCAAAAACGGTTTATGATATGATTAACAATTTTACAACAATAAATCATATAATAAATAAGAAAATCTAAAATAGGTACATTATTTATATATATATATATATATATAAACAGACCAAACAATTCACTCCCACCATACAAGACGAGAGGTCAAAATCTAGTATACATAAATTTACAGAAATATTATTTGCACACCCAAATTTTACACATAATTAACCATATAATGAACTGAATTAACCAAATATTTATATGTAATTAATTAAGGTGTCCCAAATGAATGTCCCATTTGGGTGTGCAAATAACATAACTGTAAATTTAAGACCATTGTACTAAATTATTCGAGTCAAAACCATTCTCCAAGGTCATGGTGAAAATGGGAAAGCCACCAAAAGCTGAGCTACTTGTCATCCGGAATCTCAACACAATAGTAAGCAAAATCTATCTTTAGGGGTAAAAAACTAGAGTTGCCAAAAAATTTATTTTAGTTAGAAAAAACTGAAAAATATAACAGAAATGGTCTACTCTAAAAAATTAGATTCAAATGCCTGATTATGTATAGGGAAGGACAGAGACATCTCTGATACACCCATTATTGTGCAAATTATTAATGACTTTTAAAATATTTGTTTTACCCCCTAAAAATTAGTATCTACAAAAAGTATAAAAGATAATTAATTAATATTTATAAAAGGATGGAAAATGATTCTAAAAAAAAGGCAGATTATGTTTTTTCATGATTTTCTATTTTTATTTTCTATTATTTAAAAAAAATCTTATGTATTGACTATTTCTAAATGAGGTTGAACATGACACTTGGGTGGCGTTTGGTTACCGGAATGTTTTATTCTCAGGCAAACTACATTCCAGGAAATCACATTATCAGGAATGTTCCTTTCCCACCTTCACACATGGGAATAAAGTTTTCCCAAGTTTATAACTATCATTTACTAATTTTATTTTCGGGAATGTTTTATACCAGAGAATAAATTTTTAAAACTTGAACCAAACATGTGAAACTTTTACTCCCCTGCCAACATTCCTATGAATACTTTGTTAAAACTTGTACCAAACACTACCTTGAGTTCATATCCAGATCCCAAAATTAGATAAAGAGTATCATGTTATTTTTATATTTTTTAAAAACAATAATGATAATAATAAATGAAAATAAAAAGAAATTTCACGGGAATAAACTGAGAAATGAAAATCAGCAAAACGGGCGTCGCTTTATACTGCTAATAGTTTAAACAAAACCCATGCACGATTTTTCAGAAATGATGCAGTGCCTGCAATCCTGCATGGTAAATCGACAGTATGGAATTCGGTACACTGGGCATTTTATATCATCTTTTTTCATCTCAAGCTACTGCCACTGGAATTGATAGTTATCAAGAAGCAAAATCCAAATCCCATTTTGTTACCCACATACAAGGAACCTTGATCATAGAATCTGATTTTTCTTAAATGCAAAAATCAACTCAGTAGATCTAATACAAAGCTTCACACATCTGTTAGTTACCAAGAGCAAGATAGCGTATGACATAAGAAACAACTAACAGTAGTAATCAATAATCATGTACCTATAGCTTCATGAGCTTCCAAAAAAAAATGAGAGGAAAAGATGGGCTTCACAAATCAAAATAGTAGCAAGCACCACACAAGTATTCATTTACTTGACAATTCATGAATTTGCCAAAAGATGGAATATGAAAAACATGACAAATATTTGCACAAGATTTTGAATAAATGGTACAAAGTGCAGCTTCTTGCAAATGTCTCTCAAACGGAACTCCGAAGCAAGCTAATATCCACTAATAATTAAAATAAAAGGGGGCAACATTGTTAAGCATGAACACTATATATGGAAAAATGATCTAACACCACATCATAAAAAATTTCAGGATTCAAAATGTTCAGTCATAAACATGCAAAACAAAGCACAAATTGTCCAGTCATTTGAGCATTTTATCATACATGCTACATGCAGCATAAATTAAGACTAACTGGAAAAGGAACAACCATATCTTATCCAAAAAAAAAAAGAAAGAAAGAAAAGGAACAACCAAATGCATATGCAATCAGCTCTTAATCTCATATCAAAACAGATCATTCATGAAAGTATAATGATTTTCATTAGTTCAACAATCTCAGTATAGGAGATAAATGAGGAGAAAAATTAACATTACCAAATGAACACTTTCCAAACAATCAGTATAGCAATAAACAATGGAGGTTTGCATAAAATTAAGGATTGATCAACTTTCAGGAATTAAAAAGTGACAATAATGATACATATTAAGTTTCTTCAGTCTATTATTTAGACTCTCATTTTTACTTCAAAGATAGTTCAAACTGATAGCAAGTTTGCCATTATTGATGTAAATTAAACAGACTAAAATAACAGCTAGTTTCCTGATGCAGCCTCCATTCAATTGTTAACAAGATGTTACATACCATCTTTCTCCACTGCCAAATAGTTCTTTCATTATTACTTCTATTAAGCCAATACTCAAAGCAGAATGAAGATTTGTCTCATCCACCTAGAAATTCCCATTGAAGTGGATAAAAAATTATAGGGAATTACATTTCCTTCAGTCTTGGTATAAAGCGTCATTCACGTTGCGACACAATTAGGCAAATAAGAAAGATATAAAAAAAAAAAAAAAACTATATGTTTCGAACACATTGTTTCAATAGAGATAAACAAAGATATAATTTAAATAATTGATTTGTTAAAATAATTTCATCTGCCAAAGCAAAAAAAAAAAAAAAAAAAAAAAACTTCAGCAAGAGATATAAACAAACAGATCATAAAAGAACAACCTCTAATTTACTATTATAAGTCAGCCTCAGGGAGAAGGAGAAACATAAAATGACATAAAAATTTGTTAACTTGTAGGTATCTTCTAAGAAAAGGAAACATCTAATCTGATCTGATCAGCCAATAGTCACTGCAAGATCAAGATTGTCTCATCCACCCAAACAATTCCTAGAAAAGATTATCAAACTTTAAAGGCAATTGCTTTTCCCCTTGTCCTGGTATAAGACATCCTTTAAGTGGAGGCAGAATAGAGTAAATGTAACAAGAAAGATTCTTGACACATCAAAGAATTGAAAAAATAGCACCACAAACATTGTTTTTTCTGGTCGCAGTTTCATAAATTTATAACTATTCTATGTATAGGCAATGCAGACGAACTTCAAGGATATAAAAGCAAAGTGCTAATAACAACGCAACCTATAAATCTCTAAAATAAGAGGTGGATGCAACAGAAAATGAAGCAAACATTAAACCATTTATAAAATTCTCTATCTAAGGAGTAAAGCTTTGATATCACTTTCAGCATTTTAAGTTATCAACTTTGGTCAATGGAGAGTTTTGTAGCAAATACTCCACCATCCTGCTTATTTCCTCATCAGATATAAATGGTTCCATCAATTTCAACGACATCAATCTGACAAAGGAAGGAAGTTGAGTTCTGATTGAGCCACGAGGTAAGAGGTCCTAGAAAATAAGCATCATTAAGGCACACATTTTAATGGAAATTCTAAAAGGTAAAATTGACTATAGGCAAAAATCTTGACATAAGAATGTATCAAATGAGCAATAAAAAAAATACTGGAGAGGCCATTATGTGAGAGAGAGAGAGAGAAAACAGGGTGATGTGATATATAAGAAACAAGTCCGAACAGCTTCTTTCATGTTCAAAAACTTAATAATGTACTCCCTCCGGTCCACAATGTAAACAAAAATTTCCAAAACTTTTGGTCCAAAATATAAGCAAATTTCAACTACTTTCTTATCATTTAATGAAGTTATTCTCAAAATACCCTTCATTTAATACAAATTTTGTTTTCCAATGACTCATTTTATTCTTAATAACACAAGCTTAATAAATAAGAGGAAGGGTAATTTAGATAATAAACTTAATTTTTTATTCCCAATGACTCTTTTAAATGAGATCAACTAACTATCTTAATATGTGTGTCCCATTTAATTTTTGCTTACAATAGAGACCGAAGGGAGTAGAGCAGAACACAATCAGGCAAGTCACTGAGCCTGTCACTCATTTCGGATGGAATTGAGAAGACACTCTAGGAATGAATAATGAAACGAGGGTTTGAATGGCGGTGTCTCAGGTAAGGTTGCTGAATGCTGAACAACGTGAACAAGAAGTGGGCCCACTTTCAATAAGCCTTATGCTGAAGTAAGGGAGAATGTTCAAATGGGCCGATCATTCTCCTATCATGCGAAAGAAAATAAATAAGTGAATCGGGCCCCAAGCCTTTAAGAACTCTAAATCGTTGGTTTATGGAGCCATTGCACATCAACAAGTTCAAATAGTATTATTGATGATGAAGTTGTGTGTAAAAAAGAGAGAAGAAGAAGTGGTGGCTAAGACCATCTCCATCTCCTATCATACATGAGTTCTTATTTGTAAGAACTGATTCTTAAAAATTCACTCATTGAAGATGGATGATCTGGATGTTCCTAAATACCACCATATAGAACAGTTTTTGTACAAGAATCGTTCTTGCAAAAAAAATTTGTTTGCCAAAAAACATTGTTTGAAATAAAAATAAATAAAAATAAAAGTATAAATAATAAGTGGGGTCAATTGTGGGACTTACTTAAGAACCAAAATGAGTTGGAGGGAAAAAGGCGTCAAGTTCTTATGTCTCATGTGACATCTATAGACCCACAAAATGATAGATAAGAATCCAAACGTAGTTCTATCATTGTGGATGTTTTAAGGCATTGCTCAAATTGAAAACCATAAAAATCAGAACGTGCAAATTGGATTGAAGAATTCACTGGGTACCTCGCAGACGCAGTCGCAGTCGCGGTCTCGGGCGACGCTGTGTTCGACAATGGCGGAGGAAGGGAGGCGAATGCTTAAGTTAAGGCAGAGGTCGTAGAGGGCAAAGTGGAGACAAGCAGAGCTTCCTGCCAATAAGTTATTGGGTAACCAATAAATACAGGCTTTTGATATTTTAAATACAATAGTTTTTATTGAATATTATAACTTTTAATTTTTAATATATTAAGAGTCCGTTTGTTTAAGCTTAAAAAATAGATGATTTTGTTACAAAATAATTAAGTGATTATTTTTAGAGATTTTAAAGAAAATAAACCCTAAACCCTTAAAGAAAAACAGAAGTAGATTCGTGTTTGTTTACAATAATAAAAATCATTTTTTTAAAAAGCAGTTAGTTGTAAAAAAATGATTTTTTTCCAAAAGCTAATTAAAAAATGCCTTCCTATTGTAATTATTGTCAAAATATTGGTCATTCATTTGATTATTGCAAGAAAATGGAAGGGAGGGCTATTTCTAAGAATCAGCAGAGTTCTTTGCCTCACAAGGGCAGGACTGTATCTACTTATGTTCCCAAATCTGTTAAACCAATTGTTGTGGTTGATGAAAATATCCAGCAAGATGCAGATCAACAGAATAATGCAAATGAGAAGGATGCTTCTTATGAGGAACCTATTAGTGACCATGAGGATGCAAAAGTCACTAATAGAATTCAGGAAAAAATTTCAGATCCTGTGGTTAATGTTGTTAATGACTTTGAGGAGACTGCTATCATTTTTAAGAATGATCATGAGGATGTTCAAAATGATTATACTGATTCTATACAATCTGTATATGATGAAACAACTGCTGACATGAATGATAAAGATGATACTTTGTTGATCATGTTTCTCAAAGTCCTGCCTCTCCAAGCGGCTCTAGTGTAAAGATTATTTCTCCAAAAACTGTGCCTCCTCAAGTTCAAAAAAATACAGTTTCTGTTGCTACGTCTAGTCCCCTCAACATCAGCCCGGTTTATGCTCAAGATCTTAGCTCTTTTCCAGCTGTTGTTCAGAATGATTTTAATGTTTTATCTGCTTTGTGGAAAAAGCAAAATGATGCAAATATTTCTAAGGAAGAAGAGCAGAATAATGATAATGATGTTGAGGATGGTTTCACGGTGGTTATGTCCAAATCTCAAAAGAAGTATAACCTGAGACTGAAAAAAAAACCTAATTCTAGGTTCGCTTAATTCTCGTTTATTTTACATGGATTTTGATTTTTGTCCCCCCATATTTTTGTTTTCTTTTTTATTTTATTAATAAATTTATGATGACTTGTCACCTTAAAAAAAAAAAAAAAGAATACCATTGTACTAACTTATTCGAGACAAAACCATGCTCAAAGGTCAAAGTGAAAATAGGAAAGCCACCAAAAGTAGGGATGGCAATGGGTAGGGTACTATAGTACCCGTCCCCATACCCACGTTTAAAAAAATTACCCGGACCCGGACCCGTACCCTCGTGGGTAGCAATCTCAGTACCCTTACCCGTACCCTCTGGGTACCTAAGTACCCACACCCGCACCCATTACCCACACTTTAACAAAGAAAAAAATAAATAACAAAATATCATAATTTAATTTAAAAACCATCCAACGATGTTTCGAATATATTCATCAAACATTACAAACCAGTGTATTATACCAAATAAAAATATGTAAAATATCCAAAACAAGTAAATAACAATAAGCTTCCAAAACAATAAATTCATCAAGTTGTAATTCCTAAGCCGATGTTCTTCAAAACCTGTATAATAAAAATCATACATTATATTAGTTATACATTATAAACTTGTAAAAAAATAATCAATAACAAATTGTTAGATTATCTTACCTCATCTTCTGAATCAGAATCTTAAAAAGACTGCAAATATTTGTCTTTCATGTGTAAATATTGCTTTGGTCAAGTTATACCAACAGAAACTAGAACAAAAAACAAAAGTAATGGTTAGATTAAACACAATTTCATTAAAAAAATATATTAATGCAACATTTGTTACATTCCTTATCATGTTTTATCCAGCTTTGTGCACACATAAGTGCCTCCAAAGTATTCTCATCAAGCCTAGAACGATGAGGAGTCAACAAGCTACCTCCTGTGCTAAAAGCAAATTCAGAAGCAACAGAAGAAATTGGGATGGCCAAAATATCCTTAGCAATTTTTTGCAATGTTGGAAACTTGATCCCATTTGTTTTCCACCATCCAAGTATATGGGAAAGTTGGAAAAAAAATATTATGCTGATAATCTGTTTTCAAATAATCGATTATTGTGATAATCGATTATAACCAGAATCTGTTTTTGTTTGGGTATGTTTGCTGAAAAGCGATTTTAAGATAATCTATTTCGTTTGGGTGATGCAAAAATAATCACTTTTATGGAAAGTAGCAAGTACCAAGCTGCCACGTTTGTATCGTTTGGTACTTTGGTCAGTGGAAAGTGTCAAATGGGGTGAGTGTAGATTATAATCTGAAATAAAAAAAGCAAACCGTCCAAATGGTGAAATGATTGCAAAACAACGTTTCATGAAAGAAAAAACTTTTTTTAAAAAATAATCTTGTTACCAAACATAATAGATGGTTTATAAAACAGCTGAAAGTACTCAAAAATAGCTGAAATGCTGTTTCCCAAACATGCTCTACAAGGGCTCAATTTGCAGTAAAAACCTTTATAAAAGACACCCGAATCATCTCTAATACCACAAGAGGAGCACCCCATGATTAGATTGTGAGAATCATCAGTCTTTAGCTTGAACCACCCTGCAGGAGGTTTCTGCCAGTGCAAATTAGGACCTTTCCAACCTTCCTTGATCACATTACTTGGACTACTCAGCCCCATTTCAATTATGTGAACTTGATTAGCAACATAGACCAAAAACCAGAATTCATTCCAGTGGTTTGTGAGAAAACCAGTTTATTCTCATCCTTCCACAGCCCATAATGCAACTCCAAAGAAGGTGGTTCAATCCCAGGGAGTATTACCCATCTTCTTAGTTGCTAGATTTCCATTGATAAATATCAACACTGAAAAATTTACTCCACTCATTAGATCAATACAATAGTTTCATAACTCTTGGACAACCTCACAATCTCTTAGGAGATGTATTAAAGTTTCAGGTGCAAAACAACATCGAGGGCAAAGATCATCATGAGACATTCCTCTTTTTACTCTCTCTGAATTAGAAAGTAAGCTTCCATAAGCCAATTTCCACAAGTGGGATCCAATCCGAGCAGGACCTCTCAATTTGCATATTTTCTGAAAAAGAGGATTGAGACTTGTTTCAGATTGGTGCTGGGAACTTACCAATTGAAAGCTGATCTGATAGAGAATTGACCATCATTTTCAAGTTTCCAATTTAAGAAGTCAGCTTGACCTTGAGATGGAGGCTTGATAGCAGCATTTTTTGCTCAGAAAATCAGGAAGCACTTGGTTAAAGACATTTCACTTCCAACCTTCAGGAGAGGCATAAAAAGAAACAAGAAACTCAATCTGAGATTGAGGAATGGAATCAATGATGTAACTATCAAGATTCAAGACTATCACATCCTTGTGAACAGAGTGCAAAGCTTATCAGTATCACTCAATACAAACTCCATTTTTACCCCCACTTTTTACATAAAAAGTAATAGAAACTGATTCCTCTAAAATATCTTAATCAGAAATTTTTATATTGTATTATCAAATAATAATAAAAATCAAATTATCAGGAATTTAAGTTCAGTGTTAAATGAAGTTGTGAGGTATTATCTGCAATTCTGCATGATTCTAATGGTGTGGATGAGGAGGAAAGGCGTGTTTATATTGAAGACTTTGAAAAGTTGATCCAAACAAACTATGCATAGATGCGTAGTGTACCATGTGCAAGAGTTTGAGAAAGCTTTTGCAATAAAATTTCCTGCTTGCACTATTGCTGCTAAACGGCACATAGGTTCAAGCACCACAATGGCACAATCTCAGAAGTCCAAGGCGTGGTCTGTTTCTTGTAACTAGAACTCTTTCCATTAACTATTAAAGTACTTACCATACAAATATTTTTATTTTATTTTTTTGGTTAAATGTCAACTAGCAAGGCCTTAGGAACCTTAAGTCTACTCAGGAACACATAACACTGTTGTAACGATTGATAAGTGAAAATTACCCTGAGGCCTTAGGTACGCTACCTGATTTTTGCCAAGCTCTTTCCCAATGTTGATTTTATCAGTTACTAGAAATTTGAAAGATGGACATGTACTATATCTTAATCTAATGATTCATTTATTGATGATATTAGATACCCTGTCAAATGTTCATTATAAAAGGTGGACCTAGATTTAGACTGTTGTGTAACACTGTCAAGTCTTTTCTCGATCTCAACAACTTCAAAGATTCATGTAATAAAAATGCTGACTTCTAACCGTTCAAAGCACTTTTTAGTGATGGTATGAGGCTGCTGATATTGTTTGATGCAACTTTGAAACCATTACTTAAGTTTTTGTTGATGTCTTAATTATTTAATATTGAAAACGCTACTCATCAAATGTGTCAGTGTGCCTGAATTTTAAAAGGTTGAGGGCCTTGAGAACCAGATAGCAAAGGATAGAAAAACCTGCCATTACTCATCAATTGATTATGTTTCAGATCAACATTCAAGACTGTCATTATTAAAACATATAGAAGTTCAGAAAGCCAAAACCAAAGCTATTGATGGGCTCCGACAAGTGTACCAAAACACAGTAAGTATACCGAGGTCAAACACAGGGATTAGTTGACCAAGTACCACTTCACAAATTTAACAATTATTTAGACCAAAATAAATTTAGGATTTGTTTTAAGATAAAAATTATGAAAATAAACTAAAATAAATAGTTTTGGATTTTTGAATTAATTAAAAAGCAAAAAATAAACAAAGAACAATCAAATAAAGGAAGCTCTAGGGATCCAATTTCAGCAACACTATGAATATGCATTCCTCATAGACAAGAAATATTTATCCCACTTGGTTCGATTCAATTATATTAATTCTTCTTAGTTTCTAATCAACTTCTTTTGTCAACCAAAAGTCCTAAATTATCCTAACGTCTCTCTCGAGTACAGCTAGCAAACACCTCTTAACCTTTAACCAACTATATCTCTATGATGGTTAATTATTAAGATATTCATTAAGTTCTATGACTCCCTATGAAGGTTGCATACAATCCCTACGGTATATCTATATCTGCATAAACTATATGGTTTTACCCCAATGCTCTAAACACATAAATCTCCTCTCGGTCTCATTATGATTAGCCTATCATCTAATTGGTGATCAAGCAATTAGAAACATTAAGAACAGAGAATAAAACACAAAAGAAAGAGAAGAAGAAATTAAGAAAAACTGAAATAAAATCACCAAACCTTCATGGCACGGTTACATCGTCACCCTAGAAAAAGGGTATTTACTCCATAATGAAAGGAATCAAAAACATTGTCAAGGAAACCAACATGAAAACACGAAAAGAAGGGTTTGGGCGCAACCAAATAGAGGGAGACGCAGCCAAAAGAACAAAGAGTGGAACCCTATTTCCCTACAAAAGGCCAGAATTTATATGTTCTGGTATCAGTGATTCGCGGAGCGAAACTTAAATCATAGCTCAGTCCAGAAGTGCACCATTTTCGGGGCGAATGGTCCATCCGTGGGGCTGATGATTCAAACTTCTAGCCTCTTCTTGCTTCTCTTCCTTGCTCCTAGGCTTCACTTTTACCCTTCCCAAGCTCATATATGAACCTGAAATTTATTCAAACTAGAAAATCATAGAAAAGACTCAATTTCCTAATTAAAACAAAGAAAAAACATTCAAAGACTCTAAACACTACTTAAGGAAAACAAAGCCAAAGTTGAGTACTAATTGAGAATACAACTCATCAATATGGTAAAATTCACAAGAAAATCTAGAATAAAACTAGATAATCTAGCGGATTATCAACACCTCAAACTTAAGCTTTGCTTGTCCTTAAGCAAACTATACACAAAAAGACTCGAAGCAAAAACCACAACGGACTCAAGGACACACAATGAGTTGATATAAGATTAATGGACCCATAACCAATAATTTCCCACATAATGTCAACCACAACCACTTCATCAAAATCAAGCATGCCTTCCTAAGATCAAACAATCAACTATCAAGGGGACCTTCAAGCTCAACCAAAAGAGTGAACTCAACCATCATACACTTACCAATCAAGTAGTGGTTTCAAAAACTTAAACACAAATTCACTAGTCATCAATGAATCTCACTCCTCACCAAGGATAATTAATTCACTCAACACTCAAGTTTTTAGGCTTGTGTTTCCCTCAAAAATCTGCATATTGAGAAACTCACTCTTTGGGTTTGATTTTCATCTCACTCATTAATTCACACAACCACATGATGCACAATCAAAAGGTCTTTATAAGGTTGTAATGGGGCTAGGGATGGCAATGGGGCGGGGCGGGCACGGGTATCACTCCCCCCGCCCCCGCCCCCGCCCCCGTTGGGTGAAATCCATGCCCGTCCCCGCCCGTTACCCACGCGGGTATCCTGCGGGCGAGTATCCAGCGGGTTTCACGGATATTCGCGGATTTGTGGATATCCGCGGATTATTATTTCCAGAAAAAAAAAATTTGTTCTTTTTGCTTGAAAAATTGCTGAAATATGCATAATTTCAATTAAAATAACCATGTTCATACAAATAAATGTTACGAAACTACCAAAGCATTATCCAATTACAAAAGTTACTAACAAAAGTAATCAAATACATTTGTTTTCTCCAAAAATAAAAGTTACAAAAGCTCGGATCCACATGAAACACTCTTGGATTATGTTTTCTCCTAATACCAAAGCTACAAAATCTAGGATCCACTCGAAACAAACTTGGATTTTGATTTGATTCCCGCTGAACAAGAACACAACCAAGGCACATGCTGTTACAAGAAACAGAGGCATCAATATATGAACAAAAATATATATGGCCATTAACTTAATAAAAGCTCAACTTAATATAATTAGTATTAGTAGTACAGATGTTTGCAATTGCTCTTGTGAATCAGACATTGATACTGTGTGCAATGTAACAAAACAATTAGTCTATATAAATCACACACACACATATATATCAATGTTAATTCCAAAACCAAATGATTCCCCAAGAAATTCAGAAACAAAAAGAACAAACAAATTAAAAAAACCAATAACCATTACCAAGTTCAAATTCTTTAAACTAATAAAGACATAATTCTCATAGGGTTTCTTAAACAACAACACAGTAAGTAAGTTCAACAACACAATAAAACAAAAAGAATTTGATAAGACTAAATGTAAAACTACCGTATGATTTCCAGATCTAAGCCTTATTTTGCTCGAAATCAACAAAACATCAATTAAAAGATAGAGATCCAAACAAAGCAAAGAGAAAGATCCTATGCCAAGGTGTATAAATAAATAGGGAAGAAATAGAGAAAGGGAAAAGAAGCTGACCTTGCTTGTGGCCGGCTCCTTTATCAACGGTGTGGCACCGAGCGGCGCGAGGATCTGGGTGGCAGAGGAGCGGCGGCGTGCGAGGAGGGTCTGGGTCGGGACGAGTCGCGGCACGCAAGGATGCTCCCTGAGTCACGGCGAGCGGGAGCAGTGCTTGGGGCGGCAAGGGTCACGACACTTGACTGAAGAAGGGTTGGGCGTGTGGCTGAAGAAGAAGAAAATAAACGAAGGGTCTCCAAGAACACTTGACTCAGTCACTTAGCCGTAGGGTATATCACTCAGCCGTGTGGTGTGGTGTGTGTTCTGGATGTGAAATTAGGTTTAGCACTTAGTAGATATATATATTAAAGGGTATTATAGTAAGTAAGTAACTGGTACGGGTATCTGCGGGCACGTGTAGTGTGATACCCGCCCCCGCCCCGTTTATAAGTGGGTATTGAAATTACCTGTTTATTTTCCCCACAGGCACTCGTTTAACTACCCGCCCCGTGTCCGTTGCGGATTTTATCCACGGGTATCCGCGGGTGCGGGTAAAATTGCCATCCCTACATGGGGCTAAGGTGGAAGGTAGGGCAAAAGAACGGGAATGCAAGTTTAGACCCTAAAGACTAAGTGAGCAATGGAGCACAATTTCCAAAGAATAAACAGTTTTTGTTTGTCTTTTTTTTTTTATAACTGTATTGCTCTTTTTTCACACTTTTCCACTTTCTCCTCTTGAAACTTTTTTTTTCTTTTTCTCACTTTTTCAGGTTTTTTTTTTCTTTCAAGGGCATTTTTACCCTTCCTTCTCTTTTTTCCTTCTTCTCCAAAACTGAATTTCTCATGTGCCACTTCAAACTTAGCACTTTGCTACCGTTCTACCTTGAATTCCAATGCTCACTTAATCCTTTCGGGTAAGTAAACATGGTTTTTCCGGATTTAGAAATTTATATTTAGGTAACAAAAAAAAAAGGCTTAAAGCACAATGGGGCTAACAAGGGATAATTCATTTGGGTAAGCTTTTTGGCCAACTAGCTATTTCAAAGAAAGTGCCTTTATCATGCTCATGCATCAAGTAATTATGCAAACCAAGAAGAGATTCAAGCAAACCTAAGAGTTCATAACTCAATAGCCACACTCAAAACAAAAATCAAGTTGAAGGCTCAAACTCCTCACCCGGACACAAATAGAGACTCAAATCACACATTATGAATTATGCTAAGTCCTCTAACACCTCAAACTAGTCATGGTTCATGTATTCAAGTTAAGGCACACTCAATTGCATCACTATCTCATCACTCCCAAAAGTAACGTGTTTTTCACTTAAGCATGACATGCATTAATCAATCAAAAATGGCATCACAATCAAGAATGGGAATTCACATGGTCAATCCACTTACAATCCATTTATCAACTCAAAGCAATTTTTATTTTATTTTATATTTTTTTCTTTTTATTTTTTGACTCACTAAACAGAATCAAACGACAAGACACACAAAGACTCAATGCAACCCATTTATTCAAAGCATAAAACAAATAAAGAGAAGGGTTTAGAAAAACTCATGAAGACGCTTCCACCCGGATCCCATTGCCTGTGATACAATGGCCAAGAGATGCTCAAAATGTAATATAATCCTCCCGGATCCCATGGATTGTGGAGTGGAGACTGAACTAGCAAGTGTGCGGAGATTCCATTGACTTCTTTAAGTGCTATAATTAGCTCATATCCTCCTGGGTCAAATGGTAAATCATTGACTCCAAGTAATGCATTTTTATGCATAAATTCTCCATGAAACATGAGAAGCTTAACTTTTTGAGACAACTTCAAATACTTTGCCGCTATTGATGCAAACTCCAAATACTTAGGCAATGACTTGAACTCCAAAGTTGGTATTTTCACAAAGTAATGTGGTAGAAAAATGGATGGCACTAACTTTGTAGCATCGACACATGCATGTAGACCAATATACTTATCCAACTCAGAATTTCCTGGTTCCTTAGCAAGCATGGTGAGGGAATTGTTTTCCACTTGAATATTTTCATTTGTCCTTTGGGAAGGAACAATTGCAGATATTTCCTCATCTTCCACTACCACTTCCTCATCTTCATCAAACCAATTCAAATGAAAGTCTTCCAATGGAATGTCGATCTTCTTGTGAATCATCTTAAATATCACTTCATCATCATTAAAGTCCATCTCTTCAACCACATTCTCTTGAATTTGGGTTTCCTGTGGCTTCTCAGCTAGCTTTTTTGAATGTTCCCTAGCTTCCGCTTCTAATTTCTGAATCATGACACTTAGCTGCGCTATTAACTCTTTAGAATGTTCCCCAGCTCGCATTTCAAACCTCTGAATCATGACACTTATTTCCGCCTTGTTACGCTCTATGCTCTGGATCACAAGTTGAGCATCTATCTCCCAAAGAAATTCTAGCACCACGGGATTCAGCTTAAAGTGTGGTGGTGGTGGTAAAGATGACAAATAGAATTTCCATTCCTCCTTGGAGTATGTCTTTACATGCTTACTAACGATACCATCAAGCACGATCCAATCAATTTGATATTCCTGATTTGAATAGTAATAATGGTCCATGTGTTGCATCCACCTAACACAAACAAAACTCAAAAGAAAAAATCAACTATATACAAAATAAAAAAATAAAAAAATGTCTAAATTAGTTGTTTCCTTTGTTACTAATGATATTGGTAATGCCAATCCCCGGCAACGTCTCCAATAACTTGATGGGCTCCGACAAGTGTACCAGATCGAGGCAAGTAATAAACACAGTAAGTAACCGAGGTCGAACTCAGGGATTGGGTGGCCAAGTACCACTTCACAAATTTAACAACTATTTAGACTCAAATAAATTGAGGATTTGCTTATGATAAAAATTATGAAAAGAAATTAAAATAAATATTTTTGGATTTTTGAATTAGTTAAAAAGCAAAAACAAACAAAGAACAATCAAATAAAGTAAGCTCTAGGGATCCAATTTCACCAACGCTATGAATATGCATTCCTCATAGACAAGGAATCCTTATCCCACTTGGTTTGGTTCAATTATATCAACTCTTCCTAACCTCTAATTAACTTCTAATATCAACCAAGAATCCTAGTTTATTCTAATGTCTCTCTCGAGTACGATAGAACACATCACATGATCCCTAATCAACTAAATCTCTATGATGATTATTTATCAAAAAATTCATTAAGTTCTATGATTCTCTATTGAAGTTGCATAAAGCTCCTACGGTATATATCTATCCGTATTAACCCTATGGTTTTATCTCAATACCCTTAACACATAAATCTCCTCTCGGTCTCATTATGATTAGCCTATCATCTAACTGGTGATCAAGCAATTAGAAGCATTAAGAACAAAGAATAAAACACAAAAGAAAGAGAAGAAGAAATTGAGAAAAGCTGAAATAAAATCACCAAACCGTCATGGCACGGTTACAGCGTCACCCTAGAAAAGGGGATTTACTCCATAATGAAAGGAATAAAAAACATCGTCAAAGAAACCAACATGAAAACAAGAAAAGAGGGGTCTGGGCACAGCCAAACAGAACAAAGAGTGGAACCCTATTTCCTTACAAAAGGCCAGAATTTATATGTTCTGGTATTAGTGATTCGCGGGGCGAATTAAATTTCGCGGGGCGAAACTTAAATCATAACTCAGTCCAGAAGTGCACCATCCGCGGGGCGAATGGTCCATCCGCGGGGCGAATGGTCCATCCGCGGGGCGGATGACTCAAACTTCTAGCCTCTACTTGCTTCTCTTCATTGTTCCCAGGCCTCACTTTTATCCTTCCCAAGCTCATGTATGACCCTGAAATTTATTCAAACTAGAAAATCATAGAAAAAGACTCAATTTCCTAATTAAAACCAAGAAAAAACATTCAAAGACTCTAAATACTACTTAAGGAAAACAAAGCCAAAGTTGAGTACTAATTGAGAATACAACTCATCAATATGGTAAAATTCATAAGAAAATCTAGAATAAAACTAGATTATCTAGCGGATTATTAGCTATCACTGAATCCTTCAAAAAGACTGTCACTGAGAAGAATCACAAATTTCTTGCAACCACATGAAACCTGTAAAGTAAAAGCAGGCATACCACTGTTGATAATACGGGTAAATGACACTACAACTTTTGCCATACTAACCATTCCGCTACATGTGCTATTGTACGTGTAAGTGCAACCTGAAGGAGAAACACTAGAGTAAGGTCACTATCCTCTCAAATACTAATTCGAACTTCGAAGAAGAAAAATATATATATATATATATATATATATATGATTTTGACAAGAAATTGGGAATTTTTAAATTATTAGTAATTATTATACACAACTCAAACATAAATCAATCTACACATTTAATACCAGAAAAAACTACCCAACAATGTCACCAACATTTGTATCTATCTCTAGAATAATTACAATACTATATGAAAAAATATTTAAAGAATAAAATAAGTGATAATTCTTTTTGTAATGGAGCATTAAAGATTTTCATTACACATTTTATAAAAGAAAATTGTTAAGCTACTTCTAACATAAAAAGATTCTCATAACCAATAAGGTGTTCTTCAGGTCAATTCGTGCCATGTTTCATATTCATTGAACTAAAAGATAACACAAGGCAGAGACAAATAGACAATTCACAGCAACAAAAAACCACCTTACAAACTTGAAACACATAATACATCCCCGATACATTGTCCAACAGATCTACAATGATAGCGAGCAATTGAAAAAAACAACTACCGCAAGCATTAAAAACGAAAGTTTCTTGAATAAGTACATAAATCACACAAATTATAATACTTCAAAATATCTAAAGTCTTCAGCACTAAGAAGCAACCAAGCTGGAAGATAAAATATAGATATCCAATGTGCACTTGTTCACCTATTAGCATGGGACAGAAATTTTTAAAATTCTTCTGAAGTCCTTACAAAACAAAACAAGCAGTGCATTTAACATGAAAAACTATATCTAGATGTTACCGGAGTCTTCCCAAAAAGATTGTATCTGGATCTGCCATGAAACTGATACTAAGAAAATTTAAACGTAAAACTGAACATAATAATACGTAAATATCATTGTTAGCCTTACAGAAAATTATGATTTGATCAACATTCAAGAATTAAATAAATACTATGTAGCAAACAAAACACATCTGTTTCTTCAGTCTATTATGCAAACTTTTATTCTTCAATAATTCCGAGTTCTTCAATGATGATCAAGGTTATAAGATATGTTATATAAAAAGCTTCAAAGATGGTTCAAATTGATAGCCAGTTTTCATTTACTAATGTTTGTTTCAAGTTAAAATTTAAAAAGCACGAGAATAACAAGTTGGTTTTCTGATACGGCCTCAATTCAATTATAAACAGAAGATGTTACATATCATCTGTCTCAACTGTCAAATACTGCTTTTGTTGTTAACCCTATTAAGCCAATACTCCCAACATGATGAAATAAAATTTAGCAAGTGATGTATCATCTACGCAAACAATCCCAAGAAAAAAATATTAAACTTTAGAGTCAATTGCTTTCCCCAAGTGCGAGTATAAGTTATCATTTAAGTTGCGATATAGTAGAAGTAACAAAAAATGATATTGGACACATCAAAGAATAAAAAAACAGCACCACAAACATTGTCTTCTGGGGATAGTTTCATAAATTTAAAACTATTCTACAGTCAAAGCCTACATACTACACCAGTATAAAATCAAAGTGCTCATAATAAAGCAACCTATAAATCTCTAATACAAAAGAGGTAGGAAAATATCGATGGCACATAATATGGAAAAAAACTGAATCATTTATATAATTCTCTACCTAAAGAGCATTGATATCAATCAACATCTTATGATATCAACTCTGGTCAATGTAGAGTTCTGGAGCAAATAATCCACCACCTTGTTCAATTTCTCATCAGATATATGTGAGAATGATTTCATTTGTAGTTTCAATGACTTCAATCTGACAAAGCAAGGCAGCTGAGTTCTGGTTGAACCATGAGATAAGAGACCCTACATAATAAGCATCAACAAGACATGGATTTAATGGAAATTCTGAAAGGCAAGAGTGAGTATATTAAAAAATCTTGATATAAGGATGTATCATACTAGCAATATGAAAAAATACAGAGGAGAAAACATACAAAAATAACTTACTTCTAGTATCTTAAAGGTTCTCAAAGAGAATGTCATTATCTTGAGATTAACGAGCACTCACAGCAGGCTAATCAGGACTAAAAGGTTCCTCTGAAAACCTTCAGAATGGACATTAACATTTACTTCTTCAAGACAAGTAATATTGACTGTAGAAGACAATTGGTGAAGACGACCCTTAATAGTGACTAGATTAAAATTTATAGTACAAAGAGTGATTTCATAACCTTGTCCCCAATAAGAAGATTCACAATGGTCAAACTTAAAAGCTTAGAATTAGATACCTTGAGGACTTTCGCATCACTTTGTAAATGACAATCCTCAATGATTCAATTGCACGTTGAGGATTATCATTTACAATGTGATGCGAAAGTCCTCAAAGTATCTAATTCTAAGCTTTTAAGTTTGACCATTGTGAATCTTCTTATTGGGGACAAGTTTATGAAATAAATTTTTGTACTACAAATCTTAATCTACTCACTGATAAGGGTCGTCTTCACCAACTCTCTTCAACAGTCGATATTACTTGTCCTGAAGAAGTAAATGTTAATGTCCATTCTGAAGGTTTTCAGAGGAACCTTTCAGTCCTGATGAGCCTGCGGCTAGTCATCTCGACCAGATAGAACCGAAGTTGCGAGTCATCTCGACCAGATAGATCCGAAGACACAAATTGCTTGAAAAAGTGAAGCATGTCAAAGTCGGAGGAATCAGGCAAGGCAAGTCACTGAGCCTGTCAGTGAGCCCTTCCATGGCCTCTCTTTCAATTCTTTCTCCTAGTGTCATCCTCTTCACCTTGTTTCTTTTCTTTCAGTGACATGACCTATCAAGTAGTTCAATCAACCTAGAAATACTTCACACATTAACACTATCAAGTGGTTCAATCAACAAACACATCAATAAAACCTAGAAATACTTCACACATTAACACAAGATTGATTTTCCAGTGTCATTGATGCTATAATACAAATACCTTGCAGGCTGCGAACCGACTCAACAGATTCCCAAATCAAAGCAGCAAGAAACGAAGCACTGCATTGAAGTTTCTTGGGTCAGGACAAGAAAGCAAGAAAGTTGTTTGTGGTTTGAAAACGTATAAATACTTTGTATATAAACAGCACAATAATGATTCAAGTTGAGTCATTGATCAAGTTTTGAAAACAGAAGAAAGAAAAAGAAAAAGGGAAAGAAGAATAAGAGGTAAAGAAGTTATGATATCTTAGTAGTTGGAAATTGGGAGCGATTTAATCAGAAAGTTAGTTGGGGGGTTTAACAAGATTTATATGCTACCGTAGCTAAGTTTTTTCACTATTGCAGCCAGAATAGTCGAATCAGGTAACCAGTAGATTCAAGACTGTTGATATGGCCCCGGAAAGAACTGGGTTCAGCCGGCCGGTTTTGAAGAAAACCGGTAACCTAACCGATTAATGAAAACCGAAAATCGGGGAAAAGAAAAAGTGAAGAACAGAGCTCAGAATCTAGAACAACTCGTTTTTCGTCTCAAACGAAAAGGGAAATAGGGATTCCGATTTCAGTTCCCCTGCAACGTGCCACCTCCGTCAGGTCAAAGTGCTCCACTTCGCGCCCCACCATTGGCAAGTGATTTGCTTCTGCAATTCATGCTATGATGTGCGTTTCCACTCTTTGCAAGTATTTTGAAGAAAAGAAAATGGTTGGAAGAGGAGGTAGAAGATGATACATTTTAGTAAAGGATTGTGCGGCGGCTACATGTCCTGTGAGAAGAGAGTTGGTAAAGACGACCCTTAATAGTGAGTAGATTAAGATTTGTAGTACAAAGAGTGATTTCATAAACTTATTTCCAATAAGAAGAGTTCACAATGGTCAAACTTAAAAGCTTAGAATCAGATACCCTGAGGACTTTCACATCACTTTGCAAATGACAATCCGCATGTTGAAAAGGGCTCAGCACAGCCATTGTCACTTGTAGCAAAAGTGACAGGTTCGACATGTAAACTTTTTAATGCATACAGCTCCAAAGATTTTGGAAGTTTTATCACAGTATTACTGTGACGCAGAGATTGAAAGGAAAGTCTAAGAGATGTCAACGACCGAGTATAAAAGATGCAAGATGGCAATTCAAAAACTATTTTCCTATTTAAACCAACACTAATCAACAAGTGCCGGACATCATGCAATACAGCATATGTCATGACCTTATTCAGGAACTCGGGTTCAATGTAACCTCGGCGCCATAAAACAAGGTTATGGAGTGAAATGGAGTCATCTCGACAAGATAGAACCGAAGACACGAATTGGGTGTAAAAGGAAGACTGGTAAAGTAGTCGAAATCGAAAGTAAGATTAGTCGGACGTTTCCAAAGGTCCTTCCATCTCTTAGATAAGACACAAGTCTGAACAGCATCTTTTGCCTTCATAAATGTCATTATATGGAGCATAACACAATCAGGCAAGTCACTAAGCCTGTCACTAAGCCCTTCCATGGCCTCTCTTTCAATTCTTTCTCTTAGTCTCGTCCTCTTCATCTTGTTTCTTTTTCTTTCAGTGACACCTGACCTATCAAAATTACACAAACGCTTGATAAGTTATCTTTCCTGAAATCAGATAAATATTAACAACTTTTCCTATGCACATAAATAAATAAATGGTTCAATCAACAAACACATCAATGAAAACCTAGAAATACTTCTCACAATAACTCAAGATTTATTTTCCAACATCATTGATGCTATATTACGAATACATTGCGAACCGATTCAACAGATTCCGAAATCAACGCAGCAGGTTACGAAGCATCGAACAGGAATTTCTTGGTTCAGGACAAGAAAGTTGAAGAAGGAGGAGGAGGAGGAGGAGATTATGGAGTAAATACCTTACTAGTTGGAAATGGGGAGCGACTCAAGCATTCACAATTCTCAGTTCAAAGTTACTTCTGGGGTTTGAAGAAGTAAGCAACAAGTTACAACATTCATGTGCTATTGCTGCCAAGGCTTATGATATTATATATCAAAATAAAATGATTTTATCAAATGTTTAATAGAGTTTAATTTCTGTGCACTGTCGGTGTAAAAGAATTTTTACATAGACATACAATAACATTTTAATAAATCAGCATTATTAGTGGATGTCAGTGTAACTAAATGGTCAAAGGTTCGAATCCCCAATCTTATGAATTGAAAAAAATCGGGTTGGAAGGGGACCGACTACTCATCAGGTGTGCCTTTAGGTTCAAAAAGATTTTTTTTTTTTGGAATAAATTCAGATTCAAAAAGTTAAAAGCACAAATATCAAAATATTAGTAGATGTTATTACAAAACTTTTTATACTAATAATATATACCACTTTAATCCTAAAAAGTATTAGGGAAAATAAATACCATTCAAAGTTTTAGCTACCTACAAATTACAGAGATGTAAGAAAAGAAGAAAAAGTAGAAAAAAATATTATTGCAAAAAAGATGGTAAAGCACAACACAATAGAAAAAGTAAGAAACTGAAAATCAATTTAACAGATTCGATTTTTTGTTTTTTTTGACTCAATTTAACAGATTTTATGTACAGTAAAAATAAATAAATCATGCAAAATCATGCGGTAAAGTCATGGGAAAAGAATGCATATATTGTTAGGAGAATTTTAGTATGGACCCGTAAAAAAATCATGCAGTAAAGTCATCTTTCAATTGCTTCTCATTTTTAGATGAGGATATAGGTTTCACATTGAAACAAAACCACTTTATATGTTGTGTAGTTTATATAATCTTTTTTTATCATTTAGATATATTTATAATATTTTCCTTTAACAAAAACATTTATAAATTATTTGTTACCCTTACTTAGGGGTGAGCAAAACCCGGTCCAACCCTAAAACCCGTCCCAACCGTTAGTGTTCGGGCCTGGTCAGACCCTAACCCGCAGAAGAGAAGGGATGAACCCACGTCCCATTTAGTGACCCGACACCTGGTTAGAGACGGGTCCATGTTGACGTTCGGGTTACCCAACCCATTCCAATATAATAAAAATCTTCTTTTACCTTTATCCCTCCTACCTTATGTTTAACGCTCGGTCACTAAGAAAGAACTAAAGAAGTCTAAGCCCTTCTTTTACTTTTACCCTCTCGTCTCAATGTATGAGAAACTTACGGGGAAATGGGAAGATTATTTTGTTTTTCACCACTCAATTACCAGTTGTTTCACTACACAGTAACCCCTTCAATGTTCTAACGTTATTTATTTTTGGTTTCACTGCAACAGTTTTTTAGTTTCAATGTTTCTCTTTTGTTTTTTGTATGTTCTTATATTTGTTTTATTGTGAACTATAAATATAATTGAATAAGGTACACATGAGGTTGGAAGATAGACCATTGAAAACGAAATATATTTGGAGAATAAATTGCTTTATTATGAACTGTTAATTGTGAAAATATTTTTGTCACTCACAAAAAAATTAGTTTACAAAGGATCTATTTAATATCGGGTCAACCCGGTCTCGTCCCATTTCGGCCTGGTCTCAAACCTACCCGCATATGATCGGGTTCCTTCGGGTCTAGGGACGGGTTCGGGTTTAGAGAATTGACTCTATTGGAGTTTAGGGCCGGGTGAGGGACAAACACAATCTGTCCCAACCCGTCCCTCGCTCACCCTTGCCTTACTAACCAAAATTTATGGATTCGTCACCAAGGGTGGCCAGAGTGGTGGTGAGGTAGGATGAACATCGACAATGACCACTAAACACTTCAACAATCTAATGACCGCAAATATAACCGATATAAGAGCCAAATCCTACTTTAGGTGGTTTGTGGTCCGGTGCTGCAAAAACAAAAACTGCTTCTACCCTTGCATAAAATAAATCTACATTTTTTATGAATAATTAAACTTATTTATTTTTTTAAAAGAAATTGTAATTATTATAAACTAAAGTCAAACATTTTTTTGACATCCAATTAAAGTCAAACATAAATCTTTCAATAGTAGTCTATAACGAAAAAATTACCTAAACCATTTTTCCTACTAGCAGACATCCCCTACTATTTGACCTTCTAAAAGCTCGGAACTCGATCCAGAAAGCTCGACTCAGCCAAATAATAACAAGCTGGTCGGATTCTCTGCAGAGCAGGTCGATACAGGTGGATTCATAAACCTGTTAACCACGTTCAGGAGCGAAGGCTTATCACGGACTATCTCGGTACAGTACCTGATCATTAATGCCATCACTTCCTATAACATTTTAATTGGGAGATCGATGTTAAATGATCTAGGAGCCATGGTTTCGACTCCGCATTTGACTATTAAATTCCCGACTGTCTCTAGGGATATAGTGGCAACACAAGATGATCAGAGGGAGGCCCGACATTGTTATGTGGACAGTTTGAAAGCTGGCAAGCTAAAGGTAGACGTGAAGGAAGAAAAGCAAAAAGGAAAAGACAAGGGGAAAGAGGTGGTGAAGGAGAAAAGCTCGGTTAATTTGGTAGGGCTGGATCCAAGAGCAGAGATACGAGATGTGAGGCCAGCACTAGTGGAGGACTCACAGAAGTTCCAGATTCACGACCAGCCAAACCAACAAGTTAAGCTCGGCTTACAGCTGGAACTTGGAGTGAGGGAGGAGATCGATAATCCGGGTACTCAAGAAGAATGTTGAAAAGAATGTCATAAATTATCAATATAACCTAAAGCTAAACCAATAGCGCAGAGGAAAAGAAGGCTGGGAGAGGAAAGGAGAAGGGCAGTAGAATAGGAAACTGCCAAACTGTTAAATGCGGGTTTTATCATAGAAATAGTGTACACCACGTGGCTAGCAATCACGGTCCCACTAGTGCAGAAAAGGGATTTCACATCGATTTTTTTTTGCTTTTCACATCGGTTTTCAAACTGATGTTGAAAAGGCCGATGTGGTTTATTGCCACTTTTCACATCGGTTTTAAAACCGATGTAAAAAAGTCTGTTTCAGCAAGCCATTAAATTCTTTTCAGGACTTTCCACATCGGTTATTTTAAGAACCGATGTTAAAAACAGCAAATTCACATCGGTTTTTAAAATAACCGATGTGGAAAGTGGTGTTACCACATCGGTTTTTTCAGAAATCGATGTGGAAAATTGGGGTTATCACATCGGTTTTTTCATAAACCGATGTGAATTTGTGTTTTTTTTTTTTAAAAATCCATCCTTTTCAGTATTGACAGTCCTTTCCTCTGTTTCAGTAATCCAGTAATCTAGATCAATACAGAATCAAATATTCTCAACAGAATCAGGTTTGTACAACCAAAAAACACTAAATTAAAAGATTACTAACAATAAATATATTCAATTACATTCAGACAACAAAGATAATTAGAAACCAAAAAGCTACATATGATATATTATAGATTTCATGTCAAAACATATATCAGTCAAAAGTACACTATAGCTAGTACACTTGCGTTTATATACTAACTACATACAAACTATTGTTGGTACACTTCAAGAAAGAAAGTTGCCCAACGTATCCTTATATTTTTTATGTCGGCATCAGAGAGTGGAGTCGGATTGTTGAATATCTGCAAGTTTAATTGGACATAAGATTATATCTTTTAAGTAATAAACTAAAATTAAACATATAACGAATCTATATATAATTGTTACAACTAATTGTTACCAATTAGCATTTACCTCCTGCCATCTTTCAGTGATACCGGAGGAGATAATTTCGACTATCCACTTCATCACATAATATCCACATTCCCATGATCCACGTTGTCTATGAGACTACGTACAAATGAAACCCAGTTAGAATATGAGAAATTAAATAGAAATCAATAATTATACCCACTGCGCTTGAAGCGTTTGAACTAATAAATATCTTACGTTAGGAATGATCCATCTAATAGGCTGACGCCTTTCACCACACAGCATGCGGCTTGCATCAATAGACCTATCATAAGAAAATAAACATTAATTAAAGTATATCTAATAGATTTCAGATAATTAAAACAACTTCTTTACTGATTCTAAATTATTTTAATGCTTACGTTTCCATGATGTTCTTCAGTTCATTCGCCGGCCTATGGCCCATCGAGCAGAAGAAGACCACGACATTCACACGAGGGCACAAGATCAACAACTGCCAATGTCGTCTGCATTTGCGGAACAATTAGTGACTAAGTCATATATAGTTATAATTAAATAACTGGTACTTACTTATAGAGATAAGGCGCAAGGTAGAACTGATGATGGTCTCGGGCAACTATATCACGTATGGTGGCGACCGGGTCTTCTGATGCTAGGAGAACATCACCCTGAATGAGCATGGGGTCAATGAACCCATAAAGGGTGAGGTTGCCCTGATTAGCTAACATGCGATGCAGATACCTAATATTCTGATAAAACATGTTAATTATCATAGCATTTAAAATTTAATTATTTAACTTATAAATAAAATATACTTACGTGCACCATAACGAGATGTGGTGAGCACTAGCCATTTCATGGTCGAGCGCCATCTCGATAAGTTCCTTCTTTGGGATATACAGATCGTCATCCGCCCTGCCATCATGTTCCAACCTTACCAAAGCTGCATCAACCTCCATGGTGACAAGCTTTATAGCAAGACGTTGAAAAACATCACCAGGATCCCCTTTGTCGTTCCCCTAAACAACAAAAGAGATATACATTAGTAATCACAGTTAAGTTATTTCATTCATAATTAATTGAATGGTCAAATGAATACCTTGGCAGGAGCAGATTTCTCTGGTCTTCCTGGATCTGACCTTTTAGGGAGAATATCATGATGATCATCAACATTCAGCTCACACCTATCAGGGGCGTCATCATCATCATCATCATCATCATCAGACTGATGAGGAGGATCACATGAGCCCTTAGTGCTCACATGGACAGAGGGTTGGACAGAGGGTTGGACACTTGTGAATTGTTGGGACATAGCAGCCATTATTGCCATCTGCTGGTTAAACTGCTGGGTCATCTCTTGTCTAAGCTCAGCTGCAATCTCCTGTTTTAGCCGTTCTCTATCTGCAGCAACATCCCTGTGGCGTTGGTGTGAAGATGAACCATGGTATTGGCGAATGCCAATGCCCCATCCAACACCAATGACACGGCCCGGGTGGTCTGGTTTACCGATGGCAGCAGCTAAGATATCCTCGCGTCCTCTAGGAACAAAGGTTCCTTGAGTGGCCTGCTCGTCCAAGGCATCCTGCAACATATAAAATATTAGGGCACATTACAATTCAGTAACATTGTTAAAATCACAATTACAATTCAAACTACACATACAATCTTCTCAGCTACTTGGCGTGCCTCCTCAGATGTATATTGTCCCGTTTTTCTTTGTCGGGCCCTCTTCCATTTACGATGGCGTGGGGGTGGAGGTGGATCAACAACTTCAGGATGATTTTCAGCATTAGGATCTGCCTGAGATGCTGCTTCCTGACATGCTTTCTTTTCCTCTTCCACCATGGTCTGAGCAAGCTTTTTATATCCCCCACGAGACAATACATGGGGGTAGACATTCTTGTTTTGGTTTTCCTGCCCCTTTTTCCTCTTCTCCTGTTATAAATAGAAGACAATTAAATTACATTAGTAAATTAATAAAATTAATGAAATTACATAAATTTAGAGACAACTCAAATAAGTTAACCTGAAAGCTGGGATCATGTCGGCTCTGAACAAAGCGATCCCACGTCGCCTGGTCAAGAAACGGGTACACCTCAAGTGGGTTCTTTTCACAGCGTGGATTGAATACATAGTATCTGCCCAGGTCCACCTTAAAACCCCTCTAACGCTCACTAGCATACTTTATCCAACGCTTCTTCATATCCGTCGTATTCGGCAAGTCAAAGGTGAGCTACATTAACAACAAAAGAATCAACGAATTACTGTATGATATTAATAGGATTAAAATAAAGTAGATACAAACACAGGACGGAAAAGTATAGATACCAGAATACTCTCCCATATCTGATCTTTCACGCCCTGAGGTACATCTTTCCAACTCTCAATAAGTATGCTAGGCCTGCTTCGAGCAAGGGTCGCCACAAAACTAATAAACTGCTCTGCCATTGGCCCAATAGGATTGAGGTTACAATCAAAGTCGATTGTTATCTTTTGATTTGAACCACGGTTGGCAGTCAAATTCCTCATTCGTGTGGCACGTCTACCCTTTCTACCCGAAGATGGGGTCTCCGAACCACTGCATGAAGGAGGGATATCCTCAGGATCAGCCATGTATACCTGTTTAGACAAAAACAAAAAGTCAGTATGTCTGGATAAATATCAAACATAACTTATAAATATCAATCAACGTAAGCATAACTTAAAAATATCAACGTAAACATATAATATGACTTTAAACATAACTCAAACTAAACTTACACTGTGGTCAAGTAGTAACGTTCTCCCAAAACCCTTCTTGGTGATCATTACGAGTAGCATGTACATCGTCCACTTCATTTTGCTCATTGAAATTAGGCACCCGTGTTGAGAAAGAAGGAGTGCCAGAAATATCAAGAGTTGAATCTTGATTTCCCTCACTACTATTATACATGTTTTTTCCCTGGAGAACCACTGACCACCTTTTGTTAGAAGGATCACGGATATAAAACACTTGTTTTGCTTGGGATGCCATGATGAAAGGCTCGTCTTTATTACCTACCTTATTAAGGTCCACCAATTTGAATCCTAACTCATCGGTTTGCACACCATTGTTACTGTCGACCCACTGACATTTAAAAACAGGCACTCTAAACTTCGTGTAATCAACCTCCCAGATCTCTTCAATGATCCCAAAGTATGAAACGGATGCCATAACAGGGTTTTTATCTTTCGAACTAGAGAAATGCATGGACTTAGCGACGACCATAACCCCACTGTTTTGCATAGTACTTTTGTCATCCTGGGACTTTGTATAGAAGGAAAACTTATTGATATCGTACCCACTCCAGCATATGACATCAAAGTTAGGTCCCTGTGCTAGCCATTTTAATGTTTCAGAAGCAGTATCATCCTTTGCAATTTTTTCTTTAAACCAGTTCAAGAAAGTCTTATTATGCTTGTTCAAACACCATTTTTCATTCATTCTAGGATAAGTTTCGTTGATGATGCTTTTGTGCTCACATAAGTATGGTTCAACCTCATCAGTGTTATTCAATATATACAAATGTGCTTGAAGCACTTCCTCCCGATCCATGCTCTTAACAGTGATACCTCGTGTACCCTTCCCATCATATCTTCCTTCATGACGAGACTTCGGAAGGCCTACAGGTTCCGCTTCTGACATGTAGTCTGTACAAAACTCAATAGCTTCTTCTACAACATACCTTTCAACAATAGATGCTTCGGGACGGTGTGGATTCTTCATATATCCTTTCAAGATCTTCATGTATCGCTCAACCAGGTACATCCACCTTAAATAAACGGGGCCACACAATCTAATCTCCCTCACTAGATGAACAATCAAATGAACCATGATGTCAAAAAATGAAGGTGGAAAATACATCTCCAATTGGCACAAGATAATGGCTGCCTCATTTTCCAAGTCATCCAACGTTTTAGTGTCAATGACCTTGCTACATATAGCATTGAAGAATAAGCATAACCTAGTAATGACATGTCTGACTTTTTTAGGCAAGATGTCACGAATGGCCACCGGTAGTAGTTGTTGCATCAAGACATGGCAATCATGAGACTTTAAGCCAACTAATTTGAGATCTTTCATTGAGATAAGCCTCTTGATATTTGAAGAGTAACCCTGTGGCACTTTGACTCCCCGTAGACATTCACAGAAACTTCTTTTCTCTTCCTTTGATAAAGTATGACATGCTCGGTGCAAATAAGTCTTCTTATCCCCCACTCTATGTGGAGCTAACTGCTCTCGTATACCCATCGTAACTAGATCCAGACGAGCATTTACACCATCCTTTGTCTTGCCTTGAATGTTGAGAAGCGTTCCGATTAAACTGTCACACACATTTTTCTCCACATGCATCACATCAATACAATGTCTTACATCAAGCTTGCACCAATATGGAAGATCAAAGAAGATCGACCTCTTCTTCCATATATTCTTCTCAGTAGCCTTCTTTTGGGACTTCCCATAGATAACATTAGTGTTCTTCACCCGTTCATAAACTTGGTCTCCAGTCAAGGCCACCGGAGCAATTGCATTCTCCGGAAGTCCATTGAAAGCTTTTCTCAACCTACGATAAGGATGATTACGCTGGAGAAATCTCTGATGCCCAAGGTAGACTGTCTTCCTTCCATGTTGTAGTTGATGGTAACATGTGCCTTCTTCACATATTGGACATGCTTTATGCCCCTTAACACTATACCCGCACAAGTTCCCGTATGCTGGAAAGTCATTGATGGTGCAAAATAACATGGCACGCAATCTGAAAGTCTCACGGCAATACCCGTCGATCACATCAATGCCTTCATCCCACAACTTTCTCAAGTCTTCAATCAATGGACTCAGATAAACATCAATATCATTTCCTGGCTGTTTTGGACCCGAAATCATCATACTTAACATAATGTATTTGCACTTCATGCACAACCAAGGAGATAGGTTGTAAATTACCAGGAGAACAGGCCATGAACTATGAATACTACTTAAGTTTCCATATGGATTCATTCCATCGGTAGCAAGTCCAAGCCTGAGGTTTCTGGGCTCATTGCCAAACTCCGGAAACAAACTATCAATTCTCTTCCACTGTAAAGAATCAGCCGGATGACGAAGCTGTCCATCACATTTCCTCTCATCTGCATGCCATCTAATATTCTTTGCATCCTTTTCATTAGCAAACAATCACTTGAACCGCGGAATTACTGGAAGATACCATAACACCTTCGCAGGAGGACCCTTGGTGACCGCATCACAACTAGACTCATCATCCTTCACTTTGTATCGTGATACCCCACACCTGGGGCACTCGTGCATCTCTTCAAACTCTTTCCTGTACAATATGCAATCATTGGGGCAAGCGTGTATTTTCTTATACTCCATACCCATCGGACACAATATCTTCTTCGCCTCATAGTTTCGGGATGGTAATGTGTTACCTTCTGGAAGCATGTCTTTCAACAACTCAAGCAATTCGGTAAAGCTTTTATCGCTCCACCCATTTCTCGCCTTCACATTGAACAATCTTAACACCGCTGACAACCGTGTGAAATTAGTGCACCCCGGATACAAAGCCACTTCCGCATCACTGCACAAAGTATCATACACATGTGCTCGCCGAAAGGACTCTTGCCCAATATCACGGATCATGTCCTCTAGTCCATCGTCCATATCTACGTCATCAACTTCCTCTCTATCCGACACCCTTGGCCTGTCTAACGATTCACCATGACATATCCATATTGTATAACTCTTGCAAATCCCCTCACAAATAAGATGATCCCGTATCTCGTCAGCTTCTAGTCGTCTCTCATTCAAACAGTTAACACAAGGACAACAAAACCTTCCGTCACTACTATCAGGAGCATTTGTTTTTGCAAATTGTAGAAAATCTTCCACTCCATTCTCATACTCATCACTTGTCCGTCTAGCATTCATCCAACCGCGATCCATGACTAAAACATTAACTTCATACTTAGTCCAACATCTTCCTCAACTACTTCTTATGATAGGGTATGGCCCTATCCCATTCGAGAAGAAACTTTTTCAACATTCGGTTAACAGTTAGTCTTTAACTCTCATGCTCATAATCGACGAAATTTCGGCAACATTTCCCTTCAGTCTCCGACGTACACGACTTGAACGCGATGCCATCCACCACGATAAAGTATGCACCCGGAGAACGAAAGGAAATGTACTAATCTGAACTTTCATCAGGTATATAACATGAGAATCAATGAATAACTATTTTAACTGAATGAAGAAAAAGTTTTTTCCCAAACTGTCCAACTTGGACAATTCAAGATCCAATATAATGAGCTGTACAAAGTACCTTAAGCAGGTACACGTGTGCTCATTAATATTGCATCTCAAACGGGAAACTAAGGTTTAACTAATTAATTAACACTAAAAATATAATAAAACACTCCAATCCCCAAGTAAAAAGAACCACGTGAAGGATATTTTATCCATAGCAGTACAACACCAAGAGAAGCAATGTGTCCAAACTTTGGCACTACTTATTTGTAACATAAGTTAGAGTCCTAATAAAGAAATTAATTGATGGAATTTCCTTGGTTTGAGATTTGAAAATCTCTCATCATGAAACTTTTGTAAATTGACTATATTTGCTTTACAAAAGCCTAACCCCAGCTAATACATCTATAACAGAAAAAGCCCTTTACAGTATAACATTCCCAGACCAATAAATATATCAAGGCCAGCCAAAAATCCTAACTAATTAAGCTTAAGTCTGAAACATTCCCTAACTGAGCCTAATGGCAAGGTCACAGAGAAACAAGGTTAATGAGGAGGTCATAAAAACAACACCAAAAAAGACCATCCAACAACACCAAAATTTACTCTTTAGCTCTTAATGATTGCCAAGAACATAGTCTATAATCTATACACAACATTTATGTCTGCATTATATCTTCATGAACCAACCAAAACATGAAAAGTGAGTGTTAGGTACCTGAAAGGGTTACAGATGGGAGAAGGGAGGCAGAGGCACTGAGCGAGGCAGAGGCACGACGGTATGCGCAAACATGCAACTAGAGATTAGAAGATTGAAGATTATGAACTTGAATCCCAACTTTTTGATGAGGAAGAGTGAAGATTATGAACTTGAATCCCATTTCATTGGCGACATTCTCCCAGCCCTTTGACATGACATCAATATTTCTATTAGAAAGAAGGCTTCATGAACAAGTCTATAAAGAGATACATAATCTCCTCAAATCCCTTATGTTGAAGTTATCTTAAATTAACAAATAATTCATTAGTATATAATAGAAACTGGAGTAAGGTCTGTATTCATGAACTATTCATGTCTCATCAGCCTAAAACTCATAAACAGATAGCTTGATAACCTAGCTAGTTGCAAAATGAAATGAAAGCACTTACACCATTCAATTCATTTCCTACATGTACAAAAATAACTGCGAATACTCTATACTTCAAGCCAGAAAGCAAACATAAAAAAAGAAAAACTGAAAAGGGAAAAAAAAAATTCTGTCTCAAAGACTCAAACCCCTATTTGTGAATAACTCCAGTTATCATTCAGAACAAACACACGATTTCTAGCATGATAAACGAAAAGGGTACCTTTTCTGAGTAGAGGCAAGGAATGCAGGGACCAGAAGGAGCGCATTCAAAGGTAACGTTACTTCCAGTGGGAGCAGGAAAGGAAATGCCTTGATGCGATGACAGTGATGCGATGACAGTGACGCGATGAGAGGAACGGAAAGGGATACGGCGGTGAGAGGAAATGGAGTTGCAAAGGGAGAGGGTGGTCTGAGTGTGAAAAGGAGAGGGAAGGGGAAAGGGTTTGGGTGGTCTGAGTGTGGGAAGCAGAGTGAGCATTCAGCGCGAAAAATGAAATAAAACAGACAATCCACATCGGTTATAAATAAAACCGATGTTAAAGTGTTTTCCACATCGGTTATTAGTAAAACCGATGTGTAATCTTATGACTGGATTAAATTTTTTTCTTTTTTTTTTCATTTTCCACATCGGTTATACCAAAACCGATGTCTATTCTTATGTCTGATAAAAAAAATTTACTTTTTGTTTCACTTTTCCACATCGGTTATACTAAAACCGATGTCTAATATTATGTCTGATAAAACAATTTTGTTTTTTGAATCACTTTTCCACATCGGTTTTTTACAAAAACCGATGTTAAATACGTTTTCACATCGGTTTTCATAATAACCGATGTTAAAATACTTCAGTTTAATTTCAAAAATGCCACCGCCTCCTTTTTCACATCGGTTTTTATAAAACAGATGTTAAAACCTCGATGTTAAATGCATATTTTGCACTAGTGTCCTTGTAAAAAAGGCAAATAGAAAATGACACATGTACACTGATTATACAGATCTGAACAAGGCCTGCTCAAAGGATTCATACCCCTTGCCGAGCATAGATCGCCTTGTAGACCGTGCTTCCGGATACAGACTACTCAGCTTGATGGACGCCTACTCAGGGTACAATCAAATCAAGATGCATCCGTCGTCGGACGAGGATAAAGCCGCCTTCATGATGGAGGGTGCTACCTATTGCTATAAAGTTATGCCCTTCGGATTGAAGAATGCAGGCGCAACTTATCAGAGGCTCATCAAAAAGGTTTTTGTCAAACAAATCGGTAGGAATGTGGAAGGGTATGTTGATGACATGGTAGTGAAGTCGGATGATCCGCACAAACATCCGGCCGACTTGGAGGAAGTATTTGGGGAGATCCAAAAGTATAACATGAGAATAAATCCGGAAAAGTGCACATTTGGAGTGCAATGAGGCAAATTCTTGGGGTTCCAGCTAACTCAGAGAGGAATTAAGGCTAACCCAGACAAGTGTCAAGCAATAATTGACATGAGAAGCCCCCAAAATGTCAAGGAAGTTCAAAGGTTGGCTGGCCAATTTGTAGCTCTATCCTGTTTCCTCCCCATATAGGCAGAAAAGGGGAGACCATTCTTCAAGCTGTTAAAGAAACCACAGCAGTTCCAGTGGAATAAAGAGTGTGAGGCAGCCTTCTAAGAGTTCAAGACATTCTTGTCATCCCCACCAATCTTAACTCGGCCACATCCGGGGAAGGAACTTCTGCTATATCTCTCAGGTACAGATGAAGCTGTGAGTGCGGTTATAGTACAAGAGGAAGACAAACATCAAGTCCCCGTCTACTTCTTTCCATTTGCTCTACCCCCAGCTAGCCTCTTCTATCTATCTCCTCACCATGGCACATCTCTCCCCTTTAAATGTGGAGGGTCAAGCACCAACACCTAGCCCTCTCCGGAAAATGATCGCCGTCGCTTCCATTGTCGCCGGCGTTCAATTCGGGTGGGCCCTACAACTCTCCCTGCTGACCCCATACAGTCAGCTCTTGGGGGTCCCACACACATGGTCCTCCGTCATCTGGCTTTCTGGCCCAATCTCAAGCCTAGTTGTTCAACCCATCGTTGGTTACTATAGTGACCGTTGCAAATCCACCTTCTGTCGCCGCCATCCTTTCATCTTAGTCGCCATCGCCGTCATCGGTCATGCCGCTGGGGATGTCCTCACGTTGAAGACTTGTCCACGCACCGTTGCCATCTTCGTCATCGGTTTCTGGATCCTTGGCGTGTCCAACAACATGATGCAGGGACCTTGTAGGGCCTTCCTCGGGGATCTCTCCGCGGGAGATCAACGCAAGATCCGTACAGCTAATGCTGTCTTTTCATTCTTCATGGCTGTCGGGAATATTGTTGGGTACGCCGTTGGTTCTATCAGCGGCCTACACAAGGTATTCCCCTTCACAGAGACCAAGGCATGCGACGTTTATTGCACAAATCTAAAAAGTTGTTTCTTCTTTTCTATTATCCTTCTCCTAATCCTCGTGATCATTGCCCTCGTGTACGTCAAGAAAATACCCCTGAGGCAAACGAACAATGTTAACGACAATGACGAGGGGACATCAAAGGCTCCGTGTTATGGGTCATTATTTGGTGCCTTCAGGGAATTGAAGCGCCCCATGTGGATGTTGTTAATAGTGACATGTTTGAACTGGGTGGGGTGGTTCCCATGGGTTCTTTATGATACTGACTAGATGCGTCGTGAGGTGTATGGGGGTGAAGTTGGACAAAAAAGTGTACGACATGGGTGTACACCAAGGTTCTTTGGGTCTTATGTTTAACTCAGTGGTTTTGGCTGTTGTGTCTTTGGCTGTGGAGCCCATGTCACGTCTTCTCGGTGGAGTGAAGAGGTTGTGGGGATTGGTTAACTTTATACTTGCTATTTGTTTCGCAATGACGTTACTCGTTACTAAAGAAGCTCCGCAACACCGTCAGTTCAGGGTGAATGCCGATGGTGCTAGGGAGGCACTGCCGCCGCCAGCTAGTGTTAAGGGTGGTGCCTTGGCTTTGTTCTCGATTCTCGGCATGCCTCTTGCGGTAATATACTTTTTTTTTCTTATCTAATAATCTAATTAAAGGATTAGGATTTGGATGGATTTTTTAAGATTATAAAAATTAATGTTTTCTTGATAAAATATTCTAATTATAGGAAACTTTTTTTTAAAAAAAAGTTACGTCTCTTATGTAATTAAATGATAATTAATGAATTCATTTATTAAATGGGTATATAAAACCACGAGAAAAACGTTTATCCAAATTTTATTTTTCCAAGGAAAGTAAATAATTATTTTTATGATTATATGAATATAAAACACTTTCCTTGTTTTATTTTATTTCTTTTTCTACGTACTATTTCCTTTGTAGCATAGAAGATCTGGCTAAATTTTCCTGAGATAGAAAAATTAATATTTTGTTAATAATTTTTTTTACATTTTTAATTATTTAAAATTTAAAGCATTTATAAGTTTTTGTTTTGACAGAACATTAATAAGTTTTTGAACAATTAAAAGATCATTAAACTAAATTATTAAGAGAGTATATAACTATCTTTTAAAAGTATATGAATATGAAACAGTTTTATTTTCTATTTTCTTTTTTTAAAAAATCTTTTTTGACTAGAAAAAAGCATTGGAAAAGTTTAATATGGATATTTGCTTTAAACTAATAGCCTCTTTTCTGTGCACGTGTCTAGATTACCTACAGTGTGCCATTTGCTCTAGCATCCATATTCTCCGGCACCACCGGAGCAGGCCAAGGTATAGCAACTCACAAGCCATTTAAATAAAACAAAGTTGCATCAAATGGGTCAGTTATATATATCCAAACAATGGCCGACCCAAGGATGAAACTACTAAAGCCTCATCTTTAGGCCCACCAACAAAACAAATTTTTTACTCTTACTTTTTATAAAGCAAAAAGGTTACATATGCTAACAAAAAGGTCCAATCTAATCCAAGAAGACTATCTCATTTAAAATAAAAAGGACTCACTCAAAAATTGTTTTAGGCCTTATTTGCTTTTGGGCCGGCCCTGCAAACAATAAACCAAAATATATATCTAACCTTTCTTACTTGTTTCAAAATTTTCAGGTTTATCTTTTGGAGTTCTCAATCTTGCGATGTCATTCTACAGGTTAGGATCCATAAATTTAATGATGAACTTTATAATAAAAATGAACAATATTTTTTTTTTATAGGTGTATACTAATTGTGTGTGCATGTGTGCATGTGTGTATATATACAGATGGTTGTAGCAGCAATAAGTGGACCGCTCGATGGTGGGTTTGGTGGTGGCAACTCGCCAGCATTCGTGTTGGGCCCCATGGCGGTTGCTATCAGTGGTGTACTGTCAATTGTCCTGCTGCCAACTCCCGAGCCACAAGCTTTAGCCACGGCTTCAGCTGTTGGAAGGAGTTTCCATTAATTGATGGAGATTAGTGCTTTTTTTTAGTTTTTTTTTTTTGATAAGCAATGCTTTCTTTTAGTTGACTACGTGATATAGGGGGGAAATTGGACATCTTATTAATATACAACTACAAACCTATTAGAAGGAAAGTTTGGACAGGTGGCAGCATTATATTCAATGGCTTCTCTAATAAGCTTGGTTTATTATTACTATTAATGGAAACAACCAATCATATTGCATCTATATTTTCTTTTCTTTTCTTTTTTTATTTTAATTGGTATTAATTTGAAATCAAAGCACACAAATATGGAGAGAAGGCACGCCTCACTATTTCCACTGGTTGGTTCCAATAATTGGTATTAATTTGAAATCAAAGCACATAAATATGGAGAGAAGGCACGCCTCACTATTTCCACTGGTTGGTTCCAATATAAGCAATTTATTGTAAATGTATCTTTCTAATAACCTTGGTTTAGCAGCTGCTATATAAATGCAATGTGATTGGTTCTTTCAATATACATGCACGGTTATCCATTGCATCTTTCCTTCTAAGCTAACATTTATACAGCCTCTAAGCAGTATCATGCACTTTTATCCATTGAGTCTGGTTGGTTCCAATATCTTCCATTTAATGATGATTTTATCTTTCCAATGCAGTACCTAGAAGGTCTGAATCTTGAAGTCTTCATCTATAAAGGCCTCATATACCATGAACAGTTGCCTTATTCAATTGTTTTGCTTGCTTTTCCTATTGTTCTTCCTGTTTAGCATTTGCTCTTTGTTTCCCATTTACTTTTCCTATGGATGTTGCTTATGACACTCTAGAAAAATTACTGCTGAGAAAGATTCATGGTCAATATATGTCAAGATAATAAGAATGTGGTCTACTGCACCTTTGAGCAATAGTCCAACGTTCAGCAATTCAAACATACCTATTTGTCTAGAAATGGTTCTCATGGATGACAAGGTTTCATTACTAATAATGACTTTCTGTTTCTTTCTTCATTCAAGTATTCAAATATTTTGTAAGTATTTCTTCAGTTAACTAATTTATTTTCCTTTCAAGGGATGCAAGATTCATGCAACTATAAGGAAGTCTTTGATGTCTAGATTTCAACATTTGTTAACTGAAGGAAATGTTTATGGTTTCACAACTTTTGGAGTTGGACTTAACGGTGGAAATTTTAGGACAGACAGACATCAGTACAAGCTCAACTTTAAGTGGAACACGACTGTTGATGTGGTGGGGATTCCATCGATTGACATCAGTCCATTTAGCTTTGTTTCATTTGCTGATATATTGAATCAAGATTTTGATCAATCTTTTTTGGTTGGTATGTTTCTGAACTTCTTTGCCACAATTATTGTTTTATTATGTTAAACAAAAATTTGTGTTCACTAAATGGTTTTGTTTTTAATATTTTCAAGATGTGATTGGAAAAATGACTGGTGTTTCAAATGAGAAAGAGTTTATGAAGGAAGGAAAGAAAATGAGGATGAGAATTCTTGAATTAGAGAATGATGGGTAATGATCTGATGAAAAATCTCCCTACATGAAAAATGGTAGGTGTACAAAGTTCTACCCAAAAAAATTTCAGAATGCAACTCAGATAGACGAAGATGGTTATCCTACCTATAAAAGGAGAGATTCTGGAATTACGATAAGCAAGAAGGGTATTGACATGGATAATAGGAATGTGGTTCCTTACAATCCTAATTTACTAATCCGATACAATGCTCATGTTAACACACTACAAAAAAAGAGTCATTTAGAGACCGATTTAGGCCAAATCGGTCCCCAAAATCAGTCGTTGGTCGTTTTAGGGACCGATATGGCCAAAACCAGTCTCTAAAATCGGTCCCTAAATGACTCTTTTTTTGTAGTGACACTGAGTACTGCAATAAGTCGAATTCAATCAAGTATTTGTTCAAGTATATCAATAAAGGACCTGACAAAGCCACACTGCAAATCTCTGAGCAGAATTCGGATAGTGGTAAAGCACATGTGGTTGATGAAATAAAGCATTACTATGATTGCAGGTATCTGTCTGTTGTGGTTTTCATGAGATAATCCTCTTTAAAAATCATATCTCAAGGCGGAAGAAAACCAACCCATAGATCGCGCATTACAAAAACATGAATCACATAAAGGGTTATTTGTGTTTACCTCTTGAAGCATGCTTTCACTGTGATCACAAGTGCCACAAAGGAGAAGCACCTCTACTCAGTCTACGCGAGCAAACGAGCGTCGGAGCTTTGCGTCTTGTGCTAGCTGACGGCTACGGGGAGGCACGGTTAGCAAAAATAGGTTAGAGGGGAGAGCACTTCTATTTATAAGTTGGCAGCTCCCTTTAACCTAATTGCTTACCCTACTGGGCTTTGTACACTACAAGCCCAATTATCCTTTAAATCAATTAAATCATATTTAATTAATTTAACTGCTCCGCATTTGCTCTATGCGTGTGACCCTATAGGCTCCCACTAAGTTGGCAATAATATTAAATATTATAATAATATCAAATATTAATTATAATATTAAATATTATAAATAATGAGCGGCATCTAGCAATGCATCATTACTACCCAATTAGCGAGAGTATCGGTGATCCGATTTTAGCCTTACCGCGACCAAAATTTACTGTGCAGTAAATGTCCCTTCGTCTATATGTCTTAATTGAACACAAGGCATAAGAGTGTCATCCTTGTTATGTTCAATTATTTATTCATCGATCCCCGAATAGATGTATAATCACAAACAGGCCCAATATCATATATTGGCCCACTTCCGTGTGGCCACGCATATTTCACGTCTAACTTTATCGAGGGGCCCAAGACATTACCCCTGCTATGTAGGAGGGATGAATCCTGTCTACATCACTCACACTCCTCCACATGATTTATTGCGGGCCCAATAACTTCCTTTATGATCACCCTGTTACGCGTGATGTTTGATAGCATTAAAGCCTACAACTCCTCATGTAGGAATCGTAGTGAGTTCAAGTTGAAGGACTACTTCACTATGGTCGTCATGAGAATACTTATGACACTTACATAACTATTATGAAGTATTCCCATAGCGGGTCATCCGGTATAAATATTACTCCTAATATTTATACCTGTGTGCCGACTTGATATCACATATCCATGACCCATGAGATTTGGTCATCAGTCTACTCACACAATAGTCTCTATGTATTATTGTCGTCCTAATTAACAATAATACTCGACTACGGATATTTAAGAATAGCATTCTATTATTCAATGAGGTCTCACGATTAAGTCACATACTTAATATCTCAGTGAATGAACTGCCTATTCTAAGGACTTTATTATGCTATAAACTAATAACATAATAAATGAATGCCTTATTCATATATCAAATATATGATGAAATTCATGATACAAATAATGATCTATTCAAAATAGATTGGCCTCTAGGGCTTACACCAACAATCTCCCACTAGCACTAGAGCCAATCGGGCATCAATCTAACACCCATTGATCTAGTGTGAGTGTCAAGCTACCATTGAGCAAGAAACTCTATTAGCGGATTATTTAGTGTTCTCATTCTGCGTATCTTCACATTTCTCCTCTATCGATCATCTATCGAATGAGATGGAAGCAACTAAGTATATGTTCGGATCGCTGGTGAGATCATGTTTCCTTAGCTTATGCGATTACTCCATCATCATCGCAACGAGATCAATAGAGTTCGCAAAGTTAGGAATTATTCCTAGTTCATAAATGAACTTGCCGATCCAAACGTCCTTTAAATCTCTACATTTAAGGCAACTATATACTTGGCCTCTATAATAAATTCTGCAACTGTCTCACGCTTGGAACCTTTTCAAGCATACAGTGCCACCATTAAGACAAAACACAAATCCAGACTGTGATCTGGAATAATCTTTATCGGTTTGGAAACAGTTTTCGATATAACACCTTACAACGACTCATTCCTTTCCTTCATTTTTCAAGAATGTATCCTCGGTTCTTCTCAGATACTTAAGGATGTTCTTGACTATAGTTCAGTGACCTTCACTAATATCAAAAGCATACAAGATAACTGGTGTAGTACATAATGTACTCTGACTAAGGCCCAACAACTTAAGCGATCTATCTTTATAGATCTTGATACCTAACACGTAGGAAGTCTCACCTAAGTCCTTCATTGAGAAACAATTCCCCAACCATGTTTTCACATTTTGCAGTGTAGGGATATCGTTTCCAATGAGTAGTATGTCATCAACATACAAAATGAGAAAGACAATCTCACTCCCACTAACCTTCTTGTACACACAAGGTTCATCCTCGTTCTTGATAAATCCAAGCTGTCTTACAACTTTATCAAAATGAGGATTACATCCTCTGGAAGCTTACTTTAATCCATGAATGGATCTCTGCAACTTACATATCTTTCCAACATCCTTTGGATCGACAAAACCCTCGGGTTGTGTCATGTACACATCCTCGAGGAGATTCCCGCTATGGAATGAAGTCTTGACATCCATCTGTCAGATCTCTAGTCATAGTATGCAGCAATAGCAAGTAGAATCTGAATAGATTTGAGCATTGCTACTGGGAAGAAAGTTTCATCATGGTCTACACCATGATTTTTCTTGAAACCTTTTGCAACCAGTCGTGCTTTAAAGGTATTCACCATACCATCCATGTCAGTCTTCTTATGGAAGACCCATTTGCACCCTATGGGTTTTATCCCTTCGGGTGGCTCAACAAGGTCCATACCCGGTTTGTGTACATGGATTCCATTTCGGATTCTATCGCCTCAAGCCACTTCTCATATTTCTGCCCAATTATGGCCTCCTGGTAGGTTATAGGCTCATCTTGATCCATGAGCAGCACATCACCTTCCTAAGTCAGGAGAAGTCCATATCTCTTAGGTTAGTGACATGGCCTGTTAAACCTACGCAAGTCTTGTGTTACTTGAACCGGCGGTTCAACCACAACATCTTGTGAAATCGGTTCCTGTTCCATTGTAGGCGGGTCAATATTTTGTGGTACTTGGATTTCTCCAAGTTCTACAATCATCCCACTGTCTCCTTTAGAGATATTCCTTATCAAGGAACACTCCAGTTCTAGAGACAAACACTTTGTCCTCGAAGGGGTTGTAGAAATAATATCCTTTGGTTTCCTTAGGATATCCCACAAATATACACTTATCTGATTTGGGCCCAAGTTTATCCGTCATAAGACATTTCACCCTAACATACCCAAATCCTCATAAATGACAAATTAAGCCTTCGGCCCATCCATATCTCACATGGAGTCTTTTCAATCGCCTTAGATGGAACACGGTTAAGAGTGAATCCAGCTGTAAGTTGAGCAAAGCCCCAGAAAGAGTCAAAAAGGTCTGAATGACTTATCATGGATCGTACCATGTCTAACAAGGTGCGATTCCTTATTTCGGACATACCATTCCATTGTGGCATTTCAGGAGGAGTGAGTTGGGACACTGTCCCACACTCTCTCAGATAGTCATCAAACTCTTGGCTTAAGTATTCATCACCACGATCTGATCGTATGACCTTAATACTTTTGCCAAGTTGGTTCTCTACTTCATTTTTAAACTCTTTTGAACTTTTCAAAAGTTTCTGACTTGTGTCATACACAAATCCATGTCTACTGAAGTCATCAGTAAATATGATGAAGTAAGGAAAACCACCTCTAGCAAACTTGTTTAGAGGCCCACAAACATCACTATGTATCAAGCCCAAAAGATGACTGACTCTTTCACCTTGCCTGGTGAATGGGGTCTTAGTTATCTTCCCCAACAAGCAAGATTTGCATACATCAAACGATTCACAATCGAATGATTCCAAGAGTCCATCCTTATGGAGCTTGGAGATGCGTTTCTTACCTATATGGCCTAATCGGCAATGCCAAAGGTTTTCGCATTTATATTATAGATGAGCATATGAGGATTAAGGACACAAAGTCCATTATCCAAATACTTGCTAGCATAGAAAAATATCATGTGACTGATGTTTCTACCAATAGCTGGAACATAATAACACTTATTTAGTTCCAAAACAAGCCCTGAAGGCAAAGTCAAAACTTCTATAGTTAATGCAACAACTTTTGCTCCATTTCCTATTCACAGGTTAACTTCGCTTTTAGTCAACGTCCTACTCCCTTTGATCCTCCACATTAATGTGAGATCCACATACGGTATCAAATACCCATGATTTTGAAGTAGGTTGACTTCTATAACACAATGCTAGAAGAGGAAGTCACACTTCCTTTATTTTCTCATAATCTTTCTTGTACCTTCTGGTAGTTTTTCAATGTCCGGTAAAATCACAATGAAAGTAACTGCCTTCCTTTGCAACCCTAACTATTAGCTTCAACAAAGAAATATTAGGCTTGAACTTGTTCTTGCCCATGTTCTTCTCCTTGTTTAGCAGGCTTAAGACTTTCCCTTTCTAGACTATCACAATAGTCTACCCTTATTTACTTTAGAGACTCTCCTCGGTAGTTCTCAACTTCCTTTGCATTCTCTAGTAGAGGTCTGTCAGAATCGTTCATAATGAATTGACTATAACTATCCAGCAACAATTGCAAGATCGTATCATTGGCCAACATTTGGCCAAAAGGAAATCTCATTTTACTAAGTTCTTAATGTACTCAATAATATGAAGCATATCATAACTGTCGGGATTTCCTTTCTCTTAGTTCGCAACTGAAAAAGGGTCGGGATGACTTGTGGTTCTTATGCATTGTATGCTCTCAAGAGAGCATCATGAGGTGCCTGATCATATCACGCGCCTTCATGGTTGCAAGCATGAGGAATCCTACATCTATGACATCGACTTGATGCTTCTCGTAAGCATCCATTTCGATCATAGTAGGAACTGGTTGCTCAAGAATTATTTGCTCAAGAACATACAACTCTTTCTCGTACTTGAGGACAATCCTCAAATTCTTGTACCAATCCAGAAATTTAATTTCGGATATCTTGTCCTTCTCAAGGACAAATCGCAGTAATAAATTATAGTGTCTTATTTCATGGTAATTCTAATTACAGAAATAGGCAAAATATAAGTATCATGATAAAACATATTTAATAAGGTCTTTTATTAAATACGCTCCCACTATTTTACTCAAATCAATGACCCTCATCATTGACTTGGAAAATCCCGTTGGAAGATTTTCTAGTGAGACCAAGATCCATATTTCACCTCGTTTTGAGTCAACTTTGGCTGATCTCCCAAAACTTAGTTATTTAGGTAGGAAACTCATTTCCAATTACATCTCATGTAACTCTTGGAACAGTTGGGTGGATAACTCTTATCCTAATCCATCTCATGGACTAAAGCCCAACTCAACGCCTCTAAGCCTTTCAATCCTATTGAATTTGGCTTAGTTAAGTTAGACCCAATGGATAGCAATTGGACATTACAATTGTCCCATCGCATCTTACTAGTATAGAAAAATGCACTCCGCTTTGGCGGATCTACACACATTCGATATTAGTCTTGATGAGTGCCATGCATTGGAAGGCTCTTAAACTTAATATTTCCTTTTGAGGGATTTTTAATTAGTGATCTCACCGGCATTGTATCTCATACAAAACGTCTCTCAGCATACATGACATACATGCTATCATACATTTCATGCATCTCATACATAGACATACATCTCATACATTTGATGCATCTCATACATAAAAATATAAGATAAGGTACTCTGGTTACGGCCTCCTAATGTACAAGAATTAAATAACTAATTTATTACAATTTTTTGACCCTCGAGCAAGCTTCTCAAGTTTCTCCCATGGCGTCATGGTGTTGCCTACTCTTCAACTCGAGCAATTACATTATTTATAAAATAAATAAATAATTAATTAAAAAGGCACAACACACAGACCGTATTTAAATAAATAAATAAATCACGACACACAGGTCGTATTTAACCAAAATAAATAACAACATAATCTAAGGCCATAACCATATACCTTAAAATAAAATATTTAATAACAATCAATAATAAAATAAAACTCTTTTATTGTTATTATTATTTATTATTATTAAATAATTTTAAAGTGAAAATCTTCATGAAATTAATTGCCAAATAATATCACACTTGATGGATATCCAAAACAGATAAAATCACATAATTGATTTTTAATGGCAATTATTCTCATGATTATAATTTAAATTTGAAAACAACTTTTCAAATTGATTGCATTTGACCATGTCAAAATCACGTACTGGAAACAAAATAACAGTAAGATGAAATCACATTTGAATTTACACCATCAAATTCAAAACCATACATCTGTACTTTTGAAGCATTCACGACTTCACGCCCAGAATTTTTTTAATTGAAACCTTTCAATTTTGAAATGGGTGTGATGTAAAACAATTGCACATGGTACAAAAATATTAATTTATATTTGAAACAAAAGTCACCCACATTGATCATTAAACCAACTTGTACGGGTATGACATGAAACAACTTCATGGAAATTCAAATGCTCATCAAAAGTAATGGACAACTCACATAAGGGTCACTGTGCGCAAGTTCAATTCAAGACTTGAATTGAAAAGATAAGCCTGTATGTAAAATAAAACAAGTCAAAGTGAAATTGAACTTTCGAAAATAAATTTCATGTCTACGCACTCTTCGTCCAGTTTTCAAATCAAAAACTTTCAAATCGTTTCAAAAGCCATACACATTCGGATAACATACATTTAATTTAATTGAATCACATTCAAAAGTAATAAACATGTTATCAAACAAAGCAAACAAGCATATAACGATTCATGGAAATAACGACCATACGCTCTGATACCACTGTAGGGTTTTCATGAGATAATCCTCTTTAAAAATCATATCTCAAGGCGGAAGAAAACTAACCCATGGATCGCGTATTACAAAAACATGAATCACATAAAAGGTTATTTGTGTTTACCTCTTGAAGCGTGCTTTCACTGTGATCACAAGTGCCACAAAGGAGAAGCACCTCTACTCAGTCCACGCGAGCAAACGGGCGTCGGAGCTTTGCGTCTTGTGCTAGCTGACGGCTACGGTGAGGCATGGTTAGCAAAAATAGGTTAGAGGGGAGAGCACTTCTATTTATAAGTTGGCAGCTCCCTTTAACCTAATTGCTTACCCTATTGGGTTTTGTACACTACAAGCCCAATTATCCTTCAAATCAATTAAATCATATTTAATTAATTTAACTGCTCCGCATTTGCTCTATGCGTGTGACCCTATAGGCTCCCACTAAGTTGGCAATAATATTAAATATTATAATAATATCAAATATTAATTATAATATTAAATATTATAAATAATGAGCGGCATCTAGCAATACATCATTACTACCCAATTAGTGAGAGTATCGTTGATCCGATTTTAGCCTTACCGCGACCAAAATTTACTATGCAGTAAATGTCCCTTCGTCCATATGTCTTAATTGAACACAAGGCATAAGAGTGTCATCCTTGTTATGTTCAATTATTTATTCCTCGATCCCCGAATAGACGTATAATCACAAACAGGCCCAATATCATATATTGGCCCACTTCCGCGTGGCCATGCATATTTCACATCTAACTTTATTGTCGTCCTAATTAACAATAATACTCGACTACGGATATTTAAGAATAGCATTCTATTATTCAATGAGGTCTCACGATTAAGTCACATACTTAATATCTCAGTGAATGAACTGCCTATTCTAAGGATTTTATTATGCTATAAACTAATAACATAATAAATGAATGCCTTATTCATATATCAAATATATGATGAAATTCATGATACAAATAATGATCTATTCAAAATAGATTGGCCTCTAGGGCTTACACCAACATTGTCTCCATGTGAAGCAGTTTGGAGGATATTTGGTTTTGATATTCACCACAGATGGCCATCTGTATAGAGATTAACGTTTCATCTTCCTAATAAACAGAAAATTTATTTCAGAGATGATCAAAGGATAGATGATGGGCTGAAAAGAAATAAGGAGAATGAAACAATGTTCTTGGCATTGATGGTGGCAAATCAGAAATATGCTGAAGCCAGAGAGTTGACATATTCAGAATTTCCAAATGAATTTGTATACAATAAAGAAAGCACATGTTGGCAGCCAAGGAAAAGAGGATTCTCCATAGGCAGACTTCATTATGTTCCTCCTGGCACAGGTAAACTTTGTTACATGAGAATTCTATTGACATGTCAAAAAGGATGTACCAGTTTTGAAAATAGTAGAACTATTGAAGGAGTCAGGGGCGGAGCCATGAAATTCAAGTGAGGGGGGCCAAAATTAAATATACATAACATGAAATAAAAAAAATAGACTAACACATAAATTATACAAAATAAATTTGATGTATAATTAACAATTTAATATAGTATAAATTATTCAAACTCTATAAAATAAGTTGTTCAACCTAATTTTTTTTTGTAAAAACATTCTTGTAAAATAAATAAAATAAAAAGATTATTACTAATATATTATTCAAATAAAAGGATAAATAAGTCATTACCAAAAGTCCAAAAAAAAATAAGCCACTTCCAATTTCATAGAAGGATAAATAAGATATTATTATCTATTGCATTGTTATGTTGCTGGCATGCTGCTTCAATATTAAATATCATGCACTGCTGCCCTATTGCTATTACCATATTCCATTCCATGTTATATGTACGTGAACAAAAGAAATAATACCATATTCCATTCCATGCCATATGTATGTAAACAAATGAAATATGAAACATGGGGGAGGCCATGGCCTACAAAGGCCTCCCCCTCCCTCCGCCCCTGGAAGGAGTTATTTATGAAACTTATCAAGATGCATGTTATGCATTGGGATTATTGGCTGATGACAAAGAATACATCGATGCTATTAGAGAAGCAAGTGAATTGGGTTCTGGTTTTCAGATTCAAAGATTGTTCGCCACCTTATTGCAAATGAATACCATGGCCAAACCAGATGATGTTTGGGAGAAATGCTGGGAATTATTATCAGATGGTATTGTTTATCAAAGAAGAAGGACCTTGAATCTGCCAGGTAATCTAAATTCATAATGTTTGTACTGATTCTAATTTTTTATTTTATCTTATCTTATTAATCTTATTAATATACAACTAAAATTTGATTAGAAGGATAGTTTGATTACGTTGCATCATTAGAATCAATGGCTTCCTTTATTGGAGTCATTAAAACCATAACCAGTTTTATCAACTTTATTAGTTGTAACATATAGCTTATATCCCTTGGTTAGTTAGTCAGATTTTCTGTTGTAAAGACTTAGTTGCTTTCTATTAGGTTTCTTTCTTGATTACTTCTTTATCACCAAATGCTCTTATTTCCCTATATAAAGAGCTGATCCCTTTGTACTCATCATTCATTCAAATTCAATGATATAGAAGAATTTCATTTCTGTTTTCTGCTTCTATGATATTATCCTTGATATGCTTGGTTTACCATTGCTAAATATGGAAAGAACCAATCATATTGAACCTATATTTTGATTTTTTTTTTAATTGGTATTAATTTCATATCAAAGCACATATTTTCATTTTTATTTTTGTAATGATTCTCATTTTTTATGTTATACTGAACTTTCATCTATAACTATTTGTAGGACTTCATATTGATGAAGCTGAAGTTAGGAATTTGTGTTTGATTGAGATAGAAAAATTACTTCAGGCTAATGGAAGATCTTTGAGGGAATTCCCACGTTTACCTTTTCCCAATATGAGCGAAGAGGTTCAATACCAAAATACATTAATTGCAGATGAGCTGAATTATAATAGACAAGAATTACAGCAGGCTAATCATGCTCAAATATTGAAATTAACTGCTGAGCAAAGGGACGTTTACTAAGAGATCATGAAAGCTGTGTTAACAGACTCAGGAGGATTTTATTTTCTATATGGGCATGGCGGGACTGGAAAGACTTTTATTTGGAACACACTATCATCAGGCATTCGTTCTGAAGGATATATAGTTCTCAATGTAGCGCCCAGTGGAATTGCTTCATTACTTTTGCCAGGTGGAAGAACTGCTCATTCAAGATTCTCAATTCCACTATCTGTTAATGAATCATCCACATGTATCATTAGACAAGGAAGTCAAAAAGCTGAATTGCTTCAAGCAAGCAGATTAATAATATGGGATGAAGCTCCCATGATGAATAAATATTGTTTTGAAGCTTTGGATTGAACATTGAGAGACATAATGAGATCAAAAAATCCAAATAGTTTGAATCAACAGTTCGGTGGAAAGGTTGTACTTCTTGGAGGGGACTTTCGTCAAATTCTTCCTGTCATTCCTAAAGGATCAAGACAGGATATCATTTCCGCTGCTATAAATTCATCTTATTTATGGAAATTTTGCAAGGTGTTGCGGTCGACTAAAAACATGAGATTAACTGCAGATTTGTTAGATCCATCTGGAAACAACAACAAAGAGTTTGTAGAATGGATTTTAAAGATTGGAGATGGAGACACTATGGCGAATGAGCAAGGTGAATTTCAAATTGAAATTCCAACAGACTTACTCATTGATGAAGCAGAAAACCCACTGCAACATTTGGTTCAATTTGCCTATCCTGATCTATGGCAAAATATGTCTGACATTAAATTCTTTCAAGATAGAGAAATTCTGGCTCCAACATTAGAATCAGTTGAGAAGGTTAATAACTTTGTATTGACAATGTTACCTGGACAAGAAAAGGAATATTTGAGTTCAGATACTACATGCAAATCAGATGAAGATACTGCTGAACTTGAGAGTGCATGGTTCACAACAGAGTTCTTGAATGAAATCAAATGTTCTGGACTTCCTAACCATAGACTCATTTTGAAGATTGGTGCACCAGTTATGCTTCTTCGTAACATTGATCAATCAGGAGGTTTATGCAATGGGACATGGCTAATTGTCAATGAATTAGGAAGAAATATCATTGGAGCAACAGTTATCACAAGTCCTAAGATTGGAGAAAAAATATACATTCCTAGAATGAATATGATACCTTCAGGTTCAAGTTTGCCTTTCAAGTTTGAAAGAAGGCAATTTGCCTTGATATTGTGATTTGCAATGACTATTAACAAGAGTCAGGGACAGTCATTATCTCATGTAGGATTATTCCTTCCAAGAGCTGTCTTTACTCATGGACAAGTCTATGTTGCTGTTTCGCATGTAAGGTCAAGGAATGGTTTGAAGATACTTATTTTAGATGATGAAGAAAATCTGTCAAAAATGACAGATAATGTTGCGTACCAAGAAGTCTTTGAAAGTTTATAAACTAATGCAATCAACTTTAATTGCGACATCCTGTTTAGCAACACTACTAAATTGTTTTGTTTGCTGAATGTAAAACAAATTTTGATACATTAAACTAATTTGAAAGTTTATAAACTATTTTGCTGAATGTTGTGTGCCCAATGGAATGTTCCAAAAAATCCATTGCTAATACAATATTAGATGAGGTGCAGTTCTTGGGGTGGGCATATGGTGTAGATATATTCTGCAGATGATAATGGGAATAAAATTTGCTTCTTACTCTTTTATTATAGTGCATGAGACTGGGAACAACATTTTGTAATGGTTTCTGGTTTTTGCTTTAATATTTTGTAACTATAGGAATACAGGGGACTCCTACATATAGGAGCATTTTGTAACAATGGGAACAATGTACAAAGTGGAGTATAATAAATACTCTAACAACTTGTGATTATATATAAAAAAAAAAAAAAAAAATACATGATGACTCTACAGTCCCAAAGTTTTTGGTTTAATATATAAACAAATTTTGTTTTCCAATGACTCATTTAATGACATTATTCCCAAAATACCCCTAATTTAATACAAATTTCAATGACCCATTTAATGAAGATTGAAGTTTTAGATGAAGGGTAATTTAGGTAACAAACCTTTTTTTTTTTTTTTTTACAAGATTCAATGAGATTAACTAACCACCTTAATATGTATGTTTTATTTAATTTTTGCTTATAATAGAAACCGGAGGGAGTATCATTTTAACAGTTAGATTTGATGTGGTTTGTACATAACCCTATGCCAGCATGTTTGGATTCATCAATTGATATATATATATATATATATATATATATATATATATATATATATATATATATATATATATATATATATATATATATGTTATGGAACGAAGTTTGGCTAATCGCTTGTTCCTCTTTCTCTATGGTGTGCTGAAAGATTTAGCTTTTTGGTACAATTTTGTTCTTTGATTTTTAACTTACAAATATTTAATTTTACAAATTTGTTCCTATTGACTAAATAATTATTTTACCTTTAAAATTAAAAATTTAAATAAGTCTTTTACCAATTTCTGATTATTTAAAATTTTAAAAAACATGATAAATTTTTTAAAACTTTTTCCCTTATTCTCAACTTGGGTAGTCTTCATCTCTATACAACATTCGTATGCCATTGTTCTAAAATCCGTTCGTCCCACTTCTCCCTTTCACACCAGATCAGGGTTAACATTCACTATTTAACTAACGGAGAAAAACGACCCACTTCAATCTCCCAATTTACATTCACTATTTTTAAAAAGAGTTGGGGCTTCCTTTACTCATTATTATGCGACTACTATCCTGAAATATCAAAGCAATCAATTACTTGAATTGAGAGATCTGTCCGAGTTGTACTCACAAGTTTTATAAGACTCGTTTTTCTTGCACTCGGGTAAGGAATACGAAGTTCCTCCACGAATGTTAATACTTTAAGGGGCCATTTGTTTTGCACTAAAACAAAGGACAGGACAACAAAAGCCACTTTTATTTTAAAATTGATGGTGGGACAGCACAAAAAAATAGATAAAGGACAGGACAATAATGCAAAAACTTCTTACTCAGCTAATCAAGGGACAATTTTTTGTCCCAAGTAACTTTCAAGAAAAACGACAAGAATATCCTTCATATCTCCCCACTTTCCTACACACGTCTTCCTTCCACCAGACCCACATCTCCACTACGCACGTCTTCCTACTTGAATTTAATGTGATCAATATCTCCTTTATTTCTCAACAAATTGTGGTTTGTTCCTCTCTGTTACATGACGTAAACTCTTCGGTTATATAACAAAGAATGACTATATTGAAATTTCTTCACTCCCAATATTCTCTACGTTTTGTTGCTAATTTTTGAATTTGGAAGCCTTTGGATGGGTGATTTTACTATTCTATTTTTGTTTATAACTATGAAATAAATATTATAAACATTTCAATAATAATTAAAAATTATTTTAGTTTATGATATTATAATTATAAAATATAGATAAAAATTTATCAGCATTGTTATAATTTAAAAATATTTTTTTTTAAAATGATAAAAAAAAATAATACTTGAAAATATATCGACATTTTAATAAAATACAAATTAAAGGATACTATGATAGTTATTTAATTAAAAATTAAAAATAATTAAAAATATAAAAATTTTGTTCTGTGCCCTTTTCATAATGCAAATCAAACATTATATAGTACAAATGGCATTTTAGTAAAATTTATGTTGTTCTGTCCTGTAAGTAAGCATACCGAACGACGTACAGAACAAAATCGCTTGTGCTGTGCATCGACTAACAAACATCATACAACACAAAAAAAATTGTGCTTGTGACTCAACTACTTGTCCTGTACTTTTTTTTTTTTTTTGGCAAGCCAAAATTGTATTAGAAAGAGCACTAGGGGTGCTCTAACCCTTGTACAATGTAGAAAAAATTAGCCTATTACAAAAGCATTAACACAGTGTAATAAGCTAGAATAACAAATGTAGCTTCACATATCTAAAGTAATATCCCTGCACCCGAATTCCATGAAGCCTAACAAAGTGGTACTGATCCAAAAAAAAAAAAAACCAGATTGATGCCAAGTGTGTACACCTGTCATGTAGCTTATGCTTAATTGTGCAACATCTAACAACAAATCAAAATCGCTTAATGAATTCATACGAAAATAGAGCAGAACCAATTAGGTACTTGAACTGCTATGTGGCAGGGAACAATTCTGATGTTACCAACCCTGAGCAAATTAATTTGATCCATGTTATCCTATTCCAGCAGCCAACCCAGAAAGGCATTTGTCTAGCTCCAACTTCTTGTATTTACAAGATCTAACAACCTTAGAAAGTGAGGTTCATATCCTTTGAAGATGATTGCATTCCTTTCAATCCAAAGAGACCACAACACTTCTAACCAAATAATTCCCCCTCTCTTCCTTTTCTTTTTCCCTTTGAGCAGTCTTTTTTTTTTTTTTATAGACTTAGATTGTTAGTATTTGTTATGTTAGTGGGGGGAGTTGAACCCATGACTTCCACCTTATCACTCCAAACCCTATCTCTCTCCCACAAACCACCAAGCCAAAAAAGATGAAGGTAAAATCACATTGATTCCAAGCCAGCTGTTAACTTTTATCCATAGCAAGTTAGTGAATGAGCAATTCAAGAAAAGATGATCAGCATCTTCCACTGCCTGTTTGCAATAGACACAATACAGCTCTTGGTGTGATAGAAGAACTCTTCTTTTGAACAGGTTATCCTTGGTAGAAACTCTGTTTTTCAGAACCTGCCATACAAATGCCACCTTTAAGGGTGCTTTGTATTTCCAGATAAGTTTGGTTGCTGCCCTCTCTGAGTTGTGCTCCTGCTGTTCTAAATTCTGTAAAGAAACCAGCAAGTTGTATGCTGATTTTGTTGAGAATTGACCATTCGAAACCGCTCCCCAAAACCATATATCATCCCTATCCTTATACAGGCAAATCGTGAGCAAAGTGCTAGTGAACTCCTCAAGTATTTCCTTCTCCCACTCAAAAAAATATCTTCTCCATTAATTTAAAGCTCCACCTCCAAACCTCACCAGTCCACTCACCCATATTTTGTACATACTGACCCTTTTGCTCTGAAATGCAAAAAGTCTTGGAAAAAGATCTTTTAGGCTACTTGTTCCCACCTAAATCTGTTCCCAGAAAAGTGTTTTATCCCCCTACCAATCGTTCTTTTTAGTGACTCACTGAACCAATCTGATGCATTTCTAAACCTACCAATTCCAGCAATGTTTTTCCACCAGGATGACACTCCATTATTCACACTACCCTCACCCAACGCCACTGCTGTAATGTTTTGTTCCCCATATCTAGACCTTAACAATCTCACCCAAAGTCCCTCCTTTTCATTAATAATTCCCCATCTCCACTTAGCTAGGAGAGCTAAGTTGAACAACTCAATGTTTTTCACTCCCAGCCTTCCCTCTGATTTTGGTTTGCACACTATATACCAATTAACTCAAGCTATCTTCCTTTTTTCCTCACTACACCCCCACCCCCCCCCAAAAAAAAAGGATCTTTGTAAGCAAAGTTAATCTACCTCCGAAGGAGAGATGCTTCTGCTTCCAAGCTGCCAACCTCTTCCGTAGTGAATCAATTACCGGCTGCCAGATAGACACACTTCTAGGATTAGCACCTATTGGTAACCCTATATATTTGAATGGTACCTTGCCGCACTTGCAGTTCAAAAAAGTAGATGTTGCCTCCAATAAGCTATCATTAACCTTAATCCCAATTACGTTACTATTGTGGAAATTCACTTTTAAGCCCAATACCAATTCAAAGCACCTCAGAATTGATTTCATGGCCCATAAGTTTCCCCACGAAGCCTCCCCAACAAGCAGCATATCATCTACATGCTATAGGATAGATACCTCTTCCCCACCATTCCCCACCTTGAAACCTTTGAAAATTCCTAATGAGACAGCATTCCTCATCATGCCCGTGAGACCTTCCGCCACTACAAGAAATAGGAATGGAGCTAACAGATCTCCTTGCTTCAAGCCTTTTTGGATTTTTACCTCCTCCGTTGGACTTCCATTCACAAGCACCGATAGATTGCCGCCAAAGACAGTTTCTTTTATCCATTGCCTCACTTTCCGAACATACCTACCCTGCGCATCATGTAGTCCAACAAATTCTAATTGACCATATCATAAGCTTTCTCAAAGTCTACTTTTAGAATTATGCATTCTTTCACCTCTTTTCTTGCAAAATCCACTACCTCATTGATGATTACAGCTCCATCCAGAATGTACCTTTGAGGTAGAAATGCAGATTGATTTAAAGCAATACACCGATTCATCACCCTTCACATTGTTGCTGACCTCTGGTGGTATCTAGTTCCCAAACCATATGTCAAATCTTTTTTGGTTACTTTTGACCAATTTCTTGTTTAGTGTCAGGATTAGCTGAATTCTAGTTCACAACATCCTTGAGGACATCATGATTCTTCCATGGGTAAGTTACATTCCTCAAATTTTTTATTCTTTGTACTTACAATGTTGGAAATCAAAAAACATATTCTACTGCCATAATTGCATTTCGTTTTTTTCATGCTGAGGTCAGTGACATTGTATATTATTCTTTCAGCAACTATATAATTCTTTTGTGTATTTGGATTTTGTTTTGTAACATGGGATTTGTACAAGAAACTTTAGGCCCCCTATGGATTTTGTTCAAAATAATGGAATACTTCAAAAGCAAACTTCGTTCCCGATAATTAATAAATTTAAGAGAGGGGATGAATTCAGTTAAAAAAGGAGTTTCAAAATTTTCCAAAAACATGGCAAAAGGAGAATTTTTCTTGAAGTTGTGAGAGTCATAAATATGAATGGATGGAATAGATAATGTTTTCTACTTAGAAATTTAGACAACAAGAATATGGTAAACAAGATTACAAAATAAGCAGATAAATTACAGAAATAGGGAAGAGCTAATGCAAACTCATATTTATATTACTTCAACCACACCTTTGTGACCTACATCCCATCCCCAAGGTAATTGCCTAGTATTTCCACTATCTTCCAGATCTATAGTATATGCAGTTGAGTAGCTATAGTAAAAACATATCATGTGTGTGTTGTTACTATAATTTTTCTATTTTGATATTCTCTTATTTACAAGAGAAATGTGGACCATTGCAAAATTGTCACTAAATAGCTAACATTAGTGCTTTAATTGTTATTTTTATTTTCCTTTTCCTTTTCTAACTTACATATCTTTTGTCATATGTGCAACAAGATTTTCATGGTGAGGAAGATCATCCATCTCAAGATATAGAAGGGGAATGATGTTATCAACATGCATGGATGCCTATAACTTTCATGGATTTTATTTTTATTTTTATTTTTGGATTTTAAAAGAAAACTATTATGTTAACTTTTACACTTGATGAATCTAATTTAATCTTCTATATTTTGGAGTTATATGTTAGACTTGTGACAAATTAATGCAATTATATATGCTAGTGTTTTTCTGCATACATATGTTGTAGCGTTATAGTAGTATTTTAATGTACATAGTGGTTTTAGTATTTTTGCTAGCATATATATTGAGACTTATATCATCCGAGAGTTTTATTGTAACATTTATAGCTGTTATGATTGAAAGGTTAAAATATATTTTTAGTTATGTATAAATATATAAAAGACTTTTTCCTCACAATGTAATAAAAGTTAACATCGTTGCCGATTTATTCTACAATAGTTACAAAAATGTCCCATAAAGTTTTAACCATTTTCTATATTATGTGTCCATGGTTAAACAAGTGTTGTCTATATTAAAACGTCTAGCAATAGTTATGAAATCATTGCCTATACCATATACTAGTTGTTAAATAAATGTTTCCTTATATTATTTGCCAACATTTAAATAACAGTGGCTGAAACATCTAGCAATAGTTAAGAACCGTTGCCTAAATCAGATGAATGAAAACCGTTGCCAGTGGACGGTCCAAAAAACCGTGGCCTATTCCCCTAATTTAGGTAACGGTTTTTGATATACCGTGGCCTTAAGTGAAAACCGTTGCCTAAGGGAATAGGCAACGACCACCTAGAGAGCACTTTTTCAACCGTTGCTAAGGTTTAGGCAATGGTTTTCATACTTCTACGAACGGTTTTTTGTTGTTGCCTAAACTAGAAAAGTTTTAGACTTAAAAATCACCAATTGATCATGTGTCATCAAATAGATCCAAAACTGGATGTTAAAAAATATCAACAAATAGATCATTTTGTTGGATGATTCCTTGATGCTCGTGTTACAAAAGTCACATTGTTAAAAACATGATACTTTCATCAAATATGATTCTTTCAATGTCACCAAAGCCACAAAATGCTTCCTAAAAGCCACAAATTGGGCCAATGTGAGTAGGGATAGCAATGGGTAGGGTCTGGGTAGGGTACTATGCTACCCGTCCCCATACCCGTGTTTTTAAAAATTACCCGTACCCAAACCCATACCCTCGTGGACAGCAACTTTAGTACCCTTACCCGCACCCGTTACCCGCACTTTAACTGTGAAAAATGAATAAATAATAAAAGAAACGTTATAACAATTAAAAACGATTCAAAGGTCTTTTAAATATCAGCAATGCTATTTGTTACGAAACGAAATGCGTCAAAGGCAATATTCAAAGTCAACTTGTTATTGAATTGTAACTGAGACATACGTGGATTAGTAAAACGCAAGATGGAAACGACCAATTGCATTGCACTTTGATATTCGTGTGTCGTTTTACGAATTAGAATTCGCACTACCAAGCATTATCCTTTAAATATACTCATAAAACATTACAAATCAAAATATTTAAATAAATAAATACATCCAAAAAGGAATTATAGATGCAATTAGGTTTAAAAAGTTAAGTATCTTTAGATTAGTTTTTGTTTTAAAATTTGTATTATAGTCAAAATTATATATATTAGTAATATAAACGAATAAATAAATAATTATATATACATATACATATATGCAGGTGAGGGGCGTACCCGCACCCATACCCGTTCAAATTTGCGGGTAATTACCCGTACCCGGATCCTAACCCATTGTGCGGGTAATTACCCTGCCCATCATGGGTAATTTTTGTGGGTACTCAATGGGTATGGTACAAATTGTCATCCCTAAGTATGAGACATGAGGGTAAAAGTTTAGCAATTTACTTCAGATTTCTTTCTTAGTGACCGTGCGTGAAACGTAAGCTAGGGAGGGTTAAAAGTATAAATAGATTTTTATTATATGTGACGGGCCAGGTAACCCGAAGGTCAACCTGGACTTGTCATTGACCCGGCACCAGGTCATTAAATGGGACACAGGTTAGTCCATTCTCTTTTTAGTGGGTTAGGGCCAGACCCGACCCGAACACTACGGGTCGGGCCAGGTTTTACACACCCCTATGGCCAGGTATGAAGAGCTTCAGCAACGATAACTAAACACTTCTCCGAATTAATGACTACAGTATACAAACATAACTGAGATAAGAGTCAATTCCTAATTTAGGCCGTTTGTAGTTTGATTCAACCAAAACAAAACTGGTTCCTACTTTGAAAAAAAAAAATTTGCATTTTTAACAAGTGATCGAACTTCTTTTTAAAAAAAAAATAGTAACAATTATTATAAACGAAAGTCAAACATAAACCAATTACAAAAATCTATTACGAAAAAATTACCTAAACCATATTGCCTACTAAATGCATCAAATTTAATTAAAATTGATTTAAATCTATCACTAGAATAATTATAATATTACTACCTAAACATGCATATCAATCTGCATTTATAAGGGTATTGTTTGGATTCCCGTTGGGGAGGTCCCAGTTTTTGCCCAGATACTAGCTTGGACCTTCCCAACAAAAATCCAAATACACATTAAATTTATTATTTAATAGTTTCTATATGCATTAGTTTTGTTTTTGTTTTTGTTTTTGTTTTTGTTTTTGTTTTTTTATAAAGGAAAAGAAACTTAGCCAGTCATACTAGGAGGACAAACCCTTCCAATATCTTCACTAAGAAGAATGCTTAATAAAGGAAAAAAACCGAGACCAAGGAGAAGGAAGCAAGATGCCTTCTATTGGCAAGCATATCAGTGCATTTATTAGCCTCACGACTAACATGTAAGATCAAAGTCTTCCAATCAGGCAGTTTTAGCAAGAAAAGGGCATCTTCAAGTACAGGTTGGAGAGAAAGAGTAGAGGTTGTGACACCCCATTCCCAAGGGATCACATTTACGTAACGTGTTATAAAACTCGACTTTCATAAAATTATAAATTTGCTGGTTTCCTTCGGAAAAAGAAATAAGTTTACTACTTACTTATTCTTGTCAAAAAAAAGTGATAAATTTTTTTTTCTTTTTCTTTACTGTACATACAACCAACACCCAGTAACATAATATACAACTATATATCATACATATGCCACAAAGTTTTATACAAGACTTTTAACCTACCAGGTCACCATCTACTGTCACACCTATATCACATCAACTGAAAACAAACATAACTATGTCATAGTGGGAGTCTGAAAAACACTACTCAAAAAGGTTGGCTCTCAGTAGCCAAACAGTTAGACTATCTAAAAGTCCCACTCTACCTAAACAGACTACATCCTACAGCTGGTCATCACCTACAGAAACCCATTGGAGAGTCCAGTGTAAACTCCCCCACCTCCAGGAGGTGTATCAGGAGGGGATGCATCATCTCCCACTCCAACATCTGGGACTACTCCATCATCCTCAGGGACATAGTCCCGATCAGCTATCGGATCCTCCTCAGGATCCTCCTCCATCTCCTGCGATACATCCTCCGGAATCAAGACTATAGGCCCTGAAGGAGACTCCGGGGCAACCTGCTGTAACGGCTGCACATGCGGAGGTGGCTGATGCTCCAAATCTCCGTGACGTACCAAGTGCTGTAAAATCATCCATATGGGAAGCAGTGAAACCTCTACCGTCTCCCTAGTATGTATCAACTGCTGGGGTCCATCAGCTACGGTCCCTTGAAGTGTCCACATCGGACCCGTGTACGTGGCACTCCGAGCTCCTGGGTTGATCACCCAGGCGTTCCCCTGATCAGCATTATCGAACATGAGGGCTCGGACCCCCGAGTAATTCAGATCTACCGCATTCGGGTCCATCTGAACGTATATACATAGATTCCACATACATAGAAGAGAAACAACAAAACAGATATGCAGGGGTGAGTTACCAATATATGAGTTTTAATAAGACAACCCCATGCACGACATACAAAACAGCACATACCATATAATTACAGTATACAGAATTATCTAAACAGTAGAATAATTCAAAGGATTTCATATCCGACAGTCATCGTCATTTTATAAAAATGCATGACACTTCAATATCTCGGCTCTATTTTGATACCTAATCTCCGGAGATCCCACAACTTTCTGTTTCGTTTTGAGCGGATCAAGCTTGCACATGGCACATTATAAAAACGAAATAAAACAATGCCCAAGAAAGAGAACACATAACACACTAGCAACTCTCCAATGTACCAAGGTTATTGTTCAAAAATGTAACTCATTGGTCTATACACAGAGAACCCAATGGTCACTGCGAATAATGGAGTTTATTGTCCATAACTTATTGCATCACTCAGAACCTCAATAGTTATCGCATAAAGTTGGACACTCAGTCCAGTAAAATACATTGGTTCACACAGAAATCCAATGATTCAAATGGAACCATAGTCCATAACAGATACATTGATCCACTTATGACTCAATGATCACACGGCACGTCTGCCAAACAATGCATGAGGAAACTTTTATTCTTGTTTGTTTTCTTTGTCGTAATAATCTTTCCTTGTCGAAGCCCACAGCTTACGACCATGCTTAATTTTATATTAAGACTTTTCACCTTAAACAAACACAGGACACGCAGTCCAAATGTTTCAAACTCAACACAGGACACACAGTCCGAGTGCTGAATCGCAAAGCCCTAAACTGATGCACCAGTCCTAGGCTCGCGGATATGGAACTCACATTTTCCACATCAAATTTAGGAAACACAGTCCACAAAAATCATTGCAGGACCCTTAGTCAATGACACAGATCCCAGATCTACGTGTCCACAGAACACTAGAACCCCGACGTCTCGGTTCCTAGGTTCGTTTATCCTTTGTAAAATAGTTCACTCAGTGAAAAACAAATACAAAACCAAATCTCCGAAAACTTATCCAAGTTTAACGGAATACTTTCACTGAATAAAACTCTTTACAGAAATTCTTTTCTGTTAAAACGTTGATAAAACGTGAAATCGTAATTAAATCCTTTTCTGTTTAAATTATTTATTTCTAAAATTTGTTCTCAAGAAACATCAACTTTTAAAAATCTCAATTAAACAAAATTAATAATTCCAAAATATAAACCTTTTTCTCAAATTTTTTCCATAAAAATATTTTAATAGCGTAAATGACTGTTCTGCTTGGCGTAATTATTCTGACAGCTAAAATACGTTATTTTCGGAACTTAATCACTTTAAATAACATTTTATAATAAAATTGAATTTATCTTGGAAAAACTAGAGCCTGTGAAAATTTTCACAGTTTCGCCCTTACTGTCACTTTATTGACACATTTTCCCCCACTTTTTCTCAAAATTACACAAATTAATCACTCTGATTAATTATTCAAGCTTATCAAGCTTTTATCCTCAAATTAAATTGTACACTGACCAATGTCAGGTTTCTCAGTCCAACACTCAACAGTAGATAATTTTATCACAGAATAGCATGACAGATATCAATTCATGACATGCACCACAATTATAATATAACAAAATAATTATAATCAGATAAATTCACATATCATATAGCTCATGTAGTTCAATTACTCAAGTAAACAGATAATCAGCAGACAATCAATTAAACCATTAACAGTAGATAATTTAAAACACAGTAAATTACTACAGTCAATACAGAAGACTCTAACAATTTAGCATGTGGTTATCTTAAACTCCTCAGGCTTACCCCCCCTTACCTCTTAGAGAATCAAACTGACGTTTTCACAAAAACTCCTGATTCGATCCGGTTTTCTCCGTCGTCGTTAGTCAAACTCAATCTGATCGATTCCTTCATAACGAATTGCAACCAAAATAAATCAAAATCAAACCATCATCATACTCATTCATGAGGTCTAGGGTTCGGCCTCATCTAATGATCTAGGTTAGGAATCATTAAAATTTCTAACTAATGGATTTATGATCCTTAAGTAACTTAAACAAAATTAAGCACTTAATTCATGATCATAGACTTAAGAACTTTGAATGAAACTCATCTAGTTTCATGAACTAGGTTTCGGCCTTGACACAAAAAGTGGGATTAAAATTTCACTTGATTTCCATCTCTTGGATTTTACACAAACTTATGGTATATGATTAGATTCAAGTGTTACTTAACAACTTTGAATCAAAAATCTTCCCAAAAGTTCAAGCTAGGGTTTCGGTTTTCACAAGGATCAAAGGCTAAAGATTTTGAAATTTTGCTCAACTCTTGGATTCAATCAACACACATAACATAGAGTTGGATTCAAGTGGTTTAAGACAACTTTGGAATCAAAATCCCTTCAACAACAAAAATTAGGGTTTCGGCCCTTTTGAAAAAAAATGGGCTTGGATTAGATTCTTGGTTTTCAAACCACTTACATACAATAGATAGCAAGGTATCAAGAGACTAAATCATGAATCTTGGCTTAAAATTGAAACAAACTCAAGAACACCCATTTTTTTGTGGGTTTCGACCAAGCTCAAAAAAATAGGGAGGGAATTTCTCATGATCATATGCTTCTAGATGATGAATATAGAGATGATTATGAGAATATAGAAATTGGTTTCAAGTCACAAGGATTTTTCTACAATTACTGATGAATTTTTGAAGAACTTGTCATAAACTTGAATCAACTTGATGTTCTTTGTGTTCTTAAGTTGTTCTAAGAAAGGTATATGAACTTTGGAGCAAAGGAAGACATGAAATGGAACAAAATTGCCTAAGTGAGCTAATGAAGAGAGCGAGCCGTGAGTGGAGGGCTTTTTGGTCCAAAATTGCAATGGCAAACTTGAAATTATCATGACAAACTAGGGGTATAAAGGTCAATTCCTTTACAAAATATCTAAATATCATAAATGCGTCATTATGGCCATTATGATACGGATAGGATCGTCATAAATGCTAGTCACATCAGTCACATCAATCATCTGAGCTCCGTTGCTGACCCTTTTAGTTCATCTGACGCGGATTTCCTAGAGACATTTCAATGTATACGCCCGCAGCAAATATAATATTTTAATTTTTTTTCCTAAAATTTTCAAAACTTCCAATATCGAAGCAAATATGATAAAAATATTTTTCATCTCGTTCACGACTTCAAATTAGGTCTCCTAAGCAGTAAACTTTTACTGTAAGTGAAAACGCAGACCGGGCTCCGTCTGAATTTTCAACCCAAAATTTTATCGTAAACTTATAATATTACGAATAACATGGAAATGACATTGGTTTATCTAAAATCATTTTCTAAGTCTCGGATAAAAATATAATCATTTATATATTTATTACCGATATTAGAAAGCAGTAAAAATCGGGGTGTTACACAGGTGAAGCCTTTAAGTACCATATCAGTCACCACCTGGGAGTCAACTTTAAATATCACTTGCTTCAAAGACAAGGACTTTGCTAATTTGATACCATGGAGAAGAGCATATAACTCAGCCAAAAGAGCATTACAAGGGCTCAATTTGCATTAAAAACCTTTATAAAAGAAACCTGAATCATCTCTAATCAGATCACCACAAGAGGAGCTCCCCATGATTGGATTGTGAGAATCATCAGTCTTTAGCTTGAACCACCCTACAGGAGGTTTCTGCCAGTGCAAACTAGAACCTTTCCAACCTTCCTTGATGACATTACTTGGACTACTCAGCTCCTTTTCAATTATGTGAACTTGATTAGCAACATCAGACCAAAAACCAGAATTCATTCCAGTGGTTTGTAAGAAAACCAGTTTATTCTTATCCTTCCACAGCCCATAATGCAACTCCAAAGCAGGTGGTCCAATCCCAGGGACTATTACCCATCTTCTTAGTTGCTAGATTTCCATTGATAAATACCAACACTGAAAAATTTACTCCACTCATTAGATCAATACAACAGTTCCACAACTCTTGGACAACCTCACAATCTCTTAGGAGATGTATTAAAGACTCTGGTGCAAAACGACACCGAGGGCAAATATCATCATGAGACATTCCTCTTTTTACTCTCTATGAATTAGAAAGTAAGCTTCCATGAGCCAATTTCCACAAGTGGGATCTAATCCGAGCAGGACCTCTCAATTTGCATATTTTCTGAAAAAAGAGGATTGAGACATGTTTCAGATTGGTGCTGGGAACTTAACCAATTGAAAGCTGATCTGATAGAGAATTGACCATCATTTTCAAGTTTCCAATTTAAGAAGTCAGCTTGACCTTGAGATGGAGGCTTGATAGCAGCAATTTTTAGACAGATAAAATCAGGAACCACTTGGTTAAAGACATTCCACTTCTGACCTTCGGGAGAGGCATCAAAAGAAACAAGAAACTCAATCTGAGATTGAGGGATGGAATCGATGATGTAACTATAAAGACTATCACATCCAGGTGAATAGAGTGCAAGGATCGTTAGTATCACTCAATACAAACTCCATTTTTACCCCCACTTTTTAACATAAAAAGTAATAGAAACTGATTCCTCTAAAATATTTTAATCAGACATTTTTATATTGTATTATCAAATAATAATAATAAAAATCAAATTATCAGGAATTTGAGTTCAGTGTTAAATGAAGTTGTGAGGTATTATCTACAATTCTGCATGATTATAATGGCGTGGATGAGGAGGAAAGACTTTCAAAGACATGTTTATATTGAAGACTTGGAAAAGTTGATCCAAACTATGCATAGATGCGTAGTGTACCATGTAAAGAGTTTGAGAAAGCTTTTGCAATAAAATTTCCTGCTTGCACTATTGCTGCTAATCGACACATAGGTTCAAGCACCACAATGGCACAATCTCAGAAGTTCAAGACGTTGTCTGTTTCTTGTAACTAAAACTCTTTCCATTAACTATTAAAGTACTTACCATACAAATATTTTTATTTTTTTATGGTTAAATGTCAACTAGCAAGGCCTTAGGAACTTTAAGTCTGCTCAGGAACACATAACACTGTTGTAACGATTGATAAGTGAAAATTACCCTGAGGCCTAAGGTACGCTACCTGATTTTTGTCAAGTTCTTTCCCAATGTTGAATTTATCAGTTACTGGAAATTTGAAAGATGAACATGTACTATATCTTAATCTAATGATTCAGTTATTGATGATATTAGATACCCTGTCAAATGTTGATTATAAAAGGTGGACCTAGATTTAGACTGTTGTGTAACACTGTCAAGTCTTTTCTCGATCTCAACAACTTCAAAGATTCATGTAATAAAAATGCTAACTTCTAGCCGTTCAAAGCACTTTTTAGTGATGGTATGAGGCTACTGATATTGTTTGATGCAACTTTGAAACCATTACTTAAGTTTTTGTTGATGTCTTAATTATTTAATATTGAAAACGCTACTCATCAAATGTGTCAGTGTGCCTGAATTTTAAGAGGTTGAGGGCCTTGAGAACCAGATAGCAGAGGATAGACAAACCTACCATTACTCATCAATTGATTCTGTTTCAGATCAACATTCATGACTGTCATTATTAAAACATATAGAAGTTCAGAAAGCCAAAACCAAAGCTATCACTGAATCCTTCAAAAAGACTGTCACTGAGAAGAATCACAAATTTCTTGCAACCACATGAAACCTGTACAGTAAAAGCAGGCATACCACTGTTGATAATACGGGTAAATGACACTGCAACTTTTGCCATACTAACCATTCCGCTACATGTGCTATTGTACGTGTAACTGCAACCTGAAGGAGAAACACCAGGGTAAGGTCACTATCCTCTCAAATACTAATTCCAACTTTGAAGAAGAAAAAAATATATCTATGATTTTGACAAGTAATTGGGAATTTTTAAATTATTAGTAATTATTATACACAACTCAAACACAAACCAATCTACACATTTAATACCAGAAAAAACTACCCAACAATGTCACCAACATTTGTATCTATCTCTAGAATAATTACAATACTATATGAACAAAAATTTAAAGAATAAAATAAGTGACAATTCTTTTTGTAATGGAGCATTAAAAGATTTTCATTACACAGGTTTATAAAAGAAAATTGTTAAGCTACTTCTAACATAAAAAGATTCTCATAACCAATAAGGTGTTCTTCAAGTCAATTCGTGCCATGTTTCATATTCATTGAACTAAAAGATAACACAAGGCAGAGACAAATAGACAATTCACAACAACAAAAAACCGCCTAACAAACTTGAAACACATAATACATCCCTAGTACATTGTCCAACAGATCCACAATGATAGCGAGCAATTGACAAACAACTACCGCAAGCATCAAAAACGAAAGTTTCTTGAATAAGTACATAAATCACACAAATTATAATACTTCAAAATATCTCAACTCTTCAGCACTAAGAAACAAACAAGCTGGAAGATAAAATATAGATATCCAGTGTGCCCTTGTTCACCTATTAGCATGGGACAAAAATTTCTAAATATCTTCCGAAGTCCTTACAAAACAAAACAAGCAGTGCATTTAACATGAAAAACTATATCTAGATGTTACCGGAATCTTCCCAAAAAGATTGTATCTGGATCCACCGTGAAACTGATACTAAGAAAATTTTAATGTAAAACTGAACATAATAATACCTTAATATCATTGTTAGCCTTACAGAAAATTATGATTTGATCAACATTCAGGAATTAAATAAATACTATGCAGCAAACAAAACACCTCTGTTTCTTCAGTCTATTATGCAAACTTTTATTCTTCAATAATTCTGAGTTCTTCAATAATGATCAAGGTTATAATATATGTTATATAAAAAGCTTCAAAGACAGTTCAAATTGATAGCCAGTTTTCATTTACTAATGTTTGTTTCAAATTAAAATTTAAAAAGCACGAGAATAACAAGTTGGTTTTCTGATACGGCCTCAATTCAATTATAAACAAAAGATGTTACATATCATCTTTCTCAACTGTCAAATACTGCTTTTATTGTTAACCCTATTAAGCCAATACTCCCCACAGGATGAAATAAAACTTAGCGAGAGATGTATCATCTACGCAAACAATCCCAAGAAAAGAATATTAAACTTTAGAGTCAATTGCTTTCCCCAAGTGCGGGTATAAGTTATCATTTAAGTTGCGATATAGTAGAAGTGACAAAAAATGATATTGGACACAACAAAGAATAAAAAAATAGCACCACAAACATTGTCTTCTGGGGATAGTTTCATAAATTTAAAACTATTCTACAGTCAAAGCCTACATACTACAACGGTATAAAATCAAAGTGCTCATAATAAAGCAACCTATAAATCTCTAATACAAGAGAGGCAGGAAAATATCGATGGCACATAATATGGAAAAAAACTGAATCATTTATATAATTCTCTACCTAAAAAGCATTGATATCAATCAGCATCTTATGATATCAGCTCTGGTCAATGTAGAGTTCTGGAGCAAATACTCCACCATCTTGTTCAATTTCTCATCAGATATATGTGAAAATGATTTCTTTTGCAGTTTCAATGACTTCAATCTAACAAAGCAAGGTAGTTGAGTTCTGGTTGAACCATGAGATAAGAGACCCTACATAATAAGCATCAACAAGACATGGATTTAATGGAAATTCTGAAAGGCAAGAGTGACTATACTAAAAAATCTTGATATAAGGATGTATCGTATGAGCAATATGAAAAAATACAGAGGAGAAAACATACAAAAATAACTTACTTCTAGTATCTTAAAGGTTCTCAAAGAGAGTGTCATTATCTTGACATTAAGGAGCACTCGCAACAGGCTAATCAGGACTAAAAGGTTCCTCTAAAAAACCTTCAGAATGGACATTAACATTTACTTCTTCAAGACAAGTAATATAGACTGTAGAAGAGAGTTGGTGAAGACGACCCTTAACGGTGAGTAGATTAAGATTTGTAGTACAAAGATTGATTTTATAAACTTGTCCCCAATAAGTAGAGTTCACAATGGTCAAACTTAAAAGCTTAGAATTAGATACCCTGAGGGCCCGTTTGGTGGCCAGAATAAGGGTGATAGGATAGGATAAGCAATCCTATCCTACCTTTATCTGTAGTTTGGTGAGCCAGTAGAATATGATAAGCTTATCCTGATGGCTTATCCTATCCTATTCATTAGTTAAATTTTTATCCCAAGGGGGAGGCTGGGTTAGGAACAATAGGATAGGATACGAAATTGATTTCCCCTTTAACCTCATCCCTGACCCTCTCCCTGTAAGTCTTGTTCCATGGTATGGCAGTGGGGTGGTGGCTCCAACAAGATAGGATGACGGCGGCGGGGTGGCTCCGGCAACATGCGATGGCGACGGCATGGTGGCTCTGGCAATATGGTATTGCGACTGCAAAATAGAGCTTGACGGCAGCAACCACCGCATCACGACCACCGGGCCGTATTTCTCAGATCTGCTCTGACTCCAGCGACCATCGTGCGGCCCAGCCCTCATGAGCTTCGTCGTCGCCATGACCGTTCAGATCTGCTCCGTCGCGGCACAACCATTACGAGCTTCGTCCTGATTCCTCGTCGCCGTTCACGATTGGTGAAGACGACGACTTGCAGAAACCACTGCTTCCGTCTTGTTTGAAGATCTGGTCACCCCTGTTGACTTGCAGAAGAAGAACACTGCTTTGAAGATTTCATGGTCATTCCTTTGGTTGTTCATCCTTTGAAGATTTCATTTGTGTTAATCTATTTTTTTGTTTAAAAAAATTTAATTGTTACATCGGATGGATTAATGCAGAGTTTGGGATTGTTTTCTGGTGAGGTAGTTGATGAGGGTGATTTTGTCATTTAAATATAATTTATATCATATCCGTTCATTATCTTGTTGCTCACCAAACATGAGATATGATAAGAGCTTATCAAGCTCATATCCTATCCTACTCTTGTCCAACTCTTCTATCATATCCGTCCTTATCCTATCCTGACCACCAAACGAGCCCTGAGGACTTTCGCGTCACTTTGTAAATGACAATCCTCAACGTGCAAAGTGTTTAACACATTACATGTTGAAAAGGGCTCAGCACAGCCATTGTCACTTGTAGCAAAAGTGACAGATTCGACATGTAAGCTTTTAAATGCATTCAACTCCAAAGATTTTGGAAATTTTATCACAGTATTATTGTGACGCAGAGGAAAGTGTATAAGAGATGTCAACGACCGACTATAAAAGATGCAAGATGGCAATTCAAAAACTATTTTCCTATTTAAACCAACACTAATCAACAAGTGCTGGACATCATGCGTTGCAGCATATTTCATGACCTTATTCAGTTGCACATTGAGGCTTGTCATTTACAAAGTGATACGAAAGTCCTCAGGGTATCTAATTCTAAGCTTTTAAGTTTGACCATTGTGAACTCTTCTTATTGGGGACAAGTTTATGAAATCACTCTTTGTACTACAAATCTTAATCTACTCACTGTTAAGGTTGTAACACCCTGAATTCCACCATACGTTAATAAATGTTAATGTGTGTTAGACTTAGCCTATATATGCTTGTTATGCTTGTTCTTGATGTCTAAGTTCATGCTAGGAAGGTTTAGCCTTAGGAAGGTTTAATTGTCTTAGAAGTCCTAGTAACTTATTTTACTGTTTTGGTCATATCTTGAGTTCTAGATGTCCGATCGAGGTGATATTTATGGCGTTGGAAAGCTAAGAGAATTATCTACAAATCTTATTTCATGAGTTTTGGCCAAATTCAACTGTTTCGGCCTCGCCCCGCTAGCCTTTGTTCGCCTCGCGAAAACCCAATATTCAGCTTTTGCGCTTTCGGGTTCGCCCCGCGAATCCACCTGACAGAAATTGGTTCTCTGTCTCGCCCCGCGAATGGGAGTTGGCCCCGCGAATACTTGCAGAACCAGAAAACGCGATTTAGGTTCTTTTTAAGCCCAAAACGCATTCCAACCCATTTTTAACCCCTAAAACACGATCTAAACCCTAGTCTATCACGTCCCAACACTCAGAGCTGCCTCCCTTCTCTTTTTCTCTCAATCTCCATCAACCGTACCTAGAAAACTCTCTCTAGGGAACCCGTTCTTGCACCGTTCTTCACCATTCGTTGATAGGAGAACATCACTGCGAAGACTTGATCATCATATTCGCTGTTTAAACCTCCAAACAAGGTAAGATTCGTACACCTCGTCCCTCTCGTTCTTTTCCATTTGATTTCTTGGCCTAAGATTCTAATTAAGGTGTTTCCTTGTTGTTCTTGAGGTCGTAGATAAGTGCTTGTGAGACGAGACCCTATAGGACCCTCTTTCTTCTTTTGAAACGCGAACCGCATACCAGGTATGGGGAGAAGATAGTATAATCTCTAGGATAGGAGTATAGTAAGATGAGGGTTTCCCATAACCCCGTTATATTTTTGTCGTATGATAATATTATATGTTGGTAATATGGTTGTTTAATACTATGTCTCTAACATGTTTAATATGTTTATTGATGCTATGATAAGTTGTCTGTTGGTTGTATTGTTGGCTATGTTAACATGTTTAATGTGCCTATGATGTTGTGCTTATTACACCGTTGAGTGGTTGATGATAGGTCATGATAAATGTGTTGGAGTTGTGGTCATTGTGACTGTTTTGGTTGGCTCATGTTGTGGGAGATTATATGTTAGTTAAAGGACCCTAAATGATTAATTTAGGACCCCTAATTGATTTAGTAATTAAGGATTAATTACTCAGACTGTAAACTGATTATGAACAATTAGTAAGGTGTGAGATTTATGTTGATGGATTAGCCCAAGAACTCTAGGTTATGATTTAAGAGTGTTTAGGGAGTTTTTCCCAAAGAATTAGGCTCTGTTTCCTGCCCAGAACAGTACTGTCGTGCATTGATCACGACCATGCTGAACAGGGAGCACGCCCGTTCTCCCAGTTGAATTCTGGAAAAACGGCCGCGCGTTTAGCACGGCCGTGCAGCGATTAAGCACGACCGTGCTCCATGAGCACGACCGTGCCTGATAGTTAGCACGCCCGTGCTCCACTTAAGTGGCAGCACGACCGTGCAGGGAAACAAGCACGACTGTGCTCTTCCTCCTGACAGAAACTGGATTAAAGGTATTTAAGGGGCTTTCGACCCCAATTATCCCCAATAGTACCTTGATAGTGTAATAAACAATTAATGAGACTTAGATAACTTGGCTAACGATTAACCAAGAGGATTGTAGCGATGAATTGGTTAAGTCGATACCTAATGGGCTATCGCAAGCTGTTGGACTTTGGTGCTTTTTGGCCAAAGTGGCCTCAATGCTTTTCGGTCGAGGTAATGTTAAGTTGGACCTTGGTGCTTTTTGGGCCAAGGGGACCTTGACCCCATGGTTTGGGTTTAAGGTATTGATGTTGATGTTGATGTGAATGATAAGTCTTGGGAGGGGGGGATGTCTACATATAGGAGGTCACCGTTATGTGATCTGGCCCAAGTCTCGGGTGTTCACCCTGCTATGGTGAAACCGTACGCATCCGAGGTGTCGTATCCATTATGATACATAGGCTATTCATGGGGTCCACTAGTTAGTGGACTGCCGGTGTTGGTGCTTTTATGGCCAATACGGATATGTGTCTCCGAAGTAGCATCCTGAGTTAGCTGGATCCACATGCATTGATGGAGTAGCGCTGCATTGCATTGCATAGCATATGTTGAATGATTAATCTGTTGATGATGTTGGATGATAATACGCCGTTATATTGCTATGCCATGTCATCTTGCTTCCTATTCCTATGCTGTTATGATTATATGTTTCTTACTCCCTTTCTTTGTTGTTTGTGTTTGGCCTAATCGGTATTTTGCAGAGGACGGTGAGCAGCCAGTCGAGGAGTGACTCCGAGGAGCCACGACTTGTTAGGGTGCTTAGTTATCAGTTTTAGTTTGTTAGTGGTTGTATTCCGTTGATGTATTCCAGAACTTTTTATACCAGCTCTGAATGTGACATCGGGGTTGGGGTTTATGCTTTTGTCTTATGTTTTACGTTTTGAACTTTCTAAACTTATGATTTATTTCCGTGTTGTTTTTGGAACTTGTACATGTGAACCTTTCTATCAACAGATTTTTATTCCTATTAAATGAATATGCATGATTACGTCGTTGCCATTATATGTTTAATGTTTTACAAAACATGCGGGGTAGAAGGGTGTCACATTTAGTTAAGGTCATCTTCACCAACTCTTTTCTACAGTCGATATTACTTGTCTTGAAGAAGTAAATGTTAATGTCCATTATGAAGGTTTTTAGAGGAACCTTTTAGTCCTGATTAGCCTGCTGCGAGTCATCTCGACCAGATAGAACCGAAGACATGAATTGCTTGAAAAAGTGAAGCGTGTCAAAGTCGGAGGAATCGAAAGTCATTATATAGAGCCGAACACAATCAGGCAAGTCACTGAGCCTGTCAGTGAGCCCTTCCATGGCCTCTCTTTCATTTCTTTTTCCAATGTCATTGATGCTATAATACAAATACCTTGCAGGTTACGAACCGATTCAACAGATTCCCAAATCAAAGTAGCAAGATACGAAGCACTGCACTGAAATTTCTTGGGTCAGGACAAGAAAGCAAGAAAGTTGTTTGTGGTTTGAAAACTTAAAAATACTTTGTATATAAACAGCACAATAATGATTCAAGTTGAGTCATTTATCAAGTTTTTAAAAAAGAAAAAATAAAAAGAAAGAAAAGAAGAAGGAAAAGAAAAAATAAGAGGTAAAGAAGTTATGGTACCTTACTAGTTGGAAATTGGGAGCGATTTAACCAGAAAGTTAGTTGTGGGGTTTAACAAGATTTATATGCTACTGTAGCTAAGTTTTTTCACTGTTGCAGCCAGAATAGTCGAATCCGGTAACCAGTAGATTCAAGGCTGTTGATATGGCCCCGGAGATAACCGGGTTCAGCCGGTCAGTTTTGAAGAAAGCCGGTAACCCGACCGTGTAATGAAAACCGGAAAACCGGGGAAAAGAGAAAGTGAAGAACAGAGCTCAAAATCTAGAACAACTCATTTTTCGTCTCAAACGAAAAGGGAAATAGGGATTCCGATTTCAGTTCCCCTGCAACGCGCCACCTCCATTAGGTCAAAGTGTACCACTTCGCGCCCCACCATTGGCAAGTGATTTGCTTCTGCGATTCATGCTATGATGTGCGTTTCCACTCACTACAAGTATTATGAAGAGAAGAAAATGTTTAGAAGAGGAGGTAGGAGATGATACATTTCAGTAAAGGGTTGTGCGGCGGCTACATGTCCTGTGAGAAGAAAATGTTTAGTGGTTAATACTTTTTAGGGTTTTGGGACTGATGGGCTAGTGTATTATGGGCTTCAATATGGGTCAGATCAATAATAACAAGCTTAATGTTATAGATTCAAAATTAGCATTTGAACACTTCACCAATAACTTAAATAGAAGCTCAACCCGCATGTGATACATATAATATATATGAGTAATGATATTCTAACACCAAAAGTTGACACCAACTTTTGACACCTTGGTTAATCGGTGCAAATATGTGGTTACACTAAATTAACTTAAAACACCTAAAACATCCACATAAAATACTCAAAGAATACAAAAACTCAAGCTAAGAAAGAGTAGATAACTCTCATTTCTAATAGTTATCAATGATCACAGTCTTTGGTTGATTAGATCGACCATACAATTAACAAAATTCTTATAATGAAAAAAATGCATATAATTACCATTGAGATGAGTTTTTAAAGGGACTAAACACATTTTTAAAATTTACAATTTTATGGCCACATTTAAGCTTTTCTAAAATATTTGACATTCCTATTTCTTATTTTCTAGATTCATTTAAAGTTCCAAGACTCAATGAGATCATCTCTATTTATATAAGATATGCCCTCGAAACTCATACTATATCATCAAATTATTTCTTGTACATATGTGAGACTTTCTATATATGTTTTTTTATGAACAAAAAGGGGGTAAACCAAAAACAAACTAAAATCCTCTAAGAAACCAGTCATGGCAACATCCGCCTTCAAAGCATTAGAAATAAAACTTGGAGGAAATTCAAAAATTCTAAACTCACTATCAGAAGATAGATCAGACTTTGCTAAGGTATCCATGGATTCTAGCATGAAGTAGTAGTTTTAGTGGTATACCCATATACCACTAATTTTTTGCATCATGAACAATTTTGAACCGTTAGATATAATGATTAAATAATGAGTGGTCCTGATTTATTGATCCAAAAAAATTTGAAAACAAAAAAAAAAGTTAAAAATACTATTTTGCCCTTCCCTCTTCCTCTACCATCAACAACCCTAAATGAATATACCCTGGCTATTTTCCTCCGCCGTCACACCAGTCGCCAGGACCGCCGTCCAGTCTCCGTCCCCGTCGTGCGCCTCCTCTTCGCAAGCATCCACCGCCGCCGTCGCGAGCTGCCACCGCCATCGTTGTGTTGTTCAGCTTGATGTAGGACGAATCGGAATCGGTGGCCCTTGTTTGCTTGTCGAATCGGAATAGGTGGCGGTGGTGAACCGCAACTGCTTGGCGATGAGGTCGTCCATCGTCATCTGCTTGTCGAATCGATGGCGGTGGTAACAGTAGGGACGAAAGGAGGGGTGGTGGCGATGGTAACCGATCTGTCAGCTTGGGAGTGTGATTCGTGCGTCGATACGGGTCTGAGATCTACGGTTCATGACGGCGGCGAAGGACCAAGGTGGCGACGCGGCAGTGATGGATGCAGTGCGGTGGTATGGAGTTGCGCGCTTGGAGGTAGGGGAAGAGAGAGGGAGGCAACAGAGGGAAGAGAGAAGGGAGTGTTGCTGGTTGGAGGTTGAGGGCGGTGGTCGGGTGACGGCGGCGGTGGTGGAGGTTGGACCGAGGTGGGGACAATGGGCTGGTGACAGTGGGGGTGAACAACCGCTACTGCGGTTCACTGTTGAGGTGGTGGAGGGTGGTTGGTGAGGTGGTGGTGAAGGATGAGGATGGTTTGTTGAAGATAAGGGTAAAAAGGAGTTTTCAAATGAAATTTTGGGGTATACCAATATACCAGTAAAACTAGTACTTCACCCTAGAATTCACCATCCACAACGTGATTCGATTCTCTCAAAATGTGAGTCCATTTGACATCATCATTATCTCCATGCACTTCATGAATTCCTGAAACTAGAGAGTAGCATGAATGTGTTCTACTACAACCATCAGAGAGGAGGTTCACAACACCTTGGGAGTCAGAGTAAACACGAATGCGTCTAAAGCCCTGCTCCAAGCTATTTTCAAACCATGAAAAATGCCCCATAACTCTGCCTCCATGACCGCAACTTGGTCATAAATCCAAAGATAAAGTTCCTCATTTCATCCCTAGGCAGACCACCGCAAGCTGCAAGTCCCCCTACATTTGTAACCTATCCATCACAGTATAAAGCAACCTGCCCTTGGCTTGGAGGCTGCCATCTAATTTGTACACAGCTTGTGCATTGCTAACTTCTCTGCCAAACACCCGAATAAAAGTCTCCATGTGAAATTTGATAATTTTCGGGTCTGATCCGAACCAAATTGAACCAACCCGTTCTTGAATGGTTTGGTTTGATTCGGATTTTGTAGGAAAATTGCTAAAATCCAAAGATAAAGTTCCCCATTTCATCCCTAATTTGTACACATCTTGTGCATTGCTACCTTCTCTGCCAAACACCCAAACAAAAGTCTACATGCTAATCTTTATTGCATCCACCATCCTCCTTACTTCAAAAATTAATTATGAACTTGTCTGGGGCACATTATTAAAAACTATCTCATTTCTTCTCCACCATATTCTGTCAAGCATGACACCAAATAAAGTGCTCCACCTCACACCATTCATCACATCACCACTAATTAAGTTGCCATAGATCCATTCCTGCCAATCATGTACCAAGAAAAAATTGGGGAACCTTGCTCACAACAAATTCGGGAACGGATTCCCTGCCATAGATGTGGGAAAGGCATGTGCCTTTTCACCCTTCTGAGCCGTCGGATCATGACTTCACATGATCACAAATGAAAATGAGTCTCCACATGAACTATCATAAGCACGACAAATACCAGAAAGAGTCATACCACGTCTGCATCTCCTCTCATTAGTAAAGCAGAACTGCATGACTAACCTTCTAAAGAAAGAATCATATAGTTTCTTGCTCAGGTGAGTTTCATTTCGTTGGTTAACTTCATAAGCTGAGGCCAAGGAAAACACACTATCATTTGAATTCTTCCAAGCCAGTCAGTTTCTTGCGAGGCTTTCTATATGTAACATCTAGAATTATCATTTAACAAAAATTAAATTAAACACTTGGTGAGCAGATAACATATACCAGCAACTCAACCTCAAATTAAATTAACCTTTTCAAGAAGAAAATTATATTCTATGTTTTTGAATTTTTTTTGTTTTTGGAACTTTTTTGACCTTTTCAACAAGAAAATATAGAATGCTGTTATTTGAACACAGAATAGGTGTCCGACACCGTATATCTATACTAAATTTTACCGAGCCCGATATCAGGTAAGAGAGAAAGTCATACGGTGTTAGGGAAAAGGTGTCGGGAACCTGTGTTGAGAAATCATTTATGATATATTCTATGTTCTATAAGAGTACAAGTAACCAGTTTTTCAGTAACAGATAATGAGAGATAACTCCATGATCATCCTTCATGCTCTGATGCTCCAACTTCAAATTTTATGAATTATAAAATTCTTACAACATATATGATACAAAAATTCAAAAACTAAATGTTAAAAATCGTAAAATACAGATAGGAAGTGCCCATGAAGTGTCCGACAAGAATACACATCACACACAAAGACAAACACGGATACAACGATTATTTTAAAGTGTCCATGCTTCATAGCTAGGTAGCTACCCTCTATTAATTATTACATAGAACAAAGTTTTGGCAGAATAGCATTGCACATGCTAAATATAAGCATGGTTGTCAAGGCAGAAATAACAATTGTTCATTTGCTACTTACTAGTGCACATATCTACTTTCAACTTCATGAAAAAATATGTTCCAGGAAATGGCACTGCCTTTGTAAGCACAAAAGAGAATTATAACCAATTAGAAAAAAGGTCTTTGGGGGCAGTTCTGTTAATTTTGGCGTAATTAACCATAAAGTTCATTCATACATCACTGACAAATTCACGATCCTCAGTGACCAACAAAATCATTACAAACTGATATAGCTAAATCCAAGTTCAACTCAGAGTAAATCGCACTTTCAACTCAAAGCAACTAGATAGATACTCAAATGTTTACAAATTACATCTACTAGAGTGCAACCCCAATAAGTTTTCCCTTAAATCCACAAGGTAGGTGAGCAATAACCTTCACTAGCTCTATAACTATAAGTAACATCAACTGCAAAAATAAGATAATCTAGATATCATGTCCTGTGTTTGTTCAACCTCTAGGACCTATTTCTTTCTCTTCATTCATAATTCACCTCTTAGCGAGTGATTCCATTGTAAACAGAAGATATCAAGTGATGCATGGGTTCACCTCGAGGCGTGGAGCAGAGATTTCTAAAATACCTTCCAAATACCTACAAAGGAAAATAAGCAGCAGGTTTAAGAAACGAAAAATTGTATCTAGATCTTACCGGGATGCTTCCCGAAAGATGGTACCCAGATTTGCCATGAAATTAATACTAAAAAAATTTAAACGTGGGATTGAACATAATAATACCTAAATATCATTCTCAACCTTACAGAATTTGAAGTTCAGTAAATGGTTAATGAGTTGTGACACTTTAATATATCCAGCTATCCACTAACCAAGTTCAACACTTCATCAACCACAAATTTGAACCGCATTAACTATAAAAGTTTTTGTCGAATTTTGTTGTCCATCTTGATGTACAAATAACATTTCTCTTTACTTTTGCCAAAGAGAACAACTTTGCTCTCCATTTGATTAAATTCATAATCATTCATTTAATATCTTTTGAGCTTTTCTTGATCAAATACTTGTGTTGCTATACATCTTCAAGTGTTGCTATATATCTTCAAGTTGTAATATCTACACTTTTGAGTATTTCACCTTTTGGTTTTGTAAACCATTTTCGAAAAAGAGGATGAGGAATCCCTCTTGTTTAAAGATGAGGTATCCTTCTGTTACAAAATAGTGGAGTGTCCCTTTTGATTGCGACTTTAGGCTCGAAAGTGTGGGTGAGACATCCCAAAGGCATGAAAGAAAGTGCTAAAATTCATTGAGGTTCTAACACGCGAGTGAGACATCCAAGAAGGCACGATTAGTAGTGCTATGTGGTATACAGGTATCAAAAGTATAGTGAAAATTCTAAGCAATGCTTGTGGACCACATAGGTCAGAAGTGGTTGGAGACCAAATAAGGATAAACATCTGAGTGATCTCTATTGAGGTGTTGGCTAAACTACACCACCCATTATTTACACCCGTCAATGCACTACCCACATGGCTGTGTGTGCTCCAATCAATTTGCCACGCTGGCCGGTCAATTTTTCAAAGTTTGGCAATGTATAGATACCGTTTTCAAACAGTAGTGAATCAGTTTGTTTCTGTATACCCCTTGTATTATTTGTATTTATTACTTTTGCCCAAAAAAATTAAATTTAATATATTTGTTTATTCAGATTCAGATTTCTCCCATGAATCACATGGTTGCAGATCGGTCGGGACTCGGAGGGGGCTGGATGACGTCGGTGATGGCATGGTGGTCGCCGTTTTCCACAGCCACTCTGAGGCGGTTGTGGCGCCACGATCTGGGGTTTCACGCACGGGGATAGGGATGGCGGTGTTCTGAATGGCGTTTTGTTGTTCCGGTCTGAGGCAGATCTGCATCGGGACTGACGGTAAGGCGGTGGCTAGCGACAATCCGAGGTGGTTTTGGGGCAGTGCGGCTCCGAGAATGGTTCCATCGTTTGGGATCGTGCCGTTAATTGTTCCGGTGTTGACAACGAACACCGACCTCGAGCAAGAACGCAGCTGTAGGGAGAACCAGTCGAAGAAGAGAGAGGGATAGAGAAGAAGCACCAAAAGTCCATGTTTCTATTGAACGCAAGTGTAGGCAACGTCGGAAGCTGGGGAATTTCATTGATGATAGGGATAGGGAAGAAGCACAAAAGTTCATGTTTTCTTCTTCTTCTTCTAAGGCTCAGATAAACATAAAACCTTAAAAAAGAACAATCATGGAAGGTGCTGCCGGGGATCGACAAAGAGGAAAGGAAGAACCAGTCGAACGAGGTGGACAGGGAGCGGAGACATTAACATTTTCCTTTTTTTTTAAATGATTTTTCTTTAATATTTTATTTTATTTCTATGGGGGTATATAAGCAAATACAACAATACCATCTTCCTTTTTTAAAATACGCCAGAAACTCAGAAAGGAAGACAGGTTGAAAAGTCTCACCTCTAGCATGTCAAATTCGTTGGTTCATAATAACCCACTTGGGTGGTATAGACAGAGGTGTAGAAAACGGGTGGTGCAGCATAGACGGACCCCTCTATTGATCCTTCTCTCTTATTTATTTTCTTATTTTGATAATCCTATCTCCCTACTTCATGACATAATTCTTCATTTCCTATATACGTGTTACTTCTTCTATTGTTGAATCTATAGTGACTCTTCAATTACTTTTAAAGTTATCTTTCTAATATCTTCAATATGTTTATTCACTTATGCGCCACTTAGATCATAGCCTGAACAAAACTGTCCAGCTTGGGCACGTATATCCTGCACGTATATCCTCACTTAAAAACCTCAAAGGTTACAATCATAACTGGCATCTTAACACTTGGCTACCTAGAAACATCATGCTTGCTAGGGATGAGAATGACAAATTATCAGCAGGCAGAAAAATCGACATAATCATATTTGAAAATCATCATGTTCTGAGGGGAATTTTGTTCCCAAAACATTCGTGCATGGCTACAAACCCTAGACAGTTAACATAATCGTGAGAAAAATCTAATTAATTTTCTATGAACAAAATACAGCATTTTCTTCTCATTGTTATTCTTTTTTTCTTTTTCTGTCGTTCTCTTCTATACAAGTAGGGCTTTTATTCTTCCTTTATTGATCCATCGTCTAATGTCCAGAGTGTGGAGTCGTGAGCTCATTCTCTATTCACTTTGATTTTCTGTATGGCACAAAGGCTTCTAGGGCACTTCCTCAGTCCTCACTCACACACTTGCACCACAACACGCACACACACTTGGCACTTGGTTAAAATATCTTTGCCACTAAGTTTGTGTTTTATTTGCTAATTAATTTAGGCACCTTAGCATCTTATTTCTGTAATATATCTAAAATTTATTTAACATTGAATTTCCAAGCTATCAGAAAAAATACTTTACATAAATTATATTTTATCGTACCAACTAGAAACTAAAAATGTCTACTAATTACTCTTAGGAATCAAGCACCCTAATTCAGTAACTCATTCCTCAAGGAACTAAACACATGTTTTAAAATAAATATAATTTTATGGCCACATTTAAACCACCTAATATATTTTACATTCCTATTTCTTATTTTCAAGATTCATTTTATGTTCCTAAACTCATCTGAGCATATCTGAGCACTTTTTCCGATTGATAAAAAAAAAAAAAAAAAACTCATCTGAGAACATCTTTACATATAAAAGATATGACTCAGAACTCAAATATTAAATTAGAAACAGAAAACTCTTTCTAGTTATAACATATGCGAGCATTGCTATATGTAACACCTAGAATTATCATTTGACAAAAATTAAATTAAACGCCTAGTGAACTGATAAATATTCTAGCAACTCAAACTCACGCAGGATATATAATTAAAATTCTATTAAATTAAATAAAATAATAACTGTTTATGGAAGATATTTCAACCAATGTAAGTGAAAAGGGAATGTTACATAAGCATTGATCGTCTATGTTTGAGACACTATTAGGCAACGAGAAACATATTTGAGACAAAAATCAAAGAATACAAAATTGATATGTTTTGCACACATTTTTACCTGCAGTAATAGTTCATAAAACTTAAAAATTTTTAATCTATTAAAGCCAAATAAAAATAAATAAAAATTTATAACGAGAGAGCATCAGGAAGAGAGGGAAACAGAAAATAGGGCAACAACTGAATAATTTGTAAATATTTCAACCTCACCTAAAGAATTAAATGCCCATATAACTTTCAGCAATTTATGATATCAACTCTGGCCAGGGGAGTGTTTTGAAGTACGTACTCCACTGTCCTGCTTACCTGGTGATCAGATATATTTGCATTTTTACACATTTTCACCTTCAATGACTTCAATCTAACAAAGCAAGGAGGTTGAGCTCTCACTGAACCACCAGCGTTTGAGAGATCCTACACAATTGGAGTAAATTAGATACAAGTTTTAATGAATATTCTGGAAGGCAAAATTGGGTACTGGCAAACACTTTGACCAAAAAAAAAAAAAAAACAGACATAATAGGAGCAACATGAAGAATAAAGAGGAGAAAACATACTAAAGTAACTTACCTTTAATATCTTAAGGGTCGTCGAAGAGAGCGTCATTATCTTTACATTAGCGAGGACTTGCAACCAGCTAATTAGGACTAAATCATTCTTCAGAACATCTTCATATATAAAGACATCAATATTTACTTCTTCAAGAAAAGGAAGATTGCACGCAGAGGAGAGTTCGTGAATAAGACGCCCCTTGGTAGTGACAGAACTAAGATTTGGAGTAGAAAGCGCAATTTTGTAAGCGTTTTCTCCATAGGTGCTGTCTATGGTCAAAATGCATAGCTTGGAATTAGATATGCATAGGACTTTTGCACCAATTTGTAAATGACAACAGGAAATTTCCAAAGTGTTCAACATTTTGCAGGTTGAAAAGGGCTCAGCACATCCATCATCATCAGTTGTACTAAAAGTGACATGAGCAAGATGCAAGCTTTCTAATGCTGGCAATTCCAAAGATTTTGGAAATTTTACCATATTAAAGGGCTGACAATAACTAGACCAAAAGGAAAGCTTGAGAACTGTCAAAGAACGAGAATAAAATATGTGATGAGGCAACTTCAAAACATGATTGAGTGTTAATCGGGCATTGATGTTCAGTTCCTGGACATTATGCGACAGAGCATATTTCATGATCTTCAAGAGAGTGGTTTTAGTGCGACCATACTGGTAAAAAACAAGCTTAAGCAGGGGAATGTTGCCATCACGACAAGACATAATCTGAGACACAAAGTTGTTGAAAATTCTATCTGTTTTAAAGTATGGGTAATACAATTTAAGAATAGGGAGACGTTTCCAAAGGTCCTTCCATCTTTTAGACAACACACAAGTCTGAACAGCATCTTTTGTATTCATAAACTCCAATATATAAAGCAGAACACAGTCAGGAAGGTCACTGAGCCTGTCCATTTCATCTTTTCTATCACTTTCACTTTCACTTTCCCTCTGTCTCTTCATCTTCAATATACACCTCACTGACCTAACAAAGTTACACAAATGCTTCTTAGATTGATTGCTCACAAATAAGTACACAAAGAAAGTTGGCAGTCATAATCAACAACAAATTTCTATTTTACATTTCCAAAATAGCATAAAAAGTGGGTTTCAATTAGTTCCTCAAATGTGAGTCATTGTTGAAAGTATTGTTAAAAAGGAAGTTATGGTACAATAGGAATACCTTGTGTGGGTATAAAAATAGACAATTTTATAAGAACACGCAAAAACAAATTACAGAGATGAGAAAGACGATAGTGTAGAAGAGGGTTTTCACAAAAGTAATAAACCATGCTATATAATAATCAAAAGCAAATTCCTATTTTCTATTTTCTATTTTCTATTTTCAATCATGAAAAATATAAGAAAATAATATCAAAAAGAAAAAGAGAAACAGGAGAACACCTGTGCTGTGTCGTTATCGATGGCGATCACACACAGTGGTAGGGTTGCGGTCCCATGTTGTCAATTTTGTTTTATTCCTTCAAATTAGCCCGTCGGGAATTTGGCATCCTCTTTTGTTTTTTTTTTTCCCTTAATCATACTTCTGGTTCCCGACAATATCTTCGAGTATCACGATTGTGCAATTCTAGTCATCAGGTTTCAATTATGTCAATTGGGTCCTCCAAGTATTACGATTGTACAATTTTGATATCCAGATATCACAATTTCAGTTTGACAGTTTACATGACATTCCTATTTGATATTATTAACACCTCACATACTTTAATTGACACATAGGAATGTCATGTAAGTCATCAAAATGACCTCTCTAAGTGTCAAATCAGTTTCACGTGTGTCACATAGGCTACTTTTTTTTTATAAGCCAAAAATGAAATAATTAGAGGGTACAAGATGTACTCAAACTCGTATACAAAGTAACAATTTACAGAGGCTACTAACATAGGCTACTAACATTAAAAAATTTATAGTTGTGATATATGAGGGATCAAAAGCATAATCGTGATAGCTGAGGGCTCAAATGGCACAATTGGAACTCGAGGGACTAATATTACATAATCGTAATACCTGGGGACCCAATTGTCGCAATTGGAACTTAATGTACCAAAATTGCACAATCGTGATATTTTAGGGACCAAAAGTGCAATTAAGTCTTTTCTTTATGATTTTCAAAATTTTATTTATTTTTCAGAAAATAAAATTCCACACGAGTCTGAATAAGGAAGATATGGTATGATACGATAAGTTTATCTTGTTGCCTTATCTTATCATGTCATTACTTAAAATTTTATCCTATAACAATTAATTTTGAAAAAATATATGTAATTATGATATAAGGTATTTGTCATTCGGATATAATTTATATCATATCTATCATATCTTATCATTATCTGTTTTATCTCGAACATATGTTAGGACAATATAATACTATACAGCTGATTATCTGGTGGGCATCAAACGTCGGATATGATAACAACTTATCAATATTGTCCTATCTTATTCTCTTATTCTATTTGTCTCTATCATGTCTTGACTATCAAATGAGCCGTAAGAGGAGTTGAGTTAGAAATAAGCATGACAAAATAGAAAATTTCTTTCCTCCTTGACTCTCACCGACTCACCCTCTAAGTCCTACTTCTAGGGACGACGACAACGTTGTGATTTCCATGCCAAATCAAAGTGAAAGTGTGTTATCATGAAAAACTTCACCTTTTCTGTCTTTAACATTCATGTATAGCTCGATTGGCCATTAATGACAAACCTTCATCATGGCAGACTACAACAAATGAAAAAGATGGCAAATAAAAACTATATATATTTTTTATAACTTTCTGTATGAAAATATTGTTATTTAATTATGTTTTCAAGCCTAATTAATCAAAATTAATACTAATTATATCATGGTTTAATTGACAAGTTGTATAAAATTCAAAAAATATATATTACAAGTTAATGTTTTATATAAAAAAAATTTGAAAATGGACTAATGTATATAAAAAGCCAAAAGTTAATTTTGAAAATATATATGTAATTATGATATAATGGTAATTTTGTTGTTTTCAAATAAGTTACATCATATTTAGTCATTATCTGATTACCTCAAATATTGTTGGAATATAATTCAAATTAGGAAATTCAAATTGTGTTAGTTGTTAGTATTTGTTAATTAGTTAGTTTGTTGTAACTAAAGTGATTAGTTAGAAGATTGTTAAGTGTGTTAGTTAGTGTGTGTGCAAGTCTACAAATAGACTTAGTGCTATAGTGTAAATGTGTAGAGAAGTGTAGTGAAGCATATATGTGCAAGTGCAAGTGCAAGTGTAGGGCAAGTGTATGAATAAATTTTTTTTAGTGTATCTCTTTATCTCATCTTTTTTCAATCTTTCTAATCTTTCTATGTGTGTGCACTATGAGTGAATGTGAGTGCTTGTGTTCCAACATGGTATCTAGAGCTATAACGATCCTGGGACAAGAGGGTGAGTCAATGGGTGTAGAAATCGAAGAGTTTGTGAGTGAGGATTGTAACACCCCCATTTTTACTATTTCTCAATATCGGTAAATATATATATATATATATATATATATATATATATGTTTATATTTTTATCCGAGACCTAGAAAAATGATTTTGGATAAAACAAAAATCATATTTAGACTCTACTTGATAGTAGAAGATTACGATTAAATTTTGGGTTAAAAATTCAGACGGAACCTGGTTTGCGTTTTCACTGACAGTAAAAGTTTACTGATCAGAAAACCTAATTTTGACTCGTGAACAAAACGGTTTAGTTTATATCTTATTTGCAACGATATTGGTTTTTTTGAAAATTTTCATATAACAATAAAATATTATATTTTATACGGGCGAAATCTTCAAAGAAAACGCACATAAGACCTAAGTCTGGTAAACGACGGAGCCGGATACAGAGCTGAGATGACTGAAGTGACTGACATGGCGAGCATTAAATGCAACCCTATCCAAGTCATAATGGCACTAAAATATCTATATATTTTGGGTAAGGAAAAGACCATTTTACCCTTGGTCTTTGTGTGAAATTCCAACCTTGTCCCCAAAAATTTTTGGACCCTTCTACCCTTGTGTGTACACGGCTCCCCCATCATCCACACTTAGCCATATTCATTCTTGCTCATTTCATCTTCATCTCCTGCATTTTCTCTCAAAATACAAAGAAAACACCATTGTTGTTCTTGAGAAAACTTGATCATTTCTTCATTCCTTCATCATCCAAGAGGTAAATCCTCATCACTCATGAATATGATTGTCTTATTCTTCATTCATTTCATTCATTTCTTGTCAAGAACATCAATTTCTCATTTTCATTGATTTTCTTCTTTTAATTCTAGAAAATCATAGAAAAATCATTTTGATGTAATAACAATTTCTATGAACTCTCTAAGGCTTCTATTTTGATTTTCCAAAAGCATGAGAGCAAAGAAAATTTCCTCCTATTCCTTCTAATCAAGGCCGAACCCTAACTCTAAATGGGTTAGATGGTTTTGTTTCAATTTTTGAAATATGACACTTGATTTAATCTCTCTAGTACCTATACTTACTAAATCCAAGAACATGAAATCAAAAGAATTTCCTAACTAATTTTTCTAGTTATGGCCGAAACCTAGTCCAAGAGGATTGGATGAGTTTTGCTTCAATTTTTAACTTATGACAATTGTTTTTGTTTCTCTAATACTCTAGGATCATAGATCCAAGAGCATGAAAATTTTAGAGGTCCCTAGCCAATATTTCTTAGCTTGGCCGAACCACCCTCTAAAATGGGTTAGAAAGTTTTATTTCAATGTTTAACTTGTTGTGTTGTTTGTTGTGAAGGATTTGTGGTTGATTGAAGTTTTGTATAGTAGAGGGAAATCGGAATCAAGGAGGAATCAAAACTTCAAAAGTAAAGGGAGTTTACCTGAGGGGGTTTTGGTAGCTATGTGCTACTTGGTTATTGTGTGTAAGGTTGTTGTGGTTATGTGTGATGTATTTTAATTCGCTGAGATAACTGTGTATGTGGTTTAAGTTTATCTGTGAAAGCATGTTGTAACTGTAATGTATGTTATAATTGTGATATAACTGTTGATTGTTGGATTGACTGAAAACCTGACAGTGGTCAGAGCTCAATGATGAGTAAGAATAATGCTTTAAAAGCTTGAGAGGAAAATTTGAAGTTTTGAGTATGAAGTCGAAGAACATTTTTTTAAGATAAGAATAATTAAATATATTTTGGATTAAAGAGTTATGATTTTGAGAAAGTTCAAAGTGAATTAAGAATAACACTTAAGAACCGAGTGTTAATGAGGGCAAATTATGAAAAGTTGTATTACATTTATTTGCAAAAAGAGAAATAGTTCCAAATGAAGAAAAGAGAAAGAAAAACTCTAAAATAATTTGAAGTATTGATGTTAAAGAATATTTTGGAAAAGGAGAAAGTCATTTGATTTGCAAATGAATTTATTACAAAATGAAAATTAATTTTAGAAAAAAGATTTATAGTGAGATCACGAGAAATATTATTGTTTGGTACAAAAACGTGTTAGAAATGATTTTCAAAGATTTGAGGTGTTTTTGTAAAAGAAATGTCAAAAAGGGATGGATTTGAGAAAAAAATGAGTTTCTCTGTGATTTATTGTTCTAGGAACCTATTTTAGTGGAAAAGATTTTCTGCGAAAGGGTTTTAAATCAGTGAAAGTATTTCAAAAAATCTTAAATCAGTTTTGGAGTATTGTTTTGATAGTTGTTTTTTTTCACAGAACGAAAACTGTGCTAAAGATAGAAGTTGTGAGGACCTAGATGACCGAAAACGTCGGGCTAGTGTTCCTATGAGTAAGTTATCGAGTCCAGTTTACAAATCTCTGTTGTGTGTGTTAGTTAAAGTTAGTTTCAGTTGGCACATTTGAATTTGTTGTTTGTGTGTCATTGGTTAGAGTCCCAGTTAGCACATTTTTTTTTGGTCCAGAGGGTCTTTAACCCCCGCCTCGGTGTCCAGAGTCTTTGACCCTGACTAATTCGGGATTCGGCCGGGAGGTAAGTAAAGCCTGGCAAAGAGTATTTGCTACCAAGGATCGAACTCGTGCAAAGCATGAACCATTCGTCCTTAACAACAGCACATTGCCCACTTGTGCCCAGTTGGCACATTTGAATCTCTGTTGTTTGTGTGTCGTAGGTTAGAGTCCCAGTTGGCATATTTTTTTGTGTGTGTGGTTAAAGTCCCAGTTGGCACATTTTTTGTTGTTTGGTGTCATTGGTTAGAGTCCCAGTTGGCACATTTTTTTTGGTCCAGAGGGTCTTTAACCCCCGCCTCGGTTGGCACTTTTTTTTTGGTCTAGAGGGTCTTTAACCCTGACCCTGACTAATCCGGGATTCGGCCGGGAGGTAAGTAAAGCCTGGCAAAGAGTATTTGCTACCAAGGATCGAACTCGTGCAAAGCACGAACCATTCGTCCTTAACAACAGCACATTGCCCACTTGTGCCCAGTTGGCACATTTGAATCTGTTGTTTGTGTGTCGTAGGTTAGAGTCCCAGTTGGCATATTTGAATCAATGTCCTGTGTGTGGTGGGTTAAAGTCCCAGTTGGCACATTTGAGTCTGTGTTCTGTGTGTGTCGCAGGTTAAAGTCCCAGTGGGCACATTTGACTTCGTGTCCGATGGTGCGGGTTAAAGTCCCGGTGGGAACATTTAACTGTGTGTCCTGTATTAAGAATGAATGAATTCGATGCCTGAGTAAGAATAGTCGTGAGCTGTGAGTCTCGACAAATAAAGAACGGACGAAAAAGAAAAGTAACAAGAATAAATATCAAAGTTATTTGATGATTGTTGAAGTGTCTTGTATTTTTATAAATTGCAATGACTGTCGAGTATGAATCCCATTGTTTAAAGTATTATGTGTATTCTGAGAATTCATGTGCTGTATTTATGTGTATAAGCTGTTGTTGTCTGTGTGTCGCATGTAGTTATTATGATAAAACTCATTTGTCAGCATCTCACCTTTGCAATATATCTGTTTTTCTTGGTTTGGCATGTATCCAAACAATAGTAAATGGAAGAATCGATTTTACTCCCCAATATTCTCCAACCTCAAATAGTTCTTTTGTAAGCTTTAACCAGCCAATACTCACACCAGGATCAAGATTTGCCTCATTCACCCAATCATTTGGGGAACCCTCCCTTAAAAGCTAGCTATCAAGAGGGGAGAACCAAGCCACTTAAGTACTCCACCAAGCATCCATATAATAAATAAAATTTTGTTATTAGAAGTGAGCATAGGAAGGAAAAGAAAACAGAAAATGAAATAAAATTTGTTAACTTATAGGCATCTAACAAGAAAAGGAAACATATAATATGATATAATCATCCAATACTCACTGAAAGATCAAGATTGTCTCATCCACCCAAACAATTCCTAAAAAAGATTATCAAACTTTAAAGGCAGCTGCTTTCCCCCAAGTCCTGGACTAATTCCATCATTTGAGGCACAATATAGTAGAAGTAACAAAACAGATATTTGACACATCAAAGAGAAGGAAAAAAAAATATAGCACCACAAACATTGTTTCTGGTGGTAGTTTCATAAATTTAAAACTATTCTACAATCAGTCTTGCATATCAAGAGCATAAAAACTAAAGTGCTATAATAAATTCTCTAATATAAGAGCGACATGGAAAAGATGAAACGGAAAATGAAGCAAAAATTGAATAATTTACATAATTCTCTACCTAAGGAGTAAGGCGTCGATATCACTTTCAGCATTTTATGATGTCCACTTTAGTCAATGGAGACAGTAAATACTCCACCATCCTGGTTACTTCCTCATCAAGTATATCCGAAAATGAATCCCTTTATCAATTTCAATGACTTCAATCGGACAAAGCAAGGAAGTTGAGTTCTGATTGAACCATGATATAAGAGAGCCTACACAATAAGAATCAATAAGACACAATTAAATGGAAATTCTGACAGGAAAGATTGAGTATAGACAAAAATCTTGACATAATGTATCATATGAGCAATACGAAATTACAAATGCGAAGACATACTAAAGTAATTTACATGTAGTATCTTAATGGTACTCCAAGAGAATGTAATGATCTTGACATTAACGATCACTTGCAAGCAGCTTATTAGGACTAAAGCCTTCATCTAAAAATGTCCTTAACAATGAACATTTACTTCTTCAAGACAAGTAATATTGGATGTAGAGGAGAGTTTCTGAAGAGGATCACCCTTAATGGTGAGTAGATAAAGATTTAAGATTTGGCGTAGAAAGTGTGATTTTATAAGCTTTTCCCAAGCCACCATAACTGATAATGGTCAAACTGAAAAGTTTAGAATTAGATATGTGGAGGATTTTTGCATTACTCTTTAAATAACAATGTTCAATGACCAAACTACTCAACGTATGACATTTTGAAAAGAGTTCAGCACAACGATTGTCATATGTAGCAAAAGTCACATTCTTCATATGCAAGTTTTTAATGCTTGCAACAGCTCCAAAGATGTTGGAAGTTTTATTTTTAGTACAGGGATACATGGAAACCCAAAGGAAAGCTTAAGAAATGTCAAAGAACGACAATAAAAGACATAAAAGGGCAATTCAAAATCTTTTTTCAAATTTAAATGGCCAAGGATCTTCAGTTGCTTGACATCATGCGATGCAGCATATCTCATGACCTTATTTAGGAGCCTGGGTCCAATATTGTCGTGCCATAAATCAAGATTATGGAGTGAAAAGGAGTTATCTCGACAAGATAGAATCGAAGACACGAATTTGTTAAAAAAAGGAAGCCTGTTAAAGTCCGAGGAATCCAAAATAAGATGAGGGAGACATTTCCAAAGGTGCTTCCATCTCTTAGATAAGACACTAGTATGAACAACATCTTTTGCATTCATAAATGTCATTATATGTAGCAAAACACAATCAGACAAGTCACCAAGCCTGTCCCTGGTCTCTCTTTCAATTCTTTCACTTAGTCTGGTCCGCTTCATCTTGTTACTTTTCCTTTCAGTGACACCTGACCTAACAAAGTTACATAAACACCTGATAAACTTGTTGGGAAATGCCATTGTAATTTCCCTCCTCTGTGAACTCAAAATAGGCACTAAGCGGAAGCGTAAAATAAGTATAATAACACCAGACAATTTTTAGCGTGGAAAAACCTCCTCAATGTGAGCAAGGGAAAAAACCACGGGACCCATAGGCCACTTAAACTTCCACTATAATAATAATGGGAATACAAAAATACAAGAATATTGTATCCTCAATTTGTGGATAACACTCTCACAAATTAGCTCACTATTTTTCTCTCTAGAAAACTCTCTCTAAGGCTCTCTCTCTATTTTTCTCTCACTCTCTTTCCCTGTGAGGCTCTAGTGTGTTACTCCCTCTCAATGGCTTCTATTTATAGAAGCAAAAAGTGAGAGCACCGTATAGAAGTGGTTGGAGGTTGGAAATTTTTTTTTCAACCATTACATTTATTATGGAGGACTTTTGGCTTTGCTTTTGGCTGGATTTCAACAATTCTCCCCTCCAGCCAAAAAGGGAAAATATTCTTGGATCAGTTTGGGGTTGATGCTAAGCCTGCAACATCTTTACAGACTTCTAACTTCTCTTTTGGTAGAGGTTTTGTCATCATATCAGCACCATTGTCTTTGGTGTGTATTTTCTCAATCTGCAGCAGTTTACTTTCCAACACATCATGGATCCAATGATACCTTATGTCGATATGTTTCGACCTTGAATGAAAGGTTGAGGTCTTGCTGAGATGGATTGCGCTCTGACTGTCGCAATAGAGAACATAAATTTCCTGATCCTGTCCTAACTCTTGTAGGAACTTCTTCATCCACAAGATCTCCTTGCAACCTTCAGTTATTGCGATGAATTCTGCTTCTGTCGTGCTTAAAGCAATACACTTTTGTAGTCTTGACTGCCATGAGATAGCCCCCCCTGCAAAAGTAATCAGGTATCCTGATGTAGACTTTCTTGAATCCACATCTCCTGCCATATCTGCATATGAATATCCAAGAAGCATTAAATTTCCATTGCCAAAACACAAGCAGTTTTTGGCAGTTCCCCTCAAATACCGTAGTATCCATTTCACTGCATTCCAATGCTCCTTTCCTGGATTTGATAGGAATCTGCTCACAACTCCTACAGCATAAGCAATGTCTGGTTTTGTACAGACCATTGCATACATAAGACTACCCACTACAGAAGAATAAGGCACCTTGCTCATTTCTTCCTTTTCTTCCTCATCCCCTGGACATTGCGTCTTACTCAGTTTGAGATGACCAGGTAATGGAACATACACAGATTTGGCATTATGCATGTTGAACCTTTCAAGAACTTTCTTGATATAGTCTTCTTGTGACATCCACAACATTCTTCTAAAACGATCTCTAGTAATCTTCATTCCAAGAATCTTCTTCACCGCACCCAGATCTTTCATGGCAAAAGACTTGCTCAATGCCTTCTTGAGAGCAACTATTTTCGTCTCATCTTTCCCAACAATTAGCATATTATCAACATATAACAGAAGTATGATGGATTCACCATTCTCATAGTTCTTCACAAACACACAATGGTCTGTGGAGGTCTTCTTGAAATTGTGTTGGGTCATGAAGAGATCAAACTTCTTGTACCATTGCCTTGGAGCTTGCTTCAGACCGTAGAGGCTTTTCTTCAGACGACACACTAGGTGTTCCTTGCCTGGTTCGGCAAAACCTTCTGGTTGTTCCATATAGATCTCTTCCTCTAGGTCTCCATGCAAAAATGTTGTTTTTACATCAAGATGTTCAATCTCCAAGTCTAGTTTTGCAGCTAGACCAAGAGAATTGCTCTAATAGATGTCATCTTCACCACTGGTGAGAAGATTTCTTCGAAATCTATGCCTTTCTTCTGGTTGCACCCCTTTACAACAATTCTTGCTTTGTACCTGGGATTTGGGTTGTTCTCTTCAGTCTTGAGCTTGAACACCCATTTGTTTTTCAACGCCTTTCGTCCATCTGGTAATCTCACCAGGTCATACGTCTGATTCTCTTTCAGGGACTGTATTTCTTCTTCCATGGCTTGCAACCATTTCTCCTTATCATTCGTCTCAATGGCTTCTATGAAGCTTTGAGGTTCTCCTTCATCAGTGAGATTGACATATTCATCTGAATAGTATCTTCTTGATGGTTGTCTGGCTCTTGTTGATCTTCTCACTTGAGGTTCTTGTTCTGTCTCATCAGTCTCTATCATCTGTTGTCCCACCATCTGATTCTGACTTTGTTCTGTCTGGTCAGGTTGTTCTGTCTGATCAGATTGCTCCTCCTGGTAATGTTCAATCATTTGAGAAATCTCTCCCATGAATTGTTTATCACAATGGGACTTGAGTCAGAAATCACTCTTTGCTTTGGCTTCTCGGATTGCTTGATATCTTGGATCGTTTGATCTTCAAAGAATACCACATCTTTGCTTCGAAACAATCTTCTTGTTTGTAGGATCCCATAATCTGAAGCCAAGTTCATCTCTTGGTGAACCAAGGTATATGCATTCCTTCGTCTTTGCATCTAGCTTTGCTCTTTCATCTTTAGGAATGTGGACAAATGCCCTACACCCAAAGACTCTTAGGTGACCATAAGAGGCTTTCTTTCCAGCCCATACTTCATCTGGAATCTCTCCATTTAAAGGTCTTGAAGGAGACAGATTTATCAGATCAACTGCAATTTTCACTGCTTCACCCCAAAACGATTTGGGAAGTTTTGCTTGAGAAAGCATACTTCTGACTTTTTCTGCAATCGTTCTGTTCATCCTTTCAGCTATTCCATTCATCTGAGGTGTCTTGGGAGGTACTTTCTCATGTCTTATCCCATGAGTTTTGCAGTATGTCTCAAACGAACCTATGTATTCTCCACCATTATCAGTTCTCAAGCATTTCAGTTTTCTTCCAGATGCTCGTTCTACAGAAGCATGAAACTCCTTGAAAGCTTGAAGAACTTGATCTTTCGTCTTCAATGGATATACCCATACCTTCCTGCCTGGAGTGATCATCGATGAAGGTAACAAAGTATTGAGCACCATCAAGGGACCTTTCAGACGTTGAGCAAACATCTGAATGAACAAGATCCAGAATCTGCTTTCTTCTTCTTGCATCATCTGATCTTTTAAAAGATACTCTGTGTTGTTTGCCAGCTAGGTATTCTTCACAGGATTCAAGTGGCTGCCCTTTTATATTTGGGAGATGATCTTTTGCTAGCATCTCCAAACCCTTCTCGCTCATGTGGCCCAATCGTCTATGCCATAGTTCTTTGGTTGCGTCTAGAGCAACATTTGTCTCCTCCTTGCATATCTTTCCCTGCATAATGTACAGGGAGCCTTCCTTTCTGCCGCGAGCAACAATCATGCTTCCTCGACCGAGTTTCCATCTATCGCTACCGAATTGGTTCATCATCCCGGCCTCATCTAGCTTTCCAGCTGAGATAAGGTTCAGACGCATCTCAGGTACATGTCTTACCTCCTCCAGCACAAGCTTGGTTCAATTATCAGTCATCAAAGTTACTTCACCAATACCGGCGATGTTACTCGTGACGTGGTTTCCCATCTTCACCGTACCAAAATCTCCTTTTTGGTATGATAAGAAGTATTCTTCATGAGGTGTGACGTGGAAGGATGCTCCTGAGTCAATTATCCAGATGCAATCATCAAATGAAATGTTTAGATAATTTTCTTCTCCGACAAGAAATATATTCTCATCATTTGAGGCCACTGCGGTAGTTGTTCCATCTTGTTTCTTCTTCTTTGGGTCAATCTGGTCAGGGTGGACTGTTCCAGCCTGTTGGTCTCTTTTCAAGAATCTGCACTCAGACTTTATGTGTCCTGGTTTGCCACAGTAATAACAATTTAGTCTGATTCGAGATTTGGATCTACCTTGTGATTTTCCACGACCTCCTTTTCCACGATTCTTACTCCTTCCTCTATTTTCAACAACATTGGCTTCAAACTGATTGTTCAAGCCTCTTTCCCTCCGCCTTGACTCTTCATTTAGCAAACAGTCTGTAACAGAATCCATGCTAAGCTTTTCATCTGGAGCAAAATATAGTGACAACTAGAGTGTCCCAACTCTCAGGCAGAGAACTGAGGAGTAGAAGAGTTTGCAACTCATCATCAACACTCATGCCTGCCATTGTTAATTGATTAACAATGCCTTTGAAAGTGTTCAGATGTTCGATCATATTTTGACCGTCCATGTACTCCAACTTTACCGGTCGTCTGACAAGGTGGGCTTTGTTCCTGGGTGTCTTCTTTTGAATGAAAGATTCAAGTTTCGTCCACAACTCCATACGCATTGGTATAAGTTGATACATGCTCGAACAAGCTTCGATCAATATATTTTCGGATCATAGCTACTGCTTTCCGATTCTGAAGCTCCCAATCTTTTCGGTCTTCCCTTCTGGCATATTCTTCTGGGTGATTGGCTCGTGCAAATCTTTGTAGTATAGATGATCTTCCATCATCGGCTTCCAATAGGAGTAGTTATCTACAGTTAGCTTGAACATGTCTCCATCATGAGTGACAGATCCTTCCATCTTGAGTTACACAGGCCAATAGTTCCTCCAACTAGGTGGGTTCTGATAAAAATAACACTATACATGAATAGTGTCGTACAAGTGACTAGTACCGAATGCTGAAAATTACTGTAGTTTGTGAACAGTGTACCGAGGAAGTTCCCAGGAAAGAGAGGTGGGTCAATAGACACACTTAAATACCAAGTCTTTCCTAGCCAGAACTTTCCCAAGGATGCACTTCCACACCGCCACACTTTATTTCCAGCAACAAGAATAATTCTTTTCTGATGTGGAAGATCAGACAATGCTGCAACCATAGAGCATACTAAGAATTTTCTTATAAATCCAGCACCTAGTATCCAAGAGCTCTGAGAGCTCTGATACCACTGTTGGGAAATGCCATCATAATTTCCCTCCTCTATGAACTCAAAATAGGCACTAAGCGAAAGCGTAAAATAAGTCTAATAATACCAGACAATTTTTAGCGTGGAAAAACCTCCTCAATGTGAGCAAGGGAAAAAACCACGGGACCCGTAGGCCACTTAAACTTCCACTATAACATTAATGGGAATACAAAAATACAAGAATATTGTATCCTCAATTTGTGGATAACACTCTCACAAATTGGCTCATTATTTTTCTCTCTTAGAAAACTCTTTCTAAGGCTCTCTCTATTTTTCTCTCACTCTCTTTCCCTTGTGAGGCTCTGGTGTGTTACTCCCTCTCAATGGATTCTGTTTCTCTGGTGTGTTACTCCCTCTCAATGGCTTCTATTTTTTTCAACCATCACATTTATTATGGAGGACTTTTGGCTTTGCTTTTGGCTAGATTTCAACAAAACTTGCTTCCTTGAAATCAACATATCAACAAGAATTTCTTCTGTTAGGACATAAAATTTGTTTGCGGGGTTTGAAAATACATAACATACCGACAGTACAATAATGATTCAAGTGGAGTCAATACCGATCAAGTTTTTTTAAAAAAACAAAAATAGGACACGAAGTATAACATCCTTGGCTGCTCTATGGATTGACGACTGACCCCACAGACCAACACGAGTCTTTTCAGCATGGTTTGTCCTCACTCACACGCTTCCCGGGAAAACTTCCCAGGAGGTCACCCATCCCATAATCACTCCAAGTCAAGCACGCTTAACTGTGGAGTTCTTAAGTGATGGGCTCCCGAAAAAGAAGATGCATCTTGTTAGTATAGGTAGTACCAATCAATTCATATAAGCCATCCTCTACTGTATAGTCCCAAACCTACACAGTCTCAGGATCCCTCTCATTCAGGTGCTATCGGTTCATTCATGTGTCCCTCCGCCTAGAAGCCTGCCAGGAGCCGCTCCTTGATCATGCCTCTTGCACCGGCGACCACTCCCCGCCCTCGTCAGGCCTGGGTGTCACATGCCCACCAGCTTCCGCTTGGTTCGTCCCCGAACCACACCGTACTGGGAGAGGTGCCGCTCTGATACCATTTATAACATCCCTGGCTGCTCTATGGATTGACGACTGACCCCACAGACCAACACGGGTCTTTTCAGCATGCTTTGTCCTCACTCACACGCTTCCCGGGAAAACTTCCCAGGAGGTCACCCATCCCATAATCGCTCCAAGTCAAGCACGCTTAACTGTGGAGTTCTTAGGTGATGGGCTCCCGAAAAAGAAGGTGCATCTTGTTAGTATAGGTAGTACCAATCAATTCATATAAGCCATCCTCTACTGTATAGTCCCATACCTACACAGTCTCAGGATCCCTCTCATTCAGGTGCTATCGGTTCATTCATGTGTCCCTCCGCCTAGAAGCCTGCCAGGAGCCGCTCCTTGATCATGCCTCTTGCACCGACGTACCCGCCCTCGTCAGCCCCGGGTGTCACACGAAGAAGTTTTGACATTTCCATTAATTATTAATTTGATATTGATTTTGGGATATCTTTTACTATTATAAATTGATTTGATATTGATGTTGAACATCATCATTGATTTAAAGGGATGTATTGGATTTGAATTTTAAAAGATTCTTTTGGCCAAAAAAAATCTTGCGGATTTTAAATGGACAAAATCATTGCAAAATTTTGGCAGAATCATGGACATTAAGGCTTTGTTTGGTTTAAGGGAAAGATCATGGAAAGAAACTAAGAGGATAGAAAAGGAGAGGAAAGGGGCATTTTCCCCCGTTATAGGTATAGGATGAAAAAGGAAGGAAAGAAGCATCTTTGTGGGACCCACATCCAAAATATTTTCTTCGCTAGATGGAGAGAAAATGAGGGGAGCGTCTGTCTTTTGATTTAAATTACATTAATGCCCTTGAAACCCATCTCTAATCTCCTTCTCTTTCACCCAAAGCCACCATGAATCTTGCTCATCGTTCCTCCGTCGTAACCAAACACCCAAGCTCCTCTAACCCGTCACTTCTCAAACCGCCATCAGGATCCATTGCTGTGTCGTGCAGATTTTGAGCGTTTCCCAGTTCCTAGAGCCACTGTCGTTCGCCGCCTTCCAACCACCGCAAAGACATCTCTGTCAAGAACCAGATAGGGTTCGTTTCCTCCGCAAAGAATGCACCCTTTTGAGCTTCTTATCACTGGATATGACGAAGGTCCTCTGCAAATCGATTTTCCAGTCACATTATACTCGTTTTTTGCTCTCTCCCTCTCTCAATGGTGCTCGTTCCTCTCCAGTTACGTTGTCTTAAAGGATGGCTCCTTCCAGATGAAGAAAAACGGTGGAGTGTGTCTTTTGCCAGGGACTAATCTTCACTTTAATTGAATAATTGTTTTTTATTTGGTTGAATTAAAAAAATAAAAAATCATATTTAGAATTTAATCAAAATTAATTAATAAATTAAACAAATATATAAATTAATAAATATTTAAAGGCGGCTATATCTGCACTAGTGAAGTTAGAATTATATCATTATTATTTTATTTATTGTAATTTAATTTTACTAAGGGTATTTATGTCAATTCACAAATATATTTTTTTTCTTTCATCTCTCTTTCTATCCAATCAAACAAGAGAAAAGAAAAGTTTTAGTTTTCTTTCCTTTCATTTTCTCTCCTACCAAACAACTAAAAAATCATCTATTCTTCCACTTCTTTTCTCTTCTTCCCCTTTCTTTCCTCTTATTTTCTTTCCTCTCACTTTCTATCATACAACCAAACAGGGTGTAATAGAAATAAATAATTAAAGAGCTCTTGATGAAGCCAAACAATTGATGAACAAGGCAAAGTCAATATTGAAGTATTAAATCAAGTCTTGATAAGGACATTCTCCTTGCATCGGCTCAAAAATTAAAGAAAGAGATTCAAGACCTTAAGACCATGTCACCATGACATGTAAGGCAACAAAGTATTGTTCAAGAAAGCTGATCTTAACCTTTTTTTAAAATTAATGGATGAGTTAATTTATGACTTTGATCAATGGAAAATTTATTAAATATCGTTTTAAGATCAAAATTATTTTGGAAATATATTTTTAATATCAAAATTCTTAAATATCTTTATAAGATCAGTTATTTACTTATTTTGGAAATCCCCCTTTCAGATCCAAATTATTTTAGAAATATCTATTTAAAATCAAAATTTGAAAATATCTTTTTGGGATCAAAATTCTTAAATATCTTTTAAGATAAAAAATATCTTGACAATATATTTTCAAGATCAAAATTGTTTTGGAAATATATTTAAATGATCGAAATTATTTTGAAAATAATTTTTTTAAGAACAAACTTATTTTGGAAATATCTTTTTGAGATTGAAACTCTTAAATATTTATCAAAGTTATTTTGGAAATATCTTTTTTAAGATCAAAATTATTTTGAATTTTGAAAATATTACAAAATACTTAAAGGTATATTTAAAAAGTGGTATAAATATTTTCCAATCATTTGAAATAAGTTTATAAGGTTTTAGAATTATTAAATATCTTTTTTAAGATCAAAATTATTTTGAAAATATTACAAAATACTTAAAGGTATATTTAACAAGTGGTATAAATATTTTCCAATCATTTGAAATAAGTTTATAAGGTTTTAGAATTAGTCAAACATGACCAACATGGTGTGACACAATTATTGGTAGATAATTGGGCCTCTTAAACATGTGATTAGGGGTTTGATTCCTGACTCATGTGTATGGAAGAACATATGTTGGAAGAAGTCAACCCCTTAAATAGATCTTAGTATCTCAAAGGATTAGTCTCTGACTCCCAGCCAGAGGATACCTGAATTCACCCCCAAAAAAAAAAAAGAATTACTCAAACATGATCAAAATAGAAAGAATTTGTTTTTGATATGCTTATAATAGTATTTTTTTTAATTTAAAATTTAAAAGTAATGCTCGAGCACCAATGATTGATGGGCTTAAAACATAAGTCTTTTATGAGCAATGTGTCCTATTATTTCCATATATGCTTTACGTGTTTTTACTTTTTATCGCCATTGGTCATGAAAAACAACACAAGTGAACACAGAGAGCTAAAAGAATTTATTTTAACCAAAGAGAACAACTTTAGTCTCAATTTGATTAAATTCATAATCATTCATTTATAATCTCTTTGAGGTTTTCTTGGTCAAATACTTGTGTTGCTATAGAACTTCAAGTTGTAATATTTACACTTTTGAGTATGTCACCTTCTGGTTTTGTAAACCATTTTTTTAAAAAGGGATGAGGAATCTCTCTTATTTAAAGGTGAGGCATCCTTCTATGACAAAAGAGTGAAATAACCCTTTTGATTGCGACTTCAGGCTCGAAAGTGCGGATGAGACATCCCAGTGACATGAAAGAAAGTGCTAAAATTCGTTGAGGTTCTAACACGCTCATCCCAGGAGGTGCAGTTAGTAGTGTTGTGGTATAAAGATTTCACAAGTACCGGCAAGCTTATATGATGGTGAAAAATTCCAAGCAATGCTTAAGGATTGGAGATAGATCACAAGTGGTTGGTGACCATACAAGAATAAACATCAGTGTGATCTCTATTGATCCTTCTCTTACTTATTTACTTGCTTATTTTAATAATCCTATTTCCCTGCTTTATGGCATAATTCTTCTATTTCCTATCTACGTGTTACTTCTACTGTATTTTTTTTTTTAACAAGCAAAGAAGTATCATTAATTAAAGTACAAATGGTACACTAAAACCCATTTACAATGTCCTGGATACCAAAAATAGATTACAACCAGATCAACTGATTTTGCCCAAAAAAACTATACAATACAATTTCCTGGACTAATACACTAATCAGAAAATGAGCAGCAAACACCCTTTGATCTAGCTATAAACCACTTCCAAGAACAAACCTTGATCCTATCCAACAAAAAAATCATATATATTTTGTTATTATAAAAAATTATCCCATTTCGGAGCTCCCAAAAAGCACCAAACCACCACATGCCAAATCATTATCCAACCATCTCTTTGGCGGTCTTTGACCTTTCCCACCAAAAAGAACCAAGCAAGATATAATAGAATCAGTACCTGGGACATTCGTCCCCAACCATTGCAGAATCAGTGTGCCCAAAGAGAAGTAAAGAAAGGGCACAATGAAAAGAGGTGAGAAGATGATTCAATTTGCAAGTTACAAAAAACACACAATAAATCAATATTATCTCATATAGCCCTCTTGCGATACAAATTGTCCTTAGTGGGTAACCTGTCAAATAACGACTGCCAAGAAAAAATCACCACCTTCAATGGTGCAAGGCTCTTCCACACAAAATCGAAAGCCTTTACCTACTCCAATGATAAGTACACATCCTGGAATAGATTTGATAAAAGATAATCATATACAGATTTTACATTTTATACATTAGGAGAATGTAATTTCCAAACTCAGCTATCCTCCCTTTGATGCTGCATAACTGGGTTGAGGGTGTTAAGAAATTCCCTCAAAAGATCCTCCTCCCGAACGAAAAGTGTTCTCCTCCACCTAAAATTCCAAGTCCTACCCCCATCCACCCACCTACCTAATTCAAAGATAGTCTCATTTTGTGAGGTAGAGATTGAAAATAACCTAGGGAATAACTCTTCCAAAGTTGAGCACCCCAACCATATCTTTCCAAAACAAAATAGTTTTACCATTCCCCGATTTTTTACTAACACCACCCGCCACCCAATCCCCCTCGGCCACTCTACAATTATCAATAGAACACAAGTCCTTCCATCAAACCGACAAATGCATGGGGTTACCAACCAAACCCAAAATGGGATTTAAGCATACCTCCTTGAAATAGACAACTATAAACACGAGAAGGGGGGTTGAATTGTGTTTATCAGAAATTAAAATAAAGTTGAAAACTTTTCGCACACAGAAGCTAAGTTCGGACAGGTGTAAAAAGGTTACACAGATAAGTCACCTGTCTGTTGTATTTTTCATAGAAAACAACACAAGCATACAGATGAAAACAAGCTTGATAAAAACAGTTTTAACCCCTTAGTTAGAATGCAGATGATATATAATCAAAACAACTAAAGAGATTAAGGGAAGAGAGATTAACACAGTGATTTATCCTGGTTTACTCTTCAACACAAAGAGCTACGTCCAGTCCTTGGCAGCAACAAGATTTATCCACTATAACTGATCAGGTTACAGACTCTAAGTATTGTTTGCACACCTAGCCTCTTCAGGCTCCAAGACAAGTATTCTTTGCATACCTAGCCTCTTCAGGCTCACTCAGATTTGTTTGAGAGTTTGGTTTGTAATAAATACAATTACAGACAGACAGATCTTTCACTAACACTCAGAGAGTGGTTTAAATGTAAAGCTTAGGAAAGTCTGCGTAATAAACTTCAAATGATTGAAGAATACATAATGAATAAATAAACAGAGTAATGGCTCTTTAATGCTTTGAAATCTCTGATGTGTTCATCTTCAATGACTTTTGTATTTATAGCCTTCAAACATTTAATATCCGTTAGAGACATTCCTTGCAACGATGGCTCCAAGCAGAGCTTCATTAAATGCAATATAGTCGTTCTGGGCAGCCATTAATGCAATGGAGACGTTGGTTGTACTCTAACATGAAGGATTATGGCTTTATGCATCGTGTTTTAACCAAATCAGAGTTGTGCAGAATGCTTTTGTACTTTTGCAGAGTACATTTCCCTTCTTGTATAATACCCGAAAGTACTAGGGAATAAAGCATGTTGGAAACATTCTTTAACTGGAAGTTTGTCTCTGACTTCCTAGGTTGCTTGAGAGAGAGAACCTCAGAATTTCTTGATAGACGTGAGAGAGAGATTCAAAGTCTTCTGCATGAGGGGAGCAGAGACAGGTTGAAACCAGTTTGTACAAAGTCAACAATCCCAGTCAGCAGACAGGTTGACTTTTTGCTTATCCAGACAGGTTGTTACTTAGGTAGACAGACAGGTGAGTTTTGCTATTTTCTGATCTGTACACTAAGTAGACAGGTTAGCAACCACAAAATAGGTTAATTAAATCATTAACCAATGTTTAGTTTTCATCAAAACTTAGGGAAATGCACACATACATTTTAGAGACTTAACAATCTCCCCCTTTTTGATGATGACAAACATTCAGATGATTTAATGAACCTTAGAAAATATCAACTTATAGAATAACAGAAGGTAGACAGGTTGATATTTTCTATCTGTGCAGACAGGTGCATTTGAGTTCAATTAACTGTATCAGAGCAATATGCAGCAGTCTTAAGCTCAAGATATCAGAGTATCAGAGATTAAAAGTTCAATTTTAATCAACTTATATTTTCTCCAGAACACTTAGCATTTAGCAACAATCATCTCATACATTTCTCTCCTAATCATCTTACATTTTTCTCCCCCTTTTGTCAACAACAAAAAGGAACAGACAGATAACAGTAAAGAGAAATAGTTAAGAGATAAGAGAAAAAAAAAATTATTTTTATTCATCATAAGCTTCTCATTTACAAGGTAGTTTCTACAAACAACTACCTAGACTGATTAAAAAGAAGATATAAAGAATCAACTTTCTTCTCTAACAGCAGCCTAGCATGCCTTTCTGCATCCAATTGTCTTCTGACTTCTTCTAGCTCAGCTTTAAGAAGATTGAAGCTATTTAAATCCACCATCTGAGAGGAAGAGGCTTCTGTAGACAGGCTGGTTGAAGTAGCAGACAGGTTTGGATACCAGGGTAAGGCTAATACTGGGGGTGCCTTAGGTACAGAGAAGGGTGAGGAGACACGAGGAAAGAAATACTGATGAGTGGTTCTAAAATAAAACAAAGGGAGAAAAGCTATTTTAAACAAAGGTTTGAGGTCAGTATCAAGAGAAGGAAAGACACAGGAGAGTCTTTCACATAGAGACAGACGAGTGACTCTAATTTGAATAGGAGGGGGAAGAGGTTGATTAGCTAAGACAGATGGAGGTAAGGGTAAGAGAGAGTCTATATGACAGAAAAACGAATTTGACCCTGTGATCAAAAGAAAGAAATACCTAGACCTAGAAGGTAACATTACAACAGAGGCAGGATAATGAGATCCTTCCAATGTTCCAATGAACACAACAGTAGGGGGCAAAAGAAAATTTCCCTACAAAAGTTAAGAATATGAGGTGGAGGAGAGGGAATGACAGATAAGTGAGAGACACTTGCAGTCATCAGAGATTGCAAATCACTCACAAACAGTCTTGATGATATGCCAGATTGTTCTTTGGGAGTTGAGTCCCTGTGAACAACTGTGTACTGACATATATCAGACACAACATCAAAAGATGTTTGGGTTAGGTGAGAAGAGACAGGTGAATGAAAAGGGGAGGCAACTGACAAAGGATTAATAAAAAGAGCAGAAGGGGATGAAACAACAGAACTTGGAATACCTTGGTGAAGGGGAGAGGATGGTGCAGAAGGAAAGGTGAAAAGCTGATCTTCAAAGAGTCTTGTCTTCTTCCTTGAAGGGGACAGAGCAGCTTCAGGATGATCAACTGTTTGAGTCCCATCAGACAGGTCAGCAGAAGTTGCAGCAGCAGCAACAACAGCAGGTTCTTCTGCAGGGATTTCTTCCCTTCCAGCAATGGCCACCAAAGGCATAGGGTAGCCTGACCTTCTTTTTCTGGGAATGATTCCCAAATCAAGAGGTTTGATCTCCCTTGGCTCCTCTAAGGGTGGAGATGTCTGCTCTCCCTGAGCAGATGCTTCCTCTTTACTAGGTTCAGACTCCACTTGTCTGACCTTGGTAAAGGTCTTCACCAGTCTTCTCTTCTTACTGGGTTGTGCAGGAGCACTAGATTTCCCAGCCTCACTTGTCTTCCTCTTGGGAGAGGGTTTCTTCAGCTTGAATCTGAGAGGCTCAACAGTCTCAGCAGATTCTTCAGAAGCTGAGGGTTCCTCAGGCTTCTGGTCTTGTCTGGCCACCTTTCCAGCAGGTTTCCAGATCCTCTCAGAGATTGGAACTTCAGATTCACCAGTGGAATCTACTGGTTCCTCTGTTTTCTCCTTTTGCTTCTACTCAGCAGCAGGCTTCTTCTTCTTCTTCTTCTTCTTCTTCTTCTTCTTCTTCTTCTTCTTCTTCTTCTTCTTCTTCTTCTTCTTCTTCTTCTTCTTCTTCTTGTCTTCCTCTTCATCCTCCAGAGGGATTCCTTCAATCCCCATCATAGACAGGACCTTCTTGTCTATGGGCAGAGCCATGTCCACAAAATGAACATCAGTTGGAACAAACAACTTGTTCCTGAACACTCTTGTCAGCAGCATTCCATAAGGATAGGTTGGCATGTTTGTCCTTCTGATCAGAGACTTAAGATACATATAAATGAGGTCATTGATGTCTATCTTGATTTTGTGAATCAAATGGTACAAAGCAAATCTGTCCATCTTGGCCACATTGTCTCGTGATCCTTTTCTTGGCATCACACACTCCAGCAGCAACTTGTGCAAGAACCTGCACTTGGGCACCATGCAGACAGGCTTCTTGTTCTCAGGGTTGGGAACTTCATACACAGCAATATTAACATTTTCAGCTCCTACCTGATCTTCCCAGTCAGGTTTGAAGGCAGTTCCAATCCTTGGACATCTTGTTGCTATCTCCAAAGATCCAATAGGGAAGAGGAGGGTTACTTCAGATGACATTTGAGCCTTGAAGCTCTTGGTTCCATCAATCACACTGGTGATGACCACAGCATTCCTCCAGAAGTCTCTGACAAGCTTGGGATGAACAAGCTCCTTGATGTCAAAGAAGGCTGTCCACTTAGAGTATTCCAACTCTTCAGTGACATCCATTCCCCATTTCTACATCTGTTGAAGATCAACAGTCTTTCCAGGAAGAATTTTCTCAACATCAGCTACTCTCATCTCGTATTGCTCAGTAATTTCTTTTGAGGATAGACGCTTTGAAGATGCCATTTTTCAGAGAAGAGGTTACGAGGGTTTTGGAAGAGAGGAGGGTTTGAAAGAGAAGAAGACGAAGATAGAAAGACTTAGGGATTTTGAAAAAGATAAAGTTTGAATTTTTCTGAAAAATTGCCTTTTAAAGCAATAAAGGCAGGAGAGAGAAATAAGACATTTTTAATTCAAAACGGCACAATTTATGTGGGGAACTGTAGCGCCTACTAAGACATAATGAAAACATGGTTTCAAGATAAAAACTGTCGTGCCCATGATTAGCTTCAGATTAACAAATGGTATTAAATGAATAATAGCCATTTTACTAAAACTGTTGAGTTTCAGCATAGTGACGCAGCAGAGTCAGACAGGTAATCACAGACAGGTGATATAAAACTATAAGACAGGTAGCATAGACAGTTCAAAAACACAGACATTTCATTCAACAATGCAATGCATGTTTAAATTATCTCTAATAAATAAGAATCTTTCTTCTGCTAAAGGTTTAGTGAAGATATCAGCCCATTGATTTTCAGTTTTAACAAACTTAATATCAAAGATACCTTTCTGAATATAATCTCTTATGAAGTGATGTTTGATTTCTATATGCTTAGCCTCAGAATGCTGAATTGGATTTTTAGTTAAGCAAATAGCACTGGAATTATCACACCATACAGATATATTATGCTAAAAAATAGAGTAATCCTCAAGTTGATGTTTTACCCATAAAAGTTGAGAGCAACAACTAGCAGCTGAGATATATTCTGCTTCAGCAGTAGATAGAGCAATAGTTGTCTGCCTTTTGCTTGACCAAGAGACTAAATTTGCTCCAATGAAGTGGCATCCTCACTGGTGCTTTTCCTTTCTATTCTGTCTCTAGCAAAGTCAGCATCACAGAATCCCACTAATCTGTATTCTTTAGTTCTCAAATATAGCAAACCAAGATTAGTAGTTCCAAGCAAATATCTAAATATTCTTTTAACAGCTTTAAGATGAGATTCTCTTGGGTCATATTGAAATCTAGCACACATACAGACACTAAATTGAATATCAGGTCTGCTTGAAGTTAAGTACAGTAGAGATCCAATCATACCTCTGTAGACAGTTTGGTCTACCTTTTTACCTTCATCATCTTTACTTAGTTTTGCATTGGTTTCCATGGGAGTTTTCATAAGTTTGGCACTTTCCATTTTGTACTTCTTAAGCATTTCCTTGATATACTTTTGTTGATGGATGTAGATTCCATCACTTGTCTGTTTGATTTGTAGACCAAGGAAGAACTTCAACTCTCCCATCATGCTCATCTCAAATTCTGCTTGCATCAGCTTTGAAAAATCCGTGCACAGTTTTCATTAGTTGCTCCAAAAATAATATCATCAACATATATTTGGACTATAATGAAGTTCTCTTTAGAACTTTTCTTAAACAGAGTAGTATCTACTTGTTCTCTTGTAAAACCATTATGCATAAGAAAGAACTTAATCTATCATACCATGCCCTAGGTGCTTGTTTTAAACCATATAATGCCTTTTTAAGTTTAAAAACATGATCGGTTTATCAGTATCCTCAAAACCAGGGGGTTGTTTAACATAAACTTCTTCTTCAATTATTCCATTGAGAAAAGCACTTTTCACATCCATTTGAAAAAGAGTGATTTGGTGTTGTGCAGCATATGACATTAGAATGCGAATAGCTTCTATTCTAGCTACAGATGCAAAGGTTTCAGTATAGTCAATACCTTCTTGTTGGTTATAGCCTTCAGCTACTAACCTTGCCTTGTTTCTGACAACTTTGCCATCCTCATCCAACTTGTTTCTGAAGACCCATCTTGTTCCAATGACAGACTTGTTTTTGGGCTTGGAGACAAGTGTCCAGACATCATTTTTGGTGAACTGGTTGAGTTCCTCTTGCATAGCAAGAATCCAGCTTTCATCATCAAGAGCTTCTTCAATGTGCTTTGGCTCTATTTCTGACATAAAGGCCACATTGCTTGATTCTCTTAAAGTAGATCTGGTTCTCACTCCTTCTGAGGGATTTCCACTAATGAGATCCTTAGGGTGATGTGTTTTGAATTTCCAGTCTCTTTCAAGAAGATCTTGACTTGTTTGTTGACTTGTCTGCTCCACTTGTCTGTCTGGTTCTGCTTCAGGTTCTGATTTGGTTAAGTCAGGTTGTTGATTTTCTGACTTGTTGATATCAAGACCTGCAAGATCATCTTCTAGATCTGATAATTCCTTATCAGTCTTTAAGCTATAATTAAATTTGATATGAACAGACTCTTCAATAACAGATGTTTTAGAATTGTAAATTCTAAAAGCTTTAGACATTTCAGAGTATCCCAAAAAGATACCTTTGTCTATTTTAGAGTCAAACTTTCCAAGTTGATCCTTGGTATTTAGAATGAAGCATTCACAACCAAATGCATGAAAGTAAGAAATGTTGGGACTTTTTCCTTTCCACAATTCATAAGGTGTCTTCTTTAGAAAAGGCCGAATGAGTATTCTGTTTTGTACATAACAGGCTGTGTTTACTGCTTCTGCCCAGAAGTACTTAGGGAGATTATTCTCATTGAGCATAGATCTAGCCATCTCTTGCAGAGATCTGTTCTTTCTCTCAACCACTCCATTTTGTTGAGGAGTTCTAGGTGCAGAGAAATTGTGAGAGATTCCATTCTCCCCACAGAACTGTCTAAACTGCTCATTTTCAAATTCTCCCCCATGGTCACTTCTAAGAGTAGAAATACAGAAACACTGCTCATTTTGTACTCTTTTACAGAATACTGAGAAAGCCTTAAAAGACTCATCCTTGTGGGTTAAGAAGAGTACCCATGTATATCTAGAATAGTCATCAACTATGACAAATCCATATTTTCTTCCAGCCAAGCTAGCAACACTAACTGGTCCAAACAGATCCATGTGTAACAACTGAAGAGGTCTAGAGGTTGATACTTGGTTTTTAGTTTTGAAACTTGATTTTACTTGTTTACCTCTCTGACATGCATCACACAAAACATCTTTCTTAAAACTAATATCAGGCAATCCTCTGACAAGGTTATTCCTTTTTAATTTTGAAATTAGTTTCATACTAGCATGTCCTAGTTTCTTATGCCATAACCATTTTTCATCCTCTTTAGACATCAGACAGGTTACACTTTGATCTGAGAGATCAGTCAGTTCAATCTTATACAGATTTTGTTGCCTTTTAGCTGAAAAGAGGGTTTTGCCACTGAGATCTTTAACTATACATAAATCCTTGGTAAAGGAGACATCAAATCCACTGTCACATAATTGACTTATGCTAAGCAAATTGTGTTTTAATCCTTTAACCATAAGAACATTTGATATAGAGGGAAGAGGAGGTTTACCACCAATAGTACCAATTCCTATAACTTTCCCTTTCTGATTTCCACCAAATGCCACATGTCCTCCTTTCTTAAGTTGGAGGTCTAGGAACATAGACCTTTCTCCTGTCATATGTCGCGAGCAACCACTGTCCAGGTACCAGCAGTGGTGTTTTCTTTGTGCTGTTGAGGACATCTGCAACATAGATTATTTGATCTTTAGGTACCCATAGTTTTCTAGATCATTTTCTGTTAGTTCTAGGAGTCTGTGAAGACTTCCTTCTTTTCTTATGAAGACACTTAGACATAACATGTCCAGCCTTTCCACAGAAATTACAGACAGGTATGGATTTAATTGAAGTAGATTTAGCAGACACTTTAGAGTTTTTAGTTGATACTTTATGATGTGTCTGATGGACATATCCAATACCTTCTTTGTTAAGGGAGTGCCTCTGACAGCCAAGCAGCTTGGTCAGATTATCTCTACCATTAACAAATTTGGAAAGATCAGAAGTGAGTTCTTCCACTTTCTGTTGAAGTTTTTCAACTTCTTCAGACTGTGATGTATCACTAGAGATCTTAGCTTCATTAGACTTTTCAGTCTTCAGCTCACTGTTCTCTTTGGCAAATTTCTCGCACTCTAGAGTTTTCTGTTTATGCTCACTGAGGAGCTTAACATGATCTCTCTTGAGGGATTTGAAAGCCTTAGATAAGCAGTTGGATTCTTCCAGCAATTCCTCATAAGCATCAAGTAATTCCTCATAGTCAGAATTTACCTCATTATCTGAATCTGAGTCAGTGTTGGCCATCAGACAGAGATTTGCTTCTTCCTCTGTCTCTTCATCAGAAGATGTTGACTCCAGATCTTCCCAAGTGGCCATCATCCCTTTCTTCTTCTTTTTGAAGAACTTCTTAAAAGGGGCTTTCTTGAGTTAAGGACATTCTGCTTTGATGTGACCTGGCTTCTTGCACTCATAGCAGACAATTGAGTTCTTATCTGTTGAAGTGGATTCTTTGAAGTTCTTGTCCTTGTTGAACCTTCTGAATGGCTTATCCTTTCTGAACTTCTTTTTCTGTAAGAGAAGCTTTATCTTTCTGGTTAGAAGAGATAATTCTTCATCACTTTCAGAATCCTCGGGTTCAGACAGGTCAGTATCACTGGATGACTCGTCTGCCTTCAAAGCTTTAGAAGCTTTTGAAAACTTTTGATCAGCCTTTAGAGCAATTGACTTGCCCTTCTTTGTTGAGATTTCATCTCCAAGTTCTTGCTCATGAACAGTAAGTGTACCAAGAAGTTTATCCATAGTCAAGGTGGTAAGGTCCTTGGCTTGAGAGATAGCAGTTACCAAAGGTCTCCACTGCTTAGGTAAACTCCTTAGTATCTTTCCAACCTTCTCAGCATTAGAGTAAACTTTGCCAAGAGACTTTAGGCCATTGATGATAGTTTGGAATCTTCCTATCATCTGAGCAATAGATTCTCCTTTCTCCATGAGAAACAGTTCATACTTTCTGACAAGTATGGCAATTTTTGATTCTTTGACTTTGGCTGTTCCTTCATGTGTGACAGCTAAGGTGTCCCATATTTCTTTGGCAGAATCACAGGCACAGACCTTTTCAAATTCATCAGGACTGAGAGTACAAATGATATTGTATCTGGCTTTGTGATTCAGCTCCCACCTTGTCTTTTCTGCAGGGGTCCACTGAGCTTTTGGCTTGTCAGTGTTGTCATCATTTTTAGGAATAAATGGACCATCTGTGATGACATCCCAGAGATCAGAGTTTGTAGATAGAATGAACCATTGAAATCTATCTTTCCAATAGTTGTAGTTTTCTCCATTGAAGAATGGAGGTCTAGTTAAGGAAGCTCCTTCAGTCTGGTGACTCCCACTAGCTCCAGCAGTCATGTCTATTCTTCAGGATCTTTTACCTCTACAATGTTAGATGCTCAACCCAGAGGCTGAGCTCTGATACCAACTGAAATAGACAACTATAAACACGAGAAGGGGGGTTGAATTGTGTTTATCAGAAATTAAAATAAAGTTGAAAACTTTTCGCACACAAAAGCTAAGCTCGGACAGGTGTAAAAAGGTTACACAGACAGGTCACCTGTCTATTGTATTTTTCACAGAAAACAACACAAGCATACAGATGAAAACAAGCTTGATAAAAACAGTTTTAACCCCTTAGTTAGAATGCAGATGATATATAATCAAAACAACTATAGAGATTAAGGGAAGAGAGATTAACACAGTGATTTATCCTGGTTCACTCTTCAACACAAAGAGCTACGTCCAGTCCTTGGCAGCACCAAGATTTATCCACTATAACTGATCAGGTTACAGACTCCAAGTATTGTTTTCACACCTAGCCTCTTCAGGCTCCAAGACAAGTATTCTTTGCACACCTAGCCTCTTCAGGCTCACTCAGATTTGTTTGAGAGTTTGGTTTGTAATAAATACAATTACAGACAGACAGATCTTTCACTAACACTCAGAGAGTGGTTTAAATGTAAAGCTTAGGAAAGTCTGCGTAATAAACTTCAAATGATTGAAGAATACAGAATGAATAAATGAACAAAGTAATGGCTCTTTAATGCTTTGAAATCTCTGATGTGTTCATCTTCAATGACTTTTGTATTTATAGCCTTCAAACATTTAATATCCGTTAGAGACATTCCTTGCAACGATGGCTTCAAGCAGAGCTTCATTAAATGCAATATAGTCGTTCTGGGCAGCCATTAATGCAATGGAGACGTTGGTTGTACTCTAACATGATGGATTATGGCTTTATGCATCATGGTTTAGCCAAATCAGAGTTTTGCAGAATGCTTTTGTACTTTTGCAGAGTACATTTCCCTTCTTGTGTAATACCCGAAAGTACTAGGTAATAAAGCATGTTGGAAACATTCTTTAACTGGAAGTTTGTCTCTGACTTCCTAGGTTGCTTGAGAGAGAGAACCTCTGAATTTCTTGATAGACGTGAGAGAGAGATTCAGAGTCTTCTGCATGAGGGGACAGCTTCCAAAATCTTCGTATACTTCGAGTTCTTAACAAAGAACCTCAGACGAGTTTGAGAGCAGAGCAGAGACAGGTTGAAACCAGTTTGTACAAAGTCAACAATCCTAGTCAGCAGACAGGTTGACTTTTTGCTTATCCAGACAGGTTGTTACTTAGGTAGACAGACAGGTGAGTTTTGCTATTTTCTGATCTGTACACTAAGTAGACAGGTTAGCAACCACAAAATAGGTTAATTAAATCATTAACCAATGTTTAGTTTTCATCAAAACTTAGGGAAATGCACACAGACATTTTAGAGACTTAACACTCCTCCCCATATTTAGCTCTCAAAACCTTACACCAAAGAGAATCATTTTCTACCAATAACCTCCACCGCCACTTACCTAGAAGACTTAGATTAAACATCTCAATGTCCTTCACACCTAAACCCCATTTTTCCTTTGGTACACCCGCAATGGCCCCCCACAAGAACTCCTTTTGGATTTTCACAATAGCTTTACGGACCATAGCGGGCATCTTCAAGAAATTGGGATAGCACTAAGAACCGAGTTGAGAAGCACCGCCCTCGCAAAAGCACCACCCTACCACCGGTTGCCAAGTTGCCGCTTTCCTTGGGTTTGCACCAATTGGCAAACCTAAATACTTGAAAGGCACCGCACCAACAATTACAATTCAGAAACTCAGCCGCCAAAGTCAAGCAATGCCTATTTACATTAACCCCCATTAGACTACTCTTATGATAGTTGATATTCAGCCCCGAAACCAACTCAAAACACCTCAAAATTGACTTAATTACCCACAAATTCTGTTCACAAGCCTCCCCCACTATAATCGTGTCATTGACATATTGAGGATGAGAGATAATCACCTCTGAACACACCTACCTTGAAACCTTTAAATTTCCCTATGGCCACCATCTCTCTGATTAAATCACTAAGCCCTTCAACCACTAGGAGAAATAGAAAAGGAGCTAGTGGGTCGCCCTGCTTTAGTCCCCTTTTAATGTTCACTTCTTCCGTCGGAGTACCGTTTACCAAGACCAAGAGATTATCCGAAAACACACATGCTCTCATCCAAGACTTCCATTTATCATTAAAGCCAAACCTCCCTAGCATACATTCAAGGAAGTCCCACGACACCGAATCATAGTCCACAACCTCATTGATTACCACCACTCCATCTGCTATATGTCTCTTCTTGATAAAAGTCGATTGATTGGAGGAGATGATAGATTCCATTACCTCCCCTAGTCTCCCTGTTAAGACCTTAGAAATCATTTTATACAAGCTTCCCGAGAGGGAAATTGGGCGAAAATCCCCAAGCATTTGAGGGCAAGAAATTTTCGGAATAAGAGTAAAAAATAGGAGCTTCTGTTTCTAGGCAACTTTGCACTTCTGTGAAACTCCGCAAACAACTGACAAACCTCCCTCTTTAAAAACCCCCAGCATGCTTTATAAAAGGAGAAATTGAACCCATCAGGACCTAGACTCTTATCCCCGTCATAAGAGTTTAGAATATCCTCTATTTCCTCAACTTCAAAGCTCGCTGTCAAACATGCATTCTGCTGTCCAGTAATAGTTTTGAACTCAATACCATCTAGTCGCGGCCTCACCCAACTAGAATCCGAGAAGTGATTTGAGAAGTAACGAGCCACTGCATTCCTAACACCCAAGGCATCCTGAACCCATCCATTCTCAACCAGCAACGCAAAGATATGGTTTGTAGCATTTCTAAACTTCAAACACGCGTGAAAAAACTTGGAATTGGCATCCCCTTCTTTTAGCCACCGTACCCTTGACCTTTGATAAGCTAAACTCTCCTTATTTTTTAGCAACCACCGAATTTCTCCTCTCCACCTCTTCCCTTTGTAACCCATTCTCTTCATTTTTAAGATCTAACATCTTGAGCATGTCTGTGAGCAGCTGAATTTTTTATAGGCATCAAACGTCGGATATGATAATAACTTACCCTATTGTCCTAACCTACTTTTTTTATTCTATTCGTCTCTATCCTATCCTGACCATCAAACGAGTCCTAAGAGGAGTTGAGTTAGAAATAAGCATGAGAAAATAGAAAATATGTTTCCTCTCTGACTCTCACCGACTCACCTTCTAAGTCCTACTTCTAGGGACGACGACAGTGTTGTGACTTACGTGAGGTGGTGGGACTACTGCCAAACTTACATGCCAAATCAAAGTGGAAGTGTGTTATATCATGAAAAAATTCACCTTTTCCGTTTTTAACAATCATGTATAGCTCCATTGGCCATTAATGGCGAACCTTCAACAATCTTCATCATTGCAGACTACAACAAATGAAAAAAATGGCAAATAAAAACTATATATATTTTTGTTAATCTTTCTATATGAAAATATTGTTATTTATTTATCTTTTCAAGCTTAATTAATCAACATTAATACTGATTAAAAACTTAGAGTTTGATTTTGATTCATTATTAATATTAAACACTTTACAATGTCAGTTAATCACAAACCATCTTATATGTGAATTTTGAGATATTTAAAATAAGAGTCGAACATTCTTAATGATGGAACGATTTATAGTTGATTACCAGTGTAAAAAATCTTTACACTGACAATTTATATCAATTAAATCCATAACTTTATCAACAACAAAAAATGATGAAAAAAAATATTGATAGGGAATACAAGGGCATAACTTTATCGATTATTTAATGTAAACATTATATTATATAAGTTTATCCATCAAATTTCTCTTGTATATCAAAATAAGAGATAACTTAATCATGCCTTTGAGGATCAGAAGCTTCATCTATAAACTTTTATAAAGAAAATTATCCTTATAACCCTAAGTTAATTACCCATGGGATCCCTCACTTTTACTATTAAGCCTTATATTATCACATTATATGCTATTACATTTAATATAGCCAAACCTTACCTTCCCCTATATGCGTGACAAATGAACCCTTGCTTCATTAGAGCTGATGTGATAGTTCCACAACGTGCAAGTTCCAAAGCTGTTAGTTTTTAGGAAAAAACTTAGGTGCTGCATAATAGGTGTTGTTTGTGCTATTTATCATTTATTACTTGGAACATAGATTAAATTTTTTATTTAAATTTAAATTTTAAATGTTTATGTATTTTCTATTGGTTGATTAATATGTGTTGAATTGTGATTGGAGAACAGTAAAAACTACATACAACTAATTGAACCCAAGTTTTCTCCTATTTTTTATAGATACAGAACACTATCAGCACTTGGAAAAAATTAATTAACCACATTCCCCGAAAGAAAGAAATATTTTGCATACAACGGATCACAACCCTTAATCATTTCTCACCAAAATAATCTCAACAATATTTTCACATAGAAACAGTAGTGGACGCCATTTTGAGATTATTTGGCTGGCAAGCATGGTATCAGATCATCAACCTTCATGGGAGGGGAAATGCCATGGTTTGTGATTTGCTCTCTAGGGCATATTACAAGCAAAAAAGCTTTCCCTGCTCTAATGTGAACCTTGACCTACCAGATAATTTGAAAGGAATGTGAAGACAGACATCAAATATTTCTAAACCCGATACTTCAAAAACGTACAATAGAAATTACTTGCCAATATCATTCTTAGGACATAAAAGACAGACCTCAATTGGAATCATAAGCATTATTTCACCAAAAGGGGGAATGGTTTTTTGTAGATAACCCCAAAGCCGGAATTACAACCTATTTACAAAATCACTATTCCTAGATAGTATGAGTTATTAAAAAGTAATGAAATACAAAGAAACACAACAGAGCTAGCATTGTAATGTTCTGATCGCCAACTCATATTAGATCCAGTTCTATTTTATTGGAACTGGTAGAATAAATAACCCAAGCAAATGAAAATGAATTTAACTTTACTCCCCCCACACACCCCCCCCACCAAAAAATAATAATAATAATAATAATAACAAATAACTGCGAATATACATCCAAAAAAAATTACAACTAAATCTAGTGGTGGAAGCTTCAGCATGTGCATAGGGCTCACAACTTTCTTTTACTCAAATCATATATGCATCATATTAATGATTTTTTAACTCACCTAGCTGTATCTCCATCATAATATGGAGATAAAACAATTAAAACATGCAGGCTGAAACTCCTACCGTTTACCCCTTAAAACTCCATTCCAGGCTTCATTTATGTATGAAGAAATACGTTCTTCAAATTGAGAACTACCAAGGTTGCACCACTGCTTCATTTCCATTTTGAATAGGGAAAGGTACTGCGGTCCAGAATTCTACATTCTTGTTTTCGGCAAACAACTTGCTTCTATGGTCATCATCCTCAGCCTCAAAATCCAAGTCTTCAAATATGTCCTCAAAACCATCATCATAACCATCTTTAAAATTATCAATCTCCAAATTGTCATCATAGTCAATATCACTGTCATCTTTGTTATTTTCATTATTATCACTCAAGCTGCCAACATCTTTAATCCGAACATTTCTTCTTTCTCGTCTCATTCTCTTGGATTCCCTAGCCAAGTACATCCATCGATTTTGTAAGACCAAAATCTCATCCTTCTCCAATAAGTCACCCTTCTCACCAAACCCCTCTACCAAGAAAACTGAGTCCCGTTGCCCTTTCAAACTCACATAAAATAGTTCTGGGTGCCTTACAATCATCCCTCTCAACTTATTTGGGAGGCCAAACTCCTTTCTGAAATGGGTCAAGTGGTCTACTAAAGTCCTCTTTTCAGTAGTCATTCCAAGAACCTCTCTTATTAGAGCACAAGATCTCTTTTCTGCCTCAATCGATTCTTTGGCCAGAGCCTCAATGGGGTTCCTATAGGGGCACACTTCAGGCATTTCTTCAAATTTTAGCAAGAAATCCTGGTGACTTCTCTTTAAATTAAGCCCCTTTCTAAGTCTCAATTGCTTGAACTTCAAAGGTCGGTCAACTATTAAACCAAGAGAATGGGATGCAGGCGGTGGTAATTGCTTGGCCAAGTTGATGTCCCAAGATACAAGCTCAAGTGCACGGCCATAGGAAGTGTCAACAATCTTGAATTTGTCAGGATGGTCATTGCATAACTGGGATCTAAAATTAGGAGGGAGACCAAGATCTGGAGCAAGGTGAACCAATTTTGTCAGAAGTAACCGGTGGTGAGAAGATAGCATAAGAAGTTTCTGGAGTTTGGTTGCCAACAGAGTGGAAATGGAATTTTGAAGACTCGATTCCTCAGCAGCAAGGGCAGCTGCAGCTGGAGTTAAACGAACGCAGAGTTGGGGATATAACTTTGTTGCATTGAGTGGTGTGGGTGGCCAAGGGATAGTGAAGAGTTCAAAAATAGATGGATACCGATGGATCATAGCAAGTATGGAACGAGGCTTAGTAAGAGAAAGATAAGACCTACACTTTGAGAGAATGTGAAGAGGAAGATAATGTTTTGGTTTAGAAAGAAGTAGAGTTTTCAGCTTTTGAACAAACCGGATTTTATTCTTCATAACAACATGCCTATCAAGAGGACGGTCACGTACAAGTTTAAGAGAGGAACAAGAAATTGAAACAGAGACATTGTTGAGGTAGTTATGATTTTTTTGTTTTCTGTTGATGGCAAAAGAAAAAGGAGTTGTCCCAGGCTTAAAGCTGGAACCTAGGGAAGTGACTGGCCTGTTACTGCTGAATGAGAAAGGAAGGCACAATGCCATTTTTAATGCTTCAGTCAATCATACTCAACCTGAAAATAAAAAGAGAAGAAAAAAAATAAGAGGAATAAAAAACTTGCTATGAGATAGCACACCAAGGTCTGACTGAATTAATTTACAAGATACAGAATGTTGGCTGCCTATCGTACTGAATCTCACATGGAAATTTTCTGACACAATCACAAAGGAGGTTTAATTAGGAGGATATTTGTTTCTATTTTATAATAACGTCATCATGAGCAAACCCTATAATCAGAATTTCACTCTTAAAATGCGTTACAGTAATATGAAGGATAAAATAGGACATTGGCAACCTTCATGTAAATTCTATGAGCATAACATGTCAACTATGCATTTTGAGTGAAGTTTCTGATTTTAAGCCTTTTCTCAGGCAAAATTCTTATAAATATAAACAGGTTTTTTATTTTTAAATTAAATCTGCTTCTGTGTAATTGTGTCAAGAAATTTGCTATTAGAGATTCAATATGTAGGACATTTCAAGTAATAACCCCATGCATGAATCCTTTGGAAATCCAATTACTCCCATAATCTTATCAGGATTATCAAGAAGATAGAGTTGAGCAAATCAATATATATACATTAGACATACTAGTCATGAAGCACCCAATAGACACCAAAGATTCACAGAAGACAAAACCAGCAAAGCAGCACTTAAGATCGTGATAAAATAAAGTCAAAAAACCCATTAATACTCTGACTTATCTTGTCAAGGACAAATTTAAATTCATTCCTATAAACAAATCTAGTTCATTTTAACTTAATCCATACACAAGTTCTAAACCCAAAACTGAAGTTATGACCAATACACACAACATAAGAGAAAAGATTCATTGAAAACATATACCAAACTCTTAGGAATGGCTCCATCTAGCAAGGCAGTTAGCAGCACTATTTTATTCTCTATAAATTTGGATCAACTCAACCATTTAAGCTCTGTTGGAATTCTATAATTCTATAATAAAATAATAGTTCTTATTCTTAATAAAATACAGCTCAATAGTAGATAAACACAACACAATGTAGTGAATAATAAATTCAATTAGCGAATTCAGTAACATACCGAAGTGCAACAATATCATGCTGAATTCATACAATAAAATCACACTAATCAATTCATTGACACAGAACAATTACCAATTAAACACAACAAACCTGAAAATTGAAGGGGAGAACAGCACAGAAAGAAGAAGAAGAAGGCAGCAAACAAAGCGACGTAGTTTTAGTAAATAGTGCGACGGCAAGCGGTGCGGCAACTCGGCGGCGATGAAACAGCGGCGGTGCAACAGGTGTCACAGGAGTGGGCTGGGCGGCGGCGTAATCACACGGGAGGGGCAGCGCGGCGACAGCGACGGCACAGGGCGGGGCGTGCGGCAGGTCACCTGGGTGTTACGAAGAAGAGATTGTGTAGATACCGCAATATCAGTAACTAAGAGTGTGTTTGGGAAACATTATTCTCTCATGTTTCAGCTTTTTTTTAGCTTAAAAGCTGTTTAATAGATAATCTATCATGTTTGGCATTTTGCTTAAGTTTATAAAAAAGCTTTTTTTAGGGGAAAAAAAAGCTGTTTTATACCATCTAGTTTTTTCTAGCTTAAGATTTTTGTGATTTGATTATTTTTCATTCTCAATACTCTCTTCCCTGTTTACCCTACAAAACTAACAACTAAAAAAAATATTATTAAATTATACAAATAACTTCATACCCTTTTTCGTAATTTATTATATAAAAGTGATTTTTTTTGCACCACCCAAACGAAATAGATTATCTTAAAATCGTTTTTCAGCAAACAGACCCAAACAAAAACAGATTCTGATTATAATCGATTATCACAATAATCGATTATACAAAAATTGATTATCAGCATAATCTTTTTTTTCCAGCTTTCCCAAACACACCCTAAATCTCCATTTTTTGATTCACCAAAAAAAAAAAAACTCCGTTTTTTGTTTTAATTTTTTTAAATTTAAATTGATTTAGAGTGCGTTTTTTATTACTTATTTTGTTAAAAAATTTATTTTTTTTAATTGAATAATTATTTTTTAAAATTTTAGTGTGTTTGTTTTTGTTTTTAAAAATAATTAAAAGAAGAAAAAAAATCACTTTTAGGGTTAAAATGAAAAGCAACTTTCATTAACTTTTGGAGGAAAAAAAAATCATTTTTTGCTTAATTTGTTAAAAAAAATATTTTTTAAAACTTTTATTGTGTTTTTTTTTTCTTTTGAAAATAATAAAAAACAGAAAAAAAAAATCATTTTTAGGGTCAAAATGAAAAACAACTTTCATTAGCTTTGAAAAAAAAAATCACATTTTTTATATCTACATACTTTTAAAAAATTATTTTTATTATTGTAAACAAACATATATCTACTTCTGTTTTTTTTTTAAAATCTCCAAAAATAATCACTAAACTATTTTATAAAAAAATTATTTAATTTTTTAAAATCTTAAACAAATGGGCTAAATACCTGGCCCCTTGATGCAAAATGGGATACTTTTGGGAATATAACAAATTGAGATCTCCATTTCCCTAAATTATACTTTTAGTATATTATATTTATTTTAGGTTTTAATTTGGATCGTTTTTTATTTATTTTTTCTGAAATGGTCCCTAATCTTTATTTTAGGTTCCAATATGATCTTTTCATTTAAATTGTTGTAAGGAGAGGACCACATTGGTATAACTTTTACAAAATAAAATACCATTTTAGGGAGAAAAAAAAAGATGGATCATTTCAAAACAAAAAGAAGAACCACATGGGTTTAACTTTTGCAAAACAAGAGACATTACAGAACAAAAAATAAAAGAAGGATCATATTTGTATAATTTTGCAAAATAATGGACCATTTTAAAACGAAAAAATAATTGTGATACCAAATTGAAATCTAAAATAAAAAATAAGGCTTAATTCTACTTTTGATCCCTATTTTAGTGCTTGAACGATTTTAGTCCCCTATTTTTTACGCTAGATTTTAGTTCACACATTTAAAAAAAATTCAATTTTGGTCCATCCGTTATGTTAACATCCAATAGTTAACGGTGATGCTTTCTTACCCGACTTATGCGATTTTGGTCAAACGTGGCTTATGATATTCTCACCTGACTTATGTTTTCTAACAACTGATGTCATAAGTGAATACTGATTTGGAATGTTTTAATTATTGGAAGTTAACTTAACTAATGGACCAAAAATTGCATATTTTTAAAATGTGTGGACTAAAACTGAGCGAAATAAATTGGGGAACCAAAATTGCTCGGACACTAAAATAGGGGACTAAAAGTGAAATTAAGCCTAAAAATAAGGAACCAAAAATATAGTTTAGTATCTCCATTTCTTCCCTGAATGGAAAGGATCTGGACGCACATAACAATTAAATCTTCGTTTGAATTAATAATATTTACTCAAAAGCTAATTTTCCATGTCCTAAATGAGAAAAATGTGTTTAGTTTTAAAATGACAAGTCAGTTTTTTCAAATGAACTTAAATTTTTTATTTTTATAAAAATCGAATTTTCTCACAATTTTTTTTTTTACTTTAACTAAGTCTCCCAAATATGTCCCAAAAAAAAAAAAAAAAAACATATTTTTTCGAGAAAAGTTGTTTCAGTGTAGTTTTCATGTACTCAAACATGCACTTAATGTGAGCAAACTTTACTTATATAATGCAAAAGTTAAGCCTCTTGCTTGACAAAAATAGCTATGGTCCCTACACTTTATCCATACACAAGTTGTAAACCCCATACTAAAGTTATGTCCAATTCACTCAACATCCCTCAACACTACAGCAACACAAGGGGAAAGATAATGAAAAACATATACCAAACTCTTAGGATGTGTTTAGTTCAAAGAAGGGGAGGGGAGGGGAAGGAAAATAACTCTTTTCTTATTTGGTTCACAAGGAGAGAGGAGGCATTTTAAAATTAATTTACTTTTATAGTGACTTCTAAGATGAGAGAGTAAGTAAGTCCCTCACCTATGCCCCATCTTTGATAGTCATTAGATATATTGATAAAGTAAATGAATGGTTGAGATTCAAACCTGGTAATGATGGAACAAGTAAACAAAAAAGTCTAAGTAACAATTTTGTCCCTACCATCTTCAGTGCTGTCTGAACATCATTTCTGTTACAGTTTGCTATCTCTGGAGTGCCGAGTGTGGTCCACTGTTTTCAATTTCCAACAACACGAACATGCATTTCTACCTTGTGATTTCGGTTTTCCTCATTAATCTAACTGTCATGGTCTGCCGCATCTCCGTCACCTTCCGATCATATTTCGGGTTACTCTGGCTTGATGCTTTAGTCGTCGCTGAATCCATCTGTATGCGGTGGTGATAGTAGGAATGTAGGATCCTTAGGGCGTGTCGCCTTCGCTGGATATGTATGTGGTGGAGGGTAATTGCGTGTCACCGAGGATCATGGTCGGCCCTAGCATAAAGCTAGTAAAGCTAGGGCTTTAGTCCTCCAACTTTTTTTTTAGTTATTTAGGTCCAAATTTAGACTTTCAATTATTTTTTGTTATTCAAGCTTAACAAAATAATAATTTAAAACCTTGAACAATAAATTATATAAAATTTTACATGTTGTTGCATATACACACAACAAAAATTTACATTAACTATAATAATTTGTAATAAAGATAAAATTTAAATAAAATAATTTTTTTTTAATAAGAATTATTATTAGTTTTAAAAAGTGTCTTATATCACATTTCGCTTTAGGCCTCAAAATACGTTAGGTCGACCCTGTCGAGGATCTAAGGTTTTCAAGCCTGGTCCTTGTGGTGGTTTGTGTTGTATTATTGCCGGCAATGATCGGCTTAGCGATTCACCATAAATGGCATCTTGCAGTGGCTAGGAAGGAGGAGGTCAAGAGGCTTCTGATATTGGCGGCGGAGACCGTCAGGGTCGAGAGAGAGAGGTGGCGTATGTGGGGAAGATGATGATGGAGGGCCAAAGTGGAATTTTGGAAATAAATAAAATTATAAAAAAAAAGCTTTGAAAATACCTAGAAACTAGTGGTGTATAGGTAAGGGATTTGCTTGCTCCCTCACCTTAGAAGTCACCTACTTTTATACCATTTTTACATTTCAAAGTTGTAATCAAAGTTGCCTTTTACAAATTATACCATGCTTGAAGATGGCACAAAGCAAAAAGACTATCTACCTATGAATAACACTGATTTCCCATAATATTTTTGCAAGATAATGCTGATAACACTGATTTCGCAAAACAATATATCTTCATCACCTGTCAGTTACCGCACACTTTTCCTATAAGTTTTGATTTCTTGCTATGTGTTGCAACCCAGTCACAACACAAAGGAAATAAACCACAAGTTCCAGATGAAGTAGTTCAATAGAGATGGTATAGTTACCACAAGTTCATAGCACAAGAATCACATAATCAAAACTCGATTACAATGACAAGAAATTTACCTTGATCCAGAGAAAATGGCTTCAGTGGCGGAGAGAAGTTGGGGACTACAACAACCACGTTCTGGTTGCAGATGCACAAAGTGGAACCCTCGTAACCTAAATACAATAGGGGTATTTTATTCTGGTTACTTAAATATTTTAAAGCTCCTTTCCCTCCCCTCCAAATCCCCCAATATTGGAGAAGAGATAAAATTGACTCAAGAGGGATTTTGCTCCCCTCCATTTCCCTTCACTTTCCTCCAACCAAACAATATGTTAGGAATGGCTCCATCTATCTAGGCAATCGGCGACACCATTTGATTCTCTATGAATTTGGATCATCTCAACCATTCAAGCTCTCATAGAATTCTATGATTAAATGATAGTTCTTATTCTTAATAAAATACAACTCAACCATAGAATATTCCTGGTCGTGGTCTTCGGCAGGGCGATCCTCTTTCACCTTATCTTTATATCATTTGTACTGAGGGATTGTTTTCTTTGATTAAATATGTTGAACATAGTGGCCATATTCATGGGGTGAAGCTTTGTAAGGGAGCTCCAATTATCACTCCTCTTCTTTTTGCGAACAACAGTTTTCTTTTTATGAGAGCTAATAAGCAAGAGGTAAGATACATCAAGTCCATTTTAAATACCTATGAAATGGCGTCTGGGCAAGCAGTTAATATGAGTAAGTCTGAATTATTTTTAGTAGCAATGTTCCAGCATAGCTTCGCATTACTTTATCTGATGTTATGGGGAAGTAGGAGAGATTTGAAGTTGGTAAGTACCTTGGTCTCCCCTCTATGATTGGCAGAAACAAGAGGGATGTTTTTCACTATATTAAAGAATGCATTTGGAAGAAAATAAGCTCTTGGAAAGGAAAGACATTGTCTGTGGTGGGTAAAGAAGTGCTCATTAAATCAGTTGCTCTGGCTATCCCTGCTTATTGTATGGGTATGTATCTTATTCCCCCTTCTTTAGCTGATGAGATCCAAAAAAATGCTTAATTCTTTTTGGTGGGGATCAAATAATATTGTGGCAAAAGGGATTAGACGGTTTTCTTGGGATAAATTGTCTATTTCAAAGAAATTTGGTGGAATGGGTTTCCGTAACATGGATGTTTTTAATTTAGCTATGTTGGCCAAGCAAGCTTGGAAGTTTATTATGCAACCTGATGCTCTTGTTACTAGAATTTTCAAAGCTAAATATTTTTCGCAAGGAAATTTTCTGGATGCTAATATTGGTCACAACCCATCTTATGCTTGGAGGAGTATTTGGATGACTAGAAATTTGATTAAAGAAGGTGGTGCATAGGAGGAGGAGACAACATTCCCTTATTTGATAGTCCCTGGATGAGTAATGGTGAGGTTTTATCAAACCAAGATCTTGAGAACCCAAATTTTCATGGCTCTTATGTTAGAGATCTTTGGCGTCCTAACTTGAAAGCTTGGAATGTACCTTTAGTGGAAGCCTCTTTCTCTACTGATGTTGCAAATAAAATAGTTAAAACTCCTCTCTTTTTTTTTCTTTTGACAAAAGTTAAAACTCCTCTTAATAGCTTGGCGCTAGAAGATAAAATTATTTGGATGTGTAGCTCAAATGGTATGTTTACTGTCAGGTCTGCATATCATCTAGCTATGACTAATCTCATTGATTCTTCTCATCTCCAAGAATCAGGTGACTGGCTTCTTATTTGGAATTTAAAAGTTCCTCCAAGGATTAAAATTTTTCTATGGCGTGCTTGTAGAGGGTGTCTCCCAAATCAGCCTATGTTGGGGCAAAAAGGAGTATCTTGTTCTAGTTTGTGTGCAATTTGTGACCCCGAGATTGAGGATTTATGGCATCTTATGTTTATATGCAAGAATAGTATTAATTGCTGGACTATTCAAAATTTATGGGTGCACATTGTTCCTCACTTAGATATTGTCTCTTCTTTCAAGGAGTTGATCTTTCTACTCTTGTCTTCTTTAAGTGATGAAAAAAAAGTAATTTTTGCAGCAATACTTAGGAGATTATGGCGCAATAGGAACAAAATTTTGTGGGAAAAAGTTGTTGCACCGCCCCATCAAATTGTCCAGTGCGCCTTGGCTTTCCTGGTGGATTGGAATCACGCACATAATCTTGATTCTCATAGAAGCATGCAGCATGGAGAGGAATGGCAGGTTGCATGGTCACCGCCCCAGCCAAGTTACTTAAAGTGTAATGTTGATGTTAGCTTCTTCGAGGTTCATGGTAAAACTGCTTTCGGTATGTGCATTAGAGATGAATATGGGTATTTTATTCTTGCTAAGACATATTGGGTTCCTTCTTTCTCCCAACTCTTGAGGGAGAAGCTACGGCTCTTTTAAAGGCTATCATGTGACACCCTCTACCCCGCATGTATACAAAAGCGATAACACGGATAAAAAGAGAGAGAGAACACATGCAAATATATATAGTATTAAAAATCGGGCAGAGACTGCCGCATTGTAACATAACGCGGAAAACCAAAACATATTTATAAAGAAAACATAACATATAAACGAAACCCAACCCCGATGTCACATTACAGAGCTGGTATAACCAATCCGATAAACAACTCGGATAACAAACTAAACTAAACATAAACTAACTACTAGAAGCGGCTCCTCAGAGTCACTCCTCAGCAAGCTGCTCACCGTCTTCTGCATAACACAAAAAAGGTACATGCAAAGCACCAACAAAAGACATATATAAACATAACGGCAACATGATAGTTGGCAAGATGAACATACAACACATAGAAATATAGCAACATAGCATTTATAACATAGTCATCATACCAACACAACAACACATCACAATATAACAATATAATCATCAATCATATAATGCAATGCGAAGTACTACTCCGAATTCATGTGGATCCATCTACACCAGGCGTACGACTTCAGAGTTACATTTCCACATTGGCCATAGAAGCACCAACACGGGGCCAGACCACCAAACCATGGGTGGACCCCTTGGATAGCCGACACACCTTACTCTCAGATGCGCCACCACGGTGTATACATGATCCCCTTTCGGATGAATCCCGCGGATAGCCAGATCGCCTTACTCTCGGACGACCTCCCCATCAACACTCTGGCCAAAAAGCACCAGAGTCTCAACACTTTGTCCAAAAAGCAACAGAGCCTCAACACCTTGACCATTAAGCATCAAGGCCCCCTTAAAGCAGACACTAGGCTGCCAAGGTACAACATCATATCACTTGGAGCGGACACTATGCTACCAAGGTACAACATCTCATCACTTGGGGCGGACACTAGGCCACCAAGGTACATTATAATCTTTAAGTTGTCTAACTTGTCTTCACTTTGTTTGGTGTCTTCTTTTATTATTATTAGGGACAACTGGGGTGAACCACCCTTGTCCAGCTTTCTGCGTTCTGGTCAGCACAAATGAGCATGGTCGTGCTTACCCTTCAGCACGGGATGTGCTAAGCTCACATTCAAGCATGGTCGTGCTGACTGTTGAGTACGGGCGTGCTTAAGTAGTGTGCCCTTTCCTGAGATTCAAACTGGAGTACGGGCATGCTCCTTGTTAAGCACGGCCGTGCTCAATGGAGCGTGGTCGTACTGATCTGGGCAGAAAGGGTCAGAAACCCTTTCCCAAATCCTTGGGACAACTCACAGATTCAACCTATTGGCTTTTACTAATTCATTGAACATCAGCTTCATTAATATTAACTGTTCTTCATGTCTTATCATTAAGGGGAATCAATTCTTTAATCACAGCTTCGTTATTAATGTCCCTAGAACACTCACTAATCAATCCTAGGGTCTTTAACTAAGCCCTATGATCATAAACTCGCTTCTCACACTACGTTCATGTGTTATGTCATTAACAATCCTATTAAGGATTCATTAATATCTTTTAACATCATTGTTGGCATTAACATCCTCAACAATCAACACTCACTTAAGAGCACAACATCATCATCATTATCATAACAGTCTCATCATCAAAACAACATCATTATCATGGCATACATCACATCAATAACATCATACATACATAGGCATATTATCATCAATTGAAAGCATATCATCATGAGCAGATAACATCATACAATAACATATAACAACAGTTAGACAATTAGCATGCAAAACGGGTCATGGGTTAACCCTCATCTTATGCTACCACATAGCCTACATGTTTATACTAGTCCTTCTCCCCATACCTGGTATGAAGATTCCCAAAACGATAACGTTGACAAACTAGACACGTTCCCTCGAGCTGCTCGACGAGTTCCCCAAGCTTTGGCCAAACAAGAAGAGGATAACCAATTAGTCTCTAGATCTAATAATAGAAAAGAGGCTAATAGAGAGGGAAGACAATGTTACCTTAAACGACACTGCCGCTCTAGTTCTCTCCCACAACTAGAGCAAGAACACCAAGAACTTCAAGGGGTTCAAGGGGAGGGAAGGGAAGAGGTTTCTGTCGCACTAGGATTGCCCAAAGTGCCAAAAAGAGGGTTTGGGTCGCAACCCTCATGGAACTACTCTATTTATAGACTCTGAGACCTGAGCACGGCCTTGCTCCCCGTTGAGCATGGTCATGCTCAATTCCTGAGCACGATGCGCTCAAATATTGCACTACGAGACCATCTAAACGACCGAATTAGCCAAAACACATAAAATAGGACTTGTAGATAATTCTCTTAGCTTTCCAACGCCACAAAGATCACCTAGATCTGACATCTATAACTCAAGATATGGCGATAACGGTAAAACAAGTTACTTGGACTCTAAAATGATTGAACCTTTCTAAGGCTAAATTTCCCCAAACATGAACTTAGGCATAAAAAACAAACATAACAAGCATATACAAACATATATATAACATATATGAAAGCACTAAACTTATTTAAGAAAAACGGGGTGTTACATATCCAATAGGTCCAAAGTTTGAATATGCATCATGTTATTTTTGAAGTTGACTGCAAAATGGTAGCTGACAAAGTGAACCAGCAAATGGAAGATTTTTTTAGAACTAGGGGTTGTTACCAGTTATTGCAGTGATTTCCTTTTTTTGTTTCCAAACTTTAGTGTAAGTTTGGGGAGGCGACAAGCGAATAACGTAGCTCATAGCTTCGCTAAAGCGACAATGTTCATGGCTAGTCCCACTATTTTCTATCATGTTCCACTTTTTATTGCTTCCTTTATTATTAATGAAATGTAGTAAGTTGTTTCTTTAAAAAAAAAAAAAAAACACAGTGCGGTAAGCAGAGGCGGACCATAGAAGGGGCGGAGGGTAGCAAGGGCTCCCCTCAAAAAATGAGAACAATTTTTTTTAGTATACTGTTTTTTTTTCAAAAGCACCCCCAATTCGTGTCTTCCATCTGTGTGCGGCGTGCCAGTGGCGGACCTTCCCTGGTTGTGCACTTTGCTTTACTCCTTTTCTATCTGATAAACAAAATACTTGGTCATTAAAATATTTTAGCATTTAATTTTTCTATCTGGTTGCTTGCAATGGTATTTAGTATTTAAACAATATTTTAGCATGTTTATGAAATCTAAATAATTTTTTCTATTTTTTGGTTTGCCGTTGTACACATTGTGAAGTCTAGCCTCAAAATAAGAGTAGCTCGGTCATAAAAGCAGGTCTTCTCTTTACACATTTTTTTTTCCTTTTCTAGTCGAGGTGATAAGAGCAGGTATTGAATAAAGATGTGTGGCATATAATTGATTATATATGGGCATGGGTAATTGTTTTGATACTGAGTGAGCAGGGGTAATTGTTCTAAATTCATTGACTCATACACTGATAAATTGATTTTATTTAGGGATTTTTTAGTATTTTAGTTTATGCATTTTGATTTATGGTTATTGATATATGCGTTTTTTAGGAGTGATATAATTTAATTGAAAAGAAATAATGGTAAAGCATAAGAAATTTGATGTATTTTTTAAGAGGAAACTTTCAACAAAGATGAAAATCGTATAGCTACTACATCATCACTTAAGAGCATTATTTTAGTAATCAAATAGTTCAGTCGGATAAGCAACCTTTTAAGATTCCAAAAGTTATGATTGATGAAATTTAATGTTAATTCTTTAGAGCATGACCCTGAAAAGCGTCCCCAAATTTGGGAATATCCAATGAATCAATATATTTTTCATTATTTAAATATAGGTACATTTTTTGTTATATATATTTTATTGTTAGTTTGTATTAATATATTATTTTAAAACTGATAAAATTATATGTGACTCGTGTGGATTTTAATTAAATTATTTTAATTAATTGCTTGTAGCTCCTTCCCAAAATTTTAGTCAAGGTCCGTCACTGGCTGTGAGTAATAAATTATATAACTGAAGTGCAAAAATATCCACACAATTAAATTACACTAATCAATTCATTGACACATAACAATTACCAATTAAACACAACAAATTTGAAAATTGAAAGGGAAGAACATCGCAGAAGCCTCACTAGCGCACACAACGAACACTTCAGGCTCCGAGTTCGTTGCTTATCGGGAAAAAGGAAGACGGGTAAGGCAACAAACAAAAACGACGTAGCTTTAGTAAACCGAGTTTTTTCATTTAAAAAAATATAACCGCTTCAGTTGAACCACATGAAACACAGGTCCAACCAAGTTGGAAACTCAATACAACCAAAAAAAATCATAATACCAATGTTATCATAGATAGCATAACAATTAAATCTCCGTTTAAATTAATAATATTTACTTGAAAGTTAATTTTACAAGTATGGAATGAGAAAATGTGTTTAGTTTCAAAATAGCGAGCCTGTTTTTTCGATTAAACTTAAAATGTTCAATTTTTATAAAAATCGGATTTTCTTGTAAAATTTGTTGCTTTTTTTTTTTTTGGGCTTACTTTAACTCTCCAAGTCCCAAATATATCATAATAAACTAAGCATTATTTTTTTTTTTGAGAAAAGTTGTTTCTGTGTAGTTTTCATTTAATCAATCATGCACTTAATGTGAGCAAACTTTACTTGTAATGCATAAGTTTTAATCTCACTAAAAGCAAATAAGAGGAGCTAAAATAAATATAGTAATTATTTTTTTATACATAAATTACCTAATCAAAAAAAGGGAAGGGGGACTTTCTTTTTATTGTATATTAGTGAATTAAATGGTATACTAACAAATCTAGTTGTCATTATATTTGTGTAAAGCTAGTTTATATATCCACCTATACTAATAAAAATTATTTAACTATTTCATAATTATAAAAAAATAGAGTTAAAATTGATATATTGATATTATAAAAAAAAATTTATAATATCATCTAATAATGTTTAAAACATATCTTTATAAGAGTTAATTTTTTTAGGAAATAATTATGATAGTCAAATTCCTTTAATAACTTGACGAGATATATATATATATATATATAATATAAATGTAAATAATATCATAAAAAAGGTTTACACTAGTAGTGAGTTAAAACTATATCCAAATCCTAGTTCGGACATTCCTGATTTCCCCTCTTCGATGACTGCATCAGATGGTCAATTCTCACTTAAATCAGCTTATTTTCTACTAGCAGAAAAGGAACTCAGCTATGCCTAATCCTATTTTTCACAAAGTTTGGAAATGGCAAGGTCCTGCCCGAATAAGAGCCACTGTTTGGAAGATAGCTCATGGAAAGTTACTCCCTAGTGATGAAAGGAAGAGAAGATGAATGATTGAGGATAATTATTATCCTAGGTGTCTCTCCTATACCGAAGATTTGATGCACTTATTGAGAGATTGTGAAGAAGTCCAAGATTTTTGGAAAAAAAACACATTAAGCAAGACGTTTGGAGTAAATTCTTCAGCTTAGGTCAATATGCTTGGATTGATTGGAACCTAGCATAAGAGAATATTGGCGTGGTTCCTTGGAAATGACCTTTGGTGTTTGGAGTAGCTGTATGGGCTTTATGGAATGACAGAAATTCCTTGGTTTTCTCTCATAAGTCGTCTATGGGAGGTGTTCTATGGTCTATGATCTATAACCATACTCACTTTATTGAAAATACAACTGTCAATCCTCTAAAGTCAAGGGATATCAGCTCAAGACCTGCTTCTAGTAGCTGGAAAAATCCGCCTCAGGGCGTGTATAAGCTAAATGTAGATGGATCTCATGGCATTGGGAAAGGATGCTTTGCTTGCTGGGGTTTGATCAGAGATGCAGATGGCAATTTTATCAGAGGTTTCCATAGTAAAATCACATCAAGCTATGAGGAGTGCTCTTGAGTCTCCATCTAGTCAAGGACATGAAGCTCCAAAATATCATTGCAGAGGCTGATTCTAAAACAACAATTGACTTGATTAATAAAGGTTTCTGTACAAGTCCAGCTCTTCAATTTTTGATTGAAAAAATTAAAACTCTTGTCAGAAGGAGAGATTGGGATGTAGATTTTCACCATATTTTAAGATCAGCCAACTCATGTGTTAATCATTTAGCTCATAAAGGGCATTTAGGATCGTTTTCTTTATTTATAGTGGAGAGGTCTTGGCCTATGTTGACATCGCTTCTTCAGAATGATGTAAGAGGAATTTTTTCCTTCTTGTTGATTAGTTTATGAAATCTGTTTATATCAACAACCAAAAAAAAAAAAAAAAACTATGTCCAAATAAATTTAACATGAAATGTTGCGCAATGCTTAATGGTACAAACAGCATGAATTACACAACCCACGGATAAAAGGGAATCCATGTTTGGGTAATTTGCAAAAAGCCATCACGTATCAAATGAAGATTGAAACTCGTACACCGTTTCACGAAATTACTTTCTTATCAAAGAGCATTTTAATAAAATATTTCCTCAGTTATAAAAAATACAATTTAAAAGTGTGCACTCTTGCAAGAAAAATAATATAAAAATTAGGAAATTCTGACTGGTGGAATATCTTACACAATACCATTAATTATCTATGATTTCATCAGCAGGTTATAACAGTCACATTTTAAGCCACATTCTGCTAAGGCAGAAAAATACCCTCACAGTTACAAACATCCTTAATGGGCAAGGATGTGTCCTAAGAGACAACATGCATTATCTCCACTCTCTAGCATCCCCAGATTACAAATAGCAAGAACAAGGATGTGCAGCCAATTAGAAGGCCTTTGAAGCAATTGGTGTGATTTATGGCATGGATTGAATTGAACCCATCCAATGCTATTACATTTAGTTCAATCATACATCACTGGCAAATTGAAAATTCCTACAATCATGACAAACTACTATAGCCATATCCAATTCCAATTCAAAATGATTTATCAAAAAAAAAAAAAAAATCCAATTCAAAATATGTATAAGAAGTAAATTTAGAACTTTTCAGCCACACCACTAGCACAAAGATGCTTTCCAAGTATTTTACAAGCATATGTATAAGAAGTCTTTTAAAAACACAAGACAGCATCAAGCTCCTCTAGGTGTGTATTCCCAGAATCACCAACTGCTGCATTTTGCTTTTGCCCTGAAATGATTATAACAAGGTAAGCACCCCAGCATCTAAACAGAATTACCACAACTGAACAAGGATTCAGAGCATTTCATTATACAGAGACATGACAGCAATCATAATTCAGCAGTGGTATAATTAACAATCATTAAATTTAAATCCTTCCTCATTTGGTCCTAGCAACCCTCAAGGATGCGAAGCTGGCCAGCTTGGTAAGGGTAGACCTTGTCAGGGTTTACCTCCCTTTAAGTGTGCAATAGTACATAAACCAACCAAATTTATGGAGCAAAGTTCGATACAAAGCAGCAAGCCATATCTCAGTCAAATTGAAATAGCACATATATATGTATAGAAATATGATCGTGCAGTAAGCTCTGTTTACATATATGTTAGGAATGCCAAGAAAGAAAACCGAGAAGTTGAAAGAAAAAGAACCAAGTTTATTGAATGATTGAAACTGAAATTAACAGAAAAAGGAGCAAGACTTTCCTCCAAACGTTTCCCCTTCACAGCTGAGCCAATTGCTCTGTCTTCCAAAACTAACAATTCACTTGGGCTTGTTTGGGAGTTTGGGAGGGGAAGGTTACGAGGATGAGGGGGGAAGGGATGGGGGAAGGGATGATATTGCCCCAAACTAAAGAATCAAAACCCTCCAATTTGGGGGAACTAAAAAAATGACTAAAGGAGGGTTTTGAAAGCTTTTGGAGGGTTATTTTTCCCTCGTCATTCCTTTCCCTCCCACTTTCTTCTCAAACCCTTCCCCTCCCTTCCTCTTCAAACTCCCAAACAGACCCTTAATGTCTTGCGTCTAAAACTTTTCCCCCTATGTATCTAAATGATCCCATCCCACACGCTAACTGTTTTCTAACTACAGCTCTAACTGTTTCTACGTGCCCTTTATTCATCCAAATAATTACCCCTTTTACCCTTTTGTCCTAACAATACCATCCCCTTGAAGTTTGTTGTTCATCACATGCTAATTTGCACATGATTAATTCTGAGATGTCATATTTTATTGTGTTTTATTTATTTACTTATTTGGTTTGATTTCATTTCCTTAATTGGTTTGATTAGGTCTATCAGCTTAGTCAAACTATATATTATGTTTCCTTTAACTAGTTGAATCTGTTTTAAATTTATGATTGGTATGGGATGTGATTGGCTTATCTTGTGTGTGCGAACATCCATATATTGTAATGTTCTTCCTCGGAATAATAAAGCACAAAATCCAGATTAACTCTGTTTTTCTACATGGTATCAAGAGCTATCAAGAGCCATCTCCTTAGGGCCTAGACAAGGATCTATGATCCGGTTTGGCACCATCAGTGCCTATCCAACGATGCCTTAAGAGACATCCTCCAACACCTCTCAAACCCCATCCACTGCCATAGCCGCCGACAACACCCTTGATGATTACAAGACATCGGTTCAAAGAGACCAACTATCGAATGTCGTCCCAAAGCATTATGATGTTTGTTCGCGGCCATGGCAAGGAAAACTACCTCATTGGAGATAATGTTCAGTCAAGCCACTCTAATACGAAATACAAAAGTGGAAAGTCGAGAACAATTTGCTGATGTTGTGGCTTGTGAATTCTATGACTACAGGGATAGGGGAGAGTTACATGCTGACAAAGACAACCAAGGAGATTTGGGATGCTGTTCGAGAATCCAAGACCAAGGTAGACAATACTGCTGCTGCTTTGTTCTAGATTAAAGGTATTCCTAAAAGGGATCAGACACAAGGGGTCAAGAGTGTTACTCAGTACTATAGCACTCTAGAGAAGTACTGGAAGCAACTAGACAGCTATGAGGACCATCAATGGACCAACAACACCGATGCAAACACCTACAGGAAGATTGTGGAAAAGGAGAAAATTTACAACTTCCTCTTAGGCCTTAACCCAGTATATGATGTTGCCAGAGGAAGGATCATGGCAACACGCCCATTGCCCTCACTCAGAGAAGTGTTTACTGAGATATAGTGGGAGTGAAGGCAGCAACTCATTCAGGGACCTCAACTTAGAACTGATGTCAGAAAATTCTGCCTTTGCTGTTAGGAGCAACTTCACTACAGAAAATAAGCCTAGAAGAAATGGTAAACCATGGTGTAACCATTGAAATAAAACAGGTCACATTAAGGAGTTTTACTGAAAAATACATGGAAAGCCGGCTAATTGGAAGCCTAGACAACCAAGAGGGAACCGAGGACTCATGGTATGTGCTGAGCACAAAGGGAAACCTACGCCTCTCGAAACTTGATTAATGCTCAAGTGCAACAGAAACACACGGTACTGGTGTGATGGCACAAGCAGGCAATCCTATGACAGCCTTGCATGCTCAAATTGGAAAATTTTAAGCATAGATTATAGACTCAGGAGCCTTTGACCACGTCTGGTAATGCCTCACTTCTTGTTTACTTTGTTCCAAATTCTGAAAAACAAGTTGTGAGAATAGTTGACATCATTCGCAAAAGTAAGTGGGATGGGTATTGTGAAATTATCACAAGGCTTCACTCTAAGAGATGTTTTACTTGTTATTGAGATGTAATATTCTATCTATCAGCAAACTTGTCAAGAATTTGAATCGTGCTACTCACTTTAATATAGATGTGTGTTATTTTCAGGATGTGGAGTCAGGGAAGAGGATTGGCAGTGCTAGGATATGTGTTGACTGTGGCCTACACCTGCAGAAGAGGTTTAGCTTTAAACCTTGCCGGCTTACTGGATGGCCTAGAAGATGACTATCTGAGAAGAAGTCAGCTAGTGCTTTTGTACTATAACCCCACTATCCAAAGTTACTGGCTTGGCTCGCCTTTGCCAACTAAAAGGAGACGAATGTAAAGGCTTAAAAATGAATTGGATGGATTGCTTATTTTACGGATATTTACTCTGGCTTGCTTTCTAATCCGAGTGGAACGACAATCTACCTACAAAGTCCTGAAAGGAAGCATTTTGAAATTGTGACTCACTATGCCTCATCTAGTCAAAATGATGATGTATTGTTGTGGCATTTTAGGCCAGGCCACCCAAATTTCCTTTGCATGAAACATTTGTACCTTGAATTACTTAAATAAAATTTCCTATTTTCCTTCATTTGAAATTTGTCAATTGTCCAAGCATGTTAAGGCTTCTTATCCAACCCAGAGTAGTTAATCCCGGATAGCGGAGCATAGCGGCTAACCCCAAAAACGCTATAGCATGATAGCGCATAGCGGGACAGCCGCTATTTTAGGCAGAGGGGAGGAGGAATGAAGGTGGGAGGGAGAAGAGAGGGGGAGGAGAGCAACTAAACCAGAACTAAAAATGAAAGAACATAAAAGAATGTGAGGGAGAAGTGTGGACAGTAAAAAAAAAGGGGGGTAAAATGGAAATTTTAGTAGGTATAGGTAAGGGTAAATAAGACATTTCAATAGATAAAAAAGGACAAAATAGATAATTGGTGAGTTATAGAGGGTAAAATAGATAGTTTAGCAATTAAAGAAAGGGTAGAATAGGAACACAACATAAAACATTGAACAGAAAGCATAAAAAACCCTAGATCTAAAAGTAGCAGTCACGGGAAGGAAGACCAGCTGTGGGAGAGGAAGAGGCAGCCGTCGAACAGCGGCGCCGGCGGCTGGGTGTGGCTGGCAGACGCTAGTCTGAGGGATCTGTTACGACCCAAGAAACAAGAGCAGCCCAGGAGCGCCCGCTCCGCCGATTTTCAGCGTCATTTCCGCCTTAAAAGCAGGTGGTACTGCTGCGACTGGAAAACGCTCCGCCACGCCGTCCGACTAGCGGCCGCTTGCCACTCTGCTCCGTTCCACCGCCATAGCGCTATTGACTACTCTGATCCAACCCACTCCTATCATCCCTCCAAACCTTTTTCACTTATACACGGTGATCTTTGGGGGTCAGCCTGTGTCAAAAACATTAATGGAGCGAAATAGTTTGTCACTTTTATAGATGACACTAGTCTAACATGGGTGTACCTATTGAGAGCCAAGTCAAAAATCACATCAGCTTTCAAAACCTTCCATAAACTGATTCAAAAGCAATTCCAAACCTAAATTCAATCCCTAAGAACTGATAATGCCTGAGACTACTTCAACCTTGAACTTACCTCCTACCTAAAAAATCATGGAATCCTACACCAAAGTTTATGTGTCAATACTCCCAATAAAATGAGGTTTGCTGAAAGAAAAAGGAGACACCTATTAGAAATGGCCAGATCTCTTACTTCTAATACTCACAAACACCTTAAAGTTCATAACAGTTCATACACGAACTCATGTATATTCCTTCCTAGATGGCAATAGTTACTAATGTGAACACAGCACGGTTATTCATAAACAATTAAGAAAATAAATTACTCAAGCAATACCATGTATACAATAACCATTACTCACAGAAATGGTGTTCAAGCGAACGCGATCACATGCTCATAAAGAATCAGTCTTGGGAATATAACAGCATCAACACATAACACAATCATAAAACCAATGTAAGAAGCTAGCTAAGAATAAGGTAAGAAATAATCTATCGTAATAACTGTATAATCTACAATAATTATAAAGTATTCTAATTTGAATGTGGATGTTACAACAAGAAGCGTGGCTCATTTTAAAAAGGACAAACAAGACCAACTATTGGAAAAGAATTAAACCTCAATGACCATTGAATTTAAAATTAAACTCACTTAGTCACTAATCCTTTATACTTTATTACAAACAAAAGCAACCTGAAAACAACAACCAAAACCTTATCCCACTCACTAGCTGGGATTCTACCTTATTACCAACTTCCTAATAATTAATTGTAATTAATAATTTGCAAAACTATAAGGATTCATTATCTCATCTTAACTCTAATCTTCTGACAATTTCCTTGAGTTCTTTTTCAATTTTGAAATACTCCCTCTGAATCTTAGCAAAGAATTGATCCACTTTCATGATATGCCTCTAATAAGCCAATGCTCACCACAGGATGTAGACTTGTCTCATTCTCCCAGGTGGATCCAACAATAAATACGATTGCTTATCCCCTAGTCATGATATAAAGCCTCATTTAAGTTGAGACATTATTGGGTAAACACGAAAGATATTCCAGTCATCAAAAGATTATATATATATATATATATATATATATATAGAGGTGCCTTCTAACATGAGGGAACAACTAAGTCCCTCGTTTATGAGGGAGCAAAATGACTTATAATAGAGGGTTACTTATTGCTGGAAAAGATGAGAGATCAATATGGAAGAATTTTTTTTGTTTTTTTTTTTGTTGACATAAGTTGATAACCAAACAACCAAAACACCATATTCCTTATTCTCTGCTCTCAGACTTACTGGGGCTCAACCACAGCTCACTGGGCAAAACACCATATTCCTTGATAACCACCATATTAAAATAAATTAATTTTATATGCATAATTTTAGCAAAGTTTAACTCCCCTGCAAATATAGTGTTTTGTTTTTCATTTTTCCCATACTTCCCTTATCATTTTCTTACATTTTCTCACCATCCAAACACCCCTGAGAAACCCTCAAATGGCTTTAGAATCAACTAAAGAAACCCTCAAATGTTCCATAAACCATCAAATCTCCCTCAAGTGTTCCAGAATCGCAAATCTTAAAAGCATCTATTCACACAAATAAGAAAGAAGGGCATAGATTTCGAGAAAAGCAAACTTATTTTATCACTTTAATTCACGTAAATTTCTCACTTTAATCCAAACACCCCTTTTCTGTCTCTTACCCAATCCATTAGAACGTTTGGAACCCTCCAGCAGCAGGCCTACAGTGGAGAATGTTTGGCTACCCTATCTCCGATACGGCGATACGGATGCAGATCATAAAGACTAAAGAGACAGAGAGAAAGAAATGGTTGAGTGAATAGGTTTCCGGTAATCAATCAAAACCATCAATTAAAATATTAATATATCCAATGGTCAATTATGCTCCCTCACATGTGAGGGACTCTGTTGCTCCCTCATATTAGAAGGCGCACACACACGCACACACATATATAAGAAATTTGGTATATTTTACACAGGGATAGGTTCTTAAATTTAGAATTTTTCATCTGTAGAAATCAAATAAAACAAAAACTTTTAGGTTTAATTGCACTTTTGGTCCATGTGCGATTTTAGTCACTATGGTTTATTTTAGGACATTTGGTCTTCCTATTTTTTCAATGTTGCAAATTCAATCTTTCCGTCCAATTTCTGTCAATTTTTCTAATGATCAACAAAGAGAAACCGCTGCACTAAGTACATCGAACCTCTAGTTGACCTTCTCTCTCCTCTGTCTCTCCGCTTAAACATGACTCAATGGTTCCTCTATGCCATTCATCGGTTTCATTCTTCCTTTAAAGGAACTTTTTTTTGTTCCATCATAGGGTCCTTTACCATGGAAGCTCAATCAAAGGTTTTATAAGCTTAAAGCAATGGTTTTTCTCTATTGATCATTCAAAAATTGACAGACATTGGACAGAAGGATCGAATTTGCAACATTGAAAAAATAGGAGACCAAATGTCCAAAAAACCATATGGACCAAAATCACACATGACCAATAGTAAGGGGATCAAAAGTGTAATTATTCTATAAAGAGGGGCTAATAATAAGGTGCTCATGATATAGCAACTGATAATTTGCTGTGATAAGAAAGCATCAGCAAAAGAAGAAAAGGGAGAATGAAGCAAAAACTGAATTACTTACATAAATATCTATTAAATGATTTATTTGTGCATATCACGTTCTACAATTCATGATATCAGCTCTGGGCAGTGGAGAGTTTTGAAGTAAACATGCCACTGTCTTGCTTACTCCCTCATCAGATAATTTTGTATGTGGATTCATGTTCACTTTCAATGACTTCAATCTACCAAAGCAAGGAGGTTGAATGGTTGAATCAAGAGTTGAAAATTCCTACACAATGAGAGTGAATAAGAAACATATTTTGAAGAATATAAAAAAAAGTGGGAAAAATACTAAATAACTTACATTTAGTATCTCCAGGGTTCTCGAACAAAGTGTCATTATCTTTACATTATTAGCTACTTGCAGCCAGCTAATTAGGGCTAGACCGTTCGACAAATTGGTACGACGGCAACTAATTTTTACTTCTTCAAGAAAAGGAAGATTGCATGCTGTGAGTTTGTGAATAGGATCAATTGTGATAGTGAGAGATCTAAGATTTGGAGTAGCAAGCTCTATTTTGTGAGCTTCTTTGAAGGTATCAAGTATGGTCAAACTGGAAAGGTTAGAATTTGATATGCAGAGGACATTTGTGCCATGTCGTAAAGCAAAATGATCGATGATCAAAGTATTTAACATGTTACAGGTTGAAAAGGGATCAGCACGATCATTTTCACTTGCCTTAAAAGTGACATTCACACCATGCAAAGTTTTTAATGCTGGTAACTCCAGAGATTTTGGAATTTTCGCCATCAACCTACTGATGCTCCGAACAGAAAGCTTAAGAAATGTCAAAGACTGACAAGAAAAGATATAATGCGGCAACTTAAAATCTCGCGAAACATCTATATTCGCGTGAATTGTTAATTGCATGACATTATGTGACACAGCATATCCAATGACCCCATTTAGAAATGTTGGTTGAATGCAACCATGGCGACTGAAATCAAAGCTATGCAGGGAAATGCCGCAATCTCGATAAGCCAAAACCCCATACACAAATTTTTCAAAAAAGGCAAGCCTACTAAAGTCTGTGGAATGCAAGGTGAGATCAGGAAGACTTTTCCAAAGGTCTTTCCATCTTTTAGATAAGAGACAAGTCTTAACAGCATCTTTTGTGTTCAGAAATTTCATTACATGCAGCAGAACAGAATCAGGTAAATCACTCAGCCTGTCCTCTTTTGTATCACTTCCACTTAGCCTCTGCTTCTGCCTCTGCCTCTGCCTCTTCTTCATCTTCAACTCCACCCGTTTCTTTTCCTTTCAGTGACACCTCACCTACAAAAGTCAGATAAATACTTCATAAATTTACCTGCTTAAGTCATATAGATTTAATAGCTTCTTCTATAGACAAAAAAAATAATAAATACATTAGCATCTAATAGAAAACCCTTATGAGATTGGTAATTAAAAAAAATCACTATATCCCATTTCCAATTTCCAATTTCTAATCAATATACAATGTGGGGTTTGAATTTTGGGCTCTAGTGAAATCAGTAAAAACCTAGAAATACTTAAGAAAGCAACACAAGAATGATTCAAATTGAGTCGCAATTGATCAAGTTTTGTTGATAATTAAAAGGATGGGAAGTCATGCCAAAAATACCTTGAGGTTGCGGATTCAATTGAGTCGCAAATCTCAGCACCAAGTAGGACACTTGAATTTTTCGGTCAAGAGTTTTTTTATGGAGTTTCAATCAGCGGAACAAGATACATGTGCTATTAGGCAGTGTTTGAGACAGCTAATTTTTATACTGTCCGAAGCTTTTAATAAAAGCTACTTTAGGTTTTTTTTTTTAATCATCTAATTAGAGATGGCAAAATGGGTCGGGCCCGACGGACCAACCCGTTTAACCCATCATTTTTTGTTAGTTGGGTTGAGGTCCCTAATCCACCAATCCGTTTGGACCCATCCTGCCTAACCCATCAAGAAAACGGGTTAGTGACAGGACAGACGGGTTAGCCCGCCAACCCACTTTCATTATTTATTTTGAAAAAAAAAAGTATTTTTTTTACACGTTAAATATTTTTTAGTTTACCCACTCATAAGACTATTAGTTAGTTCATCTTATTTAGTAATTATTTGTATATATATTTATATACTTTTGGTTTATAATTACTCACCCACTAGAACTATATATATTTGTATGTAGTACATTACATTCACTAATATATTTATATATTAGTTAGTCTATTATCGAAAATCATTGGTTATATTTTGTGATATTTTAAATGATATTTGTATATTAATAACTTTGTTTTTGTCATATATATATATTATATATATATATATATATTTTAAATTTTGTTAATTTTTGACGAGTCAACCCACCAACACACTGCTAAACGGGGCGGATTGGGAGGTTCAACCCACTTAACTAAATCGAGTCAACCCGCCCCGCCGCTTTTTCGGCAAGACAATGACGGGGTTGGGGAGGTTGGCCCGTTTTACCATCTCTAAATCACCTTCAAAATGTTCAAAATCATGGTAAATGTCATATGAGCTATGATACGTAGACACAAAATTGATGCCCAACACTGTATGTATATACTTTTCAGCACTTGTTTATTATTTTCCCTCTCTTCATGTATTTTATTATTCTAAAACATCATTCAAACCTATGGTATATGTATAATGTATCTACTTCAGATGTCAAAAAAAACATTTCTGATGTCATATTGGATTCAGTTAATAGGTGCGTCATTATTGAGTAATTTCACTAATTGTTTATTGAGATTTATTGACTAAAATTTTATACATCATTAATCAGGTTGTTAGTTACATTTTAATATAAAATTAAAATAAAATAGAAAAAATAAACAAATAACGGTATTAATGAGAGTCCATTTACTACAAATTTATTTATGGAAAATCAATTATTTTTTTTAAAGATTATTACTTTTAAGAATTTTTTTATTTGTTTGTTTTCGCTTTTGAAAAAAGATCAGAATATGGAAAAATCTGAAATTATTTTAAATAACTTCTCATAAAAAATTATTCTGAGTAGTTATTTTAAGTGATTTTTATGATTACAAACAAATATAAAGTATCTTTTTGCCTTACTTATATAAAAATCAATTTTTAAATCTGTTTACATGAAAAATAAGTTATCAGCCGATCTAGAAATCAGCCGAGAATCACGTACGGATTTTAATAAGGATCAAGCGATTTGAACTAGAAGTAAAATCCAACTTCTAGCAAAGGGTTCCCAAACTCACTAAAGAAAGCGTTTGGTAATAAGGTGAACTTAGAACGGTTAAGAATAGGAAAATAAGCTTGCGGAAAATAATTTGCACAAGATAAAAGCCAAATAGTAAAGAGATGAAAGTAAAAGGTAAGCAAAGTAAGCAAAGCTTAAAAGTTGTATTGGATTTCAATAGTAAGTATAATGGGTATTTATAGGCTAAATCTAACCATCAATAACCCCCTTCTAATTGGCTAAACATCCTAAGTACATGCAACTACTCTCAACTCAACTGCCCACGTCTTTTAACCACTATGGCCACAACGGCTACCACTTAACAGCTCAACTCCTATTTTCTCGGCATGTCTTGCGACATCCGTTGGTAACAGCTTCATTCCTTAGCCTTGCGTGTTCCTATGACCCCTTCCAGCAGCTCGTGACCCATTATGCTTTGGCCCATTCTGCCTTTCAATCCTGGTCCATCAACAAAGCCCATCCCATCTCTAGCCGAATGTGCTCCTTTGTCCATCGGCTACCCTTTTCTTCGGCTAATCATCCTCACCTAGCCGTTATCTCAGCCTGCACTCTTAGAATTTATTTTTTGGGTGATAATAATTGTCCCCTTACATTTCTCAGCTAATTTCAAGAAGCTGGTGAAATGTAACTAAATCTCCTCGAGCGTCGCACCCACTTCAATATTCCTTAGCTTAACCACTTATCCTTTAATGCGAGAAATACTCGACCGAATGGTAACTTTGTTTTACATGCCAAACGGTCAAAAGCATTTGCCACTTCCTTGCTCGACACTTATAAATTCAGCCAAAACTCACTTTAGTCAATTTACTTTTGCCATTTCTTCTCCAAAGCATCTAGCAAATCATCCTTTCCAGCTTACTCTTTACAGCTTTTCCACTGACAACTCTGATTCCCAAAACAAAACCAACTCCTATGGAGATGATGATTCCTCATCATGTTCATCTGATTCGGCCTTCAGCATCCAACAACCTTTGAGCCAAGAGCAAGGTTCTGGTTCCCTATTCTAACTCCTCTTATGAATTCCTTCACCTTAACCCCATGCACCTCAGATATCTACGAGGGCAAAATCTTCCTTGACCACCACCTGTATCCCAAGCATTTTGAGCTTCCCATTAATGCCAAATAGTACTCAATTAACAAGTGCCCTAATGATCTCCGGACCTGGCCTCGTCCCACTCCTCAATATACCGAGTGGCTGAAACGTGTTTCGGCTAGCCGAGGAGATGACTGGAAAGCATGGGGACTTTACGACATCATCATGCTTTCTCAACATGATGTACCTTTGAACCTCGATCTCTTATCTAGCTTCCTTGGTTTCTGGTCCACTTCTGTTAACGGGTTCATCTCCCCATCAGGTATCATGAGCCCTACTTTGCTGGATGTAGCAGCTATCACTAGCCTTCCAGTAATTGGGGAAGACGTCAATTCACTTTTTGAACTCTCTTACCCAGCCCTGAAAGTGAAAATTTCCAAGAACACTTCTTCCTATTCCAATTTCCTAGCTACCAACGCCAAAACTTCTCACCAAGTTTCTAAAGGTGAAAACCAAGCTTTTCTCCTCTATTGGTTCTGCAAATATTTTATTTGCTCTAGCTCAATTGCAGTAGTCTTAGAAATCTCCTATCTCGTTTCTTTGGTTTCTTTTGGTAAGCCCTTAGCCTTGGGTACCCTTTTCCTATCCTGTTACCTGGGGAGGCCTCCTGGGCACTTGTACTTGCCCAAATTGTAAGCTCGGCTGCACACTACTGTCAGGGTGTGGAGGCTGGTACATGGGAACCACCTGCGACATGCCCAGTCTCGGCTTGACCATTGGTTATGGTCCTACCTGAGTTTGTCCGCTAGCAGGAGTGCCAGCTACAGCTGAATGGGCCGAAGCCTCACCCGCATTGGATTGTCTTTTCTTGGTTTCTCGAACAAAATGTAGCTCATTATGCACCATGGGTTTCACGATCTCTGTAAGTTGCCTTGACATCTGGTACATCCAGTCATTCATCCCCTGATCAATCTGATCAGAAATTTCTACCCCAGGGGTAGCAGTTAATGTTGAAGATGTCGAGGTACCCACTGGTTGGGGAGTGGTTGGCATCCCCAGAGTAGGCTGTGGAGAACCCTCTGATGTCTTCTTGGTCCCGTTCTTCTTGCTCGGTTGACTAGTATCCATACTGCTAAGGTTCTTGCATACGCCAATGATGATCTGAATTGGGAGATGGAAACTTCTCAGTTAGTTCACCTTCGAGTGTCACACTGGGCGTGCCAAATTTGTTTACGTGAAAAATAAGTTATCAGCCGATCTAGAAGTCAGTCGAAAATCACGTATGGATTTTAATAAGGATCAAGCAATTTGAACTAGAAGTAAAATCCAACTTCTAGCAAAAGGTTCCCAAACTTACTAAAGAAAGCGTTTGGTAATAAGGTGAACTTAGAACAGCTAAGAACTAAAGGCAAAGACTTTAATCGGCTAGGAAAATAAGCTTGCGGAAAATAAATTGCACAAGGTAAAAGCGAAATAGTAAAGAGATGAAAGTAAAAGGTAACCAAAGTAAGCAAAGCTTAAAAGTTGTATTGGATTTTGTCGTGTGTCTACAACAATAAGTACAATGGGTATTTATAGGCTAAATCTAACCATCAATAACCCCCTTCTAATTGGCTAAACATCCTAAGTACATGCAACTACCCTCAACTCAGCTGCCCACGTCTTTTAACCACTATGGCCACAACAGTTACCCCTTAACAGCTCAACTCCTATTTTCTCGGCATGTCTTGTGGCATCCGTTGGTAACAGCTTCATTCCTTAGCCTTGCGCGTTCCTATGACCCCTTCAGCAGCTCGTGACCTATTATGCTTTGGCCCATTCTGCCTTTCAATCCTGGCCCATCAACAAAGCCCAGCCCATCTTTAGCCGAATGTGCTCCTCTGTCCATTGGCTACCCTTATCTTCGGCTAATCATCCTCAGCTAGCCATTATCTCAGCCTGCACTCTTAGAATTTATTTTTTGGGTGATAACAAAATCTTAAACAAAAGGTACAAAATCACTTTTCATACTTAGCAGCATTTCCAAGAAAAAAAAATGAGAATAACGACCCAAACTAGTCTCTGACAAAAAATATAGAAATATAAATGGTCCCTAAAAAATGAAAAATATCGATTTGGACATTTTAGTCCCCAAAAATTTTAAATGACATTCAAAAGAGTCCCTAGTAGGGACTAAAATGTCTCTAAGATTTATCCTCAAAAGCATATTTTAAACGCCATTTGAAATTTTTTGGGACTAAAATTTCTCAGACCGGTATTTTTCATTTATTATGAACTAAATATGTCTCGGTGTTTTTTTTTTCTTTTTTTGTCAGAGAGAAACTTGGGTCTTTACTAAAAAAATGGCTTTAATCGGTGAGGGTTAAATGTTAACCCTCAAGATAGCTTTTGATGTGGTACTTTGTTTTTTATATATTATTGTAAGAGTGGTCTTTGAAAAGAAGTTAATAGCAACTTCAAGGGGAGTTGTTGAATAGGTTCTTAAAGTAAAAGTTATTAGTGGCAGCACCGTTTGAGTAATTTGATATGGATATCATAAGTAAGGATAAATGCTTTTATAAGCAATTAGTTCTTCTATAAGGATCACCAATAGAAAAAGATAGAGAACCACAAAATTTAACAACCCAAACACAAACGAATTTAATATTTTAAATTGAAACAAATATAATCTAAATAAAAATTTGGAATAACTTGCAAGATTCTTTTAGCGAACTTTTAAGAGTTGCACAATTAGAGTGCAGAGTTACTTAGTAATATATAAAGTAAAAGTTATGTGGTGACATGGTAGGACCCAAAAAAAATTGAAGTTAAGCAACTCCAATAGGATGCATCAATGAGTATTCTGTAAGAAATTAAATTAAAATAAAGAACTATTTAAGAGTATTGCACACGCATTTTATTCCTCAACTTACAAAATTTGTTTTGTATGCGATAAGTTTTGCACGTCATTTGGTTGTAGCAAAAGAAAAAGATGAATTTTAAATTCCATTTTTGGTTTAGAAATTCTGAGGGGAAAGGAAAGAAAAGGGAAAATAAGGGATTCAAAATTATATCCTTTGATTCTTGTCTTCCCTCTAAAATAGAGTGTTTGAAGGGGATAAAAAATTACTAAAACACTCTCTTTAAAAACATTTCCCCTCTCCTTTGACCAAATCAAATTAGGCTTGCATGACAAACCAATATCAAATGGTGTCATTTAATCTTTGATAACAAAAAAAAAAAAAAAATCCAAAACCAAAGAACGACATCACATTTTATTAGGTGAAAAATGTGTTCCGTTCCCTTTCAAATTAAAGAACCCTAATTTCCCCCTTCACCTTATAATTTACCCTTTAAATGAAGTGGTTCTCATGGGCAATTCTAAAGTCTCTCCATCTTTGTGATAATTGCTTATCCTCGACTAATTTGATCAATTACAGCAAGTGGTATATAAAATTGAAACAACTTTCATATCACTTAGTAAAATATTAATAGGTTGATATTTGTGCTTTTCTTCATTCACTAACACCACCAAAAATAAAAATACCAGTAGTCCGGCACCACCCTAACTGTCGTAGATGCTATTGCAACAACAAATTAGCTCAACCATTCAAATTGGTTAGAATGAATGTGTAAAGTCTCTAAAATGTCTGTGTGCATTTCCCTAAGTTTTAATGAAAACTAAACATTGGTTAATGATTTAATTAACCTACTTTGTGGTTACTAACTTGTCTACTTAGTGTACAGATCAGAAAATAGCAAAACTCACTTGTCTGTCTACCTAAGTAACAACCTGTCTTGGATAAGCAAAAAGTCAACCTGTCTGCTGACTAGGATTGTTGACTTTGTGCAAATTGGTTTCAACCTGTCTCTGCTCTGCTCTCATACTCGTCTAAGGTTCTTTGTTAAGAACTCGAAGTACACGAAGCTTTTGGAAGCTGTCCACTCATGCAGAAGACTCTGAATCTCTCTCTCACGCTTATCAAGAAATTCAGAAGATTTCTCTCTCAAGCAAGCAACCTAGGAAGTCAGAGACAAACTTCCAGTTAAAGAATGTTTCTAACATGCTTTATTCCCTAGTACTTTCGGTTATTACACAAGAAGGGAAATGTACTCTGCAAAAGTACAAAAGCATTCTGCACAACTCTGATTTGGCTACTGCTCGATGCATAAAGCCATGATCCTTCATGTTAGAGTACAACCAACGTTTCCATTGCATTAATGGCTGCCTAGAACGACTCTATTGCATTTAATGAAGCTCTGCTTGAAGCCATCGTTGCAAGGAATGTCTCTAACGGATATTAAATGCTTAAAAGTTATAAATACAAAAGTCATTGAAGATGAACATATTAGAGATTACAAAGCATTAAAGAGCCATTACTCTGTTCATTCTTTCTATCTGTATTCTTCAATCATTTGAAGTTATTACGCAGACTTTCCTAAGCTTTACATTTAAACCACTCTCTGAGTGTTAGTGAAAGATCTGTCTGTCTGAAATTGTATTTATTACAAAGCAAATTTCTCAAACAAATCTGAGTGAGCCTAAAGAGGCTAGGTGTGCAAAGAATACTTGTCTTGAAGCCTGGAGAGGCTAGGTGTGCAAACAATACTTGGAGTTTGTAACCTGATCAGTTATAGTGGATAAATCTTGGTACTTCCAAGGACTGGACGTAGCTCTTTGTGTTAAAGAGTGAACCAGGATAAATCACTGTGTTAATCTCTCCTCCCTTAAACTCTTTAGTTGTTTTGATTATATATCATCTGCATTCTAACTAAGGGGTTAAAAGTGTTTTTATCAAGCTTATTTTTATCTCTATGCTTGTGTGGTTTTCTGTGAAAATACAACAGACAGGTGACCTGTCTGTGTAGCTTATTTTACACCTGTCCGAACCTAGCTTCTGTGTGCGAAAAGTTTTTAACTTTATTTTAATTTTTGATAAACACAATTCAACCCCCCTTCTCGTGTTTATAGTTGTCTATTTCAGTTGGTATCAGAGCTAAGTCTCTGGGTTGAGCATCTAACAGTGTAGAGGTAAAAGATCCTGAAGAATAGACATGACTGCTGGAGCTAGTGGGAGTCACCAGACTGAAGGAGCTTCCTTAACCAGACCTCCATTTTTCAATGGAGAAAACTACAACTATTGGAAAGATAGATTTCAATAGTTCATTCTATCTACAAACTCTGATCTCTGGGATGTCATCACAGATGGTCCATTCATTCCTAAAAATGAAGATAACACTGACAAGCCAAAAGCTCAGTGGACCCCTGCAGAAAAGACAAAGTGGGAGCTGAATCACAAAGCTAGATACAATATCATTTGTGCTCTCAGTCCTGATGAATTTGAAAAGGTCTGTGCCTGTGATCCTGCCAAAGAAATATGGGACACCTTAGCTGTCACACATGAAGGAACAGCCAAAGTCAAAGAATCAAAAATTGCCATACTTGTCAGAAAGTATGAACTGTTTCTCATGGAGGAAGGAGAATCTGTTGCTCAGATGATAGGAAGATTTCAAACTATCATCAATGGCCTAAAGTCTCTTGGCAAAGTTTACTCTAATGCTGAGAAGGTTGAAAAGATACTAAGGAGTCTACCTAAGCAGTGAAGACCCTTGGTAACTGCTATATCTCAAGCCAAGGATCTTACCACCTTGACTATGGATGAACTTCTTGGTACACTCACTATTCATGAGCAAGAACTTGGAGATGAAATCACAACAAAGAAGGGCAAGTCAATTGCTCTGAAAGCTTATCAAAAGTCTTCAAAAGCTTCTAAAGCTTTGAAGGCAAACGAGTCATCCAGTGATGCTGACCTGTCTGAACCCGAGGATTCTGAAAGTGATGAAGAATTATCTCTCCTGACTAGAAAGATAAAGCTTCTCTTACAGAAAAAGAAGTTCAGAAAGGATAAGCCATTCAGAAGGTTCAACAAGGACAAGAACTTCAAAGAATCCACTTCAACAAACAAGAACTCAATTGTCTGCTATGAGTGCAAGAAGCCAGGTCACATCAAGGCTCAATGTCCTCAACTCAAGAAAGCCCCTTTTAAGAAGTTCTTCAAAAAGAAGAAGAAAGGGATGATGGCTACTTGGGAAGATCTGGAGTCAACATCTTCTGATGAAGAGACAGAGAAAGAAGCTAATCTCTATCTGATGGCCAACACTGACTCAGATTCAGATAATGAGGTACATCCTGACTATGAGGAATTACTTGATGCCTATGAGGAATTGCTGGAGGAATCCAACGGCTTATCTAAGGCTTTCAAATCCCTCAAGAGAGATCATGTTAAGCTCCTCAGTGAGCATAAACAGAAATATCAAGAGTGTGAGAAACTTGCCAAAGAGAACAGTGAGCTGAAGACTGAAAAGTCTGATGAAGCTAAGATCTCTAGTGATACATCACAATCTGAAGAAGTTGAAAAACTTCAACAGAAAGTGGAAGAGCTCACTTCTGATCTTGCCAAATTTGTTAATGGTAGAGATAATCTGACCAAGCTGCTTGGTTGTCGGAGGCACTCCCTTAACAAAGAAGGTATTGGATATGTCCATCAGACACATCACAAAGTATCAACTAAAAACTCTAAAGTGTCTGCTAAATCTATTTCAATTAAATCCATACCTGTCTGTAATTTCTGTGGAAAGACTGGACATGTTATGTCTAAGTGTCTTCATAAGAAAAGAAGGAAGTCTTCACAAACTCCTAGAACTAACAGAAAAGGACCCAGAAAACTATAGGTACCTAAAGATCAAATAATCTCTGTTGCAGATGTCCTCAACAGCACAAAGAAAACACCACTGCTGGTACCTGGACAATGGTTGCTCGCGACACATGATAGGAGAAAGGTCTATGTTCCTAGACCTCCAACTTAAGAAAGGAGGACATGTGGCATTTGGTGGAAATCAGAAAGGGAAGGTTCTAGGCATTGGTACTATTGGTGGTAAACCTCCTCTTCCCTCTATATCTAATGTTCTTATGGTTAAAGGATTAAAACTAGGGGTGAGCATCGGGCGGGTTCGGGCGGGTTCGGGCTGGGATTGGCGGGTTCAGGCGGGTTTGATGCAAGAAAACTGTCATCCATTTCCGGCCATTACATACAGCGGGTTGGTCGGGTGGCGGATTGCCGGGTTGGCGGGTGGATCCATACGGGTTAAAAAAATTTATTATTATTTTATTCATTATTTCGAAAAAAAAAGAAAAAAAGAAAAGAGAATGTTTCAGTTTTTCTGAGAAACAGAGTTAGAGGAGACGAAGAGTGGAGGGGAAGATCAGATCTGAGAAAGGTACGCCCACCACCAAGTCGAGAGGAAGACCAGAGGAACTCCGTCGGACCGCCGCCGCGCATTGGACCAGATCTGTGGAATGAGAAGAGGCCGCCGCCGCCGCGCACTCTTCAGATCAGCGCATCTAACCAGCGTCCATCGACCTCCGCCGCCGCGTACTCTCTGTCTTCGTCGTTCGCCCCACATCCACAGTTCTTCTTTCAATTTGTTGGCAGCGCCCTCGCAGATCTGGCTCCTGAGTTTATGGCCTATGGGTGGTGGATACACAGTCCGGAAAGTGGTGCGGCTGGTGGCTGCCGTGTGGTAGCTCTGGTTCTCTGAAGATCTGCAGCGCGGCGGCGGCCAGTGAAGGGTTGGGGACTTGGGACCTAGGTTGGGAAGTGAGGAAGCTGGTGATTTTTGGGACTGTGGTGACTTGGTAATGGTGTGAGAGGGAGACCGAGACAGATCACTCACAAGGGTTGAAGAAAGTTTTAATTCGGTCGGGTTCGGTTACTGATGGGTTGAATTTTGCGAAACCGAACCCGACCGACGGTACCCACACTAAACCTATTTCTTTCAACCGACAACCCGTTGACCCGACCGAAACCGCCCACTTCACAAAATCATCAATCGGTTTGTTCGGTTTCGGTCGGGTTACGGGTTGATGATCAGCCCTAATTAAAACACAATTTGCTTAGCATAAGTCAATTATGTGACAGTGGATTTGATGTCTCCTTTACCAAGGATTTATGTGTAGTTAAAGACCTCAGTGGCAAAACCCTCTTTTCAGCTAAAAGGCAACAAAATCTGTATAAGATTGAACTGACTGATCTCTCAGATCAAAGTGTAACCTGTCTGATGTCTAAAGAGGATGAAAGATGGTTATGGCATAAGAAACTAGGACATGCTAGTATGAAACTAATTTCAAAGTTAAAAGGGATAACCTTGTGAGAGGATTGCCTGATATTAGTTTTAAGAAAGATGTTTTGTGTGATGCATGTCAGAGAGGTAAACAAGTAAAATCAAGTTTCAAATCTAAAAACCAAGTATCAACCTCTAGACCTCTTCAGTTATTACACATGGATCTGTTTGGACCAGTTAGTGTTGCTAGCTTGGCTGGAAGAAAATATGGATTTGTCATAGTTGATGACTATTCTAGATATACATTGGTACTCTTCTTAACCCACAAGGATAAGTCTTTTAAGGCTTTCTCAGTATTCTGTAAAAGAGTACAAAATGAGCAGGGTTTCTGTATTTCTACTCTTAGAAGTGACCATGGGGGAGAATTTGAAAATGAGCAGTTTAGACAGTTCTGTGAGGAGAATGGAATCTCTCACAATTTCTCTGCACCTAGAACTCCTCAACAAAATGGAGTGGTTGAGAGAAAGAACAGATCTCTGCAAGAGATGGCTAGATCTATGCTCAATGAGAATAATCTCCCTAAGTACTTCTGGGCAGAAGCAGTAAACACAGCCTGTTATGTACAAAACAGAATACTCATTAGGCCTTTTCTAAAGAAGACACCCTATGAACTGTAGAAAGGAAAAAGGCCCAACATTTCTTACTTCCATGCATTTGGTTGTGAATGCTTCATTCTAAATACCAAGGATCAACTTGGAAAGTTTGACTCCAAAACAGACAAATGAATCTTTTTAGGATATTCTGATATGTCTAAAGCTTTTAGAATTTATAACTCTAGAACATCTGTTATTGAAGAATCTGTTCATGTCAAATTTAATGATAGCTTAAAGACTGATAAGGAATTATCAGATCTAGAAGATGATCTTGCAGGTTTTGATATAAACAAGTCAGAAAATCAACAACCTGACTTAACCAAATCAGAACCTGAAGCTGAACCAGACAGACAAGTGGAGCAGACAAGTCATCAGACGAGTCAACAGACAAGTCAAGATCTTCATGATGATCTTCAAAGAGACTGGAAATTCAAAACTCATCATCCTAAGGATCTCATTATTGGAAATCCCTCAAAAAGAGTGAAAACCAGATCTACTTTAAGAGAATCAAGCAATGTGGCCTTCATGTCAGAAATAGAGCCAAAGCACATTGAAGAAGCTCTTGATGATGAAAGCTGGATTCTTGCTATGCAAGAGAAACTCAACCAGTTCACCAGAAATGATGTCTGGACACTTGTCTCCAAGCCCAAAAACAAGTCTGTCATTGGAACAAGATGGGTCTTCAGAAACAAGTTGGATGAGGATGGCAAAGTTGTCAGAAATAAGGCAAGGTTAGTAGCTCAAGGCTATAACCAACAAGAAGGTATTGACTATACTGAAACCTTTGCACCTGTAGCTAGAATAGAAGCTATTCGAATTCTAATGTCATGTGCTGCACAACACCAAATCACTCTCTTTCAAATGGATGTGAAAAGTGTTTTTCTCAATGGAATAATTGAAGGAGAAGTATATGTTAAACAACCCCCTGGTTTTGAGGATACTGATAAACCAGATCATGTTTTTAAACTTAAAAAGGCATTATATGGTTTAAAAACAAGCACCTAGGGCATGGTATGATAGATTAAGTTCTTTTCTCATGCATAATGGTTTTACTAGAGGACAAGTAGATACTACTTTGTTTAAGAAAAGTTCTAAAGAGAACTTCATTATAGTCCAAATATATGTTGATGATATTATTTTTGGAGCAACTAATGAAAAGCTGTCCAAGGGCTTTTCAAAGCTGATGCAAGCAGAATTCGAGATGAGCATGATGGGAGAGTTAAAGTTCTTCCTTGGTTTACAAATCAAACAGACAAGTGATGAAATCTACATTCATCAACAAAAGTATATCAAGGAAATGCTTAAGAAGTACAAAATGGAAAGTGCTAAACTTATGAAAACTCCCATGGAAACCAATGCAAAACTAAGTAAAGATGATGAAGTTAAAAAGGTAGACCAAACTGTCTACAGAGGTATGATTGGATCTCTACTATACTTAACTTCAAGCAGACCTGATATTCAATTTAGTGTCTGTATGTGTGCTAGATTTCAATCTGACCCGAGAGAATCTCATCTTAAAGCTGTTAAAAGAATATTTAGATATTTGCTTAGGACTACTAATCTTGCTTTGCTATATTTAAGAACTAAAGAATACAGATTAGTGGGATTCTGTGATGCTGACTTTGCTGGAGACAGAATAGAAAGGAAAAGCACCAGTGGAGGATGCCACTTCATTGGAGCAAATTTAGTCTCTTGCTCAAGCAAAAGACAGACAACTATTGCTCTATCTACTGCTGAAGCAGAATACCTCTCAGCTGCTAGTTGTTGCTCTCAACTTTTATGGGTAAAACATCAACTTGAGGATTACTCTTTTTTTTAGCATAATATACCTGTATGGTGTGATAACTCTAGTGCTATTTGCTTAACTAAAAATCCAATTCAGCATTCTAAGGCTAAGCATATAGAAATTAAACATCACTTTATAAGAGATTATGTTCAGAAAGGCATCTTTGATATTAAGTTTGTTAAAACTGAAAATCAATGGGCTGATATCTTCACTAAACCTTTAGCAGAAGAAAGATTTTTATTTATTAGAGATAATTTAAACATGCATTGCATTGTTAAATGAAATGTCTGAGTGTTGAACTGTCTATGCTACCTGTCTTATAGCTTTATATCACCTGTCCGTGATTACCTGTCTGACTCTGCTGAGTCACTTTGCTGAATCTCAACAGTTTTATTAAAATGGTTATTATTTATTTAATATCATTCTCTAATCTAAAGCTAATCATGGGCACGACAGTTTTTATCTCAAATTAAAAATATTTTATTTCTCTCTCCTGCCTTTATTGTTATAAAAGGCAATTTTTCAGAAAGATTCAAACTTTATCTTTTTCAAAATCCCTAAAGTCTTTTTATCTTCATCTTCTCCTCTTTCAAACTCTTCTCTCTTCCAAAACCCTCGTAACCTCTTCTCTGAAAAATGGCATCTTCAAAGCCTCTGTCCTCAAAAGAAATTGCTGAGCAATACGAGATGAGAGTGGCTGATGTTGAGAAAATTCTTCCTAGAAAGACTGTTGATCTTCAACAGATGCAGAAATGGGGTATGGATGTCACTGAAGAGTTGGAATACTCTAAGTGGACTGCTTTCTTTGACATCAAGGAGCTTGTTCATCCCAAGCTTGTCAGAGACTTCTGGAGGAATGCAGTGGTCATCACTAGTGTGATTGATGGAACCAAGAGCTTTAAGGCTTAAATGTCGTCTGACAAAACCCTCCTTTTCCCTATTGGATCTTTGGAGTTAGCAACAAGATGTCCAAGGATTGGAACTGCCTTCAAACCTGACTGGGAAGATCAGGTAGGAGCTGAAAATGTGAACATTGCTGTTTATGGAGTTCCCAACCCTGGGAACAAGAAGCCTGTCAGCATGGTGCCTAAGTGCAGGTTCTTGCACAAGCTGCTGCTGGAGTGCGTGATGCCAAGAAAGGGATCACGAGACAATGTGACCAAGATGGAAAGATTTGCTCTGTACCACTTGATTCACAAAATCAAGATAGACATCAATGATCTCATCTACATGTATCTTGAGTCTCTGATCAAGAGGACCAACATGCAGACCTATCCTTATGGAATGCTGTTGACAAGAGTGTTCAGGAACAAGCTGTTTGTTCCAACTGATGTTCATTTTGTGGACATGTCTCTTCCCATAGATAAGAAGGTCCTGTCTATGATGGGGATTGAAGGAATCCCTCTGGAGGATGAAGAAGAAGAAGAAGAAGGAGGAGGAGGAGGAGGAGGAGGAGAAGGAGAAAGTAGAAGAACCAGTGGATTATACTGGTGAATCAGAGGTTCCCATCTCTGAAAGAATCTGGAAACCTGCTGGAAAGGTGGCCAGACAAGACCAGAAGCCTGAGGAACCCTCAACTTCTGAAGAATCTGCTAAGACTGTTAAGCCTCTCAAGTTCAAATTGAAGAAACCCTCTCCAAAGAGGAAGACAAGTGAGGCTGGGAAATCTGTTGCTGCACCAGCACAACCCACCAAGAAGAGAAGACTAGTGAAGACCTTTACCCTGGTCAGACAAGTAGAGTCTGAACCTAGTAAAGAGGAAGCATCTGCTCAGGGGGAGCAGACATCTCCACCCTTAGAGGAGCCAAAGGAGAAGAAACCTCTTGATTTGGGAATCATTCCCAGAAAAAGAAGGTCAGGATACCCTATGCCTTTAGTGGCCATTGCTGGAAGGGAAGAAATCCCTGCAGAAAAACCTGCTGCTGCTGCTGCAACTTCTGTTGACCTGTCTGATGGGACTCAGACAGTTGATCATCCTGAAGCTGCTGCTTTGTCCCCTTCAAGGAAGAAGACAAGACTCTTTGAAGATCAGTTTTTCACCTTTCCTTCTGCACCATCCTCTCCCCTTCACCAAGGTAGCCCCAGTTCTGTCGTTTCCTCCCCTTCTGCCCTTTTCATTAAACCTTTGTCAGTTGCCTCCCCTTTTCATTCACCTGTCTCCTCTCACCCCACCCAAACATCTTTTGATGTTGTGTCTAATATATGTCAGTACACAGTTGTTCACAGGGACTCAACTCCCAAAGAACTATCTGGCATATCATCAAGACTGTTTGTGAGTGATCTGCAATCTCTGATGACTGCAAGTGTCTCTCACTTATCTGTCATTCCTTCTCCTCCACTTCATCTTCTTAACTCTTGTAGGGAAATTTTCTTTTGTCCCCCTACTGTTGTGTTCGTTAAAACATTGGAAGGATCTCACTATCCTGCCTCTGTTGTAATGTTACCCTCTAGGTCTAGATATTTCTTTCTTTTAATAATTGGATCAAATTCGTTTTTCTATCATATAGACTCTCTCTTACCCTTACCTCCATCTGTCTTAGCTAATCAACCTCTTCCCCCTCCTATTCAAATTAGAGTCACTCGTCTGTCTCTATGTGAAAGACTCTCCTGTGTCTTTCCTTCTTTTGATACTGACCTAGTCAGAATCAGACCTCTTTTTAAATTAGTTTTTCTTCCTTTCTTTTATTTCAGAACCATTCATCAGTATATCTTTCCCCGTGTCTCCTCACCATTCTCTGTACCTAAGGCACCCCCAGTATTAGCCTTACCCTGGTATCCAAATCTATCTGATGCTTTAACCAGCCTGTCTTCAGAAGCCTCCTCTTCTCAGATGGTGGATTTAAATAGCTTCAATCTACTAAAAGCTGAACTAGAAGAAGTCAGAAGACAATTGGATGAAGAAAGGCATGCTAGGCTGTTGTTAGAAAAGAAAGTTGATTCTTTGTATCTTCTTTTTAATCAGTCTAGGTAGCTGTCTCTTATAAAAACTGCCTTGTAAATGAGAAGCTTATAATGAATGATAATCAGTTTTACTTTATCTCTTTACTGCTTTCTGTCTGTCCCTTTTTGTTGTTGACAAAAGGGGGAGAAAAATGTAAGATGATTAAGATTAAATGTTATGTGTTCAAATCTGGAGAAAATATAAGATGGTTAAAATTGAACTTTTGATCTCTGATTTTGTTTTGAACTTAAGCTGCTGCATATTTCTCTGATACTGATATTTGAACTCAAATGCACCTGTCTGCACGTATAGAAAATCTCAACCTGTCTACATTCTGTTATTCTTTAAGTTGATATTTTCTAAGGTTTATTAAATTATCTGAATGTTTGTCATCATCAAAAAGTGGGAGATTGTTAAGTCTCTAAAATGTCTGTGTGCATTTCCCTAAGTTTTGATGAAAACTAAACATAGGTTAATGATTTAATTAACCTACTTTGTAGTTGCTAACTTGTCTACTTAGTGAACAGATCAGAAAATAGCAAAACTCACCTGTCTGTCTACCTAAGTAACAATCTGTTTGGATAAGCAAAAAGTTAACATGTCTGCTGACTAGGATTGTTGACTTTGTGCAAATTGTATTCAACCTGTCTTTGCTCTGCTCTCATACTCGTCTAAAGTTCTCTGTTAAGAACTCGAAGTACACGAAGCTTTTGGAAGCTGTCCACTCATGCTGAAGACTCTGAATCTCTCTCTCACGCTTATCAAGAAATTCAGAAGATTTCTCTCTCAAGCAAGCAACCTAGGAAGTCAGAGACAAACTTCTAGTTAAAGAATGTTTCCAACATGCTTTATTCCCTAATACTTTCGGTTATTACACAAGAAGGGAAATGTACTCTGCAAAAGTACAAAAGCATTCTGCACAACTCTGATTTGGCTACTGCTCGATGCATAAAGCCATGATCCTTCATGTTAGAGTACAACCAACGTTTCCATTGCATTAATGGCTGCCCAGAACGACTCTATTGCATTTAATGAAGCTCTGCTTGAAAACATCGTTGCAAGGAATGTCTCTAACGGATATTAAATGTTTGAAGGCTATAAATACAGAAGTCATTGAAGATGAACATATTAGAGATTACAAAGCATTAAAGAGCCATTACTCTGTTCATTCTTTCTATCTGTATTCTTCAATCATTTGAAGTTATTACGCAGACTTTCCTAAGCTTTACATTTAAACCACTGTCTGAGTGTTAGTGAAAGATCTGTCTGTCTGAAATTGTATTTATTACAAACCAAATTTCTCAAACAAATCTGAGTGAGCCTGAAGAGGCTAGGTGTGCAAAGAATACTTGTCTTGGAGCTTGGAGAGGCTAAGTGTGCAAACAATACTTGGAGTCTGTAACCTGATCAGTTATAGTGGATAAATCTTGGTGCTGCCAAGGACTGGACGTAGCTCTTTGTGTTAAAGAGTGAACCAGGATAAATCACTGTGTTAATCTCTCCTCCCTTAAACTCTTTAATTGTTTTGATTATATATCATCTGCATTCTAACTAAGGGGTTAAAAGTGTTTTTATCAAGCTTATATTTATCTGTATGCTTGTGTGGTTTTCTGTGAAAATATAACAGACAGGTGACCTTTCTGTGTAACTTATTTTACACCTGTCCGAACCTAGCTTCTGTGTGCGAAAAGTTTTTAACTTTATTTTAATTTTTGATAAACACAATTCAACCCCCCTTCTCGTGTTTATAGTTGTCTATTTCAGAATGAATGTAGTTTGTGAAGACTGAGCCATTAAAAATGAGCTCACAGGTAACTTGGTAGTTGTTTAACTTGGTAGCTGTTCTGATCATCATACAAAACTCGGATATTCTCAGCTCCTTCAATGGTTCCTAAGCATGAAAAACGTCTGATACATATACCTATCACCTTAGTTTCCTTCAACTCATCTCAATCATTGTGTTTTTAATGTTAAATCAAGGTTTAAATAAGCTTTTAATCCCTGGAAACTTTACCAATTTTGGTTTTAGTCCTTGTAAAAATTATTCTTAGGATTTCGTCCCTATATTTTCGAAAATTTTGTAAATAGTCCCTATTGTTACCCCTGAGTATTAGAAATCATACTAGATGAATAATTTTGTCAATTTTAACCCTATAGCCCTAATGTATGATTTTATTTCTACTTTCTAGCCAAATTTTGGAGCAAGTCGAACAAGAACGAGAAATTACCTCGGTACCCCCTGAGTACTAGATATCATACAAAATGAAGGAATTTAGCAATTTAAACCTTATGTCCCTAATATATGATTTTGTTTCTATTTTATGGCCAAATTTTACAGTAAGTCGGACAGTAAAATAAAATTATCTCGATACCCATTTGTACTAGATAATGGAAAAAGATGACGGTAGGGACTATTTGCAAAATTTGTGAGATTACAGGGACGAAAATCTAAGAAAAAATTTCACAGGGACTAAAACCAAATTTGATGAACTTTGTAGGGACCAAAAACTTATTTAAACCTTAAATCAATGACCCATATTAATGCAAGGTTCGATCCTCTTGAATTGTTTGCTGGACTGAAGATGTTATGAGTTCCAATAAGCGAATTCTAATATCCTCCAACTCAACTTTGAGTTGGAGGATCGGTCCTTTTATTAAAATTATCGGTTATAACTGGTATCCTGGTAAAAAGAATTTTATTTTATTTTATTAAAAAAGGCCCTTAACTTGGTCTTCTCCCCTTGCCTCTTAGGCTCGCACCGCCGTTCACAGCCGTCCAACAAAGCCCCAAAGTTCACAACAATTCAAATGCTTTGGGTGGCATTTCAATTCACAGTATTTCACAATAATTAAATTCACCTGGATATCCCCAAGGTTCACACCAACACCACAAGCAGTGGACCACTCTTCACTAACATCATGAACCCTCTGTACATGCAATTATAACAGTTTAATTAAAAAAAAATGCACAGTAATAAAAATATTTGTGATAAACTGTAACAGTTTAATAAAAAAAAGTGTATACTGTAATTTAAATAAAAGAAATATATATCTCTTATACATAAATTACTTTTAGTATATGTATAAAAAAATATATCACCCAATGAGTGTGACTGATAAGTTGATTGCATAAGCTGAGTATGTAGGGGAAGACTTCGGTTCAAATCCCGCAGAACATATCTGTAGGGAAAGACTAAGAACCTTAACTGTGTTAAACATCCGAATGAAGATTAGTCTTATAGTGGATCCAAAGGATCTAAGTTTGTGAGAGATACACCGTGGACACCTACCAGAGAGCCAAAGACAAGACCCTAATTATGATACGTTAAAAAAAAATATGATGAAGATATTCGTTTATTTTTGTGAGAAACTAGTTTTTATTTAGGATTAAAGTAGACGCTAACGTCCCCTAACATTTTAATATGTATGTTTTTATTTTAATAACTAAGAAAGAGAAATAAAAAAATATTTTGATTTATCAAGATATCATCGAATGCTTGTGTAAAAAACTTATACTAACAATACATAAAAATTAAACTCAGTTATATTTTTGGTTTCCCAGAGTGTCATCCCATTCGATAGGTGATAGACTAATCTCCCGGGGTACTGTGACGTGCCTAAGCAGGCAACCCCTCCCAAGGATTTTTTTTCATACACACGGATCTAAGGATCAAACCCTCCACATGCTTAAGGGGCCCAAGCCGCCTTACCACTTGGACCAACACCACACTGGTATTAAACTCATTTATATATGCATTCATACTAAAATTTTTATTTAACTTCTGCATAAATCCAAAAATAAATTTAATGATAAAAAATGAAAAATTTTCCCAAGTCATAAAATATCAAAAGGGTTGTATTCGAAATGACACCCAATTTGGTCCTTGAAGTTGTAAAGTAGTATCAACCTAGTTCCTGAAGTTATCAAAATTCCAAATTAGTTGCTGAAATTGTAAAATAGTAATCAACTTAGTCCCTCCGTTGAAAATCGTAATGGACTAAGTTGATTTTAAGTTAGCAGTATCAGAGACTTAATTGATATTAAATGAGTAAAATGAGGGACCAAATTAATACTAACTTATCATTCAGGGATGCTTTTGAAATTTCGATAATTTCAAGAACCAAGTTGATACTACTTTATAATTTTAGAGACCAAATTGGGTATTTATTCTATCGGAAAAATGATAATTTTAATTGAGAAGAAAGTTTTAATTTTTTATTTTTTGTTGACAATTTGAGAAGAATTTTCGATGCTAGTACAAAACGCGGTTTTGTGTGAAGTATTTTGCAACATTTTTACAACCTAACACTGCAATTCGTTTTGAGGGTATGACTCCTTTTCTTACTCCCCTTCCTTTTTAATTTCTCTACCTCTAGCTGTATGTTTCCCGAGAAAATGCTCGAAAATGGAATTTCAGTTTTTTTGTTGTCCTTTTCGTTTTCGGATGTTGACTGGGACAGACTCGGATGCGTTCAATTTGATTATTATCATCGTCCAAATTTTTCAAACGAGCGTTGAAGGTTTTGTTTGCCAGGGATTCGTTTTCCTGATAGAGGATTCGATAAACAATTAATAATGATAATCGGTAGTGAATCTCGAACTGTTTTGATAATTAAGTTATTTACGATTTTTAATTTGTGATTTTTCTGTTTGGCTATGAAGCTCATATGAATAATGGTTTTGGATTTGTAGTTCTGTGTCTTGTAAATGGGAACAGGGTTGTTCCATGTACATGAACAATATTTTTTGCTGTTTTGTTCTTCGCTCGATTTGGATTTCAGATTCTGATGTTCGATTTAGATGTTTCTCATTTCTTACTGTGTGATGAAATTGCTTTGTGTTTATGGTAGTATTTATTTTTCACTGTTAAATTGAGTGATATGTATGTTTACTTTCAATGGACTTATGTTTTATCCCAAAGGTTCAGGGTTTCACTGTCAAATGCCTTTTCTATTGCTAATGTTATATGTTAGTGAAATCTGTTAATTTTCAAAGATTTCTTCAACTGTGTTTCACATACTTGGAAACATTTGTTAGAGAACAGTGTTTTTGTTTTTTAATATATTAATTTATAGTTGCAACTTGCAACATATAAATTGAATCCTAGGTTTCTGCTTTCGGCTTCATATTGATTAAATAGAGTTTTACACCTATAAAAAGCGTCAAACTGTCAAAAGGTGAGCGTCGAACTGTCAAAAGGTGCTTCTTCCTTTAGTTATTATTATGGAGGCTATAGTAAAACCTTCATAATTATTGGAAGTTGGAAACAAGGATGCAGTACTTTGAAGTTTGAACAAATGTCTCATGGCCCCATTACCTTTCTGCTTCAAAGTTCAGTCTTTCCATGAAGCAATTTGACATTCTAATTTATTTACTTATTTTTAAATCTTAACTGATGATGCATTAATTTGTAACTTTTTTCTAATTTATGATCTTATCAATCAACTTCCATCTGGTATGTGTTGATATACATTTCCAGTGTTTCCCTCTAATTAAGTTTGAATATTAGTTGAGAAGGCCAGATTTTTTTTATTGCATTCTCTTTTGGGGTGTGTTTTCCGTTTGCTTCTTTATCAAGTTCTTAGTTCACATTTTCCCTCTTTATGTTTCTACTTTCTACTTGCTTTGGCATTCTTTAACTTTTTTGTGATGTTGTTACCGATAGATTTTTTACTCTCTTTTTGTCTCTTTTTATCGTTTTATTTTTTTCTTTAACTATTTGTGATCTTGAAGCTTAAGAGCTTACCGCATTAACTTATTATATTCTTCCCAGTTGATCAAGCTTGGGGATTGCTTTGCATCCATTTGGTGTTTGAAGAGCTCATCCATCTACCAAAATGAAGTAATGCAAACAAGAATCGTCTTTTTATTTGTTTGCTTATACTTTATATCATCATTTTTTTTTTGGGGGTGTGGGGGTGGATTATCTGACTGAAAGTTGAATGCTCCAGTTTATTGTATATTGTGTATTATAATGAGATGTGCTGAGGAATCTGCTTCTCTAGGATAATTTATTTGTCTTGGTTGCCACCATGAAAGTGTTAGAAGGGATAAATGTACCTTTGGTATAAGTTGAAGATTTTCATGCTTTATTGGTAAATATAGGAGCCCAATAATTAGAGTCAGGGAGGTAGAGGAAAACCTAGTAAAACTCTAAATGAAACCATTAGAAAGGACTATCTGAACAACCTCTTGGAAGATTTGGTTTATGACATAACATGGCACCGTTTGATCCATGTAGACAATCTACGTAGTCTAAAAAGCCTTTGGTTGTTGGTGCTGTATTAGTGAATATGGATTCTTGAAAACAGGTAATTCTGTGCTTCAAAGTGGTGCATATTACTAAAACAAACTCACAGACTGACAGTTCCTTGTGTTTTGGTGCTTTCTAGTAATGTAGTTTGATTTTGTTTCATACAAGAGATAAGCCTACATATATATGAGGCAACATATCAAAATCGAAACGCAAGAAAGTTAGACTTTAGTTTATATATTAGGATGTAGTATGTTTTGTGGAGATTTGTCCTTTTCTTGGGCAGTCAATACTAGGAGATAGTCTTTAGGCTGCCTTGATTTGCCAGAGCCATATTCTTTTTGAAGTTGGAGGACGCTGCAACTCTCATGTTTCAGAGTTGCATAGACTAAATGAAGCTAGATAGAGGTTTTATAATGGTTGAAAAGTGTTTCCTGGTCTTGAGTTTTTAGCACATATAGACTGTGAAAGGGTGAACATAGAAATAATCTTTTGGTGATTGTAAAGCTTTGGTTGATATTCTATTAGGGCGATTCAGTATTAACCATGGTTGCTTCCTAGGTTTTACAGTTGGTAAGAAGCCACTTTGCATATCAAAAGTGCGGTAGCAAGGTTGTGATCGGTGGTCCTTTGATATCCATTGGAAATCTGGTGCAAATGATTGACATATATAAGGCAAAAGGTGCTTTATTGAGCACAGCATCTCTCATTTTAGATGACTAATGATTATGCCATTTTAGTATATGGTATGAGTTGTATGACTTTTGGTATGAATGATGAACAAAATGGCTTTGGGTGGATGATAACTATGTTGTCGAATGATATTGTCATGGTAGATGCAATTGCTTAAATAAAAGCATTGGTTACGGTGACAGGTTTCCTTAAATCTTTTTGAAAAGGGAAATTTTGATGGAAGAAAAATTTTGAAAGGAAAGGAAAAGGGTACCCAATAGTAACATCCCTGGAAAGAGAAAGATAGAAAATGTCAACAATACTCATCAAAACAATATTTCCTTCCAATATTTTTTTGAGTGTCCATCTGAGGAATTTGCTTAGGAAACTCATTAGCAGCAGACCTGCGGAACAGAGATGGAAAAAAATGAACCCATAAATTTTCTTAAGTAATCTTAAATTTGTCTCAGGAGCCAGAGACACCCATAATTTTATAAGTAATCTTAGATTGAGAGAGAGATCATTGAACTTTGGAAGGTCATGGTCAAAGAAAAAACCCATTTCACCTTGTCCTGAAATTCAACTTATTAAAAAGAATGGAGTGGTGAGGAACAATCTCCTTAGTCCTTACCGCTTGAAGATAGATGCTCCAATGCCATATTAGGAACTAACTCTCTTAAAAGCTTGAGCTATTAGGTGAAGGTTAGAGAGTGGTTTTATACCTCCAACAGTGGAAACTTGAACTGGAAGCATGATGCAAAATTGAGAACCTTTGAAGGGAAGGAAATGTGATGGAACATAGGGCCTTTCACAATCATAGGCTCCAGAAAATATCATAAGTGAGTTGGGTATATGGACTTGGGTCCGCGGACAGTCCGCTTAACCCGCAGTCCGCTCGGGACTTGGACTAGATAAAATACAGGTCCATTTAATCGCGGGCTTTTTGAGTCCGGTCCATTTAACCCGCAGGTTAAATGGACTTAGTCCGCGGATTTGTGGACTAGTCCCAGGACTGCTACAGTTTTTAAAAAAAATAAAAATATAGCTAAGTGACACACACAACCCATCTCATTTTAAAAATTTGGGCCAAAATTTGTGGATCCGCCCCACACATCCCCACTCACTTTCATTTTCAACCTAAGTGACCTAACCCTAGCAGCATATGGAGTTGAAGTCTCCGTCCCCGTTTTAAGCACGTAGATCAGAGACTTCACTGCTCCGGCATTGGTTATCAGCATCTTGTTGTCTTCGTGGACAGAAAGATTCAGCAACGCTGTCACGGCATGTTCCTGCGTCCACGAATAGCTACACCGGAGCAACGGAATCAGAACCGGAATTGCACCGGATTCCACGATCAGAACTCTGTTATCCTTCTCCGTCGCTGATCGTTTCACGGCGACCGACGGCGACTAGAGGCCATCAATGCAAATCTTCACCTTCGGCTGAAGATCCTCCGACGAAATGCTCTCCATGATCTCGGTGGAGAAGTTCTCCCTGCTGAGATGAGCTTAACTTATGTTTCTTTTTGTTTTACCCTTAAATAAAATGCAACCCTTGGTTTTGGATCTTCACTTTCATTCTTTCTATCTCTGTTATTGATGTTTGCAGCAACAAAAAATAATGTTGATGAGTTTGCGGACCAGTCCGTTTAGTCCGCGGACTATGCGGACTGGACGCGGACTCTGTTTTTAAAAGTCCATTTATCATGCGGGCTTTTAGGTCCGGTCCGTTTTAGTGCGGACCAATGCGGACCGGACCGGTCCGCTTACCCAGCTCTAAGCGCCCCTGAAAAAACATTGTCATTACCAATGTTTTATCTGCCCAAAGAAGATAAGGGAAAGTATACATTCTATAGACAAATCTGAAAGCACAACCACATATCTAAATCAGCCTCTTTCCTGCTCACAACACTGACAACAGAGCTCTTATTAACCAAATGACCCTCTTTCAGCCCAAAGAAAATTCCCCACAACTCTCTCAAGTCTGTTTACTTGCTCAACAGGAAGCCTATACAAAGGCAAAAGTAAAGGGAATGGTAGATAAACATGTTTGTATTAATCTGACGTCAAATTCGAAAAAGGAGTGTGCTTACATGTTCAACTTTTTTAATGTCTTAGAAATCTTCTGGATCAGATTTAAAACTTTAAATGAAAATGAAAATGGTTAATGGAACTTCCAGTATTTATCCACTGGGGAAATATATATTTTTAAGCATTTTCATGACCTTTTGATGTGTATACTGTCCTATTTTATTTTTAAGCACATCACATTACCCAGTCTTATATTATTAATCTTTTTATTTTCTATCACAATGCAGGGGACGTGTAAGGTGGGATGAGGATAACATTGGAGAAATTGAGGCAAACAAACCTGTCAGGCAGAAAATTACTGAGCCTAAGACTCCATATCATCCTATGATTGATGATGACAGTATGCAAAGATGATCACTTAAACTGCATGTTTCCTTGTACATTTTCATGCACATTAAGTAATAAGTATGCATATAAGATGGCTGGCTATTAATAGCCTGTTTGTATTTTAGCAGGGAAAAAACAGATATTATACTACTTTTAATTATAATATTGTTTTTATCTTCTTGTACTTGGTATCTAATATTTTCAAAATCTTTATTCTGTAGCTAAATTCTAAAATTTAGTTTGCTATCATTGTGGCTTGGTTTCTAAATGTAAAATCATACATTGATCTAACTCTATTAGAGATCCACATTGGGAATATCCGTAGTTCAAGACAATTGTATGTGCAGCAACTTTTCTTCTGAAATAACCTAATTCTGTAGGTTCTCTATCCCCTATACGAGGAAGTTTTGATGCATGTATTGATAATGAAAATCACACAGTGCATGTTGAAGCAATATGGAATGCTCTGAGTGATGCGGCCTCTAGTAGCAGAAGAGGCACTGGTCAATCTGGTGGCTGGACATCATCCGAGGATGAGCTAGAAGCGATGGAGCAAGATGATGAAGGTACTATTTGATCTTAATTTGGTGTTTTCAGCAAAGATCATTGTTTATTCTTTTTATTATGACCGTTACTGTTAATGTCTGCTTGTGCTTCTCATTCATGAGAATTTTGGATTTTATGGTCAATTTCTGATCAAAATAATTCAAACCCTTGAATAATTATATCATATTACCTTAATTGGCGTAAAGTGATTTTTTAACATGGAATCGTAAGGTGGAGAAGTCAGGCTGGTGAAAAAGCAACTATAAATGGATTTGGTGGACGTTGCATGTTTTCACTTTGTGTTCAGTGTTGTTGTATCAGAGACAAGAATAACATTTTTTGGGGGGATAAAAGATAAGCAAGAATAGCATGTTGCTAGTTGTGTGGTGAACTAGTTAATAGATTATAGAATTGATTCAGGGGTGAGACTCATAAGATTTTTGAAGACATACTGATAACTACATTTCAATAATGAGTCCTCAAAACAAAATCAATTTTTCTAAACTAACTTTTGAAATATCATTCCCAAACAAACTAATTTTGACATCAATTCTTTCAGAATCAATTCTTTCAACACTAACTATTTTAAAATCAATTCAAATAAAGTCTAAACCAGAATTCATTTCATGTAAACTTTAAACAAGTTGGAAATATGCCAAGCAAGTGTGTTTGGATTAGTTTATTTGTGTTCAAAATAGGAGAGTTTTTAAAAGAAGTGATTTCCCCCCAAAGTTAACCAGCATTCAACACCAAACATTCATTTGATAAGTATGTTTTATTTTATGTGGGCCTGGGCAAGTCGACTTGGAGACTGCTGCTGTAATATCCATTCATTATATTGTTTAAATTTCAGTAAATGTGATAATGAATTGGGATCTATTTGATTAGGGTGGGGTGGGTATTGGAATCTTATCCTCTGCTTCTCCCATGGGGGAAAGTTATTTCATTTTGATGAAGAGAAGAATCAGGAAACTATTTTTTGGCATTTCATGCCATGATTAAGTCTGTAGTGATTTAGTGTGTTTTATTTGGTATTTCATATTGATAGATTACTTTTTTTTTATGGTATACATAGAATACTTATTCTTTACTAACCTGAATCTTTTCCTGGGTTGGGAACACCGTTAGATTCTGAAACAGGTAGAAGCTTAAGTTTTAAAGAGCACAGGAAGGCCCACTATGATGAATTTCTAAAAGTCAAAGAGCTGCGACGGAAGGGTTCTCTTCTTGAGGATGAAGATGATGAGGATAAAAATTCTATTGCTGCACTTGGCACGGGGAAGGAGCGTGAATCATCTTCACTGAGTGATAGTGTGAAAGAGATGGACATCGAGGGAAAAAAGTCTTCTATGCCTCCAGCTAATGGTTCTTAGACAGTGATCAACAAATAAAAGACACTGTCATTTCGTCAGTCTTATTTTGTGGGTAATGGGTAGGAAAAAGCTAATTGACTCCCTGTATTAATGTATCATTTGTGTAAATAGTTTATCTTTCTCCACCATGTTCATGTAAACTTGCATGAACCGTGCACACTTGTAATCTGGCAAATGGGGTTCTGTACTTTTTTGGGGAATCTGTTGGTGGGTTTGATAAGTAATTAAGAGTGGGGATGCTTTAATGGATCCGAATTGGAATTGTATTGTGTTTTCTTGCTGACATATCATCTTTTGTCTGCTTATGATTTTTATTTTGATTTGGGAGTGGGAGATTTACGCCCCAATTAGCTAAGGGTGTTAGTCAAGAAATTAAAGAAGATAAATTTTTATTAGAAAGATGCATGTTGCGCACATAGATGTTACACGCTTCACACGTTAATATTATAGGGGCAGGAGTAGCTATCAGTGCAGTGCCATGTATTTTTATATTCTTTTGTAGTTATACTAAAAAGGATAATGTTCAACACTTATTTAAGAGGGTCATCAGTTATCTTATGTGTTTGGGTGGTTTGCATGAGGTCATAGGTTCAAGCCTCATTTAGATGATTTTGAAGATGGATAGTTACTCTCCAATTTACCATGTAGTGATCCCGCATTTCATGGTGAATGTTTATCAACATATTTTTCCCTAGTGGGAACCATTTCCTAAACATAATGTGTAATTCCTAATGTTCAGATTGATATAAAGGAATCGAATTGAACGAAATAGAATGGAACTTAATCGATTCTATCTCATCCATTCAATATCTTTCTAATTTACTAACCTCTCAATTTCAGGGTATGAAATGGAGATGGTTTATTATTTACTTCATTTCACACCGTTCAATCATAAAATATCCAAATTACAGAATAGTAATTCTATTTCATTCCACTCTTTTTTATATCATTTCATCTCATTCTATCTTGTTTCACTCATTATTAAATATTCAAACATAGCCTTGAGTTCAAAAAAAAAAAAAAGTTAGGTTAAATTAGTCCTTTTTTATTCCTATATTTCCATTCGATTTTTAAAGGGTCCCTATAGTTTAAAAGCTTTTTAATTTGATCCTTATACTTAAAAAAAATTAGATAGGTCCCTGGTACTACAACTTTTAGGGACTTAATTACAAAAAATTATAATTAGTGTGCACTTAATCAAAAACTTATTTATTCTTGCTATTGTTAACTTATTAACTTAACCTACCTTCATCCATGTTCTATCAAAATGGAATTCCAACTCTACACTCAACAAAAAATCAAACCCATCTCCTCCAAAACTCTCGATGTTGTGGAATCAACTTGACGCTTCCTCACCACGTAATGCTACTGTTTGCTCAGATCTATGGCCCATTAATGTTGCTTTACTTTGGAAAGGTGCCATTCGTCTTCTCTAACATGCCACATTGTAAGATGTTTGATATCCTCTTGTATGGTTCCAACGATGTAGTAGATGCTAAACATGGCCAGTACTGGAGGCAGATAAAGGGTATATGTATGTGCATCTAATTAACCATTCCAAAAAAAAAAAAAACAACTATTCTAAGTGGGTGTTGTTATATGATAGCAATTTTATTTTTTGTTTACATATTTGGCTATATGTTGTTATTGATGTATAAATATTTTTGTAGTTATGTTTGTTTAATTTAATTTAAGGTAAATATTATTACTATTATTATTACTGTAAAAGTTATCATTATCATTATCATTATCATTATCGTTATTATTATTGTTAGTTTTATTTTTCCTAGTTATGTTTATTTAATTTAATTTATTTTAAGTTAATCTACCTAATTTTTATTATGTTAGTTTTATTATGCCATGAATCCTAATTTTATAAATTTCTAATTAGGCTTCAAGTAGGCAAAGGCAGATTAACATTGCAATTTATTCACCACAAACATATTAATCTTAAGGAAATTTAGCAAACATAAATTCAAGGAACTCATATAAGAACCCAACATTACAGAACAAAAACAGAACGAATAAAAAGAACAATTAATATGAATGTTTCAAAAAAGAAAAAACAATTAATATGGATAATTAAGTGAGGGATAAAGTAATCTTTTGGTCCCTATACGTGATACTGATTTTCAATTTGGTCCCTATACGTAAAAAAATATTAATTTAGTCCCTATACGTGACACTGATTTTCAATTTGGTCCTCACCGCTAATTGGTCCCTATATAAGAGGACCAAATTGCAAATTTTTGTCACATGTAGGGACCAATTCAACAAAAAAAAATTGAAATCGGTCCCTATATGTGACAATTATTATCAATTTGGTCCCTACATGTGATAATAATTTGCAATTTGATCCTCTTATATAGGGACCAATTAGTGGTGATGACCAAATTGAAAACTAGTGTCACATATAGGGACCAAATTGATAACTTTTTACGTATAGGGACCAAATTGAAAATCAATGTCACGTATCGGACCAAAAGATTACTTTAAAGTGAGTGCAACATGGTAATGATTACAAGATTTAGATATTTTCAATGATTTGTGAATACATGATTAGATGGTGTAAAAATCTTATAATAAAAATTCACCCCCTTTTTTTTTTTTACTGGATCTGGAATTCACACCTTAATATGACACAAGTTGCACTGAACTTTCAAGCTCGAAGAGGATTATCTTTTAAAATACGAACACTAATCTATAATAATAAATGACATTTATACTACTTATTACACCATTCCAAGTGTGAACAAATTGGGGACCATACACTTAAGGATCCGTTTGAGTCAGATTTTGGAGGGTAAGGAAAAAGAAGGTTTATTGTTTCTAATCTATATTTGAGATTTTTTAAAAAACTGAAGGAATAAAATGATAGATGATTGGTAACCAAAAAAAAAATGATAGATGATCATATAAATTTTCGTGCGGGGAAAGAAAAATGAAGGTTTATTCTTTTTAATCGAATATGATCTTTGACGTAATATAACTATTTAATGATGAATTGACAAAAATCGAGTTATCCAATCCAAACCAAATTACATTTGATTGGATTGAATTGGATCGAAAGTAAGTCGATCCAATCCAAACCGGACGTTGTTTTCATCTATGGATCGACGAGTGACTTTTTGGCTCAAAATCGATATAATCCAATCCACAAATGCCCCTAACTGAGACCCTTTTAATTATTATTTTTTGTTTATTTTATCTTTCTTTTTTGTTTTGGTGCCACTTTTTTTGTTTGGCTTGCTTTGGCCATTTTTTTTAGTTAACGAGAAAGGATTGGTCCAAGGGTTGAGTTATAATTTCCAATATTTTGTTCGCTATTACTGACTTACTGTTGTGCTTCTCTATTTTATTTTATTTTTTTTCATTTTTAAATTTTAGGTGAACCAACTCGCATAACCCATCAATCTGTGGTGGGCTCACCAAAATGTAAGGTGAGTTGGATTGACCTGTTTTTCTTCCAACCCGTGGTGAGTCAGCTTAGCTGTTTTGACAACTCATCCTCGCTATATCTTTCCCTATCCTTCATATTGCTGCTCGCTGCTTAGTCCTTATCTTGAAGAGCAGTTGCTGCCTTGCATGTATTGACATCCTGGTAGCCTTGTCTTTGGTGCATATCCCACAGGGGTCCCTCTTGTTGCATGTCCCCAATAGCTTGTGTCTCTCTCATGAACCATTGTCCCTTGCACCTCCCTTGTTGGCTCCTCTTTACGTGTCACCACATGCTCCTCTGCCTGGTTGGATCAAGAGTTGTCATTGCCCTTTCCTTTTTCTAAGTTTTTGAGTCATAGCCTAAGTCTACCACATTTTAACACTAACATTTAATTTGAGTACCATAATTCTTAAAGATATATATTCTCCGGAAGTGATCCTACGTACCAATTCTTTTAATTGACAGTTTATGCATTATGACAGAAACATGGTCTTCTAATATAACAACCCGATAACAATGATTACTTCAACGAGGTAATGTATGATTTGAGGGTATGAAGTCAAATTAAGCTAGAATCATGTCTTCTTAATGTGTGTTTGGAACCTCATGTTTCATGGACAGAATCACTTCCAAATGAAAGCTACCATGAGTAGCTTCCACTTTTCAGAAGCACTTTTGATGGGACAACACAAGTTTCCAAACACATTTGGAGAAAAACTTGCTTTGAGTCTAATCTAATGCTTGAGAAACCGGCTTAAAATATAAAAACAATTATATTTTACTAAAAAGCCGTCCCATGGTAATCTAAATATCTCAACATTATTTTAAAAAGTTGCTTAATTATTTTGAAAGTAATTAATCAACTTTGTTTGTCATTTTATCCTTGTAAAACCAACAATCAAATAAATATTATATATTAATCTGAACAAATAACGTTTATACCATTTCTTGTAATTTATTACATGAATTTTTTTATTTTTTTATTTTTGAGATTTCAAATGAAACAAATTATCTTAAAATCATTTTCCAACTAAATATTAAAACATAAAACTTCTTTTATTATAATAGCCATTATAACAATATTTGATTATTGAAACAGTCTATATTTTTCACAATTAATTTAAACACATTCTTAATAAAATGTTAGTATTCTAATGATTTATCTATCATGGATATTCGACCCACCAAACCCTACACTATAATAATTCAGTACACTTACCATTAGGCTCAAATCCAATAACAATAATAAATATTAAATATGATGACTTCCAAAGTCTATATAAATTACATAATTATATCACTACAAGAAAGACGTTGGTTAGCGACGACCAAAAACCATCGGTAAAACAAAGAGACATTGGAGTACATCTGTTGTGATTTAGACAGTCACATTATTGATGATTAATTAAGTTACTAACAGATAAGGCGTCGATCATGTTACCAACAAACCAACCTGGTTGAGTTATCTCATTACGAGTTGCTCATGAAGTGAGTTGTATCAGGTTAACATATTTTAGTGGTGAGTCAAAATTTGGCCAACTCAAATCAACTTTGATGGTTGATAGGTTTAATCGGGTTGGACATTATATTTTTAAAAAGGATTTTTTAGATTTACAGAGTTGAAGATGAGGACAAAGGATATAAGTACTCTTTCTTTTTATGTTATGTTGCTTCAATGACAAAACAAGAGGGGCAAGCATGGATGGGGTTGAGAAAATATAGGTTGCGGCAGTGTGTTGTATTCGTTAAAGTCCTAAATAGTTAGTGGGTTTTTGCATGGTTGGGGGGAAATGGAAGGGAGGGGAGGGATTTTATATTTTTCTCTTGTTAGGTTCAATCTTTTGGAGGGGACCAAAACCCCTCATAACTTAATTCTGGCTCTCCTCCAATGTCGAGGGGATTTAGAGGGGAGGGAAGGCGTTTTAAAACATTTTAAATACATTGACTAGATTGTCCCTATTTATATTCTGAAATTCAAAATGACAAGGGTACTACAATAAATTAGTTTTTAAAATCATTCTCCTCCCCTTGTGAACCATACATGAATTGTGTTATTTCCCCTCTCTCCATTAAAATCCCTCCCTTCCCATTATCTCAACCAAACATAATAGGTAACTAAAACCCCTCCCCTCCCTTCGCCTCCGTCCCCTCTCCATTAAAATGCATCCCCTCCCCTTCTTTGAACCAAATATAGCCCTAGGACAACTTCGACTTCATTGTTGAAATAACTATCCTTCAATTTTAAGTTCTTCATCTGTGAACCATTAATCACACTGGGACATGCTTAACCAATGGGTTAAGTGAGCTAGACCATACAAATTAGCAAGTCCTTTGGAATAGTTTTTTGGCAAGCTAACTCACCATTTTAGTGAGTTGAGCAAAATTGGCTCATGTGTTAGCCCGCCTTGATGGCTCTACATGCACAAATTTAGATAGATTATACATAGTCCTACTTGTACGGATGAAATTTCATAATACAAGAAAATTAATTTATGTTTGTTATAGGAGAAATAGAGAGGAGAAATTTAGAGATGAGAGAAAGAAAAGAGAAAGAGTGATTTTCACTTGTTTTTGGTTAGCAAAGAAATAAGACAGAGAGAGAAACGAAAAATCATGGGACCTACATGATTTTATAATATTCGCTGCTGAGAGAAGAAAATGAGGAGAAACGGAGGAGTGACCATTGTCTTTTTTTATTATTCCACTCATAACTCCGCTTTGACCATTTGACTTTTTTTTTATTGCTACATAAAGGCTGAACATATTCGGTAGGGGTGACAATTTGGACCCTACCCTAAGAATACCCATAAAAAATACTAACTACGGATAGGGTAATTATCTGCTTTATGGGTATGGGTTCGAGTATGGGTAATTACCGGCAAACAAGAGAGAGTATGGGTATGGGAGTACTCACCCCGCCACGCACCCGTATATATTTATTTATTTATTTATATTAGTATGTATAATTACAATTATATATCCATTTTTAAGAAAAAAATTAATGTAAAAATTCTAAACCTAGTGCACATTAGTTTTTCCCTCTCCGGACTTACGAGTTTATAATTTATTGTTTTGGATGTTTATTGTGATATTTACTTGTTTTGGGTGTTTTAGATGTTTTTATTTAGTTTAATACTTTGGTTTGTAATGTTTCACGAGTAGATTTAAAAGATCTTTGGATGGTTTTTAATTGAGTTATAATGTTCTTTATGTTAGGACTAATTTAAAAAAAATAAAACCTATAGAACCGATGCGAAAAGTAAAAAAACGTAATGGACCAATCTACCTATTTTGTTTTTCTTAGTTGAAGTGCGGGTAACGGGTGTGGGTACTTAGATACCCAGAGGGTATGAGTAAGGGTACTAAAGTTGCTACCCACGCGAGTATGGGTCCGGGTACGGATAATTTTTTCAAACACGGATATGGGGACAGGTACTATAGTACCATACCCAGATCCTACCCATTGCCATCCCTAATCTCCAGACTCCAGCCATGTTTTCTCACTTATAACCACATGTTTTTTAATTGCTTACTAAATAAAAATAAATAAATAAAGTAATTTAATTTTTTAGTTAAATTAAAATAAATAAAAAAATTAATTTTGATTGAAAATGAAAACCAAACAATATAAAATTGTATATTGTTTTTCTGTTTAAGGATATTTTTGTCCTTTAAAAAATAATAACAGTTCTCTCTTGTTACTTTCTATCCAACCAAATAAAAGGACAGAGAAAAATACACCTTTTTTTTATCTTGTTTCTCTTATACCAAAAACCATATCAAATCTATTATATTTCTCACATTTTTTTTTCTCTCACATCGTTCCCTCTTCTCACTTTCTCTTCACAGCTAAACATAGGCTAAATGATTCTTGTTCTCATTTTAAAATAATTTTCATTAAATAATGAAATCAATAAGACTATATTTTGTGAGTCACGGTAAATGCATGTGGACTTCTAGAGAACTCTTCTTGTTGACAAAGACTTCTAGAGAACTTTAACAATAGATCATCAATTAAATACTTCAATTTTATTTAATTTTTATAAGGCATGATAATATTAGGTGTAGTAAAGCCTGAAGTGATATGTTTAGGGCCTTAACATATGATCTTATGATAATTCGGCCCAATTATGATAAAGATCCTATCACAAGGGAACTGCTACCTACACCCTCCACACATGGACATCCATCCCCACGAACGGTAGTGCGGACAAGGTTTCGTTTTCAGAGGAAAGAAGAAAAGAGGGTAGCCTGGTAGGCCAGAGGAGGAAGAAAGAAGGGAAGAAGAAGAAGGGGGTATGGGATTGAGGGTGTGCGTGCGTAGCAAAAAGAGGGAAGGAGATGAAAGGTTTTTTAAAGTTAAAGGGGGTAATTTTGCCATTTCATGCTCTAAGATTAGAAGTGTGGGGCTGGATGAGGCACATGTAGCAGCTCCCCTGTCATAATTGTGGTGGCAGATAGTAAAGTAGTACATAACTACATATGTTTGGCATAACATAACATATGATAAAAATATAGTTAGTCGGCCCAATTATTTTATCCAGTGATCCTATCATAAACTCATCAGGCCTCGAGTGATACGATAATAAGGCATGATAATATTATTTTGTATTGTGGTACCAAAAAATATATATATTATTTTGTATCAGGCTAAATGAAAAATCTAATACCTCAATCCTTAATCAATCTCAGCTCTCTGATTCATCTCACAAGTACAAGTGTTAATTCAAGCTGGATTGACCTGCTACGAGCTGGACCACATTCAAGCAAGGCCAGATTAGACCAAATTTAATTTGGACCAGTATTTTTTACTACCCTAGCCTGCATTTATTTTTTTTATTCTGATAATTAAATTTTAAAAATGCTAATTTCAAATAATTTATTTTACAACGTGTTGAAAAACTTAAATTAACTCCACTGAAAGATTTTTAATTAATTGGTACTTAAAATAATGTTTGTTTATCATATAATGACATTTTAGTAAAATTAAAAAGTGGAAACTTAATAATTTAATTATTTAATTTTGACTTTTTTATGCTTCGGAACCAGCATAGCTCGCAGCTTTATCTTTGCAGGCCTAGCCTACACATTTTGTTAGGTTATTTAGGTCATGCCATCAGGTTTTATATGTTTTGATACCTCATATATTTAAAACTAAAAGAATTTTATATTTCAAACTTTAATTTATTTTGTAGTTTTTGATGTGATATTTTTTTTTTTTAAAAAAATCATACAGCTATATTGCAATAATAAGGATGACACTCACCAGGAAAGACTTATTTCTATATCATTTGATATATCCCTCTTTCTCTCCTTATTTTCTCTATTTATCTTTCTATTTCCTCTATTTTAACTTTTACAAAAATCACACACACCAGTTCTTTCAATAAAGGAAAAGCTGGTTAGCATTTTACAGTTACATTGGTCGTGTTTGGGTAAACAATTTACTTAAGAGCTTATTTCATAAGACTTTATCGCATGAGGGCTTATGCCATAAGAGTTTATAAAGAAAGGGGCAGGATAGGATTCGAAGGAGGAAAATACGGAGGGGTCATGAGCACTTATTAAAATTCCATAAACTTGTTCCAGTGACTTATGAAAATAAGTCAAAAACTCCTTATGGGATGACATAAGTTACTTTTATAAGTTTTGTCAAACACATTATATAAGAGCTTATGTCATCAAATAAATCAAAAGGAGTTTAAATAAGCACTTTCAAACGTTACCATCGCCACAAATAATGTGTAACGGAAACATTTTCCCCTCAAAACATTTATTATTTAATAAATTCTCAAGAAATGTGAATAAGGGCTAATTCCGTAATTGAAAGCAATAAGAAGGTCACTCTCACGATGACGTGGGTGACGGTCACTGGTCAGTATATCAGCCTTAGTCAGAGATATTTTTCATAAAGATTTTTTTTTGGTTAATCCACAAAATATCTGTCTCAAACTCATGAACATCATAGATATTTTGTAGTATCCCTTTCTCATCTTCCCCGTAGCCTCGATTACCACGCCCCTTCCCTACTCGTAATCATCACACCAACTCAGCAATCAATTTAATGGAAATGAGATTCTAATATACCAGTTGATCAAAGTTGGCATAAGTGATGGTGAATTTATGCCCCTTAATTAAGTAATAGGGGTTTGAATTTCAACTCTTATATATAGAGCAAATTTTTGCTAAGAGAGAGTTTCCTATCTTCAGATGTCATTCATTCCTCTGCAGAAAATTAGTCCCTCAAAATATTCTCATGGTCAAGGGAAAAAAAAAATTACTTGTTGACCATCCCTTCCAACAAAATAAATAAATAAATAAAACATTGTCAATATAAGAAAATTTTACATTATTATTATTGAGATGTTATTTTTGACAAATATTATTGAGATGTTATTATTATTGAAATGTGATATCATTTAATAAATTAAAATTTATATAATATCTTAATTTTTCTAAATAATATGATAATATATTATGAAATAGTAATATAATTTTTTTTACCATATATTAAAATTAAATTACATTATTTGTTTAGTTAAGTAATGAATTTGACTATCCAATTTATATTAGATGATTAATATTCATGGATTTTATTAAATGATGCATGTTATTTTTGGATTTGGATTCTCTTTTTTTTTATCCTTAAAAAATCAAATTTATTTTTGTGTGTGGGATCTACTAAAATTTGTTTTTTTTATGCTTTTTCTCATGTTATGGAAAAAATAAACGAAAATAATCTTTATCGTTATTTTTTTACTATAGTTTTTTAAAGGGTTTTTTTTACTATAGTTAATAAATTAATTGGAAAAATTACGAATTTCAACCAGAATGTCCATTCAGACTTAAATTTCTAAGAACATACACACGAATGTACATATGCTAAACCTTAGGAAGGAAATACCATATTAAGCTTTTTGGTATGATATCTTTTGATATTCATATATGCAGGGACGGAGCCAGAAAATTTCGATGAGGGGGGCCAAAATCTAATTTACATAACATGAAATAGTAATAAAAAATAAGTTTAATTAATTTTTATACAGTGTCAGTGTAATTTTTTTTACGCAAATATCCAATGATATCTTGACAAATCAGCGTAATTGTTATTTCTCTCATAGTTATTAAAATAAAAGCACACATGTCAAAATGTTAGCGGATGTCAGTGTAAATTTTTTTACACTGATAGTATATACTACTTTAATTCATAAAAAATTAACTAATATATAAAAACAAATTATATGATACAAATTTCATAATAACTTAATATAATATAAATTACTCAAATAGATTTATATCTAAAACATTCACTTCTTCAATTGTACACACGACATTTCATAGAGTAAAAAATCATCAATTATCATATGTGGTCTATTTTTATCAATATATTTTTTTAATATAAACAATTGTATCTATCTTAGAATTCTAAAAAAGTGTAATTTAAGTGTTTGAAATTGTACTTATTTTAATTAAATTTGAGCCAATCATTTTTTATAAGAGTTAATTGTTATATATATATATATATATATATATATATATATATATAAGATGACAACATGGGGACCTCCGCCCCTGCATATATGTTTATTTATAAAATTTTTCCAACAATTCTTTTTTAAATTCTCACAATTTATATTCTTTGGTCCATTTAAATTTTATTATTTAATTATAATCTTATTTTTTATTCATACTTTATCGATTTAATTGAAAAAGATCACAACTAAATAGTTATAAATAAGGGCAACAATGATTAATCTGATTTTTTCAAGTGCTGGCTCCTTAATCAAATGTTAAGAATTTTTTATTTTTAATATTATTACTACGTACTTCAAACATTCATCATGAAAGCCAGAAAAAAAATTAATCGATATTTTTAGGATATTAGTTAATAAATTTAAATTATGAAATACATGATAAAACAATTTAATAAGTCAAGGATATAAAATGTATTTAATATTTCACTATTTAAGAATATTAAATACTTACATTTTTAGTACAACAGTCAAAAAATTCTTCTTAAATAGTTGTTTTATATATGAAAAAGGAAATGATATTTAGCAAGTATTTTATCATCATAAACTCTCCACATCCTCTACCTTTTTATCACCATAAATAAAAGCATCTAAGAAGTTTAAAAGGATAAGCTATTTTTAAGTATCAAAGTTTATTCTTGTCAAAAAAAATATCAAAGTTTATATGAAAAATAATGTATAACCAATAAAGCTAGGCATGATAAAAAGAAATCCAAACTTCACTTGAAGCAATTATTGATAAGGTTTCTAATAGTATATGTTTTGAGGGATTTATTTAGGTAAAAAGAATTTAACTTTCGGTGGCATGCTAATCTTTGCAGTTTTGAAGATACTTCCCCTTTTTTTTTCGAAAAATAAAAAATTTGAAGATACTTGTTATTTTAGAAAAATGCTAATAAGTATACTAATAGCATTCATTAAGGAACCTAGAAAAGAAAGGTTTTATGGGGGATTGATGTATTTAATATTTGAAAAGATGAAATATTTAGTTGTTCAATAAAAACTTAATTTTCTTAGTTCCTTAAAGAGTGTCCTGAGGACACTCATTACTATGATCCTTTATTTTATTATTACTACTAGTACGATATTGAAGGCAAACCAACAAGTGTCAGGCTGAGAAAGCGAGTACACAAAATTGCATACTCTCCTCCAACCTGCACATCTCACTTTTTTTTCTTCTTCTTATATTATTACCATTCTTCTTATTATTTCTTAACACCAACCCTATCGAACCACCTCTCGCGTGTTTTAATTCTCTCCGGTTTCTTCAGCTATGGACTCTTCGGTGCACGTGCCAGCGACTGAAACGACACCGTTTTGGACTCAGGAGAAGCATATGCACTTCCTTAACTCCATGGAAGCCTCCTTCGTCCGCACAATGCTCGACAGCAACCACCACCGCCTCCTCCGCCTCGACCGCCAACTCCCCGACACATCCGAATCGAGCGTGGATTCGAAACCCAACCACCGCCGCCGCTGCCGCACCAGGAAACATCATGCACCATCAGGTACGTGATCATAACTTCCACTCATTGCCGTCGTCATTCATTAAAGCTTATGATGTTTATAAGACAACGTTTGGGTTCGCATTATGTTGTCGCCGTGAAGTGTTTGACTCGTGTGGAAGGTGGCGTAACCTGGTATTGACTTGTCACCTAAACCAAACAGAGCGTAGAGGACCTGGAAAACATCGAATATGCCTCTGAAGATATTTTGTCTATAAATATCGCTTTTTCACTCACTTTTTTTTTTCCTCATCTTTTTTAACCGTACCAGTCATAAAGGCAAAGGGTTGTCTGTCTTGAATTTAAAATTTTATAACAATATTAAAATAATAAAATATAATATTATAAAGTAATATTACAATTTTCAATAGATAAATACTTGGAATAGGGTGTAATTAAGATATGTTTTTTCCATATATTCTTCGGAATCTTCTTAGCCTTTTTTTAGATGTATTTTTCATGAAAAGGATTTTATATTCCTCATCTTCACTTGGGTCTCCTCTCCATTTCTTCATTTATCATGAGAGGAGACGTCCATTATTATGTTTTTGAAGAAATAAATGATATTTCCTATCATGTATGTGCATTTCATTTATTTTCCCAAAAATATAATAATTGATATCTCCATATATGATCGTTTCTTGTCTAAGGGAGGGTTTACTCTTTACTAGTGTTTTGTTTTTGTCTTTTTCTTTGTTTTAAATTTGGGTTGTTTGATCATGTGACAGATTCAATGGGTCGAAAAGCCAGAAGAACAAGGAGGAGGTCATCTTCATCTTGCAATTCATCACAGGACCAGGTTGGTTTTTATTTGAAAAAAATTCAAGAATCTTGCATGATTTTTTCCCCAACCTTCCGATCATAGAGGAAAAGAGACAGAGGTGTGTTTGGAACACACTCTCTAGCACTAAATTCATTTGAGTCCCATTATTTTAGAAATGAGTTTTATTAATTCATATGAGTTACACATGAATTTATTAGGATCTATATGAATTTTAATCAATAAAAAAATATATATTAAAAACAAGTATTAGAAAGTGTGTTGCTATTATTTATATCATAATCTCCTTCATTTTACAATGTAGGGAGCCTTTAAACACAAACATTATTTATTCCTTTATTTGTTTTATTGTTATAAAATACAAGGTTTATATGTTCACGATTTTTTCATCTATATTGATTTATGCATTCATTGAATTATTAACTCACAAGATATTTTGGTGCTTAATTATCAAATATCAAGAAGATAAGTAGATAGATCGATCAGAAAAGCAACTAATGGTTGATCTCCATATTTCCCCACAGGTGGTCCCACAAGTACAAATCGAAAGAGAAGGTGCAGCTTGTAATAGTGATGATGGTAAAACAGCATAGAATTCAACTAGTCTCTAGGGCATGTGGCCTCTTTAACCTTCTGTCAAATAAGAACAATATTTAGATAATTGATTCGCATAAATTATTGCCCCTGCTAATTTTATACATAAAATGTTAAATCTCTTTATGATCAATTAAAGATCTCGAGTTTCTTTGCTTCTTTCAATTCCCCACCTATTTTTTTTTTCTTTCTTTTGTTAACTTCTTCCGAAAGTTGGTGTCTCTAGTCGAATTCATATCGATCTCTAATAAATATATTATTGTCATTCAAGTATTGGGTGCGTATAAACAATTTAATTAAGTGTTTAATCAATAAATTTATATGTAAGTTAAAAATAATTTATTTTTATAAACTTATTTGAGTAATTTATTACAATAAACTAAAAAAATGAACTCATATAAAAATTATAAATTATTTTAATTAAAAATTATTTATATTATAATTTTTGGTAGTTCTTTTAAAGACATCCTTAAGTCTTTTTATATATACATATATATGGATTTAATGTATATGCAAAGATAGTGTAAAAAATTTTTACACAGTCATCCAATCATATCTCACCATATAGATATTTGTGGAGATGTTTTATGAATTAATATAACAAAGTGGTAAAATAATGAAATGTGATTGAATGTCCGTCTAAAACTAATTATATATATATATATATATATATATATATATATAAGTGATAGGCACTGAACAATCTGTCATTTTAAAGAGCTTTTGTATGGGTTTCATTTGATAAGTAGAAGCTTGAATGTATGTTTAGTTTATTTTCATAAAACTGGGTGTTTATTCATGTTTATAATTGTTTTGCTTTGTAATTACAATCTTCTATAGATCAGAAGATTGGGAGTGGTTAAAGTGGTTTGGGTAGGGAGTTAAGGAGTAGAGTGATAAAGAGGTTGAGGGTTCAAACCCTAACCACTAACCAAAAATACTAACCATTAACACACTAAAAAAGCGTATGTGTAGTATATCCTAAGCTGCGCTTGATGCCACTCGTACTCCTACCACACCGCTATCTAAGTTGTACTTTGATATTTTTAATTTCTTTGCCTTGCAATGTAATCACGTTTCTTCACTTCTCATATTGGGAGAAGACAGCGAGGTTTAGGCACAAATTATGGGAGATATTTTATTTTAGGTATACGTAAGATCATGCTAAGATTATTTGCTGGTAGGGTGGGGATATATTGATAATTATAATAGAAGAATAAATGAAGTTAACTTTTGTGATATTTTCATAGCTGCATAGATGATATGATACGAATTCCCATTAATTAATAGATGGAGCTTGTGAGTAGTATTAGTATATTATGGTACGATGTGGAATAGAGTAGTGGTGGATCGAGACAGCGATAGCAGAGTTGTTTTCAACCATATATGATCAAATATACGGACGAGAATCTCCAGTCTTATTTTGGTGTATCATATCATGTCCCAACCAATAATATCTTATCATGTATTCTACCTTTTTAATATTAAATAAAATATTAACTTATATGACAAGATATTATTGATTGGGACATGATGTGATATATTGAAATTGAACATGAGATCCTTATCGCAAATATACATGATGGAGGAGGTGGTTGGTTGGTTAATGTTTTCGAATCCAAATTACGTGACCCACAATGTATACTCTTCTCTGCATTTAGTAAAATTCCATCTCATGGCCAACTTTCCGTGCCCTTTTCATAAATTGCAAGAGTTTCTGATCTTTGTGTTTTGCTGAAGATATTTGTATGTTGATTCATTATTGGTTGTATTGTTGCAAATATCTAAAAGGAGTCAATGAAGTTGAAAAGTGGTATAAGGGTCCTCACAAATTTTTTACCTTTTTTTTTTTTTTTTGATATTTGGTGGATATTAAGTGATGTGTAAAATTTTTTTTTTGTGGTATTGAGATAAATAAATTCAGCTAAAGTTGTGATAAGCTTGGTGCAACTACGATGCTGATTTGTAAATGGTTTGTGAAAAGAAAAATGCAAATAACAATTCTTAATCATCATGAATAAATTAATTTATTAAAAAAATATCAAATATTGCTTACGTGATCAGTCTCTATTGTTTACATGGGTTCCCTTTTTTATAAACAAAATTCTTAACTTTTAAAGATGACATGTATCACACAACATAGCTAGGTGTTCCGAGCTGAACAATAATCCTCAGCTAGGGTGAGGGGTTATGATGTTAATGGAAATGTGAGTATAAGAGAAGAGTCATGGTACAATCAGGTCATAGTCATGCTCTCTAAGTGATGGTGTGTGTGAATAGAGTTTAGCCGTTCTTTGAGAGACATTATTCAGGAACGAGAACGAGTAGCAAAGGCATGTTAAGGCTAACCAAGCTGCACGTGAAGTTGCTGCTATGGACATAACAGCACAAGCTTCAGCATCATAGGAGCCAAGCAAGGCAAGGTAGAGATATTTGTCTTGACGAATCCAAAAGTTATAGGCTGGATTTGGAGAAGAACCAGACTCAGTGGCAATGACTTTGGGAGGACACATGATGTGTCACCTGTCACATAATGTTCAAGGTAGCGAGCTACAAGGAGGGAGTGAATTTGTCTGTACCATGCAGGATAATTGGAGGAGTTAAGTTTAATAGGTAATTGGGTAGTGGTATTGAATTCCACTAAATCTTTCGGATCAACAGAGGGAGAAGAAATATCAGTAGAGGTAGAGGAATTTGAGGCCATTGGATCGTGCGAAAATGCTATTAAGCAAATGGCTAAGCTGATACCATATAGAAGTTATGCAAGCTGTATATTTTAATTAATTGAGATGAATACAATATACATATTTATAGCAGTTGATACAAAACAACCGAAGCTAATATTGTGGAACAACCTATTCAAAATATTGTTACACTTTGTTCCTAATATCGTGGAAACTAACTTGGTGCTTCTATAGTCCCTACCTAATGAAGACGATGGCGTTCCTTATATAGCCCATTCTCGTGTGCTTGTCACGTGAGTCAGTTACGCCGAGCAAGTCCAATAGGCCGTTTGGGTGTGATTCGTGGACGCGGATGGCAGATTCTCTTTCTCTCTCAAATCATTACAAGATCTTTCCAGAAGGTTGACGTGTCCTTCATGATGTGTCCAAATACTTCAATGGCGCACATCTCGGGTTGCCGCCTTGTTGTGATGGTTGTGTTGTTGTCTGAATTTGGTGGGTGTATGGTCAAGAAGAAGGTTTTAAGGCATCCTCACCTTAAAATTGGAATCTCAGCATCGTCCTTCTGTCCGAGGTCTTAAGCTAACCCCATGTCGGGTATAATGACTTTTACACAGGCCTTGCAGTAGTAACTTATTGGGCCTCAATCTATTAGACCAGGCTTTTTCCTTAGCGGGCGAGTTGATATTGCTGCCGTGATGTTAACATTATCTAGTAATTACTTCGATCCTTTCGACTTAGGGTGCCGAGAACCATCTCGATCATCTCTACCTTGTGCTCCTTGGCCGGGCCTTATGACCTTTCTACTAATGGGTCATAGCCTATTGGTCTTGGCTCTATTCTTGACGGGAACACTAGGTATATGTCAGGAGGTCAAAGTCCTAATTATATGATGGGTGTGTTTTCACAGGACCATCCAAGGTTTGAACCATTTGTATAGTTTTTTTCCTCATCTTATCCCTCTTCCCTAATGAACTAATTTCAAGTACCTATAAATGTACTATCAAGTATTTTATTGGCAAATAAATATAATTAATATTATTATCACCAGGGGTAATTAGGCATTAGCTAAAATAATTTATTCAAGATTTACAATTAATCATATTTATATCAAAGTCTAAAAATAACATACATAATTATTATTTTTGGAGTGAATATAGGGGTGCTTCTCGGGTGAGCCATCTTGACATGTCTCTCATGGTGAGAGACATCATCGAGCCCTTATTTGCAAAAAAATGAAATTATATTTTACCCCTCCGATCTCCTTCTCTCGCTCCCCCCCCCCCCCCCCCCTCCTCCCCCTCCTCCCCCTCCTCCGCCAACCACCCCACCCCCACTGCCTTGCCAGTAACTGATTCCTGGTCCTCCACCATCAATAGATGCGATGTCGTCACCCATCCACCTCCAACGCCTCTGTCACTGCCATTTATGCGAAAGAGAAGGTTGTTGTTAATGTGTTGGGAACCCCCCCCCCCCCCCCCCCCACCTCTCCTTATGTTTTAAAGTTTAAAAATTTTCCGTTGTGTTTGATGGTATTAGAGATGTGTGTTTAGTTCCACGTGACACTTGGAAGGATGTTACACAATGCAATGTCATCAATGGATTGAGATTTTATCCTTCTTTCTTTCATATCTCATTTCATGTTATGAGAGAGAGAAAAAAAAACAAAAGACAAATTTGAATGACCCTGCATGCAAATAAAAGTAAATATACTTTTGTCACTTCCTCTCTTATAGCATGGGAGTAACACACAGGGAAAAAACATGGAGAGGATCCAAATGAGGGAATAAGAATACTATCTCATTTTTAAGATTTTCACCTCATAAAATCTAGACACTGGCACAAATTTGTGACTACCTTTTTATTAGCCAACATATAATAATAGTATAATAACAATATAAGCAGTGCCCCTTTAGGTTCCACCAATAATCTCTGTGACTCTGCCTCTTATTTAATAAAAAAACTTTGATTATATATAGTTCTTCCAATTTAGATTGTATGGAATATTATCGAATGGTTATTTACAAGTTAAATGTCAGCTACAAATTAGTTAGATTAGTTATTCCTCTTATATAGCATTCTAGCATAGCCGACACAATTTTTTTTTTTTGTTTAACGGGAGGGGAAAAAAATCCTAAGGAACAACTAAGAAACTACGTTGTGTGTAAAAGAAACTTCAACGCCATCCGGAAACAGGAAGTCACCACACCCAACTAGTACGTGGTTCCCGAAAAATATGCATGCTTAACTCCATCCTTTGTGCCATATTAGCGAGAGAAAAAAAAATCTGCAACACAATTACCCTCTCTTAGCACATGAGAAATATGAATCTCCCAATTACGAGATTTAAGATCAAGAAAGACACCACCACATGTAGCACCGGAGCGCTGCCTCACTGATCCATCTATGATGTCTTTTATCCACCGGTTTGGCGTAAAAAATTTTTTCCAAGCAAAGTGATCTTATATCATCATAAATTTATTGATAAAAAAAAGAAAATTAAAGAAAACAAAACCATACATATATGGCACAGCTGCATGCTTATGTATCTGAACCATATATATGGCAGATACACTGATTTATGTTAATGACTCAATTCATTCAATTCAATGAGGACTTTTTCCACTGATTACTTTCGTTCCTCTGTATACCAAATGGAACACCAGAGCTTCCTATATTGTCTGAAATGAGAGTAGCACTTGTCTATCCAAAGCCCAAGACAAAGATGTCTATCCAAAGCCCAAGACAAAGATTGGTTCTATATTTAATAGGTGGTTCACCTAAAACTCATATAGACAATTTAGCTGCGAGTCCATTCTATTCGGTATTGAAATTTTCTTTTCTTTTTTTTTTTTTTTATAAAAATTAAAAAGTGGGGATCAATACCTCTTTTTTTTTATTCACCTAATTTTTTTTTACTGGAATATCTTAATTCAATCATAAAGTTTTTAATGAATTATCAGAAAAAAAAAATCATAAATTTTTTAATATTAAAAATCATAAATTTTTTAATATTATATCATATATACGTAAAAAAAAAAATTTATATCATAGATCAACTCTCTTAAATTTTAAAATGTTGGATATAATGGTTCATGTTTTTGTATCTAACACTAAGTTCCCAAGCAATATTGTTCCCTTAAAATATTTTATAGAAAGATCTGTTGAAAAGAAGATGGGTTAAGTTAGTTCATTGTTGGTTGGCTTCGAGCTCAACTCAATCATTTTCTTTTTTCTTTTTTTTTTCCCGTAATATACAAATTATCTGCAAACCATGATCTAATCGACTTCGAATTTTGTAACATCATAAATTTTTTCATTAATATGCTATACATCATCAAGACATTCATGAAGATTTAAGTTTCAAAAATATCTTTGTTCAAAAAAGAAAAAAGTTTCAAATATCTAGCAATGCAAGTTAATATTATAATATATGTCATATTAGTATATTACCAATCAAATTTGAAAAGATTTTGTCGAACATAGAAAATCGTATAATTATATGCAATATATTTAATTTAAAAATCTTATATTCCAGCAATCACATAAGTAAAACATTAAAATCCTGTAACCAAAAAAAAAAAAAAAACATTAAAATCCTAGCCATAAAAAAATCTTAAAAAGTTTGCTTTCTAGTATACCCTTTGAGACGGTTTTATTCTAATTTTTAATTTTAGTAGTGAATCTTACTCAAAGTGAGTTATTATTTGGTAGAAACTTCCAATTTACGAAGCATCTTAAATTCAAACATTCATATTATAACCCTAAACAAACATTTGTTTTTCTGATTTCATTTTTTCTGGGTAATTTTTTGTTACCATGACATAGATGTATAGTATCCACCGGTTTTGTCGAAGATTAATCTCCGTCAGGAAATCTGGCTGACCACCTTTGCTGGGAGTTCCCCCTACCAATCACAATTTTCTATCCACATTCGAGCCTGAGATATTGCTTAAGGGATCCGATGCCAGTTTCACTCAAACCAACATAACGCTGGTATTTTTTTCTTGGTAATTTGCTATTTCTTAAAGTGACATCTCACCAAAGGAGAAAAAAGAAACAACAACAGAAGAGTCACTTTCCTTTGTTGGATAATAATTATTCGTTGTTAGCGTATCATTCTTCCAAAAATAGGATAAGCAGATAAAAGTAGTGGCTAAATTGGTGGATGCAGCAACTTTGGATCTCAATGTAGGGGACCAAGGAGTAGAGTTGTGATTACTAGGATCCCACGCGTTTGGATGTTGCAAAAGACTTCACAATTTCTAGAAGAACACTAAGAAAATGATGGCCAATTAGACGCTGGCTTTGGTCTGATGGAGAGAGAAACATGTGGATGTCTGTGTTATCTGTAGCTTTGTATGTGCTTGTCTTCAATCCCTGTAACAAATATTATCGGTAACATTTAGGAAGCACAAATGAATATAAAAAGTAGGGACACTAAGCTCAAAAATTGTATTGTTTTTCATTTTTCAGTATTCTTAAGCATTTTTTTCCATCCCTATGCGAACAAAAATATTTTTAAAAAGAGAGGAAAGAAAACATGAAAGATTCAAGTTTGGGTACTTGAAATTTCCATCTTTGCGACTTGGTTTGGTTTAGTCATGAAACTAGTTGATATTTCTCTTGATTTGATTTAGTTTAGAATAGCTTGAATTTAACCTACTTAACTTTGATCTGGTGGCATATTAGGCGCCATATAAAATAATCAAATTTAGTAATCCTTTTTTTTTTTAGGCAAAAATTTAGTATTATTAAACCTTAACAAAAGTGATAATTTTTCGAGCCAAAAAAAAAATATATATAAAGTGATAGTTATGATTTATGAATTAACTATCAGTGTTCAATCATGGAAATTCTGATTTTCCATCATGGAACGCTTCTACTGATGGCCAATTCTCCCTAAAGTCTCCATATTTGATCCTGGCAACTCACACAGATCAGATGCCTACTTCAATCTGAGAAAATTTGGAAATGGCAAGGTCCTCCAAGAATGAGAACTACAATTTGGAAGCTAGCTCATGGGAAGATCCTTACAAGTGTGGAAAGAAGGAAGAGAGGCATGTCAGCGGACGATATCTGCCCAAGATGCAATCTACATACAGAAATTCTGGTCCTCTCACATTAATCCTAACCAGTGGAGTAAGTTTTTTAGCCTTGGACAGCATGCTTGGCTAGATTGGAATATGTCCTCCTCTGATATTGGCCTTGTTCCTTGGAGATGGCATATTCTGTTTGGTGTAGCAGTGAGGGCACTTTGGAGGCATAGGAATTTCGTAGTGTTCTCTCAAAAGTCTTCAATAGGTGAGGACCTATGGAATTTCATATGTAACTAAGTCCACTTTATTGAGGCTACTTGCTCCAATCCTTTGGTTTCAAGTTCAAGGGTACTTTAAAATAAATGTCGGTGGAACTCACAACTCTAGGAGTGGAAGCTCGGCTTGTGGAGGGATCATAAGGGATGATGCAGGAAGCTTCATTAAATGTTTCTTCTGCAAAGTTACCTCAAGCAATGTACTTTGGGCTGAGGTTTGGGGTATTCTTTCAGATTTAAGGATTGCCAGGGAGTTGTCCTTGAAGAAGGTCATCATTGAGAGTGACTCAAAGTTAGTGGCATACTTGATTTGTAGAGGGCATTCTCCAAATTAAGCTCTCAATTTTCTGATTGATGAAGTTCAGGTTTTCCTTCGGGAAAGAGATTGGCATGTTGATATATCCCACATTCTTATATCATCTAATATTTGTGCTGATTCTCTTGCTCATAAAGGCCACTCAAATCCTTATTCTTTGTCAATTGTAGATAGGCCTAGTCCTTTGTTAAATTTTTTGTTACAAGATGACATTAGGGGAGCTTGTTCCCTTGGTGTTGCTTTTTTTATAAACCAGTTTACTGCATTTCGATTAAAATAGAGTCACCAATACAAGAGGGAACATATGAAAAAACATGGGGAGAAGGTAAAGAAGTGGTGTAATTTCCTACTTGTACTGTAATTTCTTCTTTTTAATTTTATTAGTCGTGTTTGGTTTCACAGTAGAACTAGAGTATCAAAATTGCATTTATCACTTATTAAACATGATTTTAATTTCCTTCTATTACTCTTTCAAGCATGTTGGACGTGATCTTGAGAAAACCTCATTTGCATGTTCTTTATAAGTATGCATTCTCCATTTTAAGTAATGAAGCATATATTATCTATGCAATTAGTAGGTGTTAATTATATCAATACAAAAAGTTCAATAAAAGTCAGTATTATTTTAGAACTTTTTTAAAAAAAAAATGTAAGTAACATAAATTAAGTCAATTAATAATACTTCCTCTACAAAATATATTTGTAGGGTGAACTTGAAGTCAATAATAATCTGACCGTCTTCCCACGACAAAAGTTTATACAATATAGTGAGCAAATTACACTTTTAGAATGGGATACAAGTTTGAGCTTGAAATTAATCTCATCCAAAAAAATGTATACATACCAAGAGAGAGAGAGAGAGAAAAAAAATCTTCCTTGACCTTTGTTCATTTGGAATATTCACTTGAAAATTTTTGCGGAGAAATTTAACACCTCCCACAGAATATCTTCTGTTCTTTCTCCATCTCAATTCTCAAGTCTCCAAGTAGGGTTCCCATAATAGTGATAGGTTTTTATAGAATCTGGTACCAAGAAGGAAAAAAACAATATCCTTTCTTGTGTAAAAAAAAAAAAATGAACCTAACCGATGTTATCTACCCTGTCACAGCCTTTGGGAGGAGTACCATTGTTGCCTGGGAAGAGAGCGAGGAATTGTTTTTTCTTTTTTCCTTTTTCTCTCTTCAAACTTAGATTTATAAATGTTGATTAAAATCATAATGTTATATGTGTGTGCGTGCATGTGTGCATGTGCACGAGTGTGTGTATGACAAGTGTAAGGAGGAAGATCCCTGTGTCAATTTTATTAAGAGGGATCCCTTATCAGATAAGTGATATATAAGGATATTTTTTTTTAATAAAGATTAATAAGGATATAATTTGAGTATTATTATATTGGTTATTATTATAGAGATAATGATTTATAATGATGAATGTTAGTACGATTGATAAGAATGATTACAAAATAGCTAATCAACAACAAGAGCAAAGTTGCTTGGTAACTTGAGTAGGGTTATCAAGTTTTAGGTCGATGCTCGTGTTAATCTTGGACTCATATTTGCAATCCAAAATAGATACCTCCAATGTGGTACTCTAATGTAAGGCAAAGTGTCAAGATGCTCCATGTATTGGCCGACAAGAGCGTTAAATACTTTTGGTTAAAAGGATCCATATTGTGAAGAGTAAAGGTTGAGTATTTGTGAAACCTTAGAGGTGATAGTGAAATTCTTGGATCTCGTGTTGAGGATTTTGTGTAAGGTCGGTCTTCAAAGAAAAAGGTCATTGTCAAGGTTGAAAGTTGAATTCACTAGTATTTGGACCATTAGAGACTTATTTTTGAATGTTTGAGTTCTGACAAATGACATGTAGTGTTGTCCCTTAGACATATGTTCCCAACCTGGGGAGAAGACCAGGGTCCTTAGTATCATTTGTTGTGTCAAATCATGATGCCCCAAAATCCCTACGTTCCTCCATTTTCTGGGTTTCTTGGGTGTTGAGAGTAAAAGGTGTCTAGGAACCGATCTAATGAGGCTTCCGCCAATAGTCTCTCCCTGAGGAAGGTTATTTGGTTGTGGTATGATATATGGCATGTTGATATTTTTGAAATGTTTGGGATTCATTATGGTCTCTAAATCCTGGATCCATTATAGGCTGAGGTTTACTAAATGATGTGACAATGCCCCAAGCTATACAAATTTGTCATGATGTAAAAACTGGGATCAATAGGAATACGATGTGATGTCATTGAGTCATTTACTTCTAGGTACAATAACTTTGGTCATGATTTGAGGTGGAGATGTTATGCCCCTTAGTCATTGTGATTTAAGAGTGTCCTAATGTATGGGACATGGGGTAATCAGGATGTGGCCTTTCGATGTTAGATGTTATATTAAGCGGCTCCAAATTAAAGAGTTTGAGAATCACCATGGTCGGTTCGCCTTGTGAGATTTTAGGCGACACACCCCTCCTCCACGGAAGCCTACCAGAACATGCACTACACAGGAAGATTGCCATGACAGGCGATACGCAGAAAGGTGGGCTTTGGCTCTAATACCATGTTAAATTCCAACCTAAAACCAATTGGTATTAAGTGAAGTTGTCCAACAGGCATTTAAACCGCACCCCCAGGATTTGAGGCAGATGATGTGGGACTTCCAACAATCGTGACATAGAATTCGGGGTGAAGTTTATGGTCCTTAAGTAGGGACCTCAAAGTAGTTCGTTTAAGCAGGACCTTAGTAACAAGGTTTATCGTATTTGCATTTATAGGTGATCACTACCAGTAGCTAGTTGCCAATACAACAAATATTCATTATTATCCTTGTTGGATGTTCACTCGCATGGTCTTGGTGCATCATGCATTATTGGTCCTCAGCCATTGATGGTTGTTTGGTTGCAATAAGCATGTACTCGGTAGCTTAAGTCACCAGGGGTTTCCGCAGGTGAAAACCTCTACTAACCTCGTGAACTCAAATATTGTTCGACCTTGTGTTGTTAACGTTAGGGTATTAAGTGAAAATCTTTGTACTTGCTACAATGCTCAGCCTTGAGGGCTTCTGATTTAATTGTTTGTGTGTAGTTCGAGCTAGGGTTCTTTAGCCAAGAAGTACCCTTCTAACCTTGCCAAGTTAGACGATAAGCTAGACTTATGATGTGTATACAGTTAAGTTGGACAATGTCGTGATCTCAACATCTCAACAGGTAGGTGGTTGATCTGGCTTGGAGGTTAATGCATCTATATATTCGAGATCATGAACTTTTGATGGGGTGGATCTCTTGGATCTGGTAAAGAAAAATGAGGAACCACTTTATAGGTTGTGCAAAAGTAAGACAAATTATGATTGTATTAGGTTTAGGTATAACTTATAGATGTAAAGCCTCTTAAGGTACTCACCGAGGTGATGGCAAGTTTAGGTTTAAGATCTTATCCAGGTACTCACTGAGGTGATGGTAAGTTTAGGTACAAGATGCACAAACTTATCAAGGTACTGGTTAAGGTACTCATAGACGTAAGATCTCATTGTTGAGGTACTGAAGTGTCGACAACTTGAGGTACAACCCGTGAATGCAGAGACTTATTGAGGAATTGGTCGAGGTACTCGTGGGCGTAAGGTCTTGACGAGGTACTTGTGGACGTAATGTCTTACCGACGTACTCGTTGAGGTGCCATTTGGGTGAAGTATAACCCGTGGGTCAATAGCCTCATCGAAGTACTGCAAAATCCTACTAAAGATTGCCTATTATATGGACTTTTCCCCTCATGTGATCATAGTCACATCTTTAAAATTATCATACACGAGATTATAATCAACCATGAATGAGTATGAGCCTTTTCAATTCTTGGAATTTGACAAACCGATGTTCTCTTTAACAATAATGATAAAATTATACCAATAGGAAATAAGGCCAAATAAAATGATAACAATTAGTCTCACATATGATAGTCATAAACGATTGAACAATTTACTCATTTAGGATTTGGGAAGAATAACAGCTTAACGAATTTGGTGATGTTGTTTGTTTTTTTTTTTTTTTTTTTGATAAGCAAAAATATATTGATAACGAGCACAAGGGGTGCTCAAACTCATATACATCAAGACCAAGAAGGAATTCTATGTAGAATTGATACTACCCCTAGAAAGAAGCAGAATCAGCTTTACAAAAATATCCTCCAAAGTACCCAAAAAATACAAATCCCTATAATACCAATAGATCCTATTCAAGAAAAACCCATATGAAAGAAAATTTCAGAGCAGATAAACCACAGCTTGTATAACCAGCATCCCACAATAAACATAACTACATCACCTACCCTAAGAAATCTGCATTGTCATCAGCAACCACAACCCCCAAGACAAGGCTAGATGGCGATAACCTTCCACACCCCAAGAAGCCAAACTGATCCAAGCAAAATTGTGCCACTTTTTCCATCATACCCAGATCCTGTCCATTATTAAATCATGCACCAGACAGCTAGTATATAGTCCAATTGCCTTCACCTTTTCCTAGTGATTCTTGTACTACCAGTTAAAGATAGTTGACCAAAGGATAAAGGAACTCAACACAATCGTTCAGCCCAAATAAAATCATAGAATAGCTAAAACAAGACCAAGACCACCCTAAAGAACACCAAACCATCCATCATGCAGACCCCACAACCTTCGTAGCCAAAAGGTCCCCCACAACCTTCATGCCTACTTAACCTCTGGACCGGAGGAACACGAGTAACTTTTTCTTCCAAGCCAACTTCCATACTACGCACACCAACCTTATAACCAACAACGTCCTCTTTCTCCATGACCGCGCAACCATCACTAATGACACCGCTTGGAAACCCAAGATCAACACATAGGTCCAACGGAACGCCCCCATGCCTTGTGGCTACCACTTTGACGCCTTGAAAATCAACAGAGTCCTCGTTAAACTACTTAGCAACGTTTTGTGAGATTACTTTGCCGTTCACCAAATAATCATCGAGACCCACATAATCCATCCACCTTATCATCTTAGAAATCTTCTTCCTGGTAGTACAAGGCCGTAACCCCCCATCCACACTCAACTCATCCTCCATACCCTCCTGCTATGACTCAACCGTTAAAGGCCCAAGCCCACCAGCTGAGGGTATGTCATCAGAAGACTCCAATAGCGCCTGACCAACACCAAAAGAATCCGGAACTACACTCATATTGCATGATTCTAAAGGTAATGGCCCACCTCCCCTATTAAGCATTTGGGCCACACTTTCCCCTTGAGAGCCCATAGCTTATGTACTCCTCTCTACCAGCCCAACTTGATAACCTCCAGATAAATCCTTTTTATTTCCATTGACACTGGTCCCCACCTTTTCTGCTATTCCCTGCATTGCCGCTACGTGACCTTCATTGATCTGCCTAATAAGAAACTACCTGCCCCCGCCACCTGAAGGTCTAAGCCTCGAATGGACACAAACATCTTGTCCCCCCTGAATTTCCGTACATCCTCTTTTCGAATTTGAATATGAATCTTCATCTTCCACACTAGCACCAATCGCATGACCGTACCTCTCAAACATCACCGAATTAGAGACCAACACACTATCCACCGAAGAATCACTGTCCTCTGAGGTTCCTCCCCCATCGTGCTTTCGATGCCCATTGCCATAGCTTAAGTATAACTCACCAAAAGTTTCCTCAAGCATTCTGATAGAGAAGAACTCCTCATTAATTTTCACCTTGACTAGCTTATTCACCGCCTCTGGAGAGCTAGTAGCAATAAAGACTCTTCCCATGTCAAAACTCTTCTTTCTACCTGTGTTTTCATCTAACTTGATGAAACTTCCCACCATAGCAACAATAGTCCTGAAATTCTCCTCCTTCCAAGCATGAACCGACATCCCAAAAATATTTAACCAGATAAATCTTTCTCTAACAACCAAATCTGACCTCCAAGGTTGTATATCCGTAAACCAATCAGTAAGTGTATCCTTGAACTCATTTAGGAGTGAATGGAGATCTACCTCCTCATCAGCAAAAAGTAGAGTCATATTACTTCCCAAAGGAACTGCTGAAACCGAAAACATTCCCACAGAGTGGAAATTCTTTTGCATATTAATGGCGTCTTCTACCTGTGCTGACCAACCCACATAACTGCGCCTAAGCCATCTAATTTCTTCTTCATGAATATTAAAAACTATGCCTTTCTAATCATTATCCATCACATTCACAGTTGACTTATTAATGTATTGCTTTCTTGTCCCCTGTAACTCTTTATTACTCTGAGTCAGTGCTTTAACAAAAGAGACACCTTCCGTAACCCCCCTTCTTGTATCATATTTCTGTTTTGGCTCTTGAAAACCAACTTGTCTCTGTATGCTATTCCCTTGCGCCCCAAAGTTGCCTTTTTTGAATCTCGGAACATTGACTCTCAGTCTATTCTCTCCAATCCAGATAGCATCCAACTGAGCTTCCAAGGTTTTGATATTGTGCATATCTTTAAATCTCACAAAGCCAAACCTCTTGCCAAACTTGTCCTTCTTTCTTGGAATAAACACTTCTGTGACCTTTCCCCATTTCAAGAATATCTTCCAAAGATCCACCTCTAACATACCTTCTGGGAATCCAGTGAAGAAAAACGATACTATGTTAGCTTGGTAGTTATCCTAACCTATCCTTTGATGATATTGAGCCCTATCTGCTTGATAGTTATCCCAACCCTGTTGCCTTTGGAGTTGGTGAAACCTAGATGTTTCGCCCCAGTTGAAGGTTGATGTTGGACCACGCATGTAAAACCTCTCATATTTTCCTCGTTGCTCTCTGTTTCTCTCTCTAAAGCGTTCTCTCTCTAACATTCTGTTTTTCACTCTCGGATAAATGAGACACTATTTCAACGAATTTGGTGTTGTTGATGTGTGAATTGAAACCCTTTAAGCAAATTGCTAATAATGACCTTGTTAAGTCTCTAAATGTCTGATGAAACCCTTTAAGCATTTGCCCTAAGTTTTGATAAAAACTAAATATTTGTCAATGATTTAATTGAACTTCATATTGGTTGTTGACTTGTCTATCCAGTGTGCAGATTATTAAGTGAAAGATTATTTAACACCTGTCTGTCCATAGACACTCTTATTCTCTCTTGAAGATCACTTGTCTGATGAGTGAAAGTCAACCTGTCTGCTGACTGGATTGATTGACTGCCTACATTGAAGATTCAACATGTCTGAAAGGAGCTCTCACTTGTCTAAGGTCCTTCGATAAGGAACACAAGGACAAAGAAGATTTAAGGAGTTGTCCCCTCAAGGAGAAGTCATTGAAGCTTTCTCTCTCATGCATATCAAGAAAATTAGAAGGTCAAACACTCAAACAACCATAAAGCTCAGAAAAAGAGTGCTTCCAATATGCTTTATTCACTACAAAAAAAGATGTGTTTAGCGATCACCACATTTGGTCGCTAAATGTGAAAATTCGGTCGCTAAACCATTTAGCGACCGATTTGGCGACCACCGGACGTGGTAACAGATTGCCTAGCGCTAAACCATTTGGTGGTCGCTAAATCAGTCGTTAAATGGTTTAGCGACCGATTTAACGACCGAATTTTTATATTTAGCGACCGAATTTTACATTTAGCTACAGATTTAGTGTGGTCGCTAAATGGCTAGTCGCTAAAATGACTTTTTTTTTGTAGTGATTCCCTAGTACAACTGGGAGTTACACAAAAAGGGAAATGTGCTATGCAAAGTACAAAAGTAACCTGCACAACTCTGATTTGGCTGCTGCACAAAGCATAAAGCACTGTACTTACATGTTAGAGTACAACCAACGTTCCTGTTGCATTAATGGCTGCCCAGAACGACTCTATTGCATTTAATGGAGCTCAGCCTGAAGCCAAAATTTGAAGGAATGTCTCTAACAGATTCAAAATGGTTGGAGCCTAAAATACAGAAGTTATTGAAGATAAAGATAGAGAACACACAGCATTAAAAGAGCCATTACTCTGAGCATTTAATCCTTCATTCTTTCAATCTATATTCTTCAATCATTTGAAGTTATTATGCAGGCTTTCTAACCTTCACATTAAATTCACTTTTCTGAGTGTTAGTGAAAGATTTGCAAGTTGTATTTATTACAATCTTTTCTCAAACAAAGTTGAGTGAGCCTGAAGAGGCTAGGTGAGCAAAGAATACTTGTCTTGGACCCTGAAGAGGCTAGGTGTGTAAAGAATACTTGGAGTTTGTAACCTGATCAGTTATAGTGGAGAAAACTTGGTGCTGCCAAGGACTGGACGTAGCTCTAGTTGTTAGAGGGCGAACCATGATAAATAGCTGTGTTCCCTACCCTTTTCTCTTTAGTTGCTTTGATTATCTTATCTGTTAACTAACTAAAGGGTTTAAGTGTGAATATCAAAGAAGTTTTACTCGTGCATGTTTGTGTGTTTTTCTGTGAAAAACCGATTAGACAGGTCACCTGTCTGTGCTTTGTGAAAATACTTGTCTGAACTCATTTTCTATGTGCGAAAAATTTTCAACTTTGTTTTAAAGTCTGATAAACACAATTCAACCCACTTCTCGTGTTTATAGTTGTCTATTTCAGACCTTGTTCTTGGCTTCGCATTGAGGTGATGACGTCGAACATGTGGTGAACCTTCAATAGTAAAGACGCAAAGAGTGTGACTGGTGTAGCTGACATAAAGAGGACGACTCAGTTTGAGGTGGAGCTCCGACATTAGGGAAGGCGATGCATCCTTCTTCTTTGCATTATCTTGTTTATTCTTTAGTCTTTTTGTAGTTGGATTTTTTTATTGAACCTTGCAAATCTATTAATAATTTTTTAATTCGACAATCAAGTTTAGTGCTTCTCTCTGGATATGATATTTTTGGTTTTTCTTGTTGCCAGTGCTATGGTAGATTAGCAAATTTGAGTTAGGCATGACAAATGATGGTATTTGGTGTTTTGGTGAGATTAGTAATTTAGCATTCCCATGTATGGTATCAATGTTTTGGTCGAGTTTTAAGGGTGATGTACTTGTCCCGGTTAGAGTGGTTGTTGAAACCGATGTCCTCATTTGTGGTAGCTTCTATGGTGGAGAGGAGGTGTACCTAAAAAAAAAAGACAAAAACAAACAAAAAAACTTTGATGCTCGAGTTAGAGGGGTACTCATCAGGTTGTAAGTGGAAGGAGGTAAATCTCACATTCCAGAGTTTTGCCCTATATTTATCGAGATAGAACATTTATTAGATAAGCAATATATGAGGTAGTAAATATATTTTGGGTATAATTAGGATTGCTAGTTATGATAGAGATACTAATCCATTAAGGTTGATTATCAACATGGGTGTTTGTGATAGATGTATTTACAGAAAAATTTATTTATCTTTAAATATTTTAATAAGTGATTAATAATAGTTAGTTCAACAAGACAAAAACTAAATATTTGGAATTTTACTGAACTTAAATATTTAAGAACTCAGGCTCGCAATATACAAAAGTTATTCCAAATATTATATGAAAAATGTTAATCAAAACACTAAGGACGTTGATTAAGGATCTAAAAGTAAAAATTTGGCATCAAGACTTGGTGTATTTTATATTTTGAAAGATTATAACCTCACTTTTCCAATGAACCTTTGCTTTTTTGGTTTCCTTAAACAGTGTCTTAAGAGCGTTGATTAAGAATCTAAAAGTATTTTATATTTTGAAAAATACCATTAGAACATTGGTTAGCATGATTCTATTAACATGACCCATATTTTATATATTAAAACTAATGGCTTAGCCTTGTTACCTTATTTAGAAGTTAAAAAACCGTAGAGTCACAGAGTACTCTATTTTTCGATAAGGATTAAGGAGTAATCCTTGTTTTTTTAAAAAAATCAGCTATTTTATCTCCTAAAAGAGTGTAGAAGTTTCTTGGATTGCAAAGAAGCATGTAGGTTATCTTATTCTTAGTTTCTTACCAGCTGTAAAACAGTTACACACACTCGCAAGTCGCATCATCAATAAACACAAGGAATGCGGTATACATTAAACAAACAAATCCTCAAATTACACGGAACTTTCTCGACATAAGAGGTAACGCAGCAGTACCTTCTCGCCCTTTCCTTTCTCTTTCCTTCTTCTCATACCTTCTTTCTCTCTCCTCTCGCCCATTCTTAAATACTCCTGAGAACCTTCTAGAACTACCATGGTAGCGAAAAGCTTGTTGAGAAATCTGTAACCACCTACCTCGATTGATCCGCACGATTCCTCCATGGCTCCGCCGCCGCCGGTGGAACACAACAACGGCGACTCCACCGTCACAGCAGAATCTCAGAGATCTATTCCGACGCCGTTTCTCACCAAAACCTATCAACTCGTAGAGGACCAATCCATCGATGACGTGATTTCGTGGAACGATGATGGATCCACCTTCATCGTTTGGAACCCTACCGTCTTCGCTAGGGATTTGTTGCCTAAATATTTCAAGCACAACAATTTCTCCAGCTTCGTTCGCCAGCTCAACACATATGTAAATAAAATTCGATTCTCACGAACAATGATTTTTCTGTTTTTTTTTTTTTGAATCTTTTTTAATAATTTTTTGTTTTCTGATAAGTTTTTGGTTTGTTTTTGTTTAATTTGCAGGGATTCAGAAAAGTTGTACCTGATCGCTGGGAATTCTCGAACGAGTTTTTCCGCAGAGGCGAGAAACGGCTTCTGTGTGAAATTCAACGACGGAAGATCTCGACGTCGTCTCCGACGCCTTCACCATCGCCGCCGGCGGTTGCGGTTGCGGCAACGGCAACCGTCGTGGCAGCTGCGACGGTCGCGGTGCCTTCTCCGATGCCGTTGAACGCGATTCCGACGGCGATGCCGATCATATCGCCGACGAACTCAGGGGAGGAGCAGGTGATATCGTCGAACTCGTCGCCGTCGCGAGCTCCGGCGGATCTCATCGACGAGAACGAGAGGCTGAGGAAAGAGAACGTTCAACTCACCAAGGAACTCGCCGAGATGAGATCGCTCTGCAACAATATTTTCTCTCTGATGTCTAATTACGCGAATACCAGCACCAGCGGCAACAGCCACCACCAAACGGAGCAAGGAAGCAGTAGAGGTTCTGGTTTGACGGCGGTGAAACCGCTTGATTTGATGCCGGCGAAGCGGAATTCCGAAGAGGAAACAGCGACGGTTACGGCGGCGGCGGCGACGGCGATGGAGAAGGTGAATCCGAAGCTTTTCGGTGTGGCGATTGGAGCGAAGAGAGCGAGAGAAGGAGGTGGAAGCAGTAGTGGTGGTGGTGGCGGTGGAATAAGCAAAAGAGCGGAGGAGGAGGAGGATACGCTGTTGCGCCTACATCAACCAGGTCATGCGGACGTGAAATCAGAGCCGTTGGATTGCCAGAATCATCGCGATAGTAAAAATGATAGTAATAGTAACAACAGTAATAATAATCAGGAAACGCCTTGGCTGAACCACTGCCACAGAGCGAATCAGAGAGTTTGTAACTGATACGTGGAGGGTTCTAGAGTGAGGGAACATGTTAGATTAGATACGGTGGTGGCGTAGAGAATTCGAGTCCCATATGCATGCGGAGGCGCACGTGACGATTCGGTCACGTGGGCCGTTTAACCGTTTGGGGACCAATTCCCAGAAGTTTCTCAGAGGGACGCACACAACACAAGTCCGTTCCCTCTGTTTCCGAAGAAAACGATCTTTCTCGTCCTTTTCATTTACTCTCTTTTTCCTTTCTTTTTTCTTTTTTATTTATTTTATTTTAATTTTTGCCATAAAATTGGGCTTGGACTGTAGATTTACCTCTTTGATAGTAGTGTTGCTGTTTAGAAATTTATTTAGTCTTATATATTTACTCTTCTTGCCGGTGAAATCATGTGAATATACTGTAATAGTAGTACATTTTAATTTTAAAGCGTTTATATTGGTTCTTTTCTTTTCTTTTATCTTGAAGGGCTGCAAAGGCAATTTGTTTTGCTTTGGGCACGCATAGAAAGTTCTTTCTTTGGTATGTTTTTTCAATATTCACGACGATGAACTAATTGTCTTTGAAAAATGTTGTCAATGGTAATAATAAGTAATTCATCGTATGAGTTCATCAGGTATGGAAATGGAATAAAATAAGAGCAATGGTAATAACTTTTTTATTTTATTTTTTTCAATAAGTTTTTAAGGTGAATTTCATATGAAACATTGAATTACATGGGCTTACTTTTAGCAATAAAGTGTTAATTAAAAATACTGTGTGTTAACATTTTTTACAAAATAATCTTGAGTCTAAAAACTAAAAGGCAAGTGGAATTGATGCAAATAAAGACAGAAAAAAAGAAAGAAAAGAAAACCAAGGAAATTCTAGTGACTAGAGATCAAAATATAAATTAAAGGAGGTTGAAGTGGCGGACAGAAAGGCCAAAAGGGTGTAAAGTGCAATTTCTTATTGATGAAAGAGAAGGCAAAGAAAGATAAACTATGAAACATCAATTCAATTCGCTTCTGTTGTCTTTCCAATATAGTCAGAAAAAAATAAATTGAGAGAAAAGATAATCGAATTTATTAAGGAAACGACAATGAAAAAATTACAGTACTAAATTGGTGATTACACAATTTAACATTTATTTTCTCCCCTTCGGCTCTGAAGTTTAAAAATTAAAGTTGGATTACATGTAGATCTGAGTAATAAGTTCATTTTGTCGTAAATTGTTGAAGAAAAAAAAAATTTGCATACCGTCCAGATGCTGTGACAAATTTTTTGATGCAGCTTTTTATCCAAGTTTTTGTGGCAAAAAATTTAAAAACTAGTTTTGTAAACCTATACTTTGAATTGAGGATTAAAAATAAAATTTATTACCATTACCAAAAACAAATAACATATTCCATAAAAAAAAACAAATAACATATATATACTCTCTCTTTTTTTTGGTTACAACATATATTACTCATTATTAAATATTAATGACTTAAAAAGGTATTTTTAAAACTTTAAAATAATAAATATTTATATTTTTAAGGCTAAAATACCATTTTGGTCCCTTAACTTATTTTAAGATTCAATTTGGTCCCTTAACTTTTAAAATGTTCAATTTGGTCCCTTAACTTATTTTTTAGATTCAGTTTGGTCCCTTAACTTTTAAAAGGTTCAATTTGGTTCCTTAATTTGTCTATGTTGACTCAAGTTAGTCATCTCCCATCAATAATGTCAGTAACAGTGTTAAATGAGTTTCAAATTGGTCCTTTAAATTATTAACTTGTTTCAAATTGGTCATTTAAACTGTAAACAAGATTCAAACTGGTCCTTTAAATTGTTAGCGAATTTCAACTGGATCCTCAAAAATTAACACTTTTAATGACTCGTTGATGGAGATGACTAACTTAGGTCAACAAACATAAATTAAGGGACCAAATTGAACTTTTTAAAAGTGAAGGGACCAAACTGAATCTAAAAAATAAGTTAAGGGACCAAATTGAACATTTTAAAAGTTAAGGGACCAAATTGAATCTAAAAAATAAGTTAAGGGACCAAAGTGGTATTTTAGCCTATTTTTAAATTCACAGTTTTTTTTTCCCCCTTAATACGTGGTTTCAAAACATCCATTAACAAAACCATATAAAAAGGCTACTTTTCCAAATACGGGCAACGAGGTTCAGGGATTGAAGGGAAGAGAACAGTATATTTTGTGGTCACGTAAGCATTATAAAAGTGGAACTTTATGGGCTTCTCAAAGCTTCAGAAGATTATTGTAATATTGAATTTAGATCACGAAGACACTTTTCTTTTATCTTTTTAAAATAAAAGACACCGTCTTCTAGTAGATCTTTTTTGAATAAAAATATGGCCATCGTTTTCCATCCATAATTAAAGGCTTCTCTAGAAGGATGGTACTCTTCCTTTTCGTAGCGGTTCTCCGTTCCATCAATTATCGAGCATTTGGAAGAATTTGGAATCGATAGCGTATTAAATATCTATCGCACCCAGCAGCATTCGTGGAACCAAAAAGTCTCACAAGTCCCTGTGCATTGACTATTCTTATTTGTACCTTTTTTTATTTTTTATTTTATGAATATTCTTGTACTAATTATTGATTAAAAATTAATAGGAGTACTTCCTTTACTGAAATGGTGTGATTTTGTGTCAAATTTCCCCCCTCGTTTCCTTATCATTATTTAAATGGGAAAAAAAAAATACTTACACACTACTTCAACTTTAATTCATTTGGAAATAGGTATTGTCAAATATTTTTCATCACAATTAATCTTTAGACCTCTACTGCCATTAAATAAAATCATTCCTTCTATCAATTCTCAGATAGATCGCTCATGATTAAAAAAATCTAAGTATTCATTCTGATTAAAGCCAAAACGATGCTTGCATTTTTTCTTTTAAATCTTTTTAAAAAAAGAAAATTAGAATAAAGTTTCGAGAATTATATGCTTCGTCGCTTCCTCACCTCCCTTCATTCTTCCTTGTTGTTTCTCATGATTACTTCTTATATTCTCCTCTTCTATTCTCGGCTCAATCTATGAGAAAGAAGTCATCTCCCTCGATCTTAAACAACTCAAAAGCACAAAAAAAAAAAAAGTTTACCGTCAACCTATTTCCAAAACACAAAATGAAATCTAAATTACCTTCTTGAATTTCCCCAAGCCACCAAAACAAAAACGAAAACTTCTTCTATTTAACCACAACCCACAATAAAAATTCCCACGAGGAAGAATGAAGGGGGAGAATAGGAGAATAGAAACTTAAAAGACTCGAGACTTCGTTCTTATTTTCTTTACTAATAAAAAAAAAAGAAAAAAAAATACAATAAGTGATTTGGATTTAAGCAATATCGAAATGAACAATTAAATTTATTCACTATTAGTGATCAAACATCGAGCTTATATAAGGACTACTATATTGTAAGAGTTTAAAGACTAATTGGGACGAAAAGTAATTGAAAGATTTATTTTACTTATAATAGAAGTTTAAGGGCTAATTAAGACGAAATGAACGGTTTAGGAGGTATGTATGCATTTTCCTATAATTTAAAAGTTGAATTTTAATTATATTTAAAAAGGTTATCCACGTTAAAAAAGCAAGTAACTAGGAACTAACTTTTTTTTATAATACCTAATATTTATTCAATTCCATTTATTAACAAAAGGTGTTCATGCATTTTGTGGTTCTATATATTACTATATTTAACGATGAATTTTATAAATAATGCCCCTTGCACTGCTAAGATGAGAGAAAGTTACCTCCTATCAACCATGGTATATTATATCATCTTGTCTCACCAGTTTCTTAACAGCGATGCATGTCTCTTCGTGATTCTTGGAGCACTATACAGCCCAATAAATCGCCAATCTTCTCTCTCTATATATATGATCTCATCATGAACTTTAGCATTAATGAAGTTTGCATTATAGGACTGAACAATGAGACCAACTTATAATGCCTTCCTCACGAGCCTTACATCATCATCACTACCTATGCCATAGTACTCGTGCTGAAATTTTATAACGCCTACTTTCAGCTTGATCTATAAGTTTGGTTATTGGAAAATATTAATATTTAATAACAAGTCGAGGGTTGAGTAGTGATTTTAATGGAACTACTTGTTTGGCATTGCAATTCACCTTCTTTGGAAAGTTTAAAATAAAGCTAGCTAATAGTTAATTTTTCCTTCCAAATTATTTGGACCACAAAGATCTTATGACTCATTTTTTGTTAATATTTGAGGAGTACATGATTGGAATTCAATTAATAGAGCCTCTAATCCATCGATATATTATTTGCTTAAAGGCTTCGATGGTGTGTTTGACAAGGTTAAAACTCTTGATTAGGTTGGTTGTTAGGATGGTAAAGTGACATTTGGTGATATTATTTGCGAAGCTATTTAGATGAGATAGAGATCACTTTTCTCAAGATGATGTACCACTTCCTATCTCATTCAATTAGATTGTGCCATCTTATTTAAAAATGACATATTTATAATATGATTAATTTTTCAAATGGCATAATTTAATTGGGTGAGACAGGAAGTGATATACCATTTTGAGACATGAGATATGTATCGTTTGGAGGGTTTCTTGTGAATCTAGGAATTACTTTCAAAACCTAATTATGATTTGGAATGTGCTTCATGGGTTGGAGGCTTGGAGCTTTCCTGGCAGTAGGGGCATGGAAGATGTGAGTGGATGTTCAATGTTGATTCCAAGAGTATTATTGGTCTAATTGGTAATTAAGGGTCATATTCTTCGTTTACGTCCAATGACATTTAATGGTACATACAGGGCATTTGTGAGACTTTGTGTTCAGAAGTATCATGATCCTCCTCCTTGACTTGTTAAGATAATTAAGAAAGATTTGGTTAGTGTGTTTATGGTTAGTGTGTTTACTCATCTTACCTAACATAATCTTGTCTTTCTTTTGTTGTTGGGTGGTTTCTAACCCCTGTTTTTTTTTGCCAAAAAAAGTACCACTACTTCTATCACATCAATGTAATGGAAACAATCCAAATAAGAAGAAACAAATATTAAAACACAAGTGAAAAAGTACTGTTGAGGTAAAGTTTTGCTAATGCCATAGTAGTTATGATACTTTATACAAGTTTGAAATCAGTACAGTTAGTGAGCTAATACAGAGAAGATAGCTGGACTGCTCTTAAATTCAAGGCCTTAACTGCTGCTACTATAACATGAATCCTAATATTAGCAGGGGATTTGCACTCTCATAACTGTTTATGAGAAGCAAATGAAGCAAATTTCAACTAGCTAGCGTAAATAAATATGAGAATAGTCTTTCATCAACAACGGTAGGCAGGGCTAAGTGGTCTTAGGTTGTTTGGAAGAAAATTCACTTGGCAAATTGGCATATATAAAAGGAAATTTGCATGAGAGTATTGTGAATAGGGTTGGGAAAAAGGAATTTATGACAGGAACCTCTTTAATGACCATATTTAGATGAAGATCCAAATTTGTCAAGTATGACAAATTTCCCAGTGATCCTAGCTAGTCCCCATTAATTGAAGCAATTATTACTTAAGTTAATTGTCCTAATCCTCCATACCATGGACTTTGACAAGAGCTCCACTATTTGGCCACAAAGCCAGTTCTTCTGCAAGTAAAGCCTAGCATGACTTTGCAGACCTCGCAGGATAAGAGGTGCCAATTATAAAATTAAAATTTATTTAATAAATATGTATAAAATAAATTCTATACAAATTATTCATAATTGCATGTTTGAAAACATCAATTACATTAGTAATATATCAAAACACATAATGTATCTCTTGCATGTCATAAAAAATGAAAATATTCAGGATATAGTTGGTTGTTATCTTCTTACACTTGGGATAATACTCAAGACTGGAGTGGGGTTTGAAAATTAAAAACACCTGCTAAGGTTCAGTTTTTAGTTTGGCTAATCCTTCACAATGCTTTGCCTACTAATACTATGCGTCGCAGGTGTAGTCTTGCTGAATCTGAGGGCTGTTGCCCTCATTCAAAGGAGGGCTAGAGACTCCTAAGTTTGAGGCAAAACACCCTAAAGATGCACCCCTGTAGTCCCTAAAAATACCACCACAAGCAGACCAACCCGGAGACCCCCCTAGAAGCTCCATCAGTATTGCTTTTAATCCAATTACAAAGGGTGGGTGCCATGTGACTTCTCTTATTGAAGGGGCCAAGGAGAGATGACCAGTGATAACAAAGGTCTTCAAAATTGAAAACTCAGCCATTGAAGAGATTATGCTAGCAGAAGTTAAATTTCCTGATAGAGAGACAGTAGCCATGATAGATTTAATAGCTGATCTCATCGAAATTTGCTTCCATTCAAACCTTATTTTGTTCCTACACTGCCAGATTATCCAAATAGAGTTGATTATAGCAGTCATGATAGTGTGCAGGACCTGTTTACTCCAGCTTCTGTTACAAACAATAAGGACTGACTTGAAGGAGGACAAATCAATATCACAACCAATAACACCTCTCAGCCAATTACAGATGGTAGATGCAAACTTGCAAGACAGAAATAAGTGAGATGAAGTCTCCATTGAACTACCATAGAGGCTACACATTGAAACTGTGATGCAGCCCCTAGCCATGAGATTCTCATCTGTGGGAAGCCTATTATGAATTAATCTCCAAAGTAAGAAAGACTTAGATGGAGGGATGCATGGGAGCCAAATAGACTTGCACCAAGTTTGTTGTTGAGCAACAGGATTTAAGAAAGTGTAGGCCTCCTTAAAAGAGAGTACACCATCGTCGGCCTTAGACCAAAGAAACTGATCTCTACAGGGACTTAGAGGGATTGTAATTTCCTTAACAAGGGCAAGCATATCAGAATTCCTGTCAGTTAGAATAGCAGGGATGGACCAAGTGAAGTCTCTTATAAATTCACTCACTTTGGACTGCAATTGCTTGTGCATAAAGTCTGGAATATTCAGAATGTTGACCACTTTGTCAGTTAACCATTTATCATGCCAAAAGTTCACTGAGGATCTACTACCAATTTGCCAAATTGAATTGTCTAAGACCACTGAGAGGTAGCTTCGAATGGCAGGCCAGATTGAAGATTTTATGTAGTGAGGGGCTGGGAGATTGCCATTAAAGAACCTGGCTTTCAAGAAGCTAGCCCACTGACTATTGGATGACATCAAATCCCAGCAGAGCTTCAGAGATGCTGCACCATTGATATTTCTGACAGAACTGAGACTTAAACCATCAGCAGCAAAATCAGTGCATAGTTTACTCCCAGATACAGTGCAGATTTTCCTGATATTGATGTCTCCTGACCAAATGAAATTCCTAAGCCAAGTATCCATAGTTTTAAGAAGGGAAACAGGCCAGACATAGGCATGGAAGCTGTAAGCTAACATGCTATGAAGAATGAACTTGACCAACTGGATTCTTCCCATTATAGACAGAAGAGCCCCTTTCCAAGTTGACAATTTGTTTCTGACCCTATCTGCAATAGATTGAAGATAAATCCTCCTAGGTTTTCCTTTGAAAATTGGAACACCTAGGTAAACAAAAGGAAGGTGCCCTGCAGAAAAACCAAGGTCTGCAGCAATAGCATTACTTCTGCCTGCAGAAATTGAACCTGAAAAGAACTTGCATTTGCTCAAACTTAGATGCTGCCCTGAAGCTTCACTATAATCTTTGAAAAGGTTCTTAAGAGCTTGAGTGTTTCTTCTAGTGCCTCTGCAGAAAATCATAAGATCATCTGCATAAAAAACATGGCTAGGGGTAGGGAAACCTTTTGGACTGGCCATTGGCAATAGCATACCGGAATCAACAAGATTACACAAGGCCCTGCTCAATACATCTTCTGCCATACAAAATAAGAGAGGGGAGAGAGAGTCACCTTGCCTTACCCCCCCTCTTGCAATTGAAGAAACCTACAGAATGACCATTGACAGATATTGACAACTTGGCAGATTCAAGAATCATTTTGACCCAGTTGCAAAACTTAGAATCAAAACCAAAAGAGTGTAACACCTGTAGAAGGAATTTCCAGTCCATAGTATCAAAAGCCTTGGCAATATCAACTTTAAGAGCCAAATTCCCCCCAAAGACCTTTTTATCCATGAGGTTGATTGCTTCATAAGTAATACAAATGCATTCATTGATGCTTCTTGCGACACCCTAACCTAGGGTCATCACATAGTTACCCAAAAAGCGAAAAATAAATTCTTAATTGCTAGTTGCTTTCGGAACATTTATTCATTTCAAGCCAGAACATTCAGGTGTAAAAATTTTCGTTTGTGAGTAAACTCTGGAAGACTAAGGTACATACTTTAAACAATAAACTCATATTGTACATCACCACACAAAGAGATAATCATATTCATAATAAAGCCGCCAAGGCATACAACTTTTAATAATTAAGTTTCAATTTCCAAAATAGAAAATTAAACCTAAGACTAAAGTTTAACACCAAAGTTACTGACCATTTCGACACACCACCCAACTAAGATTCCAAAGCTAGTCACTCTACACGACATTTATCGGAAAGACTCCGCTGCCGTTCCCACAATCAAAATACCTCTTCAAGTATCTAAAACTAAGTCCAGAAAGACTTAGGTTAACTTCTCAGCTCCATCTGCACTAGTGTACCAATGTACAACAGCAATACCAGAAGAAACCTGATGTATTTGTAAGGGTGAGATGCCAATATATGAGTTCATAACGATAATCACATGCACCACATGTTCAAGTAGCACATAGTCATACATAACCATAACAACATAAGATTCTCATAACTAAACAAGTAGTTTATCACTGGGTCTCATACCCGATCATCGTCATTTTAAAAATACGTATGACACTTCAACATTCATCGTCTAACATCCACACCTAATCTCCGGAGATCCCAACGTCTTCAAAATGAGTTGATCAAACTCGATACATCGTCTCATTGGCTAGCTAAGCACAACAATAATACATCGTCTCATTGTCCATTTAAGTACAATGATATATATATCGTCTCATTGTCCACTCAAGCACAATGATACATATACACCGTCTCATTATCCATTCCAGCATAATGATACATACATCGTCTCATTATACATTCAAGTATAATGATACATACATCGTCTCATTATCCATTCTAGCATAATGATACACGTACATCGTCTCATTGTACATTCAAGTATAATGATACACCGTCACATGATACATTTTCCATTAAGGTCTCATGTTAAACAACGTCGGGCACGTCTGCCGTAAATGCAAATGTAAAACATTTTGTCATCGTCATTTTATTTTCGTTCATTATATTCTTGTCGAAGCTCAAAATAGCTTACGACTATTCACCGTCTTCAACGTCTTAAAATTCTCATCGTCTCATCATTTTCAACGTCTTGAAATTCTCACCGTCACACGGATCAAAGATCTTCGTGTTTTATTATAGAACACTGATATCACGACGTCTCGGATACTAGGTTCATTTTTCAACGTGAACACCGTCTTTTGTTTGTGAAACACAATTCAAAACAAAATCTCCGCAACTTATCTAAGTTAACGGAATAACATCATTGAGTAAAAATTCATTTATAGAAAATCATTTCAAATGGTAAATTCCCTTATAAAATCATCTGATACAAAAACTTAGTTGTTATAAAAGTGAGTCACTTGAGGCTCAAACTTATTTAAAATACATACTGCTGTTTTTGAAATACTTGCCGTCGATATTTTTCCAAATTGCCGTCGATTAGCACTTTTAAAGCCATTTAAGCCAAAACTTAGCTTTTTCCACTCAAACAATTTTCTAAAATCTTAATTAAATTATTTTCCACAATTAATTTCATAAAATAACTTTTTATAATATTACGTAATTTCTTACATAAAAATTAGCAGTACAAAAACAATTTCACGGTTTCGCCCTCACTGTGACTCATAATTCACTCTTACAGCGATAAATTATTAAAATAATAAGATTTTCTAAAATTCCTTATTTTTACCAAAGAAAATTTTCCATCAATATTATATTCCAATATTTTACCATTAAAACATTGAACATAATTTATAAAGCTTCTTAAAGCTTTTATCCAATTAATTTAATTGGGCACTGACCACTGTCAGGCTTCTCAAACAACAACAAACAGCATCATCACAGAAAGATTTCCAAACAGATCATGCATCACAGCATAATAATATAATTGCAGATAAACAATTAAATGCAAACAACTAACACAGATCAAAATAACAGAACTTAAACAGAATTGAACAAATACCAACAGATAAATAATTACAGACAACACTTGATAACACATAATTATAGGAAAAACTCCTCAGGTATTCTCCCCTTACCTCTTGAAGAACTTAACTTCCGATTAGAACTTTATCGCCGATCCGGTTTCACGTACAACAACACAATCACTCAACCTTCAACAACCACAACCAAACCATTACTAATCAAACAATTACAAATATAAAAACCCTTCTATATGGTCACGGCCTCCCCTAGAGTTAAGTGGCTAAAATTCTAAATTTGCTTAAGTCTTGGATTAATGATCCTAAGTACTTAAGTCTTTGTAATACATGTTTAACAACAAAGATTAAAACATAAACTTCCAAGTTTGCAAAACCCTAATTTCAGCCAAGACTTTAAAATATGGCAAGGAATCTTAGTTTGACATAAGAACATGGATTCATCATTAACATATGTTAAATAGATGATATACAAGATTACTTCCATGAAAGGAAACATAAGTTCTTCCTCCAAAATCCTACATGATTCGGCCTTGATCAAAAATAAGGGAAGGAAGATTTTGTTTGTAACAATCTCTTGGATTATGATAGTAGAGATGATAATAGGAACATAGAAATTGGTTTCACATTTTTAGGATTTTTCTATGATTTTCTAGAAAATTTCAAACTTTCTAGATCTAGAAATTTAAAGTGATGATCAAGGCTTTAAAACATGAAAAGTTATGAAGAACATGCTATTAAATGAAGATAAAGAGTAAGAATCACCTCTTGAAGAACAAGAAATGAGCAAGAATCACTAACTTCTTTCACAAACTCAAAGCTTTTGTTTAGAGAGAAAATGGAGGAAATGAAAGATGAAGAAGATGAAGAAGAATGGAGAAGGTTCAAGAATGACTTGAATGAGCTTGGCTCTTCAAGCTTATGGGCAGCCATGGCAAGCATGGGCCTTGCGAAATTTTGGGCCAAGAAAAGCCCAAGTCCATTTGATTTTGTAACATGAAAATAGCTTAAGACTTAATACTTTGTCTTGGACACTTAAGAGTAGAAATTTGCCTCATGCAAAATGAATTTATGGCCATAATATTGGGCCCAAAAACCACAGCCCAACTTGATTTGGATGAGCCAAAATTTGATTCAATTCACTTGGAAGATTCTAGAAACTAGTTTAGGGACCAAAATGCAAAATAGAAAAAGTCTAAGGACCTAAATGCAATTTCCCTAGAAATTGTCATCATGACTAGTGACTCCATCCATGACATCATCCACATGGCCTTGTCATTTGTGACTCATGGATATTATCCGTTAGCGGTTCCTGAAAATCCCGTAATCTGCTCCGCCGTTTACCCGATAAATACAACGCCCGGATAAAATATAACATTTCACTTTTTAGTGAAATATTTCAAAATAACCAAAATCGTAGGAAATTAAATAAAAACCTTAAGTTTTTCGTTCACAAGTTAAAATTAGGTCTTCTGAGCAGTATAAATATACTGTCAGTGAAATTCGCAGACCGGGTTTCGCCTGACTTTTCAACCTAAATTTTTATCGTGACTCTCTACGGTTAAGTATAGTGTAACTATGGTTTCGGATTAATTAAAATAATTTTCTAAGTCTCAGATAAAAATATAAACATATTTATACAATTTTCTGATATTAGAAAGCAGAAAAAATCGGGGTGTTACACTTCTGCCCTTAATGAAACCTCTTTGATTTTCTGATAGGATTTTAGGAGCAACACAAGCTAGTCTATCTGCCATAACCTTGGTTATGATTTTAAATTGATAATTGGCCAAGGCAATAGGCCTATAACTACCAATTGAGTCAGCACCTGGATGTTTAGGGATCAGGCAAACCAAGTTGGAGTTTAAATTTGGAAGCAACCAACTTTGCTGAAAAAATTGGACCACTGAGTTGTAAACATCATCCTCAATTATGTGCCAAAATTTTTTATAAAAGATCCCACCAAATACATCAAGACCCGGGGGTCCACTGCCATTCATGGAAAAGACAGCAGATTTGACTTCCTCCCTTAAGGGCAGATTAATGAGCATATTGTTGTCTTCTGCAGAAACCAGTGAAGGAATGGAATTGTCTATTAACTCATTTGTAATGCAACTGTTCTCTGTGGCAAACAATGATTCATAGAACTGTAACACGTGATGCTTAATGTCTTCCTGCTTGTCTAATTTCTCTCTTTTCATTTTATATTTTACTAAAAAAATGTTAGAGCTCAAGTCCAAGTATAGGTTAGCTCTTTCATGTTCCAAAAACTAGTTGGGAATTGAACAAGAGTCGTTCTTTTTTATCAATTTCAATTCCACTAAATTACTCAACTTTTCAAAAACTTCCCGGGATGGTACTAGTTAGTTGATTTGTCCCAACTATGAACCCTAGAACTTGAGAAGAATCTCCAAGTTATGGTGGAATGGAATCTCACAACAAGTTTCCACACAAATTCAAAGTTGTAAGATTTGTGAAGTATCAGAGTGACCTTAAAATCCCCCCAAAAAATCACGTTTCACATACATACATACATATATACATAAAAGAAGCGGTTTCTTAAAAATTTTGTATTCTCTATCTAATGTTTTTATTTTTATTTATTTATTCATTTCTTTTCTTTTCTTTTCTTTTCAATATTTAAATGCTCAATCTGATAAACCAAGTCAACCCGAATATAGTTGGGTTGGTTATATTCAAGTGGCACATTTTTTTTTTTATCAAAACCCGACCTAACCCAAATCGACAACATTCGACTGTTTTGGTTCCAAATTTCTATCAAACTTGACCTGACTCGAGCTCGCCTATAATCCAGAGGCTGGAATCAATCGCTCTCACTCTTGCATTAAAATGGCCCTCTCATCTTATATGCCCCCTATTCCATTAAGCACATATATAGTATATTGATTATTCTTTTATCTTGTATTTGTCATCATTAAAACTTAATACACATTGAGGAAAACATATCTCTATAATCTATTTCTGCAAGTTAAATAAATGTATATTATAGCACCCAAAAAAATATGTACATTGTTACATATGATTTGAAAATTCTCAATTTTTTTTATGAAAGAGTTTTTGGCTCTCCAGTGACATCTCAGGGTATCCCCACAAGTTTCAGCCCTTTGGTCTGGCTTGAGACTAATCCTCGGTCACTTGCTTAGAGTAGAGAATTAACTCTTGGTTTTCACAACCTCCCAACTAGAGTGTCTTCTATGGATTCGAACTTGCATCTTCCTCCTTAATTATATGGGGTCAAGATGCTTATCACTTGACCAACCCTTGATTGGTGAAGTTTCTCAATTTAGTCTCTTATTAATAGTATTTTGATATCTTATAACTGCTTTTAATTTTTTTGGGCTCACAATGACATTTGGAAAAACATTCTTTTTCAAATTTATTTTGTTCCAATATTTCTAAATTTAATATCTCATGTGATATTATGCTAATTCCCTTACCTGTAGGCTTTAGTCCCTTATGCTAACAATGGGTTAATTTCAGCTAGGGATTTCATTATTTTTGAGTTTCCTCCTCCCTTTATCTCTCTTAGTTTAGCCGTGGATGCTGCTGCTATAGCTTTTCCACGGGGTTTGTAGTTTCGCTTTTGTCTTTCTTTTCCTGGGGTCCATCCCCTTGTAATCCACCAAAAAAAAGTCCCTCCTAATTAGGGGTGCCATTTTTCCCCAGTACACGTGGATCCCCGCGGGGACTGCCCTGTTTGGGGCCCCGTGGGCGGGGATTTATTCCCCGCGGGGACGGGGATTGGGGAGATACTCCCCCTGAAGGCAATATGAGGACATGGACGGGGAGCATACTCCCTGCCCCGTGGGGACCCAGTCCCCGAGAACCTTACAAAAATACCCTTTATATATATATATATATATATAATATATATATATATATATATATAATTTTATTAAATTCATACAAGAAACTTAAAGTATATCTTATTTAAATATCAGAAGCTGCAGCCTCAAACACAACGATCAAACTTGTTACTTTATTAAATGAAATCCCTTTACAGATTTTCTATAAATTCTTGAAAGCAAAAGCATGTTGAATGTTCTGGAATCTGAAAAGGGAGTGTAGAAAAATGAATCAAACGTCTTCGACGATGCTGACAAAAATAAGGTAGGTTTGAGTGAATTTAATGCAATCTAAAAGGGGATTCCAGTGAAGGAAAGATAACTATTGGCAACAAGAAATTTATGGTTTGAGTCCGAACTAGTTTTCCCTTTCGAGGTCCCCGTGGGGAGGCGGGAAACAGGGATGGGGGAGAAATACTCCCTGAGACGGGGAATGTGGATGGGGATGGGGAGAGAAATAGGGGACGGGGACAGAAAGCGGGAGGGTACTCCCCGCCCCATTGACATCCCTACTCCCCGTCAGTCAATTATCACAAGGAATAAGCCTCTAGAGTAATAAACTGCATGCCCAAGAAAATCGCATAAAATCACGGGCTGGGCAAGCTGTTTGGGCTCTAAATTCCCTATTGTTCAATGCTTCAAACCCCGTGAAGGGTTAGTGGCAAAGCCTAGTAGTATGAATCATGGGCATAAATAAACCTATTAGACCTAGTTTTAGAAACTTTAAGTAGGCCTAATGTTCTTCTGGACATTATTTGCCCCATCAAAAAGTCTCAGTTACTTTTCTTTATATATATATATATATATATATCTTGGTTACTCTTGGAATTATATATAACCTATAGGACCTACTATTAGAAACTTTGATTGGAGCTAATGATTTCTTTTCGCAAAAAAAAAAAAAAAATTGCATTCTTTAATACAAGTTTTGATATTTCTAGGGTTACTCAAAAATTTCAAAAGACTCCTCATTTTTTTTTTATATATTGCAATCAGGCAAATTATTGGTTTACTTGTGTGTTTATACCTCTTATATAATCAAAGGTAATGAAAATGCTTTGCATTATTATAATCGGGCAAATCTCCATATCTCATCCTCACCATCTTCTTCCATAACCCTTCTCTTCCCGTCAATAACTTCCACCTCTATTTTCCTAACAGTGCCAAGTTAAATAGATGTAGATTTTGCAAACCAGGTTGAGTGACATTGAAAAGCATGTTAGTACAATAAATAAAAAAAAATCCTAAGTTACATCAGTTAAACGTAATTTACTTAGTAAATTACAATCAATCTTGTATTGACACAATGTTTATTAGGCATAACTAATCAACTAGTCATTAATGAGGTGGACTTGGCAGGTGTACGCTTTCTAGTTTCAATTGACAGTGCCTCCTGGAGCGCTCCCAGCCCAAACACTTACAAATGTAATGTAGATGCATGTTTTTCTGAGGGCCGAGGCAGAACTAGCTTTGGGATGTGTATTAGGGTTGAGTTTGGAAATTTTATCAGGGCTAGATCAGAATGGGTTCCAGGCTATTTTTCCGGTGACTGAAGGAGAAGTTCACAATGTCAACTATGAATTATTAACCACAACTTGACAGTCTAATTCAAAGCTGACATTGTGAAGATTCAGCTGTTTGACCCATTGATTCAGCTTTGAATTAGACTGTCAAGTTGTGGTTAATAATGTAAAAGATCCAAAAAATGACATCTCTGAGTTTGGAGTAGTTTCATTAGAACTTGTTATGATCTTTTACTTTCTTTTTCAAACTTAGGTGTAAGTTTTTTTAGGAGACAAGCGAATAGAGTAGCCTATTGATTAGCTAAGGCGACTCCATTCACGGCTAGTCACCATGATTTCTATCATGCTCCACCATGTATTGCTTCTCTAATTATAAATGAAATGCGCTAGGCGCTTTGCTTCAAAAAAAAAAAAAAATATACTCATTAATCATTAAAGTGATCATTTAAAAAGACAACAAACTCCTTATTACACTAATTTTAAAGTTATCTTAAATTTGTAATTGGTTGTGCCCAATAAACACATACTCATACAAGAATCACTCATTAAATAATTTATATTAGAACAAAACTTAGGTGTAGTTTCATAGGTATTTTTGGTATTGTTTTCCAATGAGATTAATATATAAGACATGTGTAACACATGTTATATATTCATTAATGAATTAATTATACATGTGTTATTCTCATTGAAAAACAGTATCAGTATTACAGGCACCTATGAAACAACACTTATGTTTTCTTTTTCTTTTTTTTCTTTAAGGCTTAATGAAATTTTTGGTCCCTGTAAAATAGGAGTCTTTTGGTTTTAGTCCCTATCTTTTTTTTTATTGCCACGTGTTATTTAATAAAAAAAAAAATTCAGTTTTTAAAAATTTCAAGTTAAATATGTTTTTGGTCTCTTCAAAATGAGAGAATTTTGATTTTGGTCCTTATAAGATTTCTTCTTTGTTTTTTGGTCCTTGTAAAACCTGAAATAACTATTTTTGGTCCATATTGTCATGTGACATTTATTAAGTACTTATATGTCAAACAGAAGGTCATATGATCCTCACAAGTGACACATGATAACCTTCTTTGGTGTCAGATTAGCATATGAAATGGTTTGTAGTTTGTTCATTATACAATTAGTTATACAACGATCTTCTTAACGAGTGTCTTAAATTTTTTTAGAAAATTAAAACAAAATAATTAATCATTACAAAATAAGCATACACAATTTTTTTTCTAATATTTATGATGTTCATTAGTACGGGGTATAAGATCCGAATCAATAATTCGATGAATCCGAAAATTCGAACATAATAAATTAAATTGGTTTGAATTTTTCGATGTTCGCGCCTGAACCGAACCAAACTGAACTCGTTGGTGATTGGTTCGATTATTAGGTTCAAAGATTTTAGAACAGAACATATCCGATTACTATATTTTAATATTTATATATAAATATTAATATTTAATATTTTGATTTTTCTAATCTGTCCAACATTGTACATGTTAATGATTAAAAAAAAATAAAAATCTTGTATTGGAAACAGTAGCTTTTAAACTTTTAAAGAATTGAATACACAACTTTCAACACAATGTTTCTATTTTTTATTTCTTAACACGTGCAGTGTTAATATATTATTTATTTTTATATTGATTTAATTTAATCTTTTTACATTTTAAAATTTGATAATTTTCGGGTCCGAACCAAACCAACCGAATCAATCTGTTTGTAGGAGAAATTATTTAAAATCGAACCAAATCAAACCGACCATTTTTTATTGGTTCAGATTTTTTTCCACATAAAACCAAACCAAACCAACAAGATACACCTTTACTTATTAGTGTTTGCCTTTATATAAATAGTCATGAACGGGTGCTTCATGATTCCATGAATAGTCTCCAACATCGAAACAAACTTTTTAACGATTTTAGGAAAGATAAATATAATTCATTTTAGGATTAAAGGAAAATTTTAAGGGAATCATATGCTAACTTGACACCACAGAGGGTTATCGTGTGTCACTTGGGATGATCATATGACCTTCTGTTAGACACATAAGTACTTAATAGATGTCACATGACAATAGGGACCAAAAATAATTATTTCAGATTTTACAAGGACCAAAAACAATGAAAAAAAAATTTAGAGGGACCAAAATCAAAATTCTTACAATAACCAAAATGTTCATCAAGCCTTTTTTTAAATACCATCAACAAAGCATGCATTCTTTTAATCCACAGGTTCAGGTACTGTTACTTCAATGATCGTAATTCCGAGTACTTCTTGAAGAGTTTTAATATGGTCATATTTATAAGTAACATTTCTTGAAAAATATATATGAGCAACACCAAATCTTTTGAGAACCCAAACCTCCAATTCGCCTCCCAGTTGTCCTCCTTGCTTGGCCCATCCTCTAAGGGGTTTGTTGCGTAACAATTGCATGGTGAACTTCCATGTATTTTATCATCAGCTTGATGTATTTAATTCCAAGATATAAGAGTTTCTCATTATAATAGATAGTCAGGTTAAAAATCACGCATCATTTACTTTTCTTTATTTTTATCGTTTTTTGTTAGAAAATTATAGGTTTAAATTTATGCTTTTAGTTCCTAAAAAGTTCACCAGTTTTGGTTTTAGTCCTTGTAAAAAAAAATTTAGAATTTCGTTCCCGTATGTACGAAAATTTTGTAAATAGTCCCTATTGTTACCCCTGAGTACTAGAAATAATACTAGATGAAAAAATTTGTTAATTTTAACCCTATGGCCCTAATGTATGATTTTATTTCTACTTTTTAGCCAAATTTTGGAGCAAGTAGGATAAGAACGAGAAATTACCTCAGTACCGCTGACTACTAGATATCATACAAAATGAAGGAATTTAGCAATTTTAACCTTATGTTCCTCATGTACGATTTTGTTTCTATTTTATGGCCAAATTTTACAGCAAGTCGGACAGTAAAATAAAATTATCTCGATATCCATGAGTACTAGATAACGGAAAAAAAATGACGGTAGGGACTATTTACAAAATTTTTGAGAATACAGAGACGAAAACTTAAAAAAAAATTCACAGGGACCAAAACTAATATTGATAAACTCTGTGGAACCAAAAACTTATTTAAATTATAGTCACTCATATAAAGTATATAGTATATGTGCATATTTTAAAATATATAATGATGATAGTGGAAGAATTGAAGTTGATACTGATCAAGTGACACCAAGGCAGTCAAAACGAATATGAGAAAACAAAATGCACATGTATGTTTCAATCTTCAACTTCCATGCTTTTCTGCAGACACGCAAAGAAAATACGCAAAAGTGACACTACGTGTCGAGTTTACAAAGGTTAATTCCATGCATTCACTTTTCTTAAAAAAACATCCGGGGACTTTTGCATGTACACGTGTTTGTGAAACAACCAATCAAAATTTTAAGTTAGTTTTAAAATAGTTATAGTAACAATTTCATTATTATTTTTTTGGATTCTTACTTTAATAATTAATAAATATATTTGATTAATAATTAATTTCGTTATTCTTTATATATTTACTTCCTCCGATCCACAATGTAAGCAAAAATTTCTAAATTTTTTGGTCCAAAATATAAGCAAATTTCAACTACTTTCTTCTCATTTAATGAAGTTATTCTCAAAATACCCTTCATTTAACACAAATTTTGTTTTCCAATGACTCATTTTATTCTCAATAACACAAGCTTAATAAATAAGAGGAAGGGTAATTTAGGCAACAAACTTAATTTTTTATTCCCAATGATTCTTTTAAATGAGATCAACTAACTATCTTAATATGTGTGTCCCATTTAATTTTTGCTTACAATAGAGACCGGAGGGAGTATATTTTAATTCAATCATATAGTGCTGAAATTAATATATGAAGTTATGAACTGTAAAGATGTGAAACAAAACATTATTATGTCCTTAATGCTCCAGTAAAGTGAGAAGACCTCGATGGACAAAGGCTGCCGTTCTTTCATTCTTTGCCACTACTAATCCAATCAGATAGAAGCTCAGAGAATTCTTCGGAAGGACCCACTTTATCTTAACAAAATTTTGCACTATCTATTATAGGAGTATATGGTATAAATCGATTAATAAAATTATTATAGGAATAATGTTTAAAACGCATTTATTTTGAAACATACGTACTTTTACATATATCGATTTGATTTGATTAGCAATTATGATGAACTAGGTTATTTGTATATTTTTACATTTGTTTAGAACTTCTTTAGTTGAACATAAAGAAGTAATTGTTAGAATATGTATTTCTTTCAGAGTTTAATTTTAATATAATATTAGTGTGTGAGTCATAAGATGGTCAAGGTAATTTGGGATGTGGGTCAAAAGTGTTGGAGATATAAGATGTAAGGTTCAAATCTCACCCCCTACTAACATAACAAATTAACAACTAACATTTGTCTATTAAAAAAATACAATGCTAGTGTAAAGTTTTTTAGATTGTATAAAAAATCACAAATCTTCCTACGTATGACTTTTAAGATAGTTATGATAAGAGTTGCTTATAAAAAAGTTATGATAAGAGTCAAATATTTTCAATGATATGATAATTTATGATTAGTTGACAATGTCAAAATTCTTTATACTGACAGTACATACTAATTAAATCATTTCTTTTTTTTTTAACACAATTAAATCATCTCTTTTTTTTTTTGGGTGAAAAAGAGGGGTCAAAATCCCAGCAAAACAAGACTAAAAAACCACGCGGAAAACGCGTGGAAGAAACATCCGCCAACAAAGGCAAGGAAATAAAAGGAGGAATTACATCAAAAATTCTACTTTGAAAATCTAGAGAAAGGCCATGTTTAGATAGGGCATCTGCCACCTGATTAGCCTCCCTCAAAGTGTGGCTCCAGTTCACATGAACTCCTTCCATACACATCAACTTTATATCACGAACCAGGGACCAACAAGCATGGCTCTCAATGCACCCATTCTTCAGAAAATTGACAGCAATCATAGAGTCTGACTCCACAGAAAAACTATCAAAACCACGATCCTTTGCTAGATAAACCCCATGAAAAATTGCCCAAAGTTCAGCTTGCAAGCTGGAGCAGTCACCAAGGTGACGAGCAAAAGCAGTAATAAAATTGCCAAGATGATCACGTATGACTCCTCCGCAAGCTGCATTGCCAGAACCGCTGCAAGCTGCTCCATCACAATTGATCTTAACGAAACCAGGAGCAGGAGGTCGCCAGTAGATCGTAGGTTCATTTCCCATACCACAATTAAATCATCTCTATTATCTTATTATCTAAAAAATGATATAAGAATAATATACAGAAAATAATGTGTAAACAATCTTATTAATTTGAGATAGGCATGTCTGCTGAAAAATTCCTCGGTTACAATTAATGTTTGCGGGTTACACAATTACACTGTTCACTGAAGTATTGTTGAACTATTCTTATAATTAGCCAAAATTTAATAACATGAAAGAGGGAATTGAAAACTTGTATGACATATACTGTAGAGTGGCTGGTGTATGTGGTTTGTTAAGGAATAGATCCTTCGTGCTTATAAAAAATAAATAATAGATCCTTTGTAAAAATAAGTGAGAATGTACAGTGATGGTCATGTGTTTTTGGAAAACAATACAACAGTGTAACAGAACCAAATTATTGGCTGGAAACTAGAAAGCTGAAAATATACTGAACTATTACTAGTGACCAATGAATATTTCTTTTCTCGGTCATTTTGTGCTTATTCGTTTTCTTTTTCTTTGCGTGTCTTTCCGTGTATTTTTGCAGAAGTGGAGAAGAGAATAATATATATATATATATATATATATATATATATATATATATATATATAAGCCAAAAGTATAATGAATAGAGGTACAAGGGGTACCCCAACCCATATACAAGAACAAAAAATAAAAAATGGAAGGACCAATATAAGTAGAATGCTAGTACACCAGCTTCCAGCATATATATATATATATAACACTACTGATCATTGCTCAAAAAAAAAAAAAAAACACTACTGATCAATAATTTATGATAACTGCCTTTCTTTTTCATAATTTGAGTTCTTGCAACTGTCTTAAGGAATGAAAGGTAGAATATGTCACATGAACTGATGAACCTATCTAACGTGTTAAATTTATCAATTTTCTTTACGTTCTACATTAATGAAATTATCAGATCGAATTTATTCCCTACTACAATTCAGAATTTGTAGACTACATAAAAGCCAAATAAACTAATTTTTAATTTTTTTTAAGAAAATGTTCATCATGTTGTTTTATTGAATCGTACGCGCCACCTGGTTTATTCCTGAACCGGCCACCTCTCAAACATGAACCTAGGAGGAGAAATTGATTCTTTTCATGCAATTAACATATCAAACAACCACTTATAATTAAGAAATAATTTAATTTAATGACTTGATGCTGTAACTATACAAATAGTAGTGCTCGGTATATTTTATTGTGAAGCTATTCTTAAATTTAAATTTCATTAAAAGTGTACATGAGATTGAACTGCAACATATGCCTTAATTGACAAACTAAACTCTTAATGCAAGCATAATGTGCATGGATTCAAATCCGCTTTCCCTTTTTCTTATTTTCCCCTTATCTTCTTAATTGAATGTTAACAACTCATTAGAAAAACCTGACAACTGAGAGAGGAGTTTAGAAGTTACTATGGGCTTATTATCATCAATTATGAGACTGAATTGTCATCATTGAATTTTGGGAACTTACATGGCCTGCCAACAAGATATTAGGGCATATTAATTTGAGTGTGTGTGTGCGCGCTAAGTCAATTTAAGGGGGTTTATACATTTTTATTAATTTCCTTTTTAGTTTTGAATAAGAGGGATTGACAAGTAGGGGGAGAAAATGGGGTCTTAAATGGAAATGCGCCTGTTTTAAAATTAATAATTTTTTTTGATAGGCAAATGTTAGTTGTCATATTAATTTTTTTCCTCCTTTGTCAGGGTTTGAACCCTGGACCTCCAACTCCTTAAACCCTTGGCTCAAATCAGTTGAGCTACCACACTGCCCCTTAAAATTAATAAATTAGACCTGATCAATTCATTATATCTTTATTTCTCCACTGAATTAAAAACACAAATGCTGAACTTGATAAGATTACTTTTTCATTGATATGAGAAATATCATGTGCATGAAATTCAGCACCTTACCAAAAAGTTGAATTCCTTCGCCAAAGATATCATATTATAGTAGGAAAAGTTGAATTATTCTTCATTCTCGTTTGGCCAATAAGCCAAAGACATGTTATAGATTCTGTCGTTAATCAGACATAAAAATTGATAAATAACTTTGAGCTTTTTAGGGTGAAACAAATTTATCAGATGATCATTCTCTCTAGTGTGTTCCCTTAACATTAATTTTGAAGATCCTCCAACCTCATGATTTCTGAATCCATGTGACTATAAATCTTTCAAAAACTCACATCCTATGTACCAACATTACCAACACATTTTATAGCGCATTTACCTCAACTCTCTACACACACTTACATCCCTTCTATTAGCTTTTTTTGCAACTTGCAACATCTAGACTCATGGAACCACTAGTTGTGGGAAGAGTGATAGGGGAAGTGGTTGACATGTTCACCCCAAGTGTAAGAATGAATGTGATATATTCCACCAAGCAAGTTGCTAATGGTCATGAACTAATGCCTTCTACTGTTATGACCAAGCCACGAGTTGAGATTGGTGGTGATGACATGAGGGCTGCTTATACCTTGGTAAAGTTACCACACTCACCCTATATTTGGATATTAATTGCTTTACCTATATGTTTCTACTGGTATACTGATACATGGTATATATATATATATTTGTATTCTGTTACCCCATATACCAAATGGAAACTTGTAGATTATGACAGACCCAGATGCTCCAAGTCCTAGTGATCCATATTTAAGGGAACATCTCCACTGGTTTGTATATATAATCAGAACTAGTGTCTATTTATATGTGTCTTTTTGTATTACCAAAACTCTCAACAACTTGTGCCAATTTGCCAGGATTGTTGCAGATATTCCTGGTACCACAAATGCCTCTTTCGGTTAGTTTCTCTTACCCCAGTAAACAAACATCATTTTGGATTCCTGCATTCACTGTTTCCATGCACTCACTGATATAGACCATTAGATGCATTTGATCGAGTATGCATTAAAAAAATCGAAAAAATAAAACAAGATTAATTCAACGGCATATCTTGTGACTTAGTGAATGCGTGAATGCAGAGATTCTAAATCCAACACCATTGATTCTTTGTTATATTCCTGAATTGAAGAACAAAGTTTATTCTCATAATTTTACCACTATATATGTAAATATTGTAACACAAAAAAATGTTATTCTTGAAAATGCTTGTGATACCTACAAGAATTAGGTGCAGTGGTAAGCAAACTGAATTTGTATACAGGTACAGAGATTGTGGGGTATGAGAGTCCAAAACCAGTAATAGGGATCCACAGATACGTACTCATCTTGTTCAAGCAGAGAGGAAGGCAAACAGTGAGACCCCCAGCTTCTAGAGACCATTTCAACACAAGGAGGTTCTCAGAGGAGAATGGTCTTGGCCTACCTGTTGCTGCAGTTTACTTCAATGCCCAAAGAGAGACTGCTGCAAGAAGGAGGTGATTCCTGAAGATTAAACAGTGCAGTAGCTAAACGTTGCTTCTGCAGCTAATCTTAATTAGCATTGTCTCTTATGGTGTTCTTAGGGTTTGGCATGTGGGTAGAATAAGGATGTAGCTGTTTGATGAAATCTTTTCCTCTTCAATGTTCATTTTCTCCTTTAATTTCCTTTTCTTATTGAGTCCACAAGGCCTGTCTGCTTGGTGGGGTTTGATCATAGCAGGTTATGAGAAGTTGTGGACCAAACTTTTTAAGGATTTATATATAGCTTTTTCTAGCAGGTGCATGGCGTGCAATGATATGATGATTGATGATATAGTGATTTATATGCAGCACTGTTATATTCTTACATTTCAGTGGACTGGCTATCGTGTCATTTTCTTCACCCTAAAACCACAGTATTGCTATTTTGCATATCTATAATACGGTGTTGCTATATAGTACAAAAAGAAATCATACTTCCATTGTGGAAATCGTCTTCAAACACGACAGATAATATGAGGAAATTGTGGAAAGATGACTAAAAAAATATTCAGAGACTAAGATTTTTCGTACTATTGATATTGATAGCATCGAGAGAAAGAAGAAAAGAGAGAGTGGGTGATGCTCACTGGTGAGCTCAACCACATTGAGCTTGTCACGAAGCTGCAGGAATGTGGCGGAAGAAAGAGGCTTGGTCAGGGCATCAGCCCACTGATCCTGAGCTGGAATATGAACCACTTCTAGCTGCTTCTGTAACACTTTCTCCCTTACAAAAAACAGGTCAATTTCCATATGCTTTGTCCTAGCATGAAGGACTGGATTGTGAGCAAGTGCAACAACACTTTGGTTGTCATAGAAGATCCTAGGTGAGGTGTACTGAATGCCTAACTCAGTTAGAAGGGTTTGATTCCAAAGTATATCAGCAGTTATCTGAGCAAGGCTGTGGTATTCCGCTTCAGTGCTTGATCTTGCAACTACATGTTGCTTTCAAGACCACCAAGAGATCAAGTTTGGTCCAAGGAAGATGGCTGCACCCGAAGTAGACCTTTTGTCATCAGGGTCTGAGGCCCAATCTACATCACACAGGGCCTTCAATGCAAGTGGCTGGTTAGCAGGAGCAGGGGACAGCAATAGACCATGCTGAATTGACCCCTTTAGGTACCTTAGAATCTGTTTCAAAGCAAGTTAATGTGCCTCAAGAGGTACTGCCATGAATTGGCAGACCTTGTTAACCGAGTAGCTAAGTTCAAGTCTAGTGATTGTGGCATATTGGAGTGCCCCAACCACTGACCTGTACAGAGAGGGATCCGAAAAGGGCTCACTTCCAACTTTGGACAACTTACAGCTAGAGGCCATGTGAGATGAACTAGGCTTGGCCTCCAGCATGTTAGTTTTGACTAGGAGATCCTTGATATACTTTGATTGAGTGAGGATAAGTGATCCAAGGGGCTGTCTTCTAACTTCAATTCCCAGAAAATAGTCTAGGTTGAGAATAATCCTGATTGTTACAGGTTTGATAACTGGTGAAAAAGTCTCATTAAAATCAAAGCCTTGCATTTGGTGAAATCCCTTAGCTACTAGTCTAGCTTTATACTGTTTAGGGATCTATCAGCATTTTCTTTGACTCTAAAAACCCACTTACATCCAATTGGTTCCCTATGTGGAGGAAGAGGCACAAGGGACCAGGTGTTATTTTTCATAAGTGCTGCATATTCCTCTTGCATGGCAGCATACCACTTAGAGTCCTTTAAGGCTTGCTTAACATTCTTTGGTTCAGTGTGAGTAAGAAGGAGAGTGGGGTGAAGTCTAGGTTTCACAATTCCATTATTTGATCTTGTTTGCATAGGATGAGAGTTTAAAGGAATAGGTGGACTAGGAGATGAAGTAGTTGATGGACTCAGCAGGACTATGAGCTAGACTAGAAGACTGATTTTGAACAGAATTAGGTGACTGAGAGTTTGTGGATTGAGTGTGAGAACTGGGTGACTGAGAGTTGGTGGATTGAGTGTGAGAGTATAATGACTGAGACTGAATACTAGTGGTAGGAGACAAATGACCACTGCTGGACTGAGAATTCAAAGGACTGACAACTAGAGGGGAAGTTACAGGGATAGGAATGGAGGTTGGAACAAGAGGAACAGAACTAACTTTTGAGGTTGAGGTTGCAGGAAATAAATCTTTGTAGGGAAATCTTATTTCATTAAAAGTTACATCTTTTGAAATATAGATTCTCCCACTTGGAGATAGGCACTTGTAGCCCTTGTGTGAGGTAGAATATCCCAAGAAAACACACTCATGGGATCTGAAGTCCAGTTTGTGGGTGTTATAGGGTCTCAGTAAGGGAAAGCAAGCACAACCAAAAACTTTTAGAAAGTTATAGTCAAGAGACTTGTTGAAAATGGTAGTGTAAGGAACAGAGAAATTTAATGAGGCGGTTGGAAGCCTATTGATGAGATAAACTGCAGTTTGGAAAGCATGATCCCAAAGTTTTAAGGGAGAGGAAGCATGACTAAGTAGAGTTAAGCCTAACTCCACAATGTGTCTATGTTTGCGCTCAACTACACCATTTTGGTGATGAGTATGAGGACAAATTAGACGATGAATAACACCTAGCTCATTTAGGTATTTTGTGAGAGGTCTGAATTCACCTCCCCATTCTGTTTGTATGGCTTTAAGTTTAGTGTTAAACTATAGTTCAGCCATGGATTTAAATTGTTTGAAGATGGTAAGCATTTCAGATTTGTTCTTAAGTAAATAAATCCATGTGAAACGAGAATGAGCATCTACAAAAGTGACATAGTAAAGAAAATTATTGGAAGAGGGGACAGGTGCAGGTTCCCACAAGTCACTGTATACTAATTCAAGAGAAGAATTGTATACAGTAGTGGAAGATGGTGCATGCAAACGGTGTGCTTTTCCAATACAACAAGCTGAGCAAAAAGAATCATCTTTCATTGAAAAGGGTATATTACAATGTTGTAGAACAAGACGCATGACATTAGTATTCGGATGGCCTAGCCTAAGTTGCCATTTAAACTGTAAACTAGGAGCCATAACGGCAGAAGATACAAACTCAGTAGAAGTATTATTAGCAGGAACATTTGTTACAAAACAAGAGGAAAGAGTAGACCCGGGAGGTTGTAATTGCAGACTTGGGAACACATACAATCCATCAGCACCTACTTTGCCTTGGAGCAGGATTTCATGGGTGTCCTGAGATTTAACCAGACAATGGTTAGCATGAAATTCAAAGAAAACTGAATTATCATGTGCAAACTTACTAACACTGATCAAGTTCTTGGTGATGGAAGGGACATGTAAAAGTTTATGCAATATAAGAGGAAATTTTGGATTATTAGGTGAATAAAATTGAGAAGAACCAACAGAATTAATAGGCAAACCTTGCCCGTTACCAATGAAAATTTGGTCAGGGCCCTCAAAAGGTGCCATTTGTTGAATGTTCTGATGATCACGAAGCTCCAGAATCAGGAAACCAATTGGAAGAGGAGCTTGCTGGAGTATTGGTTAACATAGCACTGGGCTGAGAATTTTGAGAGTGATTTTGTTGAAACTGTGCTTGATTAAAGGCATTATTCTGAGGACCATAACCATGACTCTGAGTGGGATATTGCGGATAGTTCTGAGGCTGATTATAGCCTTGAGAATGGTGATGATGACCTTGAAAGTTGTTAGAACCTTGATAGCCTTGATAGTTCTGAGTGGGAGGTTGATAATGTTGATTGAACCTGTGGTAACACACTGAAGCAGAATGCCCATACTTGAAGCAAACTTTGCACTGAATGGAGAATCGACCATCGCGACCTCCACGTCCTCTACCAAAGCGACCTCCACGACCTCTACCAGATCCACGATAACCAGAATACTGATCCTCAGAGGCTTGGGACGAATGAACTAGGGCTTGAGGTTGAGAAGAAGAGGAATTCGAGTTGGTGTTTGGCGGAGCTGATACCTGAGTTAGGTTCACTGAAGCCGATTCTTGAATCGTGAGTTTGCGATACCTTTGGAGTCGCATTTCTTGAGCCAACAGAAGCGCTTCAGCTTCTTCAATTGGAGTTGCTTCATCGAATTTGCTTTTGATGATGGAGATGATCGAATCATACTCCTGAGGTAAACCTTCCAAGACGACGTCGAGGTGCTCCTTCGCAGAGACATGATCGCCAACCGAAGCCAAACAATCAACGAGTGCCTTGATTCGAGCCAGAAATTATGAGATCGATCGATCCTCAAGCTTGGTGTTGCGAAGTTCGGTGTGGAGTTGCCTAGCTCGCGCACGAGTCAATTTCTGAAAATAGACATGGATTTTGTCCTAAAGCTCAAACATATGAACACATCCTAAAACCCTAGCTTGAATCGTGCTTGACAGAGATGATTGTAACCAAGAAAACAACATTTGATAAATCTTGGAGGAATTCGAGGAGAAACCAGATAGTGTTGGAGACGGTGTGATTTGATTACAGGCTCCACTTGCTGACGCCATAGGGGGAAATTGTTATCATCTAATCTTTCTGTAATGGAGTGAGAGAAGGTAACAAGACCTTTTGCGGTGCCTTGAGGAGGAGGAGTGTGACACCCTTCTACCCCGCATGTTAAAAGCCATTTAAATTAAAAAAAACATTTAAAGGAAAACATGCAATTATTGAATAAAATAAACAATTGTCCATGGGTAGAAAAGTCCCACATGAACCGTTTACAACGCGGAAATAAAATAAGTTTTAAATAACGAAAACATAACAACCAATAAAAATAACCCAACCCCGATGTCACATACAGAGCTGGTATAACCGTTCCGGAATAAAATCCACGGAATTACAACTGAACTAACAACTACGAAAACATAAACTAGCCCTACGATGAGTGGCGGCTCCTCAGAGTCACTCCTCTCCGGGCTGCTCGTCATCCTCTGCAATGTGCCAATCAGGCCAAACACAAACAACAAACATATATAGGGAGTAAGAATCGTATAAACATATTAGCATGGGAATAGGCAGTAAAGTAAACAGCAAGCATAGCAACATCACATCAAATATCAACATCATCGTTATGCTATGCAGTGCAATGCAGTCCTACTCCGCTAAACCATCAATGCATGTGGATCCACTAAACTCGGGATGAACGACTTCGGAATTACATATCCACATTGAGAATCTACTCAACGCCGGAGAATCTACTCCTTGGATAGCCAACGCATCAAACCAACGAATGCCTCGTCACGGGGGCGCTAGGAGAATCTACTCCAACCGTGGATGGCCGGATCGCCGTACTCTAGGACGATCTCCCCTATGTCGAACATCCCTAAACAACAACTCCGATGCAATGCGTATGCAACACAACAACAACAGCAACACCACCTCCATAACTCCAACGGAATCGACCGAAGGTAACAGCGGGATCAACCGCACCAACTTGCCTAGCAGAATCTACCTGAGGACTTAAGCGGAATCAACCGCAGTACCTGGGGCAAACTCTCGGCCACCAAGGTACGTAACAACAACACCTTAGACCCAAACCGTGGGGTCAAGGCCTCCTTGGCCAAAAAGCACCAAGGTACAACTCATCAGCTTGCGGCACCCTAAAGGGTATCGACTTAACATCTCACCATCTCGTCATCTTTATTTATCTTTATTAACATTTACCAAGTTGTCTAATCAGTTATCATCATAGGGAAAGTGGGGTTTAAAACCCCTTAAGTCCTTTAATCTGGTTCTGTCACAGTGGGTTGAGCACGGTCGTGCTCGTAACCCAGCACGGTCGTGCTTAAGCACGTGAGGGGCGTGCTCCCCTGTAAGTGAAGCACGGTCGTGCTTCTTAATGAGCACGGTCGTGCTCAGCAGCACGATCGTGCTCTTTGTCCTGTAAGGCCGTGCTCAACAGCGCGGCCATCTTCCCAGAATTCAACTGGGAGCACGGTCGTGCTCCCTGTTCAGCACGGTCGTGCTCATCGCGCGACAGTGCTGTTCTGGGTAGGAACAGAGACTGAAACTTAGTTAAATTACCAGGGTTTTTACTCAATTATTCCTAACATCAATTATCAGCGTGTTTTCGGGTTTAACTCATCATCATAACAGCAATCCATTCAACCACGGCATCAACCCAACAACATCATGTTCATAGAAAAGCAACCAACACTAACATTAACAACATATTATGAACATGAATAGTAAACCAAATAACATACTAATAACATACCGAAACAGCCAATAGCATACCATCATTAAACAACTAATTCAGCATGTCATTCATACATACAAATATAAATACATCGGGGTTAGGGAACCCCTTTACTTTACACTAAACCCAAACCTACGTAAATACTACCCTTCTCCCCATACCTGGATTGAAGGTAGCTCTCTAAGACTTCCTAACAGCAACCGGTTCCTCTCCTTTAGGCGGCTCACGCACGAACGAGCCTTAAATAAACAGATTAAAACGGTGTTAGTTTCCCAACCAAAAACGAAAGGAAACTAAAGAAAAGGAATGGAACATTACCTATACGCGAAGTGCAGACGAAACCACGTTTCCCTAGCGTCTCCAATACTCAAAACCACACTGAGTATGAAGGAAAAAGGGAGGAAGGGAGGTTGCAGCCGTACTAGGGTTTTTAGTAGCAAAAAGGAAGTGTACGGCGCAACCCGGGGTCTGCTCAACGTATATAGGTCCGGACTTGAGCACGGTCATGCTCATCCTTGAGCAAGGTCGTGCTCAACTTAACGTTACGAGACGCGGTCAACAGCTTGAGCACGGGCGTGCTACCTGTTGAGCACGGTCGTGCTCAACTTAAAATCAGAAACACGCTTCTGACTTTAAGCACGGGCTTGCTGGCTAATGAGCACGGGTGTGCTCATGTACTAGAAAGGGACTTTTAGCCAAAAATCCCACTAAGCCCTTAAACGATAAATCCAACTTAAACCAAACCAGCTTAATTAAAAAAAAAATTCTGAAAAACAGGGTGTTACAAGGAGGAGGAGGAGGAGGAGGAGAACCGGAATCGCTACCAGAAGCCATGGCTAGGAACTTGAAGATCTATGATACCATATTGATATTCATAGCATCGAGAGAAAGAAGAAAAGAGAGAGCTATAACTGATTCAGTTTTGTATTGAATTCCTCAATCTTACATGAATCTTCCTGACCCTATATATAGGCAGTGCAGGGGATGAAACTGCCTAACAGAATTCTAGCAGTATAATGAAATTACATTTCATTTACAGTTTGAATTTACATTGCATTTACAATACACACACGAACAAATGATACCAAATTAACATTCGTGCTAATCAACATTATTTTTCCATATGAATTCGTATGGTACTATATAGCAATTGCTATAATAGTTTAAAGTTTCGTTAAACGTATCTTAAGCATTATATAGTGTTTCACATACTACTTGGTGTGCATTATGTGGTGTACAAAAACTTGTTTATCCCTTTTTTTTTTAAATAAAAAATCTATAAGAAAATATATCATAATGAGATATAATACAAATGCAAACCAATTGGATTCATACAGTACATATATAGAATGATGAGTATAGTTGTTTACACAATTAAAACTTCAACAATTAAAGATAGGTAGCCCGTGGCCTTTACTAAGTAATTAAAATGCAGTGTTAATTAGAAAATAAAATAAATTTGGATACGGATGATCAAGTTTAATAATCGAAGATTGAAATCATTAATATATTATATTCATTAATAACATCATTAAAGAGTTACATTATCAAGAATTTAATTTGTATTCACTAATAATGTGTTACAAGCAAGTCATATGCTTTTATTTTTTTGAACAAAGGAGTTATATGATGTTATTTGTTTAAAAATCAGTTGTTTTTACTGCAAATAAAATATCTAATTAGTTATTATAATAATCCGATATTTTACCAAAAATGTCCAATAAAATATATTTATCATTACTCAATTATTTGGTTGCGACCCTGGCTGTGCCTTCGACGTGTATATTTTACACAGAACCATGTCAGAAACAAATTAACAAAAGCATACACAGTCGACAGAAAGACAAGTACAACATCAAAAACGCAAAATGATTGCCCTTATAAAGAAAAAGGGGCGTCTCGCTTTTTATAAGGATGCAGATGCAGATATCAAACGTGTCATCAGGTCATCGGTTGGATGTGATTTCTGACTGTGTGAAACAACAAAACACTCTTCCAAGCCAATGCATTTTCTTTCTCATCATCACTGACTTCCTCTGTCATTAGTAGGGCCAATTAAAAAATGATGAGAGAGAATAATAACATGCAGGTAAGTGACCAAAATTGCTTTCATCCTAATATTTACAAACCACTTCTTTTGAATTTTTTAAATTATTCAATTTTTTAATAATAAAATAAAGTCTTAGAATTTGACCAACACAACCCCACAAAACCAATTTGTAAGGTGAGAACTATTAAGCATTATAAACACAACCCCATCGATACGAGACTCTCAACATTTAAAGAAAAACGTACTTCCCCATTTATATTCTTTAATGTGTTCAATTTTACGATGGAAGTACTAAAATTGATTTTGCCTTCTATCAAACGTGATCTTACTAAAAATGGAAATATTTGGCTACTATTAGGCAAAATTAATTTTGCCTCAATCCTCAATTTAACTAGAAGTGACACAAAAGCAATTTTTGCATTGAGTTGAAAAACTTACACCAACTTTTACATCATATTTACTTTCGAAATAAAAAAATCCAAACATAAATTACTCCACTTCAAACTCATTTGTAAACCAATCAATTTTACAAAATCAATTTCATTAAAAATCATATTTACAAATGCTTATCCAAACACATTTGTTTTTATCAAAACAAGTAAAATATAAAGTGATATAAAGAAAAATAGTGTTTGACACTTTCATGAACATTTTCCTTCAACTCTACAGCAAAACATATTTTTCCTTAGCATAAGCCAGCAAACATCTAGAACTTATGCTAAGAGCATAAGTTAATTGCTAAAACAAGCCAAGTTACCTTGGTCTAAAGTCTAAACAGTAATTCTCATAAAAGTGCTCTACACAAAGAAAACTTGTAGGGACAAAATTTATGCAGCAACAAGCTCAATCCCTACACTTTACTTTTTGGGAAAATAAAAAAAAGTGACACATTTCCCATATCTATTTTCTCCATTTTCTATTCCCAAAAAGGAATGTGTAGGGGTTGGGTGTAAAATGCAAATGTAGGAACAAACGCAACTAGCTAAACAACCCTGATTTGGTAAACAAATACTTAGGTAGCACTTGGTGTTGATGAGAGAAACACCCTCAAGTACACAAAGAGCAGTTACAAATGCATCAACAAAAAGCTGTTCCAGTACTCAAATCTGTTCTTTGTAAAACTATAAAATTCATGACAAACATAAATTACACAACCCCCTAACATGATATTACATATGCTAAAACAGAAGGATATTTTTCTTCTTTTTCCCTCCTCTTGAGAAACACTTTCTTTTCTCTCATAAAATAATATCCAATTGCAATGAATTACAATAACAATCAGATCATACTAATTTTACATACCCTCTATAAATATTATAAATGGGAACTAAAAAGGTGGTGGGATGCTGAAATGCAAGAATATTATTTATCACCTAGAATGCAGCCTTTGTAGCAAAACAGATCTAGAGAGCATCTTTCTTTCTTCTTGATATATCCACTGGATTTCACTATTTGAGGCTGGTTATGAAACAGCTTTATACTGCTCTGTTGATCTAAAATTGTATATAGTATCCACAAAATAACAATGGCCATTCACTTCAAGTGACTTGCCTATTGGGTTCAAGTATTTATTTCTGAATTGCATTGATGCTCCCTGCTGCAACTTCTTCTACCCCAGAACATGCTTGAACATGTTGTTTTCTCCAGCTTTGGCCCTTCCATTTTATCCTGATCCGTTGTCGATGTTTGTGATTGATGAGGCGATTCATGTTGTGTTTCTGCTTCCCGGGGTTCAGATGATGGACAAAGACTATCATTGCAAGTACATAGAGGAATTGCCACAGATGGAAATGGAGTACAGGTGACAGGGCAGAGCATCTCCGAAGAAACAGATGCTACACGATTTCTTCTAATCTCTGGTGTATGAGAAAGAGATGGTTGATGTACGTCACGTGGATGTAGCATGCATGGGGTACACAGGCTGAGAGACACATGCAGTTTATTTTCTTTTCCTTGGGAACCTGGTAGCTTGACGAACGACACGATTCCGTGTCTGCAAAGGGGGCAAGGGATAGAGCCAGGAGGGCCATGGATTTCAGAAGATACAATGCTTGTTGAACAAAGATAGAGTGCACATCTTACACAAAGCTCATGCCCACATCCTGCATGTAAAAACTGAGATCAGTTACATTGAATATGAAATCATCTGTCAGTGAGCTCCAATTTCAAGCATTATGAGCAAAGCCTTTCACAAATGACTTGGTATTTCATCACCAAGTTTTCCAAATTCTATTATTCTAACATCACAAACTTGAATGGATGTGAAGGAAAAAAGGTTGCAAATATAGTGTCAAAAGGGATGAGAAATGAACACCCCACCCCACAGTGTTGCGCCCCAAAAATAAAAGGAAGACAAAAAATGTGATGACTGATGATAGTACATAGAATGATTGTCTGACATGAATTCTTTGGCCCTGGAGAAAACTCATTTTGCTTACCTTTATTACTTTGGCAAAGAACTGCAGGCAGATAACTAAATATCCACATGCAGAGAAGCAGAAAAATAAACAGATATTCAAAAGATGGAATCCAATACCTTCTGCAGCGACTGAACATGACCTCTCGAGGCAGACAGCACAAAAGTCAATTTCATTCGAAGAGGTTGTAGATGATTGCAATCCACACTCTCTGCAGTTATTTCAAATCAATCTTAATTCCATTTCCATCAGGAGTAAACTAAAGATAAATGTTTTAACCTTTAATTCTAGCTCAGTACATAAGGAAATGGGCAACAACCACAAAAATGTAATTTTCCCTCTATTCTTATCTCTTGATCCAGTGATTAAAAAGCAATAACTTCATTTCTTTTGGAAAATGCTTGATTTTTGAGATCTTCATGTCTCAAAATCATACAAAATCATATAATAGGCAAGACCATTTTTCATTCCAACCAAGACCAGTGGGAAGACCCACAGCATAATCACTTTGGTTACTGCTGCTAATCTAAGAAATATCCCATAATGAATATAGGCTTTCTTCACAAGCCCTATATCGTGAATAACTTATGGAAAGCCAGCTTTTTCCACTTTCGTCTCAGCCTACACCTTCTATGGAATATAAACAATAAATCATTTCCACGCCACAAAGATGAGTAAGATAGCTACTATGAGAGAAACATGACAAAATCTCTGTTCTCACTTGTTGCATTCATAATTAGCCTCCCTTCAAGCACCAATTAATATGACAGACATAATACCATGACTACATTGTAACAGAGACCATAGAAGAGAAGTGATAAAAAATTTAATACGTTCAATTTAGGAATGAAATTTTACCGATTGAGCAACCATATCATAAGTACCATGACTACATTGTAATAGAGAACAGTGGTACAGATTTTAATACATTCAATTTAGAAATGCTGTTTTACTAGTTGAGCAACCATATCACAAGTACTGCTAAACTGTTATCCAATACGTCCAACCTATGCCATTCACATAGATACATAAACATGGTTGGAATCCCAGGCTCGAAGTAGTGATCTATGGTTAGGGTTTATGACTAGAAGAACCTGAGATATATTACTACAAATATAACTTCAAGGAAATGTAGAAGAGAGAAAGCAAAGTCTATTGTACTGTTGTGAAATGATGTAAGAACCAAATTGAGATGGAAAGCATACAAAGCATGACATTATGAGCTGGCTAAGATCAGTTATATGCATATAAAGAATTCGTTACAAGAAAGAAAAGTATAAAAAATGAGGTTATGTTGATGTAGATGTTATCTACAAATTTATAGAATCTACAATTTCATAAAATTGTGTCAATATAAATAAAAACAATAGATGATAAAGTACAGTGCACGTGAATCCAAAAATTAATATCCAAACAATCGAGGTGCAGTTCATTGATAACTATGTTGAGTATCATCCCACACGCTGCTCTCCAGCTAATGTAATTTGCTTGGATTTGATTTGAGAAAAGTACCACTTACCCCATATGTTGAATACTAAATGCACAGTTGACCCTTCTCTCCCAATCAGACAAGGTGAATGAAGTTTTAATTTTTAGGGTTTTATACCTTATAATATACTTTACTTCGTCAGACACACAGCAGCCATATTAATCATTATAGTCCCCACTTGTTTAATATTTTAAATAAGAAATCTAGAACGTAACAGCTCTCGGCCAATTTTCCAAAGACATATTTGTTGAAATCACATTGGACACGCACTAATCAAAGAATTATTGTAGATATGATATCTATTCATCATGCAACAAATTGTGAAAAGTCTGACAGCATAGCATCCCAGCTTCCCTAAATTATTTTGCTTTTTCTTTTTCTCTTTTATGGTAATTACAGTCCCAATATATTGTCAGATTATTTCCAAAGCGAGCTGTTTGTCATTTTAATTATCTAGATGGATTGATTGCCAAAATACCTGGCTATGTTGAGAACACTCATGAGAGGCAGGGACAAATACTTTGAAGAAGGGAATGATGGTATTATGGCATCAGAACTGGGTGCCAGCAATGGTTCAAGCCAACGACGCCCCCACATCCTAGCAATGTCAAGTGGAAGCCACCTGGGGGGGAAATTCAAATTCGTTTCATTTATGTTATAGAGCAAGCCAAAGTTTATAATAAAATATCCATATGCAATAAATATCATACCCATTGCAATTCAAAGTCATCCGACTGGCACCTCTTGCAAGGAGGATCTGAAAAAAGAAGAGCATCATTGTCAGCTTCAAAGGAAAGCCGTAGATGTAATATACACACCAAAATTAAAACAATTCTTGCCTGACAGCATTTCAAATTGCCCCCACATGCAGCAAAATGCAATGGAGTGCTTCCAGACCCTATATTAAAGCACATCAGTAATTTTGAAGGGGGAAAGAGAACAGCCTATAAAATTTAGCATGTAAAATTAAAAGATGTACCTATTAAATCCATCGATGTTCCATAATGAAGTGTTGTAGCTGACACATTTGCATTAAGATCAAGTAGCAGTTGCACGCAATCAAAATGCCCATTCAATGCAGCCATATGAAGGGCAGTAATACCAGCATCAGCAGTCTTATTTACAAACTTAGACAGCACACTGCACTGGAATAAAGTAAATAAATAGCAAGAACATAACATACAGAAATAACAACTCAATGGTATAGTCAAGCCTTGAAACATTCTTAACAGCAACGGAAATTACATGAAATCTCACTGTCATAATTCCCACAGAAAAAACTATCCATAGCTCTTGCAATTAATATTTTTATCTAATACTTAATAAGTCATGTATTAAGTAACTAAGCATGTATGAAAATGTAGTGAACAAAAAGGGAGTATCGAATAAAATATTAAATATATGATGAAACCAATACAAAGAGCATTTTGATATAAGCATATTGCAAACCGTGAAAGTATATTAGTCATTCAACTCTATCAGCTAAAAATAAAATATAGCATATGAAATTCACTCCAATTTTCAATGATATATTGTTTTCAGAATTACATAATGAAAAGAAAGGCATCATACCTTTGTTCATGTTTGCTTTTCACATTTGGCCCATCACCTGTGTCAGCATCTGTGTGAGCATGTAAAGCTTCATAAGGAGCACTTGGAACAAAGTCGGCCACAACAAGTCTAATGCATCTTACATGCCCATTCACAGCTGCAAAGTGAAGAGCTGTCCTCCCACTGAGATAATCTGCTCTCATAACCTGTTATTGAATTAAATACAATCTAGTTGTTCATGAAAAGAAACTTTAACCATTTAAAGAATGAAAATATACTTGAGACCGAGAATTCAAGTCCACTTATCACATAATATCAATGACCAGCCCTATGACCTTACAGTCTTCGTAGGACAGCAAATGCTACGTACCAGGAAATGATAGTTCAGATATAACTGAAAGACAGAGAGATTGGGGGGAGTATAACAGGGCTCACATTGCATCTGAATAGCTGAAGGGTCTGCACAACTTCCCAATGACCAAATCTACAAGCTTGCATCAAAGCCGTCTTCACATCAACAGTCCAAGTAAACCATAATCTCAGTTAGTACTTAGTACATCATACAAAAGTATCAAAAAGTACGGTGAGATATATCCAAGACAATCTTGTAAAGCTTCATTTTATCATGCTGGCATATATTGAATAGACACCATATCCATCATGATCTGCCACTTATCATAATGCAAAGTCTAGCTATGCCAGCCAAATGGAATAGAATCATACTGTTAGGATACATGTTATTTGTAATGCTAGTTACAAGTCAGCTACTAGATCAGTTAAAATTAGTTGCAAGTCAGTTAGCTTGTTACTCTAGCTTACTTGTATATAAACTGTAATACACCCAAATTCATTAATGAGAAAACTGTAATACACCCAAATTCATTAATGAGAAAATTTTCTCATTAATTTTAACTGATCTAGTAGCTGACATGTAACTAACATTACAACTAACGTGTATCCTAACACATACTCTAAAATTAGATAGCTGGTCCAAAATGGAGAGAAAAAAAAGTAAATCTGATTTCCAATTTCAAGTACAGAAAGAATCTTCCAATGTTGAAATTCAACACAAAATCCATCTCACCACTTGAAATTTCATCAAATCAAAACCAACACCCACAAAATTTAAATCTAAGCCCACAATCAACCTGCAATTACAAAAATAAAAAATAAAATAATGAAAATGAAAACGAAAATTTTACCTGCCCGCAATAATTTCTTGAATTCACATCAGCTCCATTCTCAAGCAACAATGTCACAATCTAATGAAAAAAAGGAATTTTGAGAATCAAAATGGGGTTGATTCAAATGGTAAAAACAGAAAATTTAAAACATTAAAAACAAAAACAAGAAAAGGGTAGGTGTGAAACCTCGTTATGTCCCTTGGAAGCTGCAAAATGAAGAGGAGAATTGAGACCACCAAAGGTAGAATACTTGGAAAGACAAGGGTTCCACTCCAAAAGCATCTTCGCCTCAATCAAATCGCCGTCCCTCGCCGCCGACACCAGCCTCTCGCCGGAGGCCGAGCACCCAAATGAATTCCCCATCTCTCTCTCTCTCTCTCGGCACACCAAAACACACTCTGAGTCAGAGCAAATCTTCAAAGAGAAACAAAACAATGGTGGGTCCACAAAGAAACAAAACCAAAACACAAAGCAAAGTGTTCTTCACGATATTAATGGAATTTGGTGGAGAAAGCTGAGATGGTGACGTGGCAGCTGGAATGAGATTAGTTACAGAGGTCGAAGGTTGTAAAGATTGGAATGTAGAGGTTGGTTGCGGTTGTGGTCGGTGTTATCGTTGGTGGTGTTGTGTCCGAACAACAAAGGGAAGCGGTGAAAGACAAATCAAAAACCATGTATGATGTTGATTTTATGAATGAAAGCATAACTTTACCTTTCTTTTATGTTCTTTTCTTCTACGTGCCTCATTCACTTTATATTGTCCCTTTGACTTTTGTTCAATATACATTGGCTCTTCCTCATAAATTTGTTTTCTTTTCTTGTGATTCTTAACTTGAATGATTGAATTAAATTATTCTGATTTCACTAGGGGATTCTATATTTTATTTTACTTTCTTCAATTGTGTATGCAAAATTTCAAATTGAGAGTGATGTCTAAATATATTTTCGTATTATAAATAAGGTTCATTTAGATCCTGTTTGCGAGTTTGGAGGGAAAGGAATTGAGGAGATCAAAAGGAAAGGAAAGGGGATGAAGGGGAGGAGAATGAGAGGATTATCACTCCTTGTTTGAGAGTACATATTGTACGAAAGGAAGGAAATTGAGGGGTTTATGATATGCTTTTACAATTTTATCCTTATTTTAAAAAATTAACATAAGTAATATTCTCTAAATAATATTATTGCAAAAAAAAATCTTCAAAATAAATGACAAAACGTTTCCTTAATGTAGGGTAAGTTAGTAATTTCAATTACTTTTCCTCCAAAATACCCCAAAATGAGAGAAATGGAAAATGTGGGGTGAGGAAGAGAATGGGGGATTTATTAAAATCCTCAAAACATTTCCCTCCAATTAATAGAACTCACAAACAATGATGGGTCTCTAATAAACCTTCCATTTCCCTCCAAAAAATAACTCACAAACAAAGCCTTAGAGTCTCGATTAACATCCACTATTGACTGACTTCTTTTTCTATTAAACTGCATTAAAACTGAGAAATTATATATTTTTAAGTAAAAAAATAAAATAATGATTAATTTAGGTAAGTAGTTAATTGGATCATTTCTAATGATTAATAATATGTTAGTAAATGGTTATTTAATTTTATAATGTCAGTATTGCATGTAACTTGACCATATAAGGTAGGATAGTGTTATTATTCTTTTCAATTTTATAATTAAAAAATTTAGAAAATGGTTGGTGTGGTAAACAACTTTGACCCAGGTTTAAATTTCCAGAAATCATTTTTTTAATAGGATGACCTTATAATTTTCTTTTTCATGTGGTCAAATATAATTAGTTTTAAAGATATTCAAATGGGCCAAATATATGAGAGTTTTTCACAGTTTATAAAAATAATTGAATGTTTTATAAATTATTTTATTGAAAAAAGTTTTCTAATTTTAGAAAATAAAAAGTAAGCATGCAGAAATTGAATGTGTAAAATATTTTATGATAAATAAAAATTCATTTCACGAGAATATCAGAAAACATGAAAGAACAAATGAACTATGGGACAGTAGGAGGCAATCTAGTCATGTACAAGTATAAGAATCACTATGTCTAGCATAATTTGTCAGAGAGTCTGCAATCTGATTGAATAACCGCGGAACAAAATTAAATTTAAAATAATAATATATGTTTTTGTATAAATGCAAGTTTACATATTCAATACGATAAAGGTATCCAAATATTTTATAGCTTAACTAATGGAATAAGAGGGTTTTTTTTTTTTTTTTGGTTAAGAGAGATGAATTTTTTCCTTGGAGATGATTATATATCTGTTGTAGTACAAATAAATACTTTCATCTTTTAAATTTATTTATTGATGGAATTAATGGTGATGGATCATATAAGCTATTTTGGCAAGTTCAAAATGTTAACTTATAGTTTATTTGACTAAGTTATAGGTTTGTTTGACCAAAGTATCTATCTATAATCTATAATTTATCTATCTATAATCTATGCAATTCTATCCCCTATGCAATGTAGTTTTATCATGTGTCATCTTCCCTATGCATGAAATGTTGCCATGTATCATGTGCCAAGTGTCAACACTACAATTTTTCGATTTATTATTGGATTTATAAAATTAACAAAAAATAACACACTAAAAATAAAAATTGAATGAAAATTACCGAAATTGAAATTGAAATTTAAAGCTTAAATATAACTAATCTTATCTAATTATTTAATTTATTTCAATTTTAATTTCAAATTTAAGGTCATACAATATATATTTACGTAAATCTTATCAAAGTTGAAATTAAATTTAAATTACGTGAATTAAAATTAAATCTATATCTATCTATCTATAATCTATAAACAATACAATTTTATCCCCTATGCAAGAAAAATTTGTCATTTGTTAGTTTCCACGTGTCGTTGTCATATTTTTTTTATTTTCTATTGTATTCATACAAATATTAAAAAACAAAAGAAAACATTTATGATTTGCATCGTGCGGGCACGGGATTAAAGTCTAGTTTGATAAACAAACTTATCCCATCTCTATCTATCTATGTAAGGAGAATCTACCGAGTTCAGATCCTCTCCATTGCCCTTTCTCTCCATTTCTCCATTTCACTTCGTCTCCATTTGACATGTGGCATTCTAAGATTTTAACGGTTAGGATTTAATTTCTTTTAATTCAATTTAAATTAAATAAAAAACTGAAAAAGGCCACAGAAAAAACCTTCGTTCTCCATCTCCCTTGTAATTTTCTTACAATTTCTTCCCTTGCAATTCCGTTCCTCACCTACAGAAAATGCAAGGAACAGAGAAACCATCTTTTGGAGACCCACTCCTCCTCCCTTCAACAAAACATTCAAATCCTTTGTCTCCTGTTTCTGTTCAAATTCAACAAAACGTTATGTACGCCTCTATCAATTCAAACCTAAAACACAAGAAAATTGTCCCAGCATTCATTTTCTATTTCACAAAAGGGTCAGTGAAAACATAGACAAATGGATCTGAACAATTTGTTGAATGTCAGGTACAAGGAGTGAAGTCTCAAAAGATGAAAAAATGGATTTTGTTTGCAGAGAGTCGTGTACGAGTAGTGCTCCACCAAATGATTCCTGTGTTTTTTTAAAAAATAAATAAATTGACTTCAATCAAAATGAATCCGGGAGTGACGATGTAGAGTTGATGGAGCACACAGCGGCGGAGTGACGGAACGCCCAGGCGTGAAGGCGGTGCGGCAGTGGGGGCGTCCGTGTCGTGGTGGCGGGTGGCACTGTTTTCGTTTTACTCCTCCGGGGCGGGGGAGCTTGCAGGCCTTCGAGGGTCATCGGGCGAAGGCTGGGTGGTGGTGGGTCGAGTATGGCAAGAACGTCTGAATGAGGGAGAGGGAGATGGTGGAGCCGTGGAGGGTCGACTGGATTGGGGAGAGGGAGAGAAAAGAGGGTTTCCCAATTTCTGATTTAATTAAAATAATAATAATTTTTGGTAAATTCTCAGCCTTTGATTTTTTTGGTGACACGTGTATGGTTCAGATTTAATGGACTGGACATGTCCATTTCTCCAACAAATGGAGAGGATCCGGTTCCGAATCTACCATGTGTCGTCACCAGAAAAATTAATTTTCTAAAGTATTTATATAAATAAACTAATAAAAAATGAAAATTGATTGAAATTGATATAATTAATTAATTGCTTTGACATCAATTGATTTTCATTCTTTTCTACATCAATTAATTGAAAATTTTATTTTCTATAGTATTTAATAAAACAAGAAAAACGAAAATTAATTGAAATTGATAACAATTAACTACTCTGTCACCAACTAATTTTTATTCATTTCTACACAAATTAATTGATAAATTGGTTTTTTTTACTGTATTTATTAGAATAAAAAACAAGAAAATAATTGAAATTGATAACAATTAAATGATTTTTCACCAACTGATTTTCATTCTTTTCCACACCAATTAATTGAAGAGTTGATTTTCTATAGTATTTATTAAAATAAAAAAATTAAAATAAAATTTAATTAAATGAAATTCATTGAGATTAAAAACAATTAATTGCGCTGTCATCAATTAATTGAAAATTAATTTGACGTGTATTTATATTTGAAAAATAAAAAATAATAATTAAAATTGATAACAATTAATTGCTTTATCACCAATTCCATTTTTCACCAATTAATTACAATTTATCTATCTATAAATTAAATAATAAATAAATAATACAAAGTAGTCTCCTATGTAAGGAGAAACTGTCATGTGTCAACTGCCATGTGTTGTTAATTTTTTAATGTATTTATTAAAATTAACATAAAAAAATGAAAATTAATTGAAAATGATTGAAATTGATATAATTAATTGCTTTGTCTTCAATTGATTTTCATTCCTTTCTACACCAATTAATTGAAAAATTGATTTTCTATTGTATTTATTAAAATAAGAAAAAACAAATTTAATTGAAATTGATAACAATTAATTTTCATTCATTTCTATGCAAATTAATTGATAAATTGATTTTCTGTTGTATTTATTAGAATAAAAAAAGAAATTAATTGAAATTGATAACAATTTACTGTTTTATCACCAATTGATTTTCATTCTTTTCTACACCAATTAATTAGAGAGTTGATTTTCTATAGTATTTATTAAAATAATAAAAAATGAAAATAAAATGAAATTAAATGAAATTCATTGAGATTAATAACAATTAATTGCTCTGTCATCAATTAATTTTCATTCATTTCTAAATCAATTAATTGAAAATTAATTTGACACGTAGAATTTATATTTGAATAAGAAAAACGAAAATTAATTGAAATTGATAACAATTAATTGCTCAATCACCGGTTCCTTTCTACACCAATTAATTGAAATCTATCTATCTATCTATAAATAATATAAAGGATTCTCCTATGTAAGGAGAATCTGTCATGTGTCAACTGCCACATGTCGTAACTAGAAAAACTAATTTTCTAATGTATTTATTAAAATTAAACTAATAAAAAATAAAAATAATTGAAATTGATATAATTAATTAATTCCTTTGTCATCGATTGATTTTATTTCATTTCTACATCAACTAATTGAAAAATTATTTTTCTATAGTATTTATTAAAATAAGAAAAATTAAAACTAAATGAAAGTAATTGAAATTGACAACAATTAATTTCTCTATCACCAAATAATTTTCATTCATTTCTGCACAAATTAATTGATAAATTGATTTTCCACTTTTTTTTTTGTTACAAAAGTTTAGGTGAGTTGGGTCCCGGAGGCTCACCAGGGTCAGGGCAGGCCACATGGCTCAAAGAGTGCTTATAAATGTACTTACAGATTACCCACCAACGAGGTCCTCACAATGGTAGTGGGATTCGTACTCACGACCTTGTGGGTTATAAGCCGTATCCTTACCGACTGAACCAACCTTCATTGGCGATTTTCAACTTTATTTATTAGAATAAAAAACAAGAAATTATTTGAAATTAAATGAAATTGATAACAATTAATTGTTTTTTCACCAACTGATTTTCATTCTTTTCCACACAAATTAATGGAAGTGTTGATTTTCTATAGTATTTATTAAAATAATAAAAAATGAAAATAAATTTAAATTAAATTAAATTCATTGAGATTAATAACAATTAATTGCTCTGTCATCAATTAATTTTCATTCAATTCTACATAAATTAATTGAAAATTAATCTGGCATCTATATCTATACTACATACATTTAGGAATAACCTCATCGAATTCTATGTTATGTGTCATCCTCTTGGAAAAACAGCATTTAATGCAAATCTAATAATAAAACTCAAGGGCAGAAATCAATTAATAATATTATTTAAATCAATTAATAATATTTTTAAAAATAATATTATAGATAAATATATTTTCTAAAAATGGTTAACTTACATCAGAAAGAGAAGGAATAAATCAAATAAATTTTCAATATAAAATAAAATTAATAATATGATGTATAAATATATTTTATAAAATCTATAGTATATATATTTAGAAATAACCTCATTGAATTCTATGCTATGTGTCAACCTCTTAGAAAAACACCATTTAATGCAAATCCAATAATAAAAATCAAGGACACAAATCAATTAATAATATTATTTAAATCAATTAATAATATTTTTTAAAATAATATTATAGATAAATATATTTTCTAAACATGTTGAACTTACATCAGAAAGATAAGAAACAAATCAAATAAATTTTCAAGAGAAAATAAAATGATATATAAATATATTTTATAAAAGGGTTAACATACACGGGGAAATATGAGAAATAAATCAAATAGATTTTTGAGAAATAATAAATATAATAATATGATAGATAAATATATTTTTACAAAAATGATTTATTTGCACAGGGAAAGTGGAGAAATCTATAGTAACATTTAGGAATAACCTCATTGAATTCTATGTTATGTGTCATCCTCTTAGAAAAACACCATTTAATGCAAATCTAATAATAAAACTCAAGGGCACAAATCAATTAATAATATTATTTAAAATAATTAATAATATTTTTTAAAATAATATTATAGATAAATATATTTTCTAAAAATGGTTAACTTACATCAGAAAGATAAGAAATAAATCAAAGAAATTTTCAAGAGAAAATAAAATTAATAAAATGATATATAAATATATTTTATAAAATGGTTAACATGCACAGGAAAATATGAGAAATAAATTAAATAGATTTTTGAGAAATAATACATATAATAATATGATAGAGATAAATATATTTTTACAAAAATGATTAATTTGCACAGGGAAAGAGGAGAAATAAATCAAATAGATTTTCAAGAGAAAATAAAGGTACGATACATAAATATATTTTCTAAAAACTGCTAACTTGCACGGGAAAATAAAATAAATAAATCAAATAGATTTGCAAGAGAGAATAAAAATAATATAAAAAAATATATATTTTATAAATAATGGTTAGAAATGATATGATAGAAAAATATATTTTCTAAAAATGGTTTAATTTATCGGAAAAATAGTAGAAATAAATCAAAAATATTTTCAAGAGAGAATAAAAAAATGATACAATAGATAAATATATTTTTTTAAAATGGTTAATTGGCACCGGGCAAAGGGGACAAATAAATCAAATAGATTTTCAAGTGAGATGAAGAAATATATTATGATAGATAAAAATATTTTCTAAAATTGGTTAACTTCCAAGGGAAAATAGAAGAAATAAATCAAATATATTTTAAAGAGAGAACAAAAAATGATAAATATTTAAATGTTCTATAAATGGTTAACTTGCATGGGAAAAAAATATAAATAAATTAAATATATTTTTAAAGGAAAATAAATTAATAAAATGATATATAAGTATATTTTCTAGAAATAGTTCACCTGCATGGGGATAAGAGGATAAATAAATCAAATATATTTTGAAGAGAAAAGATAAAATATGATAGATAAATATAATTTCTAATAATGGTTCACTTGCATGGAAAAGAATAAAAAATAATAACTTTTTAAGAGAGAATGTTTATAAATCAAATAGATTTAAAAATATCTTATAATTAAACTTATATGAGGATTTATCTTTTATATTTTCCATAACAAATTTTTTTTCAAATATTTCTGCATAATTAACCTCATAAATCAATAATTTGAGGTTTATAATTCCCCAACAAAATTTTAAACTAAAAATGTGAAATTAACAATCACATATTTTTCGATGAAATCCTAAAAAATTAGCACATTCCTCGTGCATGGCACGGGTCATTTACTTTAGTAGTATTTACATTCGAATAAGAAAAAAATGAAAATTAATTGAAATTGATAATAATTAATTGCTCTATCACCTACCCCTTTCTACACCAGTTAATTGCACTCCATCTATAAATAATACAAAGCAATCTACTATATAAGGAGAATCTTTCATGTGTCATCGCCAAAAAATTAATTTTCTAATGTATTTATTAAAATTAAACAAATAAAAAATGAAAATTAATTGAAATTGATATAATTAATTAAATCATTTGTCATCAATTGTTTTTCATTCATTTCTACACCAATTAATTGAAAAATTGATTTTCTATAGTATTTATTAAAAAAATAAAAAAATTTGAAATTGATAACAATTAACTGCTCTATCACCAATTAATTTTCATTCATTTCTATACAAATTAATTGATAAATTGATTTTATACTATATTCATTAGAATAAAAAACAAGACATTAATTGAAATTTATTTATAAATAATACAAAGCAATCTCCTATGTAAGGAGAATCTGTCATGTGTCAAATGCCACGTGTTTTCACCATAAATATTAATTTTCTAATGTATTTATTAAAATTAAAATAAAAAATGAAAATTATTGAAATTGATATAATTAATTGATTAATTGTTTTGTCATCAATTGATTTTCATTCATTTTTACACCAATTAATTGATAATTTAATTTTCTATAGTATTTATTATAATAAGAAAATAATAATAATTGAGATTGATAACAATTAACTGCTCTGTCACCAACTAATTGTCATTTATTTACGCAATTAAAAGGATAAATTTATTTTATACTTTATTTATTTATTAGAATAAAAAATAAATTATTTGAAATTAATTTAAATTGATAAGAATTAAGTTTTTTTTTCACCAATTGATTGTCATTCTTTCCCACACCAATTAATTGAAGAGTTGATTTTCTACCGTATTTATTAAAATAATGAAAAAATAAAATAAATTGAAATTAAATGAAATCCATTGAGATTAATAACAATTAATTGCTCTATTATCAATTAATTTGCATTCATTTCTACGTCAATTAATTGAAAATTAATTTGACATAGTATTTATATTCGAATAAGAAAAAATGAAAATTAATTGAAATTGATAACAATTAATTGCTCTATCACCAATTCCTTTTTTCACCAATTAATTACAACTTATCTATTTATAAATAAATAAACGAATAAATAAATAATACAAAGTAGTCTCCTATGTAAGGAGAATCTGCCATGTGTCAACTGCCGCGTGTTATTTTCTAATTTATTTATTAAAATAAAAATAAAAAAAATGAAAATTAATTGAAATTGATTGAAATTTATATAATTAATTGCTTTGTCATCAATTGATTTTCATTCCTTTCTACACCAATTAATTGAAAATTTTATTTTCTATAGCATTTATTAGAATAATAAAAAATGAAAATTAATTGAAATTGAAATAAATGAATAATACAAAGCAGTCTACTATGTAAGGAGAATCTGCCATGTGTCAACTGCCATATTCAAATTTGTCAATGCTTTTTGTTACCTACTGTCTATAAATTGTTGATTCGTGGTAAGGTCCTCAGTGTTTGGAAAATTACCTTCATCTTCTTGTTCGATCGAAAATGGCGTCTCAATATGATTTTTGTGATGACATAACACCCGAGAAAGAGAGTTGCAAGATAAGAGTTAATTGAAAAATTGCTTTGTCACCAATTGAATTTCATTCCTTTCTACACCAATTAATTGAAAAATTGATTTTCTATTTTATTTATTAAAATGATAAAAAATGAAAATTAATTGAAGTTGATAACAATTAATTACTCTTTCACCAATTAATTTTCATTCCTTTCTACGTCAATTAATTGATAAATTGATTTTTTTATTGTACTTATTAAAATGGAAAATGGAAAATTTAATTGAAATTGATAACAATTAATTGTTTTGTCACCAATTGTTTTTCATTCTTTTCTACACTAATTAAGGCCCTGTTTGGTAAAAGTAGCGGATGGCATATATATACCGGATAAGCTAGCTGATAGCGGATAAACTAGTTGATAGCGGATAGCGGATTAGCTAGCGGATTGGATTTGAAGTGTTTGGTAAAACTAGTGGTTGGACTAGCTGATAAATGTAAAATGACGTAAAAGGATATGTTTGCATTTTTTTATATAAATTATATTTATTATTTATTTTAAAATAATTATCACTTTTAACACTTTAATTCATTTTAAATTATTTATCATTTAAAAAATTAAAATATTAACCATTTTTATCATTTTTAATTTAGTTTTAACCATTTTTAATAAATAAAATGGAATAATAAATTGCTCAAAAAAATAGAATAGTAAAAATAAAATTATATACTGATTTAATTTTTCTATAAATTTTATTTTTTAAAGATAAAAATATATTTTATATTTTTTTAAATATAAATCTAATAGAGAAATTAATTCTTATTTATATAATATGTTAAATGATTAGTGTTTTATTTTATTATCTAAGGATAAGTGAGAAATTTAATTAAGATAGTATGGATAAAAATAGAAGAAAAAATGATAAGCTATACGCTATAAGCTCAAACGCTAATTCAAGTAGCGTCTCGAAAAAACGTTGTACGCTAGTGAAAAAACGCTATACACTAATTTTAAAAACGGTTACCAAACGGGATTATTTTTCCATCCACTATAAGCTATCCTCTATATGTGACACCTTTCTACCCCGCATATTAATATAAAACATTTACTTGAAAGAGGTAATATAAAAACATGCATTTATTTGATTAAAATAAAACTTGGATAAAAGGCACCACATTATAACAATTAACGCGAAAAGAACATAGTTTTAAAAGGATAAAACATAAACAAAACATAAAAATAACCCAATCCCGATGTCACATACAGAGCTGGTATAACCATTCCGGAATATAATCCTCAAAATACAACTGAAATAAAACAACTAAACTAAACAACAGGGAAATCCTAACTATGAGTGACGGCTCCTCAGAGTCACTCCTCTCCTGGCTACTCTCCATCCTTTACATAAAACCATACATGCCAAACAAGAAGACAGAGAATGAGAGTAATAAAACATGTAAACACATCGGCATGGAAGTAGTTAACCAAGATTAACATACATCATATACATAACATTTATCATCATACATAATTTAACATCAATATATAGTTATATCAAACATATTAAATCAACCAACGTATACTATGCGGTGCAATAATACTCCGCTACTCCATTATGCATGTGGATCCAAACTATCTCAGGAAGGCAACTTCGGAGTTACATATCCACATTGGCCATAAAAGCACTAACGCTGGTAGTTCACCAAACCATGGGTGAACCCCTTGGATAGCCGACGTACCATAGCGAGGGTACGCCACCGCGGGGGGTGCATGGTTCACCAAACCTTGGGTGAACCACCTGTAACACCTCGCTTTTCGTTAAGTACTTTCTATTGGCTTGTTTGTTAAGTTAGAAGTGTTGGCTAAGGGCTTAGTGGGAGTTTTGACTGAAAAGTCCCCTCTAGTACATGAGCACGCCCGTGCTCATTAGCCAGCACGCCCGTGCTTAAAGTCAGAAGCATGTTTCTAATTTTAAGTTGAGCATGCCCGTGCTCAACAGCGAGCACGCACGTGCTCAATGTGCGGACCGTGTCTCGTTGACGCTAAGTTGAGCACGACCGTGCTCAGGTCCAGCCTATATATTTTTGGCACAGAACCGAGGGTTAACATCATAACCCTATTTGTGACGGCTGCTGCTACCCGGTTGCGGCCAGAAGAGTTCCTCTCCCCTTTTTTCCACTAACACAATCAATTCTTGAGTGTTGGAGACTCTTGGGAGCCCTTTAGTTTATCTGTGTCAAAGTATATAGGTAATGTTTCTTCCCTTTCTAAGTTCCTTTCATTATATTGAATTGGGAACTAATCGTTGGTGTGTTCTGTTGATCCAAGGTTTGGTACCGGTGTAAGCAGTTCGAGGATTTGTGACCAATTTGCCGTTAGGACCATTGTTAGAGCTACCTTCAATCCAGGTATGGGGAGAAGGGTAGTGTACTCATAGGCTTGGGGTTAGAGTAAAGTAAAGGGTTTCCCATAACCCCGTGGATGCATGTCTATTGTATGATTTAAAGAATGTGTTGATGATGTGTATTGTGATTGGTTCATGATGATATGTTATATGCTCTGTGTTGGTGATGATTAATTCATGTTGAATATGAGCATAATGTTAATTCGTTAATCGTTGTTATTAACATGTTATTGGTTGTTGATGTTATGTTGGCTGCATGGTTGATGCTATGAATGTTGAGTTGATGGTTAAAATGTTTAAAACATTAACTGGTTAATTAGGCTTAAGAACGTGTTAAGTTTAAAGGACTAATTAACCCTAGAAATTGGTTAAAGCTTCGGACTTAGGTTCTGCCCAGAACAGTACAGTCGTGCATGGAGCACGACCGTGCTCAATAGGAAGCATGACCGTGCTTCACTTAAGTGGCATCACGCCCTTCACGTGTTAAGCACGACCGTGCTGGGGTTTAATCACGACCGTGCTCACCCCTCCTGAACAGAAACAGATTAAAGGACTTAAGGGATTTCAAACCCCATTTCCCCGATGATGATAAGTTGATATAACTAATCAAAGATAAGGATTAGATAACTTGGCTAATGTTTAAAGATGAATTAATATGATGAGATGGTGAGGTGTTGAGTTTGATAAGTCGGTACCCCTTTGGGTTACCGCAAGCTGATGAGTTATGCCTTGGTACTTTTGGCCAAGGAAGCCTTGACCCCACGGTTTGGGTCTAAGGTGTCGTTGTTGTACCTTGGTGACCGAGAGTTTGCCCCAAGTGTTGCGGTCGATTCTGCTAAAGTCCTCAGGTAGATTCCGCGAGGCAAGTTGTTGCGGTCGATTCCGCTGTTGTCTTCGGTCGTTTCCGTTGGAGTTATGGAGGTGGTGTTTGCCGTTGTTGTGTTGCATACGCATTGCATCGGAGTTGTTGTTGAGGGATATCGTCCTAGAGTACAACGATCTGGCCATCCACGGTTGGAGTAGATTCTCCTTGCGCCCCCGTGACGAGGCATTCGTTGGTTTGATGCGTTGGCTATCCAAGGAGTAGATTCTCCGACGTTGAGTAGATTCTCAATGTGGATATTTAACTCCGAAGTCGTCCATCCCGAGTTTAGTGGATCCATATGCATTGTTGGTTTAGCGGAGTAGGACTGCATTGCACTACATAGCATGTTGAATGTTGATGACGTTGATGTATGTTTATACATGCTGTTGATGTATGCTTATGTTGGTGTCATGTCTGTGTGTTTTTATTTACTTCCTACCTCCTTGCTATTATGTTTACATGATTCTTACTCCCTATGTTTGTTTGTTTGTTTGTTGTTGTTGGCCTGATTGGCATCTTGCAGAGGATGACGAGCAGCCCAGAGAGGAGTGACTCTGAGGAGCCGCCACTCATAGTTAGGGCTTGTTTTTATGTTTAGTTAGTTTATTTCAGTTGTATTTCGAGGTTATGTTTCCGGAATGGTTATACCAGCTCTGAGTTGTGACATCGGGGTTGGGTTATTTATTGGTAATGTTTTCATTTGTTTTTAAACTTGTTTTAATTTCCGCATTGTGAACTCATTCATGTGAGACTTTTCTACCCATGGACAAATGTTTTAATTATCCAGTAAAATGCATGTTTTTCATTTAATTGTTTTTATATTAAATGCCTTATAACATGCGGGGTAGAAGGGTGTCACATCACCCGAGACTTGACCAGATTGCCGTACTCTAGGATGACCTCCCCTATCTTGAACTTCCCCTACTAACAACTTCAACGTATGAATATATGAACAACACAGCAGACAAGGCAACCACCTCCTTTGCTTGGGCCAATAAGCACCCAAGACTTATCACCATCATCAACATCAACGCCTTGGCCAAAAAGCACCAAGGTTCAACTCATCAACACCAAAAAGCATCGAGGGCACCTTGGCCAAAAAGCACCAAAGTGTATCAACGTGCGGCACCCTAGCGAGCACCGTCTCAACCAACTTATTAATCTTAGTTCGTCTTAATTATTCTTTAATTAAGTTTCTAACTCATCATTATTCGATTGGTGTCTTATCACACTATTAGGGACATTTGGGGTGAAACACCCCTTAATTCCTTTAATCTCAGATTCTGACTAGTAAGGGGAGCACATCGTGCTCACCCCAGCACGGTCGTGCTGTCACTTAAGTGAAGCACGGTCGTGCTCACTGTCCTGTACGGCCATGCTCAATGCTCGGCCTGCCTTCCAGAATGCAACTGGGAGCACGGGCGTGCTCCCTGTTCAGCATGGCCGTGCTCTTCGGCCAGCCGTACTGTTTTGGGCAGATTCCTTATGTTATTCTTGGAGTCAAAACTCCCTAACACTCTCAAATCAGATCCTAGGTCCTTGGACTAATCGAGTTGGCACCAACCTCACCTCACACTAATAGTTCATGTTTTATGAAGCGTTGGGGAATTAATCCCTTAATTCCTATATTAACTAAGAGTTCTAATTAAACCAATTAGAATCTTATTAACGTCTTCAAAATAACGACAACATTCAGCCAATCAACATCATCAATAACAACAGCCAATAGCATTCTCATCATATTATCATTAATAAACCAATGATATTCAACTTAGCAATATTCATCAATATACGCTATTTAGTATTCAACATCATGACAACTACAACAAAGAGGCATACCAATTAGCCAACTAACAACATAACAATAACTCATACAACCAGGCAGATCATGGCATCAACAACAGTTAAACATAACAGTTAACGATAAACAACATACAACTTTTAACGGGGCTATGAGAACCCCTTATCTTACGCTAACCCCCTTGCCTAATGTATACACTATCCCTTCTCCCCATACCTGGTATGAAGATTCCACAACAAAGCTCTAAACGGCTAACCGATCACGGTCCCTCAAGCGGCTCAGTCAGCTTCCAAGCCTTGATCAAACAAGAACATCGACCGATTAGTTTCCAATCTAAAAAAATAGAAAGGAAACCAAAAGAGAAGGAACCGTTACCTATACTGATTTGGCACAGACGAACTAGACGTTCCCACTAGTCTCCCAGGCTCCAACAACGCAATGGGTTTAGAGAAATTAGGGAATGAAAGGGTTGTTGCCGCACTAGGGTTGGCTGCTGTTGCCAAAATAGGGTTTATGACGTAATCCCTCGATCACTGTTCTGTTTATAAAGGCACAGACCCGAGCACGGTCATGCTCCTCCTTGAGCACGGGCGTACTTGACTTAGCGCCTACGAGGCATGATTTGCACTTGAGCACGGGCGTGCTCAGTGTTGAGCACGGTCGTGCTCAACTTAGCATCAGCGAGACGCGTTTTCCCAACGAGCACAGTCGTGCTCTCTGTTGAGCACGGTCATGCTTATGACTCAGAAAGTCACAAGACACAAGCCCAAGGAAGGGATTTTTCAACAAAAACCCCACTTAGCTCATTCTAAACCTCCCTAATAAACAAGGCATACAAAAAGCACTTAACGAAAAGCAGGATGTTACATTATACGCTAGCGGATTTGGCAAACCAAACAGACTCTAATTGAAGAATTGATTTTCTACAGTATTTATTAAAATAAGAAAACAAATTAAGATAAATTGGAATTAGATAAAACTAATCGAGATTAATAACAATTAATTGTTCCGTCATCAATTGATTTTCATTCATTTCTACACCAATTAATTGAAAATTTAATTTGACATAGTATTTTTATATATTTTTGTTTGACGAGAACATAGTATTTATATCTAAATTAGAAAAAAAAAATTAATTAAATTCGATAACAATTAATTACTCTTTCACCAATTAAAATCGATTAGAATCAATAAACAAGGGAATAAGTAAAGGGTATCATTTAAAAAATACCCAATCTCAAAATGGGATGTCTTTTTAAATATAGGAGTCCTTTGTAAATCGTTCAAACAAGTGTTTCTATCATGTCTGCTTGGTATATTTAGCTCCTCTAAAGTGAGAAAATGTGTAAAATGAGAAAGTGTGTATGTATTTAACTTAAATATTAGATAAAGTGCTGCTAGGTGGGGTGATAAAAACTTTTGTCAAAACTTTTGAAATTGGAGAGAGCGGTGATAAAAACTAAGGGTTTCGTATCCTGTTCAATCTTGCACAAGTTAAGTAATTCAAAAGAGTAAATTTATATGAGAATTTATGTATTTAACACTTTCAGAGGTAAAATGCTTAATTTTTCAATAAATAGCTATTATTTTTGAGTTTTTTTATCTGTACAATATTACACATGATATAAAAGCCCAAAAAACTAATAATAATCAGGAGACTCTTACGCAGCTGGCATGCATGCAACGCAACACGGTTAAATTATTTTATTTTTTTAGTGATTTCTTAATCAAATACTAGATTAAATAATTTTAAGGATTTGTTTGACCTAATCACCAATCGAAGTTAAGGATAAGTACGAGTTCCAGAACATGCATTATTTATTTAACAAGTTGGCAAATTGCGTTTCAGACAAACGATTAAATACATGTTTGGTTTCAAGGTGGGAATAACCAAACTCAAGTTTACAATAGTCAAATATGGATTTGACCATTTTTTAAGATGTTTAGCTTCTTGATGCAGAAGCAATTTTAGATTTCAGAATCAATTATACCAGAAGCAGTTTGGAGTAGCTTCTGCTTTTGGATTGAAAAATTACACTAAGTTTTATATGAAACTTGCTTTTAAAATAAAAAATCCAAACATAAATCACTTCACTTCAAACTCAATTATATTTAAATTAATTCTATTCAAAATCACGTTTGTCAAACGCTCATCCAAACACACAAGGGTAAAAGAAGGAATGAAGTTTTCTGTCGTACTTGTTTGTTTGTTTTTCTCGTTGGATGAGAAAGATTTGCCAAGCAATAGCTGGAACCAGAGAAACTGAGAAAAAGGTTCTACCACTACCAGCAAATTAAATTGTGACTTTCTTTACAGTTTATACACAATCAAAGATTGTTAGGCTTGGGCGAATTAATGTAAAATGAATATACTCTTGTAATAATCATTTAAATCAAGGATTAAATTATAATTGACATTCTCTTTTAATGAAAATATGACTTGAATGCCAAACTCTGAACTTTATAACAAGCTCTCGATATTAAGCCAAATGCTAATCAGATTGAGGATATGCATTGACTAGATATTATTATATGTATGTATAATTTTTAAAATAATTATAGTAAGAATCATATAATTTTAATAGTGCTCATAAAAAAAAATATTTTTAATAGTGCAAAAATTATATAATGAAATGTTAATATAAAAAATTACATCAAGGTGAAATTAAATCCAACAATAATTATAATTATAACTAGCATATCAAGATATGCATTCCGTCATATAATGTTATTTCCTAAGACAAACCATTGATTACACTATCAACAGTTGATAATCTTTTTGATAATCTTTTTTATAATCTTTTTCTCCTTCCAAGCAACAACTTTCAAAGTTTTTAGGCTTAAATACAGTTTTCGTCACCCTATTTTTTCACTTTTGCGAAAGTCGTCCTCCTTTTTTTTTTCGCGATTTTGGTCCTCCAATTTTTCAATTTTAGCGGCATTATTCCCTCCATAAGAGGGCCGTCCAAAAACTAACGGCAGGTGCCACGTGGCGTTTTCTGATTGGCAAAAAATAATTAAAAAAAATTGTTGAAAATATTTTGGCTTACATGCAGTTTTCATCCCCCTATTTTCTCACTTTCGCGAAAATCGTCCCCTATTTTGCACTTTCGCGAACATTGTCCCCCCATTTTCAACAACTACTCCCGAATTTTTTTTTCTAACAAAATGGATTTCTTTTATAAATTTATTTTTATTATATTATTAAACAAATAAAAAAAATACTAAAACTTACAGAGGGCAGGATCGAGGCATCTCTCCATTTGCGCTAACCAGGAGCGACAGACAACGACAACAATCATCAACATATCAAACACACCTCCAGAGCCAGATGCCTCACCACTCAACTATCAGCCAAGCACCTCTCCACCAGCAGCACAGATCCGGATCTCTCCGTCAGCCTCTCCACCAGCAGTACAGATCCGGATCCACCTCAGCCTCAGTCTTAGCCGTGAGCTCCGCTGGTTCCGCCGCTGCACTGTCAGCCTCCGTGCTTCTCTTTCGTTCACGCTCACAGGTGAATGACAAAGGGGGTTTTTGGCTTGTTTCATTCCTGATATTGGGTCTGTAACTAGAACAAGATTCAGGCCTAAAAATATTTTCAACAATTTTTTTTTTATTTTTTTAATTATTTTTGGCCAATCAGAAAATGACACGTGGCATCTGCCGTTAGTTTTTGGACGGTCCTCTGACGGAGGGACTAATGCAATTAAAATTGAAAAATTGAAGGACTAAAATCACGTAAAAAAAATGGAGGGATGATTTTCGCGAAAATAAAAAAATAGGAGGACGAAAACTGCATTTAAACGAAGCTTTTAAGATGAAATGTTTAGTGGTGATGAGTACAGGGTGGATCCAGTTTTATGACTCATGCCTGAAAAACTAAGTCACAACATTATGGCCCATCATCTCTGTCATGTCGTTAAGCCAAGCTTTTAAGATGAAATGTTTAGTGCTTTGTTTTGTTAAATAACTTCTTTATAAAGGGAATTAAACTAAGAAGTTGCACATTGTGCTCTTCTCGTTAGATTTGATGCCTCATTCACTAGTTGTTCCCAAAATTTCCAACAACAAAATATCTTACTTTCTTATACGTTTAATATCTAATGATAATCTTTCTCTTTCAGCAAGCCAATTTTGTTTTGGCTTCCTAAATAATGAACAAACATGGAACTATTATATATTAAGTCCACATTTTGGTTATCAGATATGTAATCACTCATTATTTAACTGACCGAATGATAATGGTGCTTTCATGCCTTGCGTAACGCAATAATAAAGCGTGTCCACTTGTTTGGAATTTGTTATGGGATTCAATCCGCTAATTATATTATAAACATGCCAATTGATGAATGATGTGCTATGCTTTGCATACTAAACTTTTCTAATTTGAAATTTATTATAATTTCCACATTAACCAAGAAGGTTAAGAAATCGTTAGAATCTATGGAGTACAAACATTTTAAAATAATCATTCTATTCGTGTTGCAGGCGTATCAATATGGAGTTATGGACACTTCATAGACACTTTTGAATCCTTCTAATTGTATTTTAAAATTTATTATATTGAATTTTGAATTTTTATACTGTCATAGTCTCACAGATGGTAGTAATGTTACAATAATTAGATAAACCTTGACATTTTATTATGTTTAAAATTAATAACAATAACTTTTAAAACATTATTACTTTAAGATTTATGCTTTTATGTGAGTTTTATATTAATCTTGTATCTTAAATGTTACAGGTGTGGTGTCATATAATTTTTAAAATTTACCATATCCCTGTGTTTGTGTCATGCCCAAAAAGAAAAAGAAAAAAAAGGAACCGAATCAAGGGCTTTTGGAATGTTTCGGAGCATAAACCATAGCAAATAGTGTCATATGCTTGAGCAGGCCACAAATCTCCATAAGCTTAAGTTGAGTCTTAACATTACACGGATCAAGATTTTAAATGCTAAATTCAAGCACCTTCTCTTCTATAGTAGTCTTTGGGGTGTCAAATAGTTGGGGTGCACATAATGCAATGTTATATAATTGATTGCAGAAAGTGCAATATGATTAGATAAGTTTTTCTCAAGGATCAAATAGATATTACTTTATTTTCAGCGTAGACCCAACTCTAAAGTAAAAGATGATCAATCAGTAAAAGCTCAATCAATTCACACAATAAAGCACATAGGGTAGCTGGGTATTTAGATGACAGTTTGAAGGGTATTTAAGGATCATGCAGTTCATACTAAATATCTCAGCGCCAATGTAAAAAAAAAAAGCAAATAAGCAATGGTTCTGTCATGATACAAATGGTGCAACAAGATGATAATATGGCCCGCATGAGACAAAGACACCATTTTGACAGAAGGGCAGTGTATAATGTATTATCACACCATTCACAATTGCTTTTTGTTTTATGTAATTCATAATCCACCTACATGCTCATAAATCAAAATCTACCAATTTGCAAAATGATAAGTATGAGATGGGGGAAGATTGCAAGGGACAGAAGCTAACTGGCTAAGTACAGTAACTCAATCATTTGTGGGTTACCTAACCCGTTGTTAACCCCCAGTTAGCACTAGATTGAGTGTGAGTTTTAGATCGTATTAAAATAATAAAGGTTGGAAATAATGAAGGTTTCTCTAATTAAAAATAATAAAATAAACTAAAATGATAGAGACCAAAATCGAACTTTAGTGTAATTGTGTAAGTAGTAGGAAAAAAAAAATATAACAAGCCTTGGTTGGATGTCCTCACTGACTTTGAAAATGTGTCAACTCCTTTATACAGACATGAAATTTGATTAATGTGACACTCTTCTAAGGAGACCAATTTGAAGGTAGTCGGTTATAGCATGCTGTAGTGGACTTACTGAGAAGAACACTTAAAACCAAGAATCAAAATCAAACAAGAACATGGTGGCACACACAGGCACAATGAAATCAGGATTTTGTTTTGGAGGCTAGATTAACAATGAGAATCCTGCAAAAAATATATAGTACAGTCCATTCATCAAGTACATCATGGCTATCAGGCTATCCAATACAGCTTTTTTAAAGGCACTTTATTTCCTGAGGTAGTAACTACTAATAGATATTGACTGTTATATTGGAAAATCCATGTAGCCGACCCACCAGTGGGAAAAGCCTTGGTTGTTGATGTTGTTGTACTGTTATAATGGAAAATGCAGATGAGTTGCCTTAACCACTACATGAACATCCAAGGCACTTGCTCTTCCAACAACATGAGCTTTCAAGGTTAAAGCTGTTATTTCTTTGTTCAGTGTTTCCTTCCACAAAAGTGGTTCATGTATGTACAGGTAAAATGAGGGTGACAACTGACAAATGAGTCCATGAATGGGTGGATACCTTCCTCCACTTCAATGCACTACTTTCACTCGGTGCTTGAAAAACACAACATATCTGTTTCTAGGTTAGATCAGCATGAATATAATCATCTCAAAGATATGAGTTCGTATCAGATAACATCCTCAATATAATCTTTCAGAAAAGCCCCAAGTCTCATACTTTACCTCCACCATATCTACAGCTTCAAAATTTGAAAACAATATCAAGAGACTTCTCAATATCATAATTTGTAAAACCTAGATCAAAAGATTCCTCCAATACTAGTTAAGACGTCCTTTGCATTGATACACTATCATCAACATCATCATCCTCATCTCCAATGTCAGAATCAGAATCAACATCAGAACCTATATCTGAACTCAAATCATCCTCTGCATCCTTATCTTGCCTCATATCATCCCCACCCTTAAAGTCCTCATAAACATCCTCCACACATTCTCTTCTTATTTGCCCCCTTTCATCATCCAACCTGCTTCTCCTATACCCAACCAATTCCCTATCAACCTTAGCTTTCCGGGGGCTCATCAAGACCAACTCGGCCAGCCTCCTTCGTGCCAAATACAAGTCATTGGGCTCGATCAGCTCGCCCTTCCTATACGCCTCCCTAAGGAAAACAGTATGGAGCTTCCCCTGATTCCCCCTGGTGGAGATATAAAATATACCCTGATGCTGAAGCAGGAATTCCTTCAACTTCTTAGGCAAGTTCATCGCCATTCGGAAATGCGCGATCCTCTCCAACGTAATCTTCTTCTCCACAGTCAATGACAACAATTCATGGATTGTTGCAACAGCCCTCTTCTCCATCCTCTTCTGGGCCTCAATGGACCTCAAATCATACCCAGAAACATCCTCATAAGGGGACCAATAAGGAACCCTCTGCCATTTCCACATTGCAATCTTGAAATACTTCCCTATCTTGAAACCAGGTGGAAAATTAATCACAAATGAAAACCTAATATCTTCAGCATCAACACCTTTCTCTCTATACACTTTCTCCCTAGCTTTCTCAATTGCACAAATTGCTAAACTGGGGTCTCTCTCCACAAGCTCAATGTACTTGTTCCTAGTTTCATTTGCATCAATCAAGCGAAAAAATTGAGGGTACCTGAGAACCACCGAGAATTCGAAGTCGTCCGGTAACCCAATGGCGGCGCGTGCGATCCTCACGTGCTCAAGGCGGAGCCTCTGGGTGCTGGACATCATGAGGAGCTTGCGGAGGCGCGTGACGGCGAGTGGGATCTGTGACTTGAGCGCGTGGCGCTCCTGCTCGATCTGGAGGATGGCCTGGCGGGTCAGGCGGCAGAAGAGGACGCGCTGGACCGGGTGCTCGAAGACCTCGAACACGTGCGGGAACTTGAGGATGAACGCGCCGGTCTCGTCGCGGCGCGTAAACCCGACGCGCCTGGCTACGGTTTCGAGACGCGCGATTGGGAGCCATTGGTTTGGTTCGGCGAGGATGATGTTCTGGAGTTTGAGGACCTTGCGGGTTTTCTTCTCGATTTCCATGTAGTTGTCGTAGCCATGGTCGCGAACCCTTTGTTGCTTTTTGGGAATGTGGGTGGATTGCGACATTTCTCTCGTGGAATTTAAATTGGGATTGGGGTGATGCTGAATCGATGGGAAATTTTCCATTTTGCGCTTGAATGAATTGAAGGTGCGAAGAACGAAGGTTCGCATTTTGGGGATTTGGGGTTTTAGGGTTTTTCTTTCTGCTAAGCTTGTTGGTCTGTGTATGGAGGAGGAGAATCAGCGAAGCGAGGTTAGAGAGGGAAGGGGCAGTTTGGGAAAATAACCAAGATCTACAGGGGAGATAATGGAATTCTTTTAAGTTTTGGGTGTGATTTGTAAATAATCTAAACATTGATTTTGGATATCTATCATGGTCATGGGTCTGTGTGGGTCTTAGGGTGAGGTTTGTTTTTTCATGGAAGCCCGGGTCAGTAAAGACGACTGTATATTTTTTTGTTTGGTTACATCCACCATATTATTGGTGTGAAGTTTCCATCAATTTAGTCCATGATTAATTTCTGTCAACGAACCTGACTAGCTACCATCAATTTAGTTCATGACTAACAAATCACAGTTCCACTCGGATAAACGTAACATTGGTTATACTTATTTTAATTGTGAAAACAAAAACAAAAATGCTTGTTTTATTTGTGAAGAGAGTTTGAGTTTGAGAGTGCCAAGAGTAAAGAGTGAAAACAAATGGTGGTGGGGGATGGAGAGAGGGAGAAGGAGAGTGGATGTTAATTAAGTTAATTAAATTTGGGGGAAATTTTTGTTGAATTTGATTTACCTTTTTGTAGGATTCAATTTTCAAACATATGAAGAGGAGACGTCGAAGGTGACGATGAACGCAAACATACAGTCATTGGGGTGCAGGGTGGTGGACTTTTTCCGATGGATAGGGTGAGGGAGATAAAGACTAACTTGTCATTTGAATTTTTTTAGGAGACTTGTACAACAATTATCCAATTTTTATCTTAATCATTCAAATAATTTAATAATTAATTTGATGGCTATAAATGATGGTTCACCTTGAACCACACATATTTTGATACTTCATGCTAGATCCACCCAAAATTTATGTATATCCAAAATTGTTATGCTTACAAGTAATTGAGTAATTATCTAAACTTTTAAACACAAGTTTTTATCTAAACTTTTAGGGTTGTATTATTTGGACATCAAAATTCAAATAACGTATCTAACACCGTATGTGTTTATTTCTATCTTCCACTTACATTTTTTATCATTTTTATATATACACAACTCGAGAATACACCAAAAAACAACCAATCAGATGTTAAAAAACATATTTGAAACTTTTAAACACAAGTTTTTATCTAAACTGGTTTTTTGATGAAATTAATCTTTTAAAAAATAATTTTAGAGTGTGTTTGGGATAGCTTTTTTTTCCCCACAAAACAGCTTTTTATACTCATTCAGTTGTTTTATAAAAAATTTATTGTGTTTGGGAAAAAAACTTATTTTTTTAAAATGCTGTTTTTGGATACAAAACGCTGTTTTGCCATAAGCTCCTCTCAAGGACTGTTTTACTTAAAACGCTGGAATGAGAAACGAGCATTCCGTGTGTACCCTCGGTTACTGTTGAAGAAAAGGTGAAAAAGAAAGAGGGGGAGGGGGAGGGGGAGGGGGAGGGGGGGGGGGGGGGTGCTGTACCGAGGCGGTATGCGTGAGAGAGGTGTTGAAATTTTCTTAGTAGGTAAATTATGTGGTTGAAATTAATTTTAGAATAAAGAAAATAATATTAACCATTGGATTTAAAAACAATAAGTGACAAATATATGCTTTTAAAATTCAATTTAGAGTAAAAATTGATAGTTGAATTGATCAACAAAGAAAACCAATGACCCAAAATTTAGAAATTTTATTCAATTTTTATAAATAGGTAAAATTTTGATGACTTGATATAAAAAAAAAATCTAACGTTAAAAGAAAAACAAACATTATAAACAAATATCTTTATACCATTTTTCGTAATTTACTATATAAAAATAATTACTTTTGCATCACCCAAACAAAATAAATTATCTTAAAAATGCTTTTTAGCAAACATATCCAAACACAAACAAATTATGATTATAATATGTTTTCAAATAATCGATTATTTGAAAACAGATTCTCAGCATAATCTCTTTTTTTCAGCTTTCCCAAACACACTCTTAAAGTTGTTTTCCTCCTCATATAGTTGTCATCTTTCATACTTGATTTCCTATATTTAATTTTATTTCCTTCTCAACTAATTTCTGCATAAATATTTTTATCCCTAATAATGATCCTTCTGGAGCATAGTCTTCAAGACTTTTATAGAACCTTTTTCTAGATACCTTGAGACCCAAAGCCTCACTGTAAAAAGTGGAAAACATAGAATAATCTCTGATGACTATAATTGGATCTGTAAACCACTACAAAAATCTCGAGTCTAGGACAATTAATCTCGCCTATGCATAGTTGGAACATGCCTAAACATGATAGGTTTCCAAACACTCCCTCAGGTGTTTCACACCTAGGCCTAAATGCCCATGCTTCAGCGTGGAACATGACAGCTCCATTTTTGCCTCATAACAATAAACCAAATCTAGGCTTAAAATTTTCAAGCTTATGTGTGGTGGCCTCGGGTCCTCCAAATTTCTCCTAAGGAAGCATGCCTAGGTCGATGTGTTTGCTTCAAAATCAACTTCCTCTTTGCTCCTTTCCTTGATCACTTAGTTTCCCTTGCTTGGCCCTTTCTTCAATAATTATTGTCACTTAATCCAACAAAGTTCATTAGAAATTATATGAGTTCTCAAGTTGATAATAAGTTCAAGTTCAAAATAACAAGATACCTTAATTTGATCAATTAGGTGTAATGAGGAAGTTGCTATCATTAAACCAAGGAGAATTACGATTAACAAATCTAAAATATTGCATAAATTGAAAGCAAAGTAAAACAATTTATTATATTTAAAAACTAACCCCATTACACTTAAATTTTTAATTTTTAGATGTTGTCACACACACTCTTACGGTGTGATTTGATAAACCTTGAAAAACCAAAGGGAAAATAAGTAGATATATTTTTGGCATGCATAACGTTAGTTTCTACAAAATACATAACGTTCGTGTAACACCCTGTCGGTGCTACATATCAAACTCGGTGCAGAAACATAAATAAAACATTGGTTACTTTCGGAAAATACTTTAAGTACATAACTATGTTCGAAAAGTGGTTCAAAATAAACTTTCTTCGTGATATAATAATAAAAGTGTAAGGACTATAAAATAAAACTACATGGCATATATCAAAACATAGCATACATAAAAATAAACAAAAGGTGTTCCGCTGAAGCGTACAAGTTTTAGAATATAAATAGTTACAATTTGTCCAAACAAAGATAAAGAAGCCATAACATACCATAAAAACAACATAGAATATGACTCCAAAATTCTTACATAAAAAACGACTTCACGGCTGGTCAAACCTAGGGATACCCGTTGGAGAACTCTCCAACGTCACCCCACCATCGAAGATCTCTTAGAGATACTCCTCACTACTCGAGATGTCACTAGCTATAACTGAAAGTCTCCCAATCATGACTCCACGAGTACACTATCTTTTCTCCCCCCACCCTCAGGAATACGAGAAGTAGGATGGGGTCCCACAGACACAAATTGAGGGGCCTCGGAAACAGGGCGTCGTAGCTCACTCCTGCGAGTGGTATGAAAGAAACGGGTTCTCGCCGTAAATAGCCCAGACATCATCATCGTCGTCGACATCAAGAAACTCAAACTTCAGGGTCGGATGTCCCACAAACTTCACCATTTTTTAGGCTTTTCATTTTCTCCTTTCCTTATCCATAACATTAGGGTTGACACTCTCACTCTGCAATTTGCATCATCAATGGCGGTTCCCCAGCAAGGATCCTAGAAAACCGACTCCTACGTCAACAACAACCGCAAGCACGATATCCGCCATGCCAACGTCTTCCTCGTACGCACCATCACCAACGCCCAACGCCATCCACACAAGCCTCGCCTGTCGAGCTCTCCGACGACGAATCCCTAATCAAGTGCGCCACGCCACCACCACTCATACAACAGTAAGGTGGTCAACCAATAATACTCCACATTGCTAGTGTCGCTCGTTGTCGACGTCGTTCTCTCCATCATGGACCCCACCAAACCCGACACAGTGGCTCTCCGGGACGCTAAGACTGTGAAGAAGATAGAAGACACCATCAATGAAATCGAGCTGGTGGAGGGTTTGGTCTTTGATAAGAAGGTTAGCTATGCTGCTGGAGGACTAACCAGAATGGAGAATGCAAAATAGTTGTGATTTAGTTTCAGATTTTGCCGCCAAAAATTGATATTGTATATATATAGAGAGAGAGGGGGGGGGGGGGGGGGGCGAGAGAGATAGAAAGAGAGGGAGGGAGAGAGGGGTTTTCCAGCGACTTTTCCCATGTTCCAGAATCTGGCGATCGAAGATGATTTCTAGCAACTAGCAGTGTAAATGTAACACCATTAGTGCGAAACTAACAGAAAAGGACCAAAATGGGCTAACGCTTAATTGCAAGACAAGGGACGGATTCAGAACAAAAAATAAGAGAGTGATCAAAATGAAACCTAAAATAAAGATAAGAGACCAAAAGTATAATTTAGCCAAATATAAAGTACTTAGCTATTTTGAGTGGAATAAAGGGAATCAAATTCTCGAGTTTCTTTCCTTTGCAATCTATTTTAAAGTCTTAAACAAGAAAATTTATCCTGCTTCTTCTCATTTCATTTCTATCGTAGTTATTGAACTCAACTTGGTTATTGACTCCACTGACTGACGGAATAGACTATTGGGTTATTAGTACATTTGGTGGGTCATGGTCAAATCGTATAAAATAAAATAATGTGTAAATATTTAATATAAATAGAAAATTATTTAAAAATAGAAAGACTTGGCCCAATTTTAATACTATGTATAAGAAAAGGGACAAAAACTACCTAACTCATTTTTTTCTATAGACTTTGTACTTTGATCATACATACAAGCTCAAAGCATGTCAACCATATATTTTTTGTATGTAAAAAATATATGTTATGCATGTTGATTTGGCTCGGCCCATACTAGTAAAAACCTAAACGAATCAAGCGGGCCGATTCATAACTTACATTGGTTTATAAACGGCAAGCATTATATACTTTAGTCAACCTTGCAGATTTATTCTCTCTCTCTCCCTCTCCCCCCAACTCTATTATCTGTTAAGTATTGAGAGCGAGAATATATTAGACGACTTATCAGAGGCTTACGTCATAGCCTATTTTTTTTTATCTACATAAGCCTATTGTATTTGTATTTAATAAAAATGTTTAGGCTTGGAAGTAAAAAGCCTATTTAACCTACCAGATTGGCCTACTTATTTGATATTTATTTATATAAAATTATGAATTTGTAATATTTACATGATTTACTAATTATATTTTATTATAATATATTTATTTTATATATAACATAAAATTTTGGTTAAAGACTAAACCTAATAAAAAGTTTATATATATATATATATATAAGCTTTTTGGTCACGACAGTGCCATTTATTATGTTTTAAAAGTCAAGTCAAGATGAGACTCCAAAAATGGTCAGACTCAACCGACACATCATAAAATATGTCTAAGCTTATTTAAATAAATTATTATCTTTGTAGCAATATATATATATAATCTGACTCATTATCGCCCCAAATGGGTAATAAGCCATGAAATTGGGGGGAATGTTGTAGGATGGTCGCTGGTTGGTTCCTAAGTTTGTGTTCCCATAGGGTCCTCAGGTTTCTCGTTCTATTCCTCTACTCGGATCGCTTCTTGCTGGATTCCCAGATCCATGACAGAGGGGTCTCTAGACCGTTCTCCTTGCTTGCTCTAAAGAAGTGTTCTTGCCTATGAGTCTTTGTAGAAGCTCCTGAGCGGAGGGATATAGAACGGTCCAGAGATGGTCCATTGATGCATTCAAAACACACTTAAGGGCAAGTGCATCCTATCACACTAATAATAAAGGAATTGAGTCTCGGATATCCTACACACAGATTAATTAATAATTACCAGACTATAAAGATTCTTATGGTATATATAGACCATCAAATTGGTGGATTAGAATAAAGAAAACACAAGTAATTAAATCCAAGAACGAAAGCAAAAACACACATGAAAAGGGATTCAAGATTAAGAAAACCTAGATTCAAAGTTTCACCTGTAATTTACTTTATTATTCTTAGTTCTTTATGATTTATGAATTGAGTCACATATATCAATCCCTCAACGAAATCTTTTAACAATCAATGATCATGACTTTCAAATATTCTTTTGCCTAACAGAGAGGTTGATTAATCTTAATTAAATTGATTGGGAGATTAAGATTAAAGTTTGACCATTCATTAACCCTAAACTTGATTATTATATATGTTTGTTAATTATTTGCGGTACGACCACCAATCAATCAATCAACTCGAGCACACCAAATAGAGCAATCTATATGCAAGAATAATCATAAAATCACATCAAATTAGGAAATAAGGTGTTCAAATAACATGGTCCACCATAATTCTAGTTACGACATTTACAAATCCATATTGAAATAGAAAACCAAATCCAAAATTAAAAGGTACATGAAGAATAGAGTAAAATAACCCCTTTTACAAAAGTGGTGTTCACCCAGAGTCTTCACGCGCCTTATTTCTCTCTCGAATCCTTCTAATGGTGCAACGAAGCTCAAAATAATGGAAAAGATATGCTATAAGGAGTATTTAACCCTATTTATAGTAAATAAAGGGTAAACATAAAAAGTTCGACTTCAATTTCCAGCGTAAAAGGTGTCATTTCTATCCATTTACATTGTGGACCAGATCCATCAAAAATCTACAAAAGTTAACAATGCTTAATGAAAATTTATCCAATAATAGTCAATAAGTAGTAAATAATCATACTAATATGCGATTTATGACTATATAAAACGAAGTTATCATCCACCCTTCCATTAGCTGGTGGTGTTGAGTGGCACTGGTGGCCCTGAGCATGATTTGATGGTGTGACCGCACAGGGCCCCATATTTTAGGGGCACCAAATTTTTTTTTAAAACTTAGTATATATATATATATATATATATATATATATATGTATATAATAAAAAATTTATATAGTTAAGGTTTGTTTGAAGAATTACAAAATATTTTAGAAAGTCTTGATCTTGATATTAGTAATGTGAGAGGGTTAGGATATGATAATGGATCAAATATCAAAGGAAAACACCAAGGTGTACAATTTTTTTTTTAATTAGATATAAATCCTAGAGCATTATACACACCATGTGCTTGTGATCATAATCTTAACTATTAAACCATTGTCACAAACACATTGGGAAAGTCATGTAAATGATGTATATGTAGTTAAAACTCAAGCTTCGGACATAAGAGAAACTATATTTCAACTAGCTGAACAAGGTAATGATACAAAAATTAATAGTGAAGATAGTGTAGATAAGTTGTTGTGATTCATTTGCAATCAGTGGAGAATACTGTTGTTGTAGAGATTCTGTTGCAACATGTTCGAGTTGATAGATATGGATATAACTATTTTTACTATAAATCTATTGTAGTTTGCTATTGCAATCTTTTTTTTTCTTTGGTAATAAGTTGTTTGATTTGAGGTTGTATCAAAACAATTAATGACTAGTTTTTTACACCTCTTTGTGCGCTTTATATATATATATATATATATATATATATATTGCTTATAAAAAAAAAGGAGTACTAATTTCTTAATTCGCACAGAACACCCAAAATCTCTGGGTTGACCCTATTGAGTGGGTCCTATTCCCATTGCTAGTGTGAGGTCGGGCTCACTCGTGAAGCTAGTAGCGTCCACCTCCTATTAGGGGCCATCTGGGGAGGGTTTTGGAGGCTTCCATTTCCTCCATGTTCTTCTATTATTAACCATGATGTGAGATGAGGATATAAATTTATAGGTGTGATATTTGAACACATCACTACGATATCATATGGGACACCTACGATACTGTAGCATTACTGTAGTTTTTTTTTATATTTTAATTTTGACCTTTTTTTAAAAAATAAAAGCTTTATTTTTCAAAAAAAAACTCATTAACCAGATAATGAACTACATTCACCAGATATTTATACCTGATTTACCAGATATTTGCACATACTTAACCAAAACTTTTATCTCAAAAAAACCCATTCACCAAATAATGAACTGAATTCATCAGGTATTTGTACCTGATTCACCAGATATTGGCACATACTTAACGAAAAATTTTATTTCTAAAAAAAAACCCATTCACCAGATAATAAACTGAATTCATCAGATATTTATACCTGATTCACCAGATATTTGCACATACTTAACGAAAAATTTTATTTCTAAAAAAAAAAAACTCATTCATCAGATAATGAATTGAATTCACCAGATATTTGTACCTGATTCACCAGATATTTGCACATACTTAACTAAAAAATTTATTTCTCAAAAAAACCCATTCACCAGATAATGATCTGAATTCACCAGATATTTGTATCTGATTCACCAGATATTTATATATACCTAACTAAAAAATTTATTTATAAATTTTTTTTAAAAAAAACTATTTTTTTTATATAAAAAAGACCCGCTACAATGCAGCTACAGTACCACATAGTGTGGCACCTACAATATCGTCGTATTGATGTCGAGGAAGTGTGCTCAATTAGCATTTTTCTAAATTTATTGTTCCTACTAACGACGTCAATGTTCAGTTGTGAACTCCTCGAGTCAATGGGTCTCCTGTCGTTTATTGGGCTTGGTGCCCTTGCTGGATGATTGACCGACCTCCTGGTGGTCAATCTCAATACTTTGCTTTGTTGGTCGGTCTGGCTGGTCGATCGGCTGATCCGATTGGAACATGGCGGGGTACTTGTCATGACACTACAATATTTAATTTAGCATAGGGGGTGCAAGCATTAGGAAGTCTGAGAGGTATAGTAGGACAAATGTGGTTTTATCAAATGGAATTTTGATAATTCAATGGAATGTTATAAGGCAAGATTGGTTGCCTCGGGCGATTATCGGCATGCAAGTCTTGCAGAACCTACCTTATGCGGCTTGGCGGTTGCAATTATCTTGCCTTGCGACTGTCAATAAAATGCATGAAGCATCACGTGTTTCAAAACTCAAACCTATGTTACATTTCTCTTTTATCGGATTCTATTGTAAAATATTGTAAACAAGTATCGGGAAAAACACAAGTCCCACATTGATTAGAGATAGTATCTAATAAGAGTTTACAAGTAGAGGGCAATCCTCATCCTATGAACTAGCTTTTGGGATTGAGTTAGGCCACAATCTAATAACAAGTAAATTTATAATTTTTAAAGCAACTGAGTTCTCCTTCGGAAAATGCAAAATTTGATACATTTTTACGCTAGTTAGGAAGTTTTACTGGTCATTTTTCATGAAAAACTTTCATATAATATAACAGCGCTGTTAAAAATTATTGCAAATTTATGGAAAGAAAATTCTTGCAAATTTATTTATGTAGAGAAGAGCAACCGTTATTCAACAAAAAAATCCAATAAATCACAATACAAAAAAAAATTGTGTTTTTAGGGAGAGTTTAATTTTGACACACTAAATAGTTTAAATTTTTTTACACTGTTAACCAATCATAAACCATTGGTCGATAGTGTAAAACAGTCTTGAGAAATGCTAGTGATATACTCTTTAACACTCTCTTCTATTGGTTGAAATTCATATAGATCGTACAAAATTCAAGTGGGACCCATTTCCAAAGTAATGGGACCATATGAATTTTAACTAATAGGAAAAAGTGTGTTGAAAAGATAATATTAGAGAGTGTGTTGCTAGCACTCCTCAAAAATCTTTACAGGGATGATGCATACCAATTAATATGTATTGTATATCTAACATCATTTCCCAGTAGTTAATCTTGTTATCTCAATAAAATACTAGAAACCAAGAACAACTCTAATATTTCATTTGAAAAACAAGGGACAACCTAAAAAAGATTTGATTCCAAACAGAATCACATAAAGAGAGCAAATAAACCAAAGGTACCAACATAGAAAATATAAGAATTGAGATAAGAGAATGCATTTCAGAAGACAACAATAAACAACAAACTCTGACAGTTTCACTTTTGTAGCTGTAAACAACAAATAAACCTAAAGGATGCATGAATAACAGACAATATTGTTTTGGAACAAGAGCACTGAGACCAAATCGCAGGTCAACGAGTCAATACCCGAACCACCACATAGCAAAGCAAAATCCCTCTTTCGCGGTTCGTTCTTGACTCGAAACCTTTTATGTCTCAGCCTCTTCCACTATTCTATAATCAGCTATACATCCAAAATCCAAATAACAAATGACACCTCTATAATGTTTCAAATTTCAAAAGATAAAAACCAAAAAGAAAAAAAGAGTCTAAAAATGAATATAACATGAATCAATAGAAGACTTTATTATTATCATCAGTCAGAGTGTCATGCAACTCTGAGTGCACCTTTGATCTTCTGAATGGTCTCTGAGATGAGGTTATTAACTGAAACAACTGACTCCATTGTGAGCTTATTAGCATTTGAGAGGGTATTCAGCAAAATTTGCAATCCAAGTGTAAGCAAGCTTCCAGCACCATCGCCGCCACTGCCACTGCCGCTGCTATTGCTGCCATTGAAGTAATTGTTTGAATGACCACGACCATCTGGAAGAATGACAAAGCCTGAAGGCAAGAGACCAACATATGCAGAATCTCCACCACTCATCATCATGTTTAAGCATTCCATGTCGATAGGCACATACACCACCGCGGAGCACGAGTTATCAGTCCATGCATCTTGCAGAACTAGCATATGGTTCTCCGGGCCATTAGCCTACAAAGGTCCAAAAAACAAATGTTATAGCCAAGGTGATCATGATTTTTCTTTATGCACACTTGAAATTAACATGCAAATAACATAATGAAAAAGAAAACATTTTTTTCGTAAAGTAAACAAGTAAGGATGTATCTATCCTTAAATTACTTATTGCGTGTCGCAATGTATTTGGATCAAATCAAAGGTGGATACACCTTAGGCAAACTTATATTTAAAAGAAAATTCTCTTGAAAATATAGAACTTACACCACGACGAAGGACAGAAACACAATTTCCACGTCCTTGTCCTTTGGAAATATGGAACAACTCATGCATTGGTTCACTGCTGGCCAAGACATCCCACTGCCCTCTCGATCGTTCATCACGAAGGAAGTCAAACAATCTTTGCTGCGGCACAGGCAACCAAACAGAAGTCGCAGCACTCAGCACAATGCCAGAAGGCTCACCAGCAACACTTTTCCGGGCCATAATTTTCATGTTATCACCCAGATTATCAATGTGAATGGGTTCCCACAGGTGTGCAGACGAAGCGCAAACCCCAGTAAAGAAGTTATTGGTTATGCGTTGTGCGAGCTTCACCAGGTTTCTCTTTCCAGCTTGGCTTAAGCCTGACAAGGCAAGAATGGTGTCCATCAAAGTGAGAACCTGAAGAGATCTATCAAAGTGAATTACAAGTGTTAAAAGGCAGTGACAGTGTGACATACCTGCAGGGTCCTCACTTGGGATGGAAGGGGACATGAGGATTGACAAGCATTCATACTGCCTTTGAAGAGAGGCAACCCATCTTTGAGCACCATAGCCAATCCCGGAATTAACCAGCGGGCGATAGAGTTGGTGGACAACACTCTCATCATATTGGCAATGCTCAATCCAAGTAACCTGTAACAGTGTAACTTATCTTCTATCAATCTGATGATTAACACAAATTCGATGCAATAATAAAGAAATTCCACTTGCTGGGAAGGTCCCAAACGCCCGTTTTGGCCAAATGGGCGTCCCTCCCAACAGGAAACCAAACACACAGTCCTGTTTCTCAACAAAGTAATCCTTGTAAAGTCATGAGATTCAATCACTGGATGCACAAACTCAACAAAACAGACCTCAGACACTAGGTGCAAAGGAATGCCATTAGAAACTTGATTGAAAAATTGTTTTAGAAAATCTAAATTGCAGCAATTAAAGACAAATGGAATCAAGGAGGTCTGTGGCATATAGTAGCCATAGTCCAAGCTTAGCAATAAAGGAAATGTTAACATAAAATCCTAGGCTAGGATAATTATAAATTAATACCCCAACTTAGAAGTCTGTTGAGGGAGTAAGTGAAAAGTCAAAATGGTGCAAATGTCAAAAGGATACAAACAGGTGAACCCCACATAGTGAGCATATATTGGGATATTTTAATATGATATATGAAGTACTGATTATATTAAGGGTACGACTTATGGCATCACCTGGCACCATTATATTATGGCAGACTGGATCAATGTCACTATAGTCTCGATCACATTAAAAGTATATTGTTTACAATAGGAAATTAGAAGCATCAAATATAGTTTATACAGCAAATACTGAAGAACCCAATATTATAAATTTTCGTGCACTCAACAAATACTAGAGACACCAAACAGAAATGAAGCTTCAAACTATAACTAAAACATGTAAATTTACTCTTGGAGTATCTTGATCCCCTCCTATAAACAAATCACTCCATTCATACTAAAAGTGGTAAATGACTTGCAAGGAAAAAATAAACACTTGAACAAAGTATGATATGATAGCATACTAATGAAAATAGTTATTTAAAATAACTTAGAACAGTCCTTGCCTTGGATAGACCATTGGATGTATCTTGCACAACACAACCAGAAGGAAGCCTCCTACAGCTCATGAATGGGTTTGCATTGTTAGCATTATGACCAATGTCAACCGAAACATCAACCACTGCCCATACACCTTCAGCATGCTGCTTGCAAAACCTGAGGAAACTCAATTGACGAACAGGGACAAGTGGCGTAGGCAATTGAACCTCAGCATGCATCTGAAAAACAATATTAATCAGTTCCAGCCTAATACAGCAAACTGAAGCAAACATACAGCAGAGAAACATACCACTTGCAAAGCTCCATTTCTGGTTCCACCCATGCCACCGGATATTACTTCCAGGGTGACAGCTCTAGCAACCAAAGATGGAAACATCTCTAACCATCGGTCCTATTCACAGCAATAATAAATTAAAAATATATTCATCAAACTTGTATCAATTCAAGACTAAATGGTCATCATAGTCAATCACTAAGAATACAACCACATCAAATTGTTCTACTAAAAGAAAATTTCCTTGAACTAGATGTCAAATTTTACAAACATCTAGAGGATATATATGGCACATACAATGCAGTGAAGCTTTGTTTAAATAAATTCTTAATTTAAGAATGACTGTTCTAAGTCTTCAATAAAATCAGTTAAACTTCATCTAAGGATAATTGCATGTTTGGTTTTCATTAATATTTAAAGAAAAGCTCTCTTGGTAAGATTTTGATGATAACTTACTTTAGACACAATAAACTAATCAAAATATATACTAAGAAGTTGCATATCATACCGGATCCATCAATATTTCCAGGACAGCCAAACTGTTGCCTATTATTGCCCCAGTTTCTCTTGTAGCATCAGTTACATAACCATTGGGATTTGATCCAAGACAGGGAGGAACCATCCTTGCATACTCTTCATAGTTCAGTACATCCTTCATGCCATCCGAACTCTTAATCCAGAGAGGGCTATCTGGTTGAGCCATCTTAAATAATTCTTCCATAGCAGCTAATGCAAGATCTATTAGTGCAGATCTATCAAGCTGGATTTGATTTCCCATCGATCCCATTGGTGATCTATTCCCAGACATGGGAGGTGGAGTGCCCAAAATTCCATCTCCCATATCAAGTCCTATTTGCAAGGGCATGCCAAGATTGCTTGAACCACCAATCCCATTCATTCCAATAGCGAGTTCTAGACCAGAATTTGGGGATTGAAGAGCCATGGGACTGACCAATGGCGAGAGTTGTCGGCCAATGAACTTGTTTGCTAAGATACATATACGGTTCAATTCATCCTTTAGTCGAGCATTTTCGATCCTAACTTGGTGCTCCTCAAATGAAACTTGGCCAGGAATCGCTGGACCACCACAGCTGTTACACATCGGGTTTGCCATAGCTTCTTTCATCACACTGTTCTCAGCTCGAAGCTTCTCATTTTCCTGCCTCAGCATCATGTTCTCATGGCGTTCCAGTTGGGTCTGATTCAAGAAAAGCAATGCAATCAGTACAGTAATCAAATTGCATCAACAACTACAAAAAAAAAGTGCAAGAAGACTAATTTCTTTCAATTCACCTTCATTTGGGTTCGCCGATTCTGAAACCAGAACTTAACTTGCTTATTCTCCAAGCCAAGTTTCCTACTAAGATCTGTTCTTTGCTTCTCATCAGGATGAGGACACTCCTTAAAGAAGCTGAACCAATAAGAGCAAAAACCAATATACAAATCACAGTTAGCACACAGCTCAATCACAGTTAATCACATTTGTAACAAAAAGATTGCAGAATTTCATAAAGACATACGTTTCAAGCTCCTGAATTTGTTGAGGCGTGTGTCTATGGTACTTCTTCCTCCCCCGAGGCTGCTCCTCACCAGTATCTTGATCATCACCAGATAAACCATCAAAATTGTCACTTCCAGATCTGCTTTCATAGTCACTATCCTTCATCCTCCCCAGGAAACTACCATCAAAATTCTCTCCAAGAAGACCAAAGTCACTAGTACCCTCCATTTTCCTTTCTGCAGAATGGTTAGTCCCATCATTAGCAACAACAAAAACAAGAAGAATGAACAAGGATGTGTTTGGATAAACGTTTGATAAAAGTGATTTTGAATGAAATTGATTTGGTTAGAATTGAGTTTGAAGTAAAGTGATTTATGTTTGTATGTTTTCATTTTGAAAGCAAATTTGATATAAAACAGGCTAAATTTTTTAACCCAACCCAAAAGCTACTTTTTGTAGCTTCTAGTCAAAATCACTTTTAAAGGCAAAATCAATTCTACTTAACAGTAACCAAACACCTAACAAAAACATGCACAAATCAAGTCCATAATCAATAAAGAAACAAAAACTGAAACAGGGTGAACAGAAAAGGAGGCCAAAAGCAATGAGAAGATGGAGCATACAGTTGAGAAAGACAAGGTAGAGAAATTTTGCTTTGAAATGGAAATGGGTGGAGAATGAAGAGGTGTCTCAACAATTAGAACCATTGAGCATAAAGTGATTCTATGGATAAAAAAAAAAATCCGTCAAAGTTGCACCCCACCACTGTTCCACTGTTTCTGCTAATCAGTCCTCAAAATAACTCCTTTTGTTCTCTAGGTTCTTATCCGAAAGTGTAACTATCACAATTGCCAAGGCACTTTTTCAGTTTTGGATTATTTAATCAAGTTTTGACCTTTTAACCAGGTTGAGTCAGAGATTGAAAATATTAAAAACTTTTTTAAATAAAAAAAATAGATAGAGACAACCAATAAGCAATTTAATTGTCAACGCCCCATGTAAGACTTCTAACTCCTCTCTCTCTCTCTCCAGAGGAAAGTCTCTTCCAGGAACAGAACAAGACAAGAAAAATGACCTTCTTTCTGATCCACAAGGTTCAGAAGAATTTTGAAACCCCCCTCCACAGCAGAAAGAAAAACCATACAACAGTGACAAATAAGAGGGAATAATACCCCTTGATTTTCTAAATTTCACAATAGACCGGTTCTTTGAAAGCATTGAAAAATTCAAAAGGAAAAAAAAATTCCCAAAAGGGTCAAGTTAAGTCTAACCAAAGTCTTGAAGAAGAATAAAAAATAATAAAAAATTTAAAAAATTAAAATTCTTTTTTTATTAATTTTATAAAAGGACAAAGAAAGTAAAAAACAAAAAAACACCTTGTTTCACATGATCTCATATTCACACTGCAGAGTGCAGACACTGACTTTTCAAATGCATCATACCAAATTCAAGCAAAAAGACCCCCAGTTGAATTCACCCAAAAAAATACCACAATTGACACACCACCACCCTGTCACTTTCTCTCTCTTCTTCTTTCTCCCTCAATTTATAAACAGAGAAAAAGGAAAAAAAGTTACAAGGTATAGAAGGAACCAATCCAGGTACGGAGAAGAAGGATTACCTTTAAATTTGACAGTGAGCAAAGTAAGGCAGAAAGTAATGTTTTTCCCCAACACTCTCTCTCTGGGATCTGAAAAAGACAGAGAAAATATTATATGCTACAATTATAATTTTTTTATTCAATTTGTCAATAACAAGTAAATAAAAAAATAGCATAGCTGACTTACAATGACTCCAAGGTAATGAGAAAGTCAATGTCTTTCTTCAACTCCTTCAATATTTGTTTTCTCTAACACAAACTACAATGAGAATTAAAAACAAAAACAACCCTTTGAAGTTTGAGAAATCAAACCCCAAAACTTGTTCCCCAATGGCTTCTACCCTCACTCCTCAATGGGGGCATGCACACTTTCTCTCTCTCTCTAAATCTTCTTCCTCTGATAGTCCCTTTCTCGTAGACTTATTTTCTCTCTCTTACTTTGAGGTGAGAATTGGTGGCAATATATAGCACAGAAGAGTGTGTCATGCACTCATGTGTGTGGGGGGAGGATGAGGGGTGTGGGGCCCACTGCTAAAAGAAGGGGGTTCGTGATGTCCGCCCTCTTCTCAGCGCGTGAGAAACGCGCGTGCGGGTTGTCTGTGCTTTGACATTGGTTGATTTTTAGATTGCTTTGTCTATCTAAGGTAAGGATTCGGTGTGTGTCGGTGCACTGAATAGCCTTGAAGCTGACATGAAGCTATCCAATTAGGTAATTACACGTGTGAGAACCAAATGGTCGTTTTGAGGAAACTAAGGTTGTGTTTGTGTGGAGATGGATGTTCAGCGTGGGATTGGTGCCTCGATATTTTTTAAGAATCAGTGGCGTGACTTTGGGATTTATGTGACAGAATCGAAATATTCAATTACCGGATTTTCTTGATTTTCCCTTTTTTTGCACAATTTGCAAATAGAGAAAACATACAACCAAAAAAACCCTGGTTTTCTAAGGTGTATTGGATGATTTTTTACTGTATTTGACCCCACGACTTAAAAAGGAAAGAAAATCACGAATATCCTATTTAGTTTCCTTTATCAATTTCCTTATTTCATTGTCAAAAAAATCAATTTCCTTATTTCAACAAAAAATAATATATATTTATATGATATTTTATTCACATCCAATCCAAATAAGATACAAAGTAGGGATTATTTTATTCATATAATATATAAGAAAAATGAATTACACGTTGTCCTAATTGAATATTATCTTCTATATATTCAAAAGATATTTTGATCTTTTAATTTGTTTTACGCATATGGTTCAAGTTTTAAAAATATTTCAAAGAAGGAAATAAAAAAAATCAATTGTATTATTCATTAACCAATCTTTTAAGATATAATTTTTTTTCCTCATAAATAGTTATTCGAAAAACCCTACATTGGTGTATTCTGAGTTTGACTAATGAGTGACTCATATATTGATCAATATGTGACTGGCAATTTAAAATAGAGAGATCCTCTTTTTCTTTTCTTTTTTTTTATTTTATCTAGCACCTTCTTTGCAAAGTTGGAAAATTGAACTCTCATTAGTTTTTTTATTTTTTATTTTTTATTATTTTATAACACTTTTTTTATATTATCATGTTCAAATAATATTAAAAGAAAGCTTAACTTTTAAAATAATCTTTGACATATTAATTTTTTAATATATGTTAGGAGGACTTTACTTAATTATCCTATTTCATAGGAGACTGTATAAACAATTAATAAAAAAATATAATTATAATGGAAGGATCTTCTCGTTAGATAGTCTGGGGGTTTATTTTATTGTAATACTTATAGACATAGTCTTTCGGTATCAAAGACTAAAAAACTCATTTAAAAAAGTTTATAAAAAAAAAAACATAATATCAAATAACACAAAGTTAATTAATTTGAATGATTTCTTTCATTAAAAACCTCTCATGATTCTTTATAAGAATATAAACAATTAACAATCCATCTAACTCCATAGATGATCAGGGCTTTATATTTTATCACACTTTTTTTATATAAATAATATTAAAAGAAAGCTTCCCTCTCAAAAAAATATATTAAAATAAAGCTTAACATTTAAAATAACCATTGTCATTTTAATTTTTCAATATATGTTAGGAGGACTTTCCTTAATTATCCTATTTCATAAGAGACTGTACTTATAAACAATTAATAAAAAAAAGATAATTATAATGGAAGGATCTTATCTAACAATAGTCTGCGGGTTTGTTTTATGGTATACACCGATAGTGTAAAATTTTTTTACACTGTCAACCAATCAGAAATAGACACATCATTACAAATATTTGATTTTTATCTAATCATCTTAAAAGTCATCAATTTCATGATTTTTGATTGATTGCCAATATAAAAATCTTTACACTGTCAGTGCATGGAAATTAAACTCTTGTTTTATTGTAATGCTCATAGACATAATCTTTCGGTATCAAAGACTGAAAATAATCATTTAAAAATTTAATTTTAACATATTGATTATCAGATAACACAAAGTTAATTAATTTGATCGAAAGAAAATTAAGTGATATCCTTTGATATTTGTTTCATTAAAAACCTCTAATGATTCTTTATAAGAATATAAACAATCCATCTAACTCCATAGATGATCAGGGCAACCACATCCATGTAGAGCCCAACAAGCGCCCCAAGGATGAAAACCTAATCTATATTCGGACAATGTCCACTTTGACTGTTAAAATTTACCGTGTCTACTTTATTGATGAAATCTATCTAGCATGGTTAAACATTATTAATTAATTAATCATTACCAAGGTATTCCTAGCCCTCTTTATTGTTCAAATCTATCTAGCATGGTTAAACGGTATTTAACCACTAACAGATTATTCCCTGCCCTTGTCAATCCACCAAGCCTAAAAATCATATATTCACCCTGCCCTCTCTTTTTCTTATTCTCTCAATCAAAAACTGATAAAATTAAAATGTAAAAAGTGTCAACTAATATTAAAGAAAATTAGATAAGAGATCAAAGCTGTTGTCAAACAAAAACAGTACTAGTGTTTCTGGATGATAAGTTAGGAAGGGAATAGAAAGGAAATTGGTAAAAGGAGAATAAGTACCATTATGTAAGAATATAAAATTAAATAGAAAAGAAAATGAATATGATCAAAAGAACCTTTTAATTTATTTTTTCCCCTCTCTATCCTCAAAGATTTGTTCCTCAAAATTAAGGGAAAATAAGGGAAAAGCATAATGGAGTTTTGTTCCCTTCTCTTATCGATCATCCAAACAAAAGGAAAGGTTGCATTGTTCTACTCCTTCCCTTTATATCTTTAATTTGTTCCACGCCATTGATCAAATAACACTCAAACACAAAGTTAAACTTTTTTCCTTTGCTTAATTATCAAATTTTAATTGCCCACATATGATTAAAGTAGATTAATTTGTTCATTCCTGATGTTTTTACCGCTAGTGGAGTGGAGGCGGTGTACCTGTAAAGACACTCTGATATCCAAGTCAGTATGCTGATATAGAGTATTTTGATAAGAGAAATATCAAGAATGAGATAGGAGAGAAAGAGGTCTCTCCCTTTTACTTCTTGATTTGTAAGTTTATAAAGGGTTGATGGAGTTGAGTCATGATGGTCTGTCACATCAATGGTTAGCCATTCTTGTAGAGATAGGGTGTGTGATATGTCTGTCTTACAGAAATAAGGCGGTGTGATAGGTCACAGGCAGGCATTATGCGACCCCTCGATAGTCGACACTGCTCAGGCTATACCTCCATGATCGACCTTGGCCTGCCTTATGCAGCCTTGGCCTGACACACAGCTAGTCAGCCTGGCTTGGCATAGTGGTCGACCATTTGGTTTCCGAACACATGACTGATTCAAAACAAAACCAAAGAAAAAAGCTAGCAAATAATGATCCTCAAACCTAATGAAAAATTAATTAAACCTATTTTTATGATGAACCATTATTTGTTTCAATTATCATGTCATGTATTCGTAAGTTTTTTTTAGAAAACAAGTGAGAGGAAATGAAAGTGAAGGGAGAGAATGGAGTTCAAGTTACTTCATATTATGCTATCTAGGCATTGCATAGTTAGATGCTCACATGAATAAGTTTTGAAAGAAGCCATCATCATGTTCTAAAAAGATCTTACTCGTACAAAACTAATATGGAGTATTTCAGTAAGAGAATATCACGAATGAGAAAGGAGTCTCTCCCTTTTACTTTTTGACTTGTAGGTTTATTAAAAGGTTAAGGGAGTTGAGTCATGATGGATTGTCATGTCCTTGGTCAGCCATCCTTGTAGAGGTAGGGTGTGTGACAAGCCTGTCTTGCAGAGGTAAGATGGTGTGACAAGTCACCAATAGGCCTTATGTGACCTACGTACCTCAGTGGTCAGCACTACTCGATCTACCTTTGCAATCGACCTTAGCTTGCCTCAGTGGGCAGTCTTGGCCTAATTAACACACTGATCGACCTAGCTAGCCTGACATAGTGGTTGGCCATTAGGTCTCAGGTTACAGGACTATTTCAAAACAAAACCGAAGAAGATCCTTAAACCTAATGAAAAGTTGAACATATTTTTATGATAAACCATTGTTTTAATTATCATGCCATATGTTGGTAAGTATTTAGAAAACAAGTGAGAGCAATGAAAGTGAATGGAGGGAACAAAGTTAAGGTTACTTTGTATTATATGCAATCTAGGCATTGCATAATTAGGTACTAACATGAATAGGTTTTGCAAGAAGCTGAACATATTATAAAAAGATCTCGCTTGTACAAATAATTTTTTTTTTAATAAAGGCATTGGCGTGCAAAAGACATCACAATAGGATATAATATTTAATAGATTATCGTTTGTAATATTTTATATAAAAATTAAAATTGATCTATCATATGCAAATGTAAATAAAGTATTTCTGCCAAAAGAAACTTAAAGTGTTCACTATTTAATTACATCTATATATTTTTGTGTTATGTGATAAGTTTGATAATTTTCTTGTCTCCCCTAAAACATAGATATAATTAGATCCCTTACTGTCCCAATTGAGTACATGCTTACCTTTTGATGTCCTCATACGAATCTACCTTTACAATATTAATTTTGTTTCCCTTCAATTTGTTCTTCTTCTTTTCTAGGTAGTTGTGTCACTTGTTAGTTATTTGGATCCAATCTCATAACATTGGACCTGATCTGAGAGTCCTTGACTCCTTGTGCTGTCTCGCCATTACCGAAGTCCAGAAAGGGTATTAGAATTGGATGAAAAAAGAATAAATAAAACTAGATATAAGAAACCACGGTGCAGAGAAGAAGGGCACACAACATGCCTCATCAATTGGCAATTCTATTTTTTTTTTTTTTTTTTTTTTGCATTTCTTCTTCTGCTGGTGTCGATGTCGGAGCACTTGACTTCTGTTTTTTTTTTAAACAAGATGAACCTATGTCATCATGAATTTATTGATAAAAGATACAAAGAAAACAAAACCATGGGGGACTTAAACCAAAACCCAGGCAAAAAACAAAATTAAGTAAATCTAAAATTAACCCTTCAATTCTTTCTCAGATTATACTTCTGAGATTTAGACATAATCATTCTGAAATAAGAATCATCCTCAGTAGTAATATGTTCTGGTGAAAGAGAGTCATTCACTAGATCTTCCTTATCCCCATCTCCCAAAAACTTGGCAAGAACTTTTATATCATGAATAAATAACTTGGCTTCCAGTTTGAGATAAATAGAAGTTGAGAGAGTTCTTGATGCAGGCTATGGTCTTAGAGACTTTGTTCTTGGCTATTTTCTAGTTAAGATTTACTAAAATATAGTTGGGGTTCAATAATGATAAGTATAGATGTAGGACTACAATATAATACAACCATATACTTTATTATAAATTTATAAGAAAACTGTTTCATGAACTTATGTACCACAACTTTAAATAACAAAATATGCGTCAAAAAAAAAAAAAACAATTATTGAGAAAGTTGTCAAAATTAGTTGTACCAATAACATTACTTATTAGTACTTATAATATAAGAATTGTTCGGTTACTTTAATACTGTTGTAGAATGGCTTTACTGAAAAATATACTATATTTTGGAATGACAACAATTAATTAACTACAATACCTTTTGTTGTATTCATTAATCTCGCATTTTTTTTGTCTCCCTTAAAGATAGATAAAGATCTCTTACGGTCCCATCTTAGTACATATATATATTTAACTTTTGATGATTTCATATGAATCTACCTTACTAATGTTGGTTTCTTTTCGATTGCTTTTGCTTTGGTTTTTGTTATTATTACTCAGACCCTTACTGCTACATCTTGGTGAACTTTTATTAGCTATAAAAAGTTGTATATACGACTTTCTTCACATGACTTTGGGAACCTACTGCGCCTTTTATTAACCTATGTATTCCACAATTAAATGAGTGGTGATCAAGTGAATATTTAGATAGAAATACTTAAAAACTTCTTGAAAGACCACTTAAATGGAGCTTAAACTTATAGTATTTACAACAACATATAAGATCATTATTGTTCAGTTACTTCCGTATTGTTGTAGAACAATTTTAATTAAAAAATATTAGTACATGCTATTTCATATGAAGACATCTCCTACAAATTTGGACGAATTGATTTTAACTAATCAACTATTACATAGTTAGTTAATAATTGGAGTAGGGAAATAAGAATTGAAGAGATAAAATGGAACTGTACAAAAGCTAGTACTCATAATATTGTTTAGCATTGCCGTAAAAAATATGCTATATTTTGGAATGTCATCAATTAATATTAGCTATAACTCTTTTGGTCATATTCAGTAACTTTCACGTTTTTTTTGTCTCCCTAAAAGATAGATAGAGATTGTGTCAAAAAAAAAAAAAAAAGATAGATAGATAGATAGATAGATAGATAGATAGAGATCCTTTACTTTCCCTAATTAATTAATTAAGAGAAACAAATTATTTTGAAATAAATAAAAGAAAATAACCCTCATTAATTCTTTCTACTTTAAAGACTAACTCCCAAACAAGTTGAAGAGAGTTTCTATCATTTTCTTACTTAAACAACCAGGCAAGAAAAGTAGCTTGGCATCAACCCCCTTTCCTTCCCGTCTCACCCTCATTTGCTAAACAAACACACAAGTGATTGTCATGTGATGAAAATTGCAAAATGATGTTTCTAATATGGCTTTTAACTGATCAAGTTGATCAGGATGAAAGTGTATTTGTTAGCAAGTATATATAGTTCGCAGTCTAGCACAAGTATAAATATAAGTTTCAATATTTATCAAAGGATAGAGGGAACAAGTAAACGAAAAAAAGGAACATATATAACATTTTTAAGGGCAATAGCCAATAAAGGACTGGATTCTGCTTGGGTTGGAGTACCTATTTTACTTCCTTTTGATTCATTTTGATATTTAAAATAAAAACAGCAAGGGATTTATCTATATTTTAAGGAGATGAGGATCTACTGTCTCATTTTGGTGCCTGTACCCACCAATCACATCTTACCATATATTCTAACTTAATAAAAATACAAGAAATTTTAACTTACTCCCTCCTTCTTTTTCTTTGGTAATTTTAGCTATTTGTTTTTGTTTCAAAACAATGGATGTTTCATAAACGCAAGACATATTTGACCATTTTCCCCCCATATATACCCTTATAATAGAATTAAATTGAAATACCTTGAAAATATACAAAACCTTCCAAGTACATAAATGGCTAGTGTAGTATGGAGTAAATGTAGTTGGAATTTGTAAATAAGTAATGGTAGAAATAAGGGTATTTTGGTACAAATATAAACACATTAATGATTTCTTAATCTATGTATAGAAACCTTAAATTACCAAAGAAAAAGAACGGAGGGAGTACAAGATATGATTGGTGGGATAAGATATGATATATCAAAACGAGACAACAGATCCTCACCATTTTAAGGAGGCAAATAAAAAGTGCCAAAATGATAAGGTAAAAAGATTTATATATAGCATACTAATTACTTTCATTTCAAAATCAATTATTATTTTATAAAGTTATGATCTACAGCAATAAGGTAGTAATATAACGATAAGTGTTGTCACTAGCTAGTCCTGTATAACATAATCTTTGTCCAACTTTAAGCTCCATTATTTGAGTGCTTCTTTCAAGAAGCATGCTGATGTTTCTCTCCAAATTTATTCTTGTGAACACTCGACTGGGGAATGCGTAGACCGTATAATGGGAAGTTGTAGCATCTCATGTAAAGGAAAAAGTGAAAAAGTTTTGCCAATATGTAGCATATATGAAGCGTCAGGAGAATGGGGCTGAGTAAGAAAAAACAAAAACAAGACAAAAGGGAAGAAGCTATTTTTTAAGATAGCTTCATATGAAAAAATCAAAAGGTAGACATGCACTTAGTTGGGACTTGGGACAACAAGCCTTACTGAGTATGGTATCTCTATCTTTATTTTAGGGAGACAAAAAGTGTGTCCAGTTCATCAAAATACGACCAAAAAAAATTATACTATATTAATTTATTAGTCACTCTTCAAGCTAAACTTGTGAGTTATATATTATCAATTATACCGTGATTCTGTAATTTGTTTGAAGATAATTGTGTATATTCTAATAGCTAAAATCTGCTTGGGTTATAGCGGTCAATAAAAATTGCACGATCGAAGAATATGTGCAAAGAGGTACAAGAGTCAAAGTGGTTCTACTTATTAACCGACTATCTTTGCATATTAAGTGGTTCCTTTTTTTTAATTCTACTTAATTAATTACTAGCTACATTTGTAGACAAAGTAATTTTACTTGACATTGTGATTCTTGGTGAGCTTAATAGTACATAATATCTATGTTGAAAAGGGTTCAAATTTTAGAGGGGGTCAATTTTAACTTTGTTTTCAAAAAAACTCTTCTACAAAACATGATCATACATGTTAGAACTCATGCATTATATATATATATTTTGAAAAAGGCAAAAGTATTATATTAATAAGAGTGGAATACCACTGTAAACCCAATTACAAAATAGAGCCTTAAAGCACAAAGAACCGGATAATCTAAACCCGTTCTAAACACTTTTTAGGATCTATGCTCGACTCTGCAAAGCTACACAATGGAACCTATGAAATAGCAATAAACTATTTCCAGGAACACAATTTAATCCTATCTATTAGGTTAGGTACAACAAATCAAGCTTTCCTTCCCCAAAGATAATAGCATTCCTCATCTCCCAAATGCACCACATAATAGAGTGCCAAACCATGATCCAAAACCTTTTGGCCAATCTTCTTTTGACACCTTGCACAAAAACAACAAGAAAAGGCAGCAGCTACAGATTTGTGTCTAATTGAGCTCCCACCCGAGTTTGAACATGCAACCAGAGATTGCGGCTAAAAGGACATTGCAAGAATATGTGTTCTTCATATTCCAAACCTTGGTTACAAAAAACGCAAGAAAGATCATTGTTTGGCTATAGGACCTTCCTATGTAGTAGGTTAGCTCTTGTTGGGAGTCTACCCAACAGTAGTTGCCAAGAGAAAGCACCTACTTTGAGGGGTGCCTTACTCTTCCAGATGGCTTTGAAGGCCTTCTCTTCAATTTGCTGCAATAAGGCAAACTGATGCGATCTTGGTAAAAGAAATAGGTAGGCCAATTTAACATTATAATTCCCACTTGAATGTAATATCCATCTCCAAACATCATTTCTCTGTTGTAAAGTAGTCATTGCCAACAGATTTTGGAATTCCAGCAGTTGAGACTCTTCCCATGCTAAGATGTTTCTCCTCCATTTGAAGTTCCAAATCCATAGCCCATTCTCCTACTTGCCAAAACATGGCACCATATCGTCCTTCATTGAAGAGATGATGTATAGTCGTGGAAATACCTCTTTTAATGGATCTGAACCAAGCCAAGTATCATGCCAGAAAGAAACTGTATTCCCCACACCTATGATCTTTCTGAGACCCTCCAGCATCCAATCAACAACACCATCCCTACCACTTGCAATGCTACATAAGTCCTTCCACCAAACCGAGCTCCACCTATTGCTACCCACCTCAAGCATATTTGCAGACTCACCGATTCGAGAACTATATTTTTCTTTCAAGATCCTCACCCACAGAGCTTCCTTATCCACTAATAACCACCACCTCCATTTTCCAAGAAGACTAGAGTTGAAAACAGAGATGTCCTTAACCCCTAAGCCACCATTATGTTTCGGGCTGCATACCTTAGACCATTTCACCCAAGAGATTTTATGTCCCTCAACTGTGCCTCCCCAAAGGAATTTTCTCTGAAATCCTACTAACTTCTTCCTGACCTTAGCTGGCAGTTTCATATATGACAGATAGTAAATCTGTATGCTATTTAATACCGAGTTAAGTAGCACAATTCTACCTCCGAAGGATAGAAATTTGTTCTTCCACAATCCCAGTCTCCCAATCAAAGATTAATCTGCCATAGGTTGCCAAGTAGAGAACAATCTGTGATTGGCTCCCAGAAGTAGACCGAGGTAACAAAATGGCAATCTACTCACCTTGCAGTTCAAGAAAACAGCCCCAACTTCAAAGAATTGGTCGCTCACATTTACCCCCTAACAAGCTACTTTTGAAGAAATTAATCCTTAGGGCTGCAGTAAACTCGAAGCTTCTCAAAATTGTCTTCATTGCCCAAAGATTGTCATGGCAAGCCTCACCAATAAGAAGTGTGTCATCTGCATATTGGAGATGAGAAATACCAACACACGGATCTGCCACTAACATTCTTTGAAACCTGCCTAGAGAGACCGAACTTCTAATGAGACCACTCAAACCTTCCGCAACCAATAAAAAAAGGAACAGAGCCAGTGGATCTCCTTGCTTCAGCTCTCTTTTGATATTCACTTCCACCGTCGGACTCCCATTGACCAAAACAGACAAGTTCCCAGAAAAGATACATGCACGGATCCAAGTAATCCACTTGGGGGCAAAACCGAATCTTCCAAGCATGTTTTCCAGGAAAGCCCAACTCACTGAGTTGTACGCTTTTTCAAAGTCAACTTTGAATATAATGCACCTTTTCTTTTTCTTTTTTGCCCAATCGATCACCTCATTGACAACCACTACCCCATCCACAATATGCCTATTTTTTTAAGAAGGCTGATTGATTCTTCGAGATCAAGGAATTCATCACCATCCCCAACCGAGTAGCCAGAACCTTTGCCACAAGTTTATAAGGCCAACCAACGAAGGAGATTAGCCTATAGTCACCAAGCTCCCGAGGGCACTTTATCTTAGGAATAAGTGTGAGAAAAAAGGAGGAGAAAGCCTTAATTAGGCAAGCTAGCATTTGCCTCAAATTCTTGGAACATCATCAAAACATCATTCTTTAGTAGGTCCTAAGATGCCTTCACGAAGGAGATATTGAACTCATCCGGTCCCGGGCTTTTATCCCCATCACAGTTACTAAGCACATCTTCAATTTCTTCTAAGGTGAAACCAGCAGTAAGCATTTCATTTTCCACTGCAGAACCAGAACTGAAAATAATTCCATCCAATTTCGGCCTGCACCAGAAATTTTCTTCAAAATGTTTGGCAAAAAACCTCACCACTTCATTTCTCACGCCCACCACGTCTGATACCCAACCATATTCCCCTCTCAATGCTAATATATGGTTTGCAGAATTTCTTGCTTTTATACTTGCATGAAAGTATTTTGAATTAGCATCGCCCTCAGTTAACCAACGAATCCTTGACTTTTGTTGTGCTAGACTTATTTTGTTCCTCAATAATTCCCACAACTGGACCCAAACACTTTTTCTCAAGGTTGCCTCTTCTTCCCCCAAAGCTGATACTTCATTTAACAAATCCAGCTCCGCAATTTTAGTTACTAAGTCCTTAATTTTATTATCCATGTCCCCAAACACCCTAGAATTCCATTTCTTGAGCTCGGCTTTCAACAGCTAGCTTCAATTTTTGGTGAATAATAAAACCCCTCCATCCACTAAAAGACGCAACACTCCAACTGTTTCTAACCAGTTCATCAAATTCTCTATGTTTTAACCAAAAAATTTTAAATCTAAAAGGTTTGGGTCCCCAGTTTAGTTCAACATACCTCAAGATAATCGGGCAATGATCCGATATGTCTCTGTTGAGTGCCCATTGTCAAGTCTCTCCCCATTTATCCAGCCAGCTCTCTAATAACAAAAAAGGGTCCAGTCTGCTAACTGCTGAGCCGTTGGGTCTATACCATGTAAACTTCCGGCCTAGAAGCGGCAAATCTCTAAGTTCCAACTCTTCTATGAATTGATTGAAACTTTCCTTCACCCCCTAACCTCATTACTTGACCCCGAAGAACATCATCTTCTCTCTGCAGAGCATCTAACAGCATTGAAATCACCTGCAATACACCAAAGCCCTTGTCCGAATCCCCTAAACGACATTGAGATTGTCTCCCAAAGCTCATTCTTCACTGAAAGACTCCTCTACGAGTATACATTAACCACATAGCATGGTTTTGACTCCTGATGCAATTCCAAACATACTCCCACGAAGCCCAACCCGTTGAATGTGAATATAGTTGAACCCAGAGCTGCATTCCAAATAACAAAGTTTTAAGACAACTCAACCGCTGATCATCCTTAGTAAGATAATGATCCAGAGTAGAAACAAGACTCGCAAAATCTACTGCTATATTGCAAGACTACTCAAAAAATAATGGAATCTGATAAAATAGAGTGTTGACTATACAACAAAAGCACTCCTTAACTATACAACAATATTGGTTATACAACAACACTCATTGACCTGATAAGAAAATTTGACACATTAATTATCTAACACATCTAAAATAATCCAAACATATCCTTACCTTATATCGTTTATGGTTTTCATCATTCTTCACTAGTTCTTGTGTTTTCTTTCCTTTAAGTTGTGTTTTCAACCAATAAACAAAAAATACAAGTTAATCACAAAGGGCACAAAGGAAAATAGAACTAAGAAAAGTGTGCAATTAAATTTACCTTCTTGAGATCACCACCCAATATCTCATAGAACCTCGTGTTATCGCTCTTCTTTGGCGCCCTCCCAAACATCTTCATTTTCTCCTTCTATTGCATGATCAGATCACAAATCAAAGAATCCAAACCATCCATAGAAATATAAATTAGGATATGAAAAACAGACTGCATGCAGTTTTTTAGATTTGAGACAATGGGTATACCAAAAAAAAAATACCAACTCCTTAAGCAAATCTCTTTTTTGAGTATTTCTGCGCCTCTCCTCATTTAGTTTCATAACAGTCGCCTCAGCTGGCAAAGATTATAACTTAAACACTTATATTTAGAATACACACTCAAAAGGGCATTACCTAAATACCATTCAATATTAATCTTATCCTAAGCACTTAGTTTTCAACTAGTAAGACAAGACAAATTGACTAGTAAGTTTTAACAAAAGGGAATAAAATATTACCTTCTTATACTATTAATCATTTGGCCTGACAGTTATTTCAATCTAATATAGCATAAAAATAAACAAGCCAGAAATAACAATTGAAGTAGAACAATTTTACAAGTAATATTCTTGATCAATTTTGCAAGTAATTCAATCAGCTACCACTTCATCAGTTTGTAGATTGTGTGTAGCTACTTGATGAGTAACATTTGAAGCTCGTGTATCAACAACTTCTCCATTTATGTTTGGAATGGATATGCTAGACAGATCTGGAATCACAATCCATGGGAATCATTTCTGCATCTGATATATATGGTGAATAAACTTGCACACAAGAAAGTGCACAAACAGCTAGAATAAACTTGAGAAATGAAAATAGAAAGTATTGAACTCCTAAAATCATCAGATATGTGAATACAACAGGAAGATTCAAAGCCGAAATGACCAAAAACTTGAGAATCCAAGATTATAAGCACAAATCTAATCATAAAAATCAGTAAATACCAATTGAACAAACTCAAACATGCCAAACATGCAAAATTAGAGAATACAATCATGCAAAACATGCAAAAAAAACTGAAGAAAAATCATCAGATATCAAAACCAAAACAAGAGACATAGAACAAACCCAAGAGAGAAGAATCAAACGACGCCTTTGTGAGACGTCCAATGCTTGAAGTAGAGTGCAAACCCTAAGGAAGAATAAGAAGCTCAAATTCAGAATCAGACAATGAGATTGCAATACGAAGTTTGAATTACCTTTGAAATTGAATTTACATTCATGACCAGAGCAATTCTGGAGAATTTCACGAACGAAATTTGGAGTAATTCACGAATGAAATCTAGAGGATTTGGAGCAAATATTCACGAATGGAACAATCTGGAGAATGTAAAAAAAAAAAAGAAAAAGAGAGAGATGAGGGAAGAGAATTTTTTATTGAAGAGAGGAGAACTTGGGTTATGGTCGAATAGAAAGGGAAGGAAATTTGAATTTACATTTCTGATGCAAGTTTAAACAGAACTCTAGGTTTTGGGTTGTAGGTTTTTAGTTTTTACATTTAACTTTAGTAATTTTATTTAATAAATGTTATTAAATATATTATTTAATAAAATTTGGTAACATTTAAATAAATGTTATGTAATAAATGTTGCTAAATCTCATATATGTAGAAGTATTATAATTTTATTTTCTATTCATTTTGAAAATTATTTGTTCCCCTTCTGGATTACAAACGCTACAGATCTTGAATGTAGGAAGTCCCATATTTTGTGATGGGGTCACTGTCGATGTCTGATCGCTGATGCGCCAATGTGTATATGATAATACACATTACACAACATTTATAAATCTGTTTATCCAATAGTAATGTTCTATTATTATATTACTCTTTTGACGACAAAAACAAATTAAACTAAAAAAAAAGAAATAGTTATATTAAGAACTTAAAAACTTAAATATTTCAATTCTTACATAAATAATCATAATGACTTATGCGAAAGTTTTTTTTGGTTGGGGCCTGAGGGTACATCTTATAGAAGTTGAGTTTTCATCATTGATAATTAAAACACATTATTTGTACCTTTTTAGCCAATTTATATAGCACCCTTAACGCCACTTTATATCATGATGTAACTATAAATTGGTCTTGGGAGCTAGCATATAAATCTCGAACTTGCATGACGTTTAAAGCCATCAATAGGAAAGAGAAAACGAATATCAATTGCTCTCGTGAATTAGTTTTGAGGCAAACCTGAATCTTCTTCTTGAAAGATTATTCAAATATCTACAAGAGTATTTTAATTTCATTCTACAGAACCTATTTCAATATTCTAATTTCATTCAAATATCATTCAAAAACCTTTGTCAATATTCTCATTTGTTAACATATTTCATCATACACACATTGATTAGTGGATCCTTCAGTTCTCAAGACACGAACCTATTTTTTTTTCATCACTATCAAATCTTGTTCAATTAGCTAATTTAAGAAAAAAATGTTGAGATTGTTAAGATCTTTAAATTAAACCTAAGCAACCGCTTTCCTTGCTCTTAAATCTGAACTAATCCAAATTATATATTAAATATTTATTAACAATATCTAATATGAAAAAGGCGAAGCTATATATACCTGAGCTATGTAGTCCAGGATGCAGCCCGGGAATAGGTCAGGCCGCTTGATAGAGGCCATGCCTATGACCTAGCATATTTAAGGCTTGACTTGGCCTAACCTGTTTAATAAAAATGTCAGTTCTAGACTTTTCAAAAAGTCTCTTTAATTAAACAAGCTAGGTTTAGACTTATGAAAAATCCTTTTAAGCCTTATAGGTTGACCTATTTATAATTTATAAACAAAATATAAAATATAAAATATTATTTTATAATATAATAATAATATATAATATATAATATAATATCCAGATAAATTTATTTTCTGAATATAATTAATAAGTAGTAACCATAACTACTTATACTGCTCTACAGTTTTATTGTTCTCGAAAATCTGCTCCTGCGATGCTTGCGTGTTGCTCCTTCTGTTGTGTCATGGTTGTCCTGTGTGGAGCTCCCATCTCCACCACCTCGTTTAGTCATTCCCCAAGTTATGTCCCACAAAAATTTTGTTTTCTGAACCCTCTCATTCTCAAATTTCATAAATCCAAATCGAAACATTTCATGGAAATGGCACACGATGTATTTTTGTAGTAAAAGACGGGACCTAAGCCCATAAAAGAAAAAGATTACACAAGAACCAAATGAAGAATAAAGACCCCCATAGCATCAAATAAAAGAGCACTAGCTACCTGAATTTGAGGAGGCTCCTAGGTCACTAGCTTGTGACCATGGGTGCAACCCAAATTACCTAAGATGTCGGCCCTCCTATTAGTTTCTCGATAAACGTGTGAAATTTTCATGGTCTAGTCCTCCTCATGAAGCTTAAGATGCAGGCTCGATCCATATATTGGATCTATCCCTCCCCCCTTTCTTAATGAAACTAACAACAACCTTCACATCCATTTGTAAATATATTGCACGTAATCCCCTTCCATTAGCTAGCCAAATAGAGACCTTCATAGGCCCCCACAACTCGACACACGAGCTATTTATACCTAAAATAGAAAATATTTATGCCTCTAATATATGTATAACAAATAGCTTTGCTAAATAGTATGAAGCTTGCTTGTATGAAATCAAGACGGAAATGTCTATCCTACATTTTTATTAAATTTTTAGCAAATAAATATAATTTAAAATAAAAAATGGAATAAATTACTCATTGAATCACCACTACATTGTTTGTAAACTTTCGTTTTCGTACCATACACTAATTTCCATAACACAATACAACTAAAAGTTCTCGAGCATTAGTACATGACTTCACATGACCTGAAACGAAAACAGAAGGAGTTCTATCAAAGATATGAGATGACATGCGATAAACCTATGACAAGTACAACGGATTGTAAAAAAAATATATACGATGAGTGAGTATTGTTCGCTCTAAAGATTGGATCATCATATATTATTTCACTAGATAAAACTAATCAAATGCGATTCAGTCGAGTAGAACTCTATTTTTAAGCAAGTAAAGCAATAATTAAATTACAAGTCAAAATCAAAGAAACATAATAAAGGCACTAAACAAGAAAGAGAATGGATTCAATTAATGTTCTCATATTATAAGAGTGATAGGGTTAGATTTCACTCAGAATTCATGTGACCCATTAATATCAATTTAACCCAAGCAACGTATTTATGGTCAAGATTTAATTCACTTATAAAGTGGTTTCCACTCAATCCCTTTGAATGTAGTCAACCCTCTTAAGACCATTTAAATAAACTAATTTCTAAGTTCAAATTTTAAGAGAATACGACTAAAAAAAATCAAGATTTCAAAGAGTTACATACATCCAGACTTCTATTCCAAAAGATGATAATTAAACCAAGAAACACAAATTTTATGAGGAATTAACAAAATAATATATGAGAGGCAACTTCATATAAGAATTAAGCACATATATTTAATTGTTAAACCATAAACAAAAGATTGAATTAATTAGACATGAATATCAATTACATCTTAATCCACAAGAGATCCAAAAAATCATTGTTATTGAGATTTAACCAAACATGCTAAAATTCCTAAAATACATAAAAAGAGAGGAAGGCAAGCAAACTCAATGAATGAGAAGAGAGTTAGACAAATTGAAGCTCCTCCTTAATTATTTCTCTCAAGCATTGAAGATTCCAGCTTAGGACGTATGTTTTTTGCAATAGAGTGGAGGCTAGATTTTATTAAAAATGGGTTAAAAAGAAACTTTTATATTTCTGCCAAGGGAAGTAGCTAGCACTCTGCTAAGAGTTTCTAGAACTGGGCACTGGTTGGTCAGGGAGTACATTTCTACGTGTGATCTACGTTTAACGCTGACGAGGTAGAGTCTAATGAATGAAATTCTTATAAGTTCCCCAACTTTTCTTGCTTCTAGTTGTAATTCCATTGCTTCATACAAACGACATTTATATAAAAATACCATCAGACCTAAAAACATATAATAATCAACACTAATCAAACTTCTAGCTGACTAATCCGAATTAACTGACATAAATTAGGAACAAAACCAATTGAAAGCATGCAATTTAGGGTGATAATCTACCTCAAAAGGATCACAATCATAATAAAGAACAAGTATGTCATCCACATATCAATTTTATGTTTTTAAGATTTATCAACAATTAAAAGCCTACATAACTTGCTAATATATATAATTAATTAAAATAAATGCCTTAAGATTTAATGGCAGGGGGCTTAATCGTCATCAATTGAATTACAATATCAATAATAAGTTATGGGAGAGATCTTGCAAATATTCTTCCGCAATTATGCTGTTAAGGACTTAATGGCTAGGAAATGTAATTCACTCAATTAGTTAAAGAATTAGGTACATATGAATCATCTAATTATATATGTTCGGGGTGGGAGGCAAATTTCCTGCAATAGCTCATCTCTATCTCTCTCTACTTGTATTTCTTTTTCTTGTTTTTTCGACAAAGCAAATCAAGGGTTAGGAGTGTGAAAGAACCAAATCCGCGGCAAATGCATGAATTTGTTACTGCAAACAATCAGAATCCTTTGGGGTGACACTATGAATAATTAGGGGTGTACACGGGTCGGGTTGGGTCGGTTTTTGCCCAACCCGGAACCCGAACCAATCAAAACTCTCCGGGTTGGGTTGGTTCGGGTTCTGTTAGTTTTACTTATCAAACCCGAACCAAACCAACCCGATCAAATCCGGGTTGGTTCGGGTTGGGTCCATCGGGTCTCGTATGTATACACCTATTTTCATCTCATTTTAAAAATCCATAAAATCCATAAAAAAAACTCATAAGAATGCTGCAATTTGAATTAAATATGCACCATCGGGTCGGGCCTACGGGTTACGGGTTCAAATTCAATGAACCCGCTACCCGAACCAATGAACTTCGGGTTTCACCGGGTTGGTTCGGGTTGGACCCGAATCTCGAAAAAAACCGAACCAAACCCTTCGGTTTGGTTCGGGTTGTCGGGTTCAGCGGGTCGACCCGGACCCATGAACACCCCTATGAATAATAATGGCATAGACTAAAAAAAATTAATTTAGCACATGCTTGAGATCATGTATACACGTGTTGTTGCATAATTATTTATATAAGACAATGTTGCTTGATGTTTTATTGATATAATTAAGTGATTCACAACAATTCTAATAAATAAAGAGTAGAAAATGAACTAATAAGTGTTCATAAAGTTTGTCATGTAAAATTACAGAAATATTTCTTGTTAGTTAACTACTTATGATAATTAATTACAAACTAACAATTTAGTATACATACCAATTAATTTACATTTTATTTTGGTAGGTAAGTAACTAATTAATTTACAAGTTAATTCATTCCAAACATACTCATCCACTCATTCTCCCCGTACATTTTGTGGAAAATTGGTTTACACATCATTGAGCAGTAGCGCTTTGCTCACCATTTGTGGATCGATTTGGATCGATTTTGAGTCAAAAAGGTGTCTGATCCAAAAATATAAACAAGTTGTAGTTCAATTTGGATTGGGTTGATCTTTGTATCAAATATGAACTAATCCAATTTGATTAAAAAATGGTTTGGATTGGGTTGGATATTGGATTTTTACCGAGACATTGACTAAACAGTAAGTTTAAATAACATCAACATATCACATACAACATAATAAAAATCAGAACATTACAAACTAACAAATAACAATTTTTATGTTTGGAACATTAAAAATAGTAAAAAAATTACATCACATCAATCTCAGGCTTTTTGACCAAACTAACCTACCTTTTCAATTTATTTACCAAAATAACCTACTTTTGAAACAATTTACCAAAGTAATCTCCTTTTTGACATGATGTATCATTTTATTGTTTTTTCTAACACTGACGCCATTGACCTACCATATGCAGGCCCTCATTGGCTTGTCAGATATTTGCTTGCTTTTGTACCAAGACCATTCATTTAAGACTTCCTTTGCTCTACAAATTGTTTGCTTTTGATCCTTAGTGCTACCTTCCTAGACTATTTCATTTCGATTCTTCCATAGCCTATGCGAAAAGGTTGCCTTTATCCTCATGGAAATCTTCGAGCACAGAGAAGAAGAGGCTGCAAAAGTCATCACAGGCATTCAACTTGTATTCTATGCATATCTAAAGGTTGACCTCGTTCCAGCAACTCGCTGCATGAGGGCATGTAAGAAACAAGTGCCATGCATTCTCAATATATATTGGAAGCACAGATTGTGCAATAAGAAGAGCACGAGATCTCTAAGTCTCATACGAGTTGGCAGGAAGTCACAACATGATCTCCAAAGGAAACTCTTCATTTTGTTGGGAATTTTCTTCTTCCACAAGTTGTGCCAATTACCTTTAACATGATACTGCTGGTCCAGATCCACCTTCTCCATGAACAATCTACAGGCTGAGTTGACAGTGAAAGAGCCATTCTTGATGAGATGCTAAATACGACAATCCTCATCAAGAGAGATTCTAAGGTTAACGCTTGTGATAGTCTCTATATCAGGGGGGGTTCAAATATGTTGTGCAGGGCAATTAAATTCCATTCTTTACTGTTTGGAACCAAAAGATCTTTAACTCTGAGATTTGCATGTTGCAGATGAGGGGTGGTGCACTCCAATATGCTATATGTATCCCAATTTCAACAATGCTTGAGAGTGTTATATGCTATGCCAAGGGAAGCTTGGATTATGCCCTAAGCTAGCATCCAAGAAGCCCCCCCAGGGGAAATTATTTGCAACTGAAGACACGAGAGATGGTAGCATCAGGATTGGACAAGAGATGTCAACCCTGTTTATCCAACATTGTCAAATTGAAGTCTTCGAACTTCCTGAAACCAAGGCCTCCATTCTCTTTTCTGACAGTTAACTTATCCCATCTCACCCAATTAATTCCTTTGCTACTATTAAGTTTAAAGTCCCACCAGAAAGAATGGTTTAACATGCGCTCAATCTTTTCCCCAAGAGAAGATGGGAGAAGTAAATCACTCATGCAATATATAGGGATCGCTTGAGCCACAACTTTGATGATAACCTGCACAAGAAAGAACTTTAAAATTCATCCATATCATCATCATATGTGATTAGTTGACCATATTAAAAAAAATAACAATACAAATCAATTAAACTCAGTTAGAATGACGTCTCTCCCAAAATTGGATGATGTGATGAGGATGGTCATTTTACTATGATATGGTCACTTGATGAGAATGCAAGGGAGAAAGACAGTGACGTGTCCCAATCAGAGTGCTTTATAAGCAACAGAGGCAAACCAACCAATCATAAAACCAATTATCAATCGCCACGTAGAATCCACCATAAGACTTTGGCGTAGACGCATTCGCATCGTATATCAATGGTTAATGATTAATCTGATGCCATATTTACATCCAACGATTCACATTCTCCAGATTTCTCCTCATCGCACCAACTGCTTATCATTTTTCAGTAACGGTTTTTCTATCATGTGCAAAGTTGCACATGACAAAAAATCTAAAAGAAGTAATTATTTATTGGAAAACTAAATATTTCAGTTTTGAAAGTATAAAATACACAAGTTCTTATATAAATTTACTATTTTAAGATCCTTAACATATGCAAAATTGCACAGGTTAGAAAAACCCTTTTAAGAATGTTCATTTAATTTTTTTTTGTATTGTTATCTCAAAAGATTTTATTTGCATAGCACAAATTAAATTATTTTGGGTTCATTTATTCAAATTCCTTTCGATTTTCAATCCATTCTATGGATTTTCTATTTTTAACTTAAATAAATGATAATAAAAAATGTAATATTTAATATATTAAAAAAATTGAAAAAAAAATATTTTTTTCTTTTAATACTTCCTTATTTCTTTTTCTTTACACTTGCTATCAAAACTATCAAAGTCAGAATCTAAACAGATAATATTTCTATTTTAACTTTGGTTAAAGAGTGAGTATAAAGATTTTTGCATTATTAATCAATAAAAAAATATAAAATATAAATAATTATATTGCATAAATATAGGTAAAAAATTGTCTGCGTGTTATATTATGACTTAAATATATAAACATTAATAATTTAAATTTTTTGATGCAATTAACTAATTATGCATTATGTAAATTAATATATATATATATATCCAACATTTAAAATAATGTGACAATATAGTAATTGATAAAGTAAAAAATACTAAAACCATTACATTTAAATCCTTATATTATTATGGAGAATATTAACAAGTGTACTTAGAGAGTTAGCAGAATGATAAAGGAATCAAAAAGAGAAAAAAATTCATCATGAATTGATGCATTTGATATTTAGAACTTTTTTTTATATTCCTTGCCAGTGTCTTTAGGGTACTCCTTATTGACACTTGTTATTATATGCATTCAAATATTAGAAGTGCTCTAATAAATTCGTCCCCAACAAAAAATACAGAGACATATTTGGTTTCTCTGAGAAATAAAAAATATAAATTTGATCCATAAGAATCTCAAATATCAGTCAAATTAGTCCTTGATATGAATTAAAATATCCTTAAAAATCATCTTAAAAAGAAGTAATTTGATTAACATTTGAAATTCTTAAAAATCAAATATGAATTTTTCAATTTCTCTATCAGCACCAATTTTAACATTTACTAACGCACGTAACCCGCCCAACTACAACGTGGCTTTCCCCGAAAGCAAACACCGCGTGCCACGGCCACAATCCATAGTTCCCGTCACCTTAATCTCCACGCACGACAACCCAACACCCTTATCCATGTCATACACAAATCACGTGCAGAGTCACGTGAGAAGCTCCTTCACTACTCATTGGCCATCGTGGATCGCACAACAAGCCTTGTAAAAGTTGTAAACTTGTAATGGTGGGGACACAGATTTCTTCTATGTTTCTTATTGTTGTTACTGCGGCAGTTACAAACGTGAGAAATGGCTCCACCCATTACCCGCTGAATGTTTTTTCCTTATATTCTCTCTCCTTCTCTCATCCCCATCTCAGATTTAAACCCCCCATTTCACCAAATCTGACAAAGTTTGAAACTTTGCTGTGGTGGGTTTGAGAGCGAGAATATGGAAAGGAGAGATCTTGAAAGTGGTGGGGTGGTAAAGGACAACAGAGCATGGAACAATAACAACAACAACAGCAACTACTCTGCTGCTCCTAATTCTTATGTTTATGATCCAGAAACCCATTGGACATCATGGCTTGTTCCTGTGTTTGTGTTGGCAAACATTGTGGTTTTCATTGTGGCTATGTATATCAACAATTGTCCCACAAAAAATCAAGGTGATTGTGTGGCCAAGTTCCTGCACAGGTTCTCCTTCCAGCCTCTTAGTGAGAATCCATTGTTGGGACCCTCTTCATCAACGTAAGAGCTAAAACCTAAATCACTGCTTTTTCCTTGATACCAATGTTTTTTAATTTCTGTTTTTTTAATTAGTTCTTATTGATTTTGGTATTGTTTTCATCTTTTGTCTTACTTCTTAGTTTAATCCAGCTCTTCAGTGGTGTATTGGCTCTAATTTTGTTCTGGCTTATTGGGGGCTGCAATTGAAATTTGGTTAATTCAGTGAATTGGATTTAGGGGTTTCTTTTTTGGGGATCTACATGCATGCTTGGCTTTGTTTTTTAGGTCAACGTTCTGGCACTTGAAATTTGTTGATACTATGAAATCAATTTCAACAAATTCTCTTATTTGCCTTCTCGAATTTAAATTTTTGATATAAATGTTCATTCACAATTGATTGAATCAGTGGATTTGTTCTCTTTTATTGCACAATCCTTATGTTTTTAACTTGCTTTGCTGGTGATAATTTAAATTCACCCTCATCATCCTTCTACCCTTCAAATTTATAGGATGTTTAATACTTAACTAGTAATACTATGGTAGTATAGAATATTGCGTGAAGTTTATTGATTCAAATTATTTGTTGATTTTTGAAGATTAACAAAGATTGGAGCCCTTCACTGGGATAAAGTTGTGAATCATCATCAGGGATGGAGACTTGTTACTTGCATTTGGTTACATGCCGGAATTATTCACTTGGCAGCAAATATGTTTAGTCTGGTCTTCATTGGTATTCGCCTTGAACAGCAATTTGGATTTGGTATGTTTGCTTTTTTCAGGTTATTTAATCATCCTGTCATTGAAGCAATGTCATTTAGTGAATTTTACACAATTTGTAATAGTGAACATTAAACTTCTTAGTTTAATTTGGTATTTGGTACTAAAGTACATCTGACCTAAGGTCATTTATTACCTATTAGTTTCTGTCTTTAAGTTCTGCTTTATAAATGGTTATGACCTAACCTTTTTTTAATTCAAAATATGGAAATTTGGCAGTGAGGATAGGAATCATCTATCTTTTATCTGGATTTTGTGGGAGTGTACTGTCTTCTTTATTTATTAGAAACAACATCTCTGTTGGTGCCTCTGGTGCTCTTTTCGGACTTCTTGGAGCAATGCTTTCAGAACTGATCACAAACTGGACTATTTATTCCAATAAGGTGAGTGTAGCTAATCATTGGTCCCCATCCTTTTATTAAGTATTCTGGTTCTTCAATTTGAAAATCACTTTTGATCTTCAAAGTATTGTCTCTTTTCCATCAATTAGATAAAACAACTTACATCTGGGGTAATACCTTGTTTCTATTTAGTATTGTAGGCTTAACTTCCATTGCTGACTCTTTTTGCTTCATTTTGTAGGCAGCTGCTTTGCTCACACTTGTGGTTATTATTGTCATCAATCTTGCCATCGGCATTTTGCCACATGTCGATAATTTTGCTCATATTGGGGGATTCGTGAGTGGATTTCTCCTTGGTTTCATTTTGTTGCTCCGTCCTCAATTTGGGTGGTTAGAGCAGCAGCATCTTCCTGTTGGTGTTCGACGGAAGTCAAAATACAAGGCTTACCAATATGCTCTATGGGTTGTTTCTCTTGTTCTATTGATTGTTGGGTAACTTCCTTTCTAAAATTCTCTTAAGCAATATTGTTTTCATTAAGTTGTTTTTGGTATAGGAGAGGGAATTATATTAATTTGCTCTATGATTATTGCATAAACTAAAATTTAAATATGATCTTTACGTCCCTAGTTTTTGTCACTTCTCATAGTCTGCTTTTAAGGTAATTGGAAAGCTGATTGTTTCTTAATCTACTCCCTATTTGTCATTGATTCATACATTTCTCTAGTTATCACAAAGTAGATGTCTCTAATCACTGATTTCATTTGATGAATGGCAGGTTAGTGATTGCTTTGGTGATGCTATTCCGGGGTGAGAATGGATATAATCACTGCCATTGGTGTCACTACCTAACATGTATTCCAACTTCTAAATGGAAATGCAATGACAGTTAAACAAAAAGCCATGAGCTATTCCTGTTCTTATATGTACTGCTATAGCTCTTAGAAACTAGGTTGGTATAAATTTTTTTTTTCTTTGCTAGTTTCTTTCAGAAATCAGTTATTGGTTTGTCGTTGTGGATTTATGTATACCTTTACTTTTACATATAAATAAAGAAATTTATTTGTACAATGAATTCATTTTCCATTCAGAGTGTGTTTGGGAAAGATTATTTTCCCTTGTTTCAGCTGTTTTTTAGCTTAAAAGCTGTTTCATAGATAATCTAACATGTTTGGCATTTTGCTTAAATTAATAAGAAAGCTTTTTTTAGGGGAAAAAAGCTGTTTTATGTCATCTAGTTTTTTCTAGCTTAAGATTATTGTGATTTGATTATTTTTCATTCTCAAAACACTCTTCTATGTTTACCCCTACAAAACTTATTTCTAAACAAATATTATTAAATTATACAAATAACTTCGTACCTTTTTTCGTAATTTATTATATAAAAGTGATTTTTTTTGCACCACCCAAACGAAATAGATTATCTTAAAATTGTTTTTCAGCAAACAGACCCAAACAAAAACAGATTTTGATTATAATCGATTATCACAATAATCGATTATACAAAAATTGATTATCAGCATAATCTTTTTTTTTCCAGCTTTTCCAAACACAATATTCCTTCCAAACTTTCCTATTGCCTAGTTCTTATTTATGATAAACATTGGAGCCAAGGCCCCAAAAACAAACTAACAAGGAATTACTCTATCAAGGGCAATGGCACTAATATATCAGAACCTAAACAGAAATACAGGGAGGAGGAATGGTGATGAGTCCAAAAAGAGCACCAGAAGTGTTTCTTAAAAATAGAGTAGACAGCAACTTCAGCAACCTTTTCAATGTTATAGTTGAAGTGGTAAATGTTGAATGATATAAAGTAACAATTTTTCTTGCATTGAAAGTACTTAAAATTTGTTTGTTATCAGTTCGGTGGAAGCGTGCTGTCTTCTCCAGATTTGAGAAATTCAATTCACAAATTGCCATAGTTGGTAATCTGACATGTAGCCACACATTTAAGTTCTAATCACCAAACTCCAAAAGCAACTAAAAATTCTTGCATAAATATAAAGCATCCAAGTTAGGTATACTAAACTAATTACATTTTTGTTTTTATCTGAATGTCTAAGTTATTAAAACTCAATATCAGAACTAAGGATTGAGAATATGAAATCCGGGGATCCTCAATCCAAATACAGGAGCCATGTTTTTTGCCATAACAAGCTAAGGAATGAGCCACTCCATTACGTGTGTTTGGATTGGCGTTGGGTTCAATGTTAATGGCAATTTAATGTCTAACATATTTTTTAACGTCATTTCAGAGTGTCATTAAAGTTGGATCAGTGGCATTGATCCAAGACTATCAACGTTAATCCAAACACACCCTATGATTTTTTGCAAAACCAAAACCAAATGCATCAAGCCAATCTGCATAGGATATCTTGGACTATGGATCCATTGTATGAGAGGTGTCACTGATCACTTTGTAGATAAATTCTCCTGCAATCTGTCTCCCAAGCAAAAGGAATACTATCTTGCTGCCAACAGCTCCCCTCTAGCGGTTGCACTGATCCTTGCACCTTTTGAGCCTTGCCCTATTTTCGCCTCTGATTACAACCCTAAATTAATTACATTAATAACTATTCTAGTTAATTAATTACTATGATTTATCACAATTAATGATGTGATTAACCTAAAAACTAACTTAGCAACCATTTACTTATCCTACAAATATTCCAACCTACTTTACCTAGATACTGCTATGTCCCACCTTCATATTAATTAAGTTTGGTGGTCGGTGGAACGGTGAACTATGTTCTCACCAATCCTGAAATGCCTATATCGTGCATACATATTTTAATCAAACTATTAATGATGAAGTCATGAAGCTTTCAAATGTTTGTACCTTCTAGCATGAATATATGTCACACCTTTAATAATACTAATATTGTAACACATTCTACGTATGCAAATCACATCTCATAAGTGGCAGAATAGAAAATGATAAGAGACCAGCTGTGATTATATAATAGTGGCATTATTCCTACTAGAGCTGGCAAAAGGATCCGCGGACCAATTATCCATCCGGTTCATCTATAACAAAATCCATCCAATCCATCCAATAATAAAAAAAGAATTAAATGGATTGGATTGGATTAGATTGCTTTTATTAATGGATGGTTAATGATCCATCCAACAATTTTTCTAATCCATTGGATCAAACAAAAAAAAGGAAGTAGATCATTAATTATCCATTTCAAAATAAAAATATTTAACATACGTAGTACTTAGCTATAAAGTTTCGGGGCTCTAACAGCTCAGTTTCTAGCTTTCTCACAAATCGCACCAGCATCTCTGACGCCATTAACGTGGAAGTGCCTAGTAACTCCAGAATATTGTTCTTTTGAATTTCTGGTTATAATAATCTAAGTTCATTGTTATACGAAGCTTGAATAGTTGCATGAGTAAAAGTTAATAATATATGAAAATGTATTTTATACAATTGGGTTGGGCTCATCACACAGTATAGATACCGTACATGTGGTGAGTATGAACGAGTATTAAAATCTTCTACTTAAAATTCTAGTGAGAGAAAATATTTAGTGAGGAAAAATTGTTAAAATAAAATTTTAATGCATAATATTTTTTTAAGCGATCCATCCATATAAAAATGGTTAATGGATGGATTGGATGGTTTTTTATTAAATGGATCATGGATGGATTGGATTTTTTAAATACATTTTTAATGGATCGAAATAGATTGATGGATTGTTTTTGATCCATCCAATACAATCCGAATCAAAATCCATCCGATCCATCCATTTCCTACTATTATATCATTCACCTATCCTCTTCATATATAATGAGTGCTCTCTCTCATGGTACTATAATGTCCAGGAAAAATGAAAAGCAGTTCAACTAATTCATGATTTTAAGTGCCCCCACAAGCCCAACATAAAGTTGTTTTCTTTTCCACTTATTTTTATTTTTATTAATTTGTCTATCTGTGTTTCTTTTTAACTCAAGCGTCAAGACAATTATGCCAAGAGAAATCAAGTTTCTAGCACTCTTTTCGGTTGTTGAACTATTAGTATAACAGATCACTTCAAAGTGATTCAAATAAACTGCTTTTGAACTTTTATATTATTGATAAAAGCAAACGATTTTGGCATAATGAAAATTGAAAGCCATCACACTTTAAAAAAGCAGTAAAAGAAAAGTGCATTTTAAATAGCCATTTGATACAAAGGTGATATAAAAAAGAGAAAGGGGTGTGGGTAATATGTAAGTACCTCTGTAAACACTCTTTGAGCCATGAGGCCTGCCCTAGCTCTGGTGAGTCCCTGGGACCCAACTCACCTTAACTTTTAATTGCAAAAAAAAAAAAAAAGAGAAAGGGGTGTTTCATTTGGATTGATGCAGTCCAAAACTAGATCATAGAGAGCCAGATCAAATAGGAGCAGCTACTCTACTACTTGTACATCACTCTCATAATCAATTGTTTTCAACTGTATGGCCTAAGGTGAGCAGCATCCAAGGCCATGGTCCCCTCACGTTGTCACAAGAAAAACAGAAAACAGAAGAACACAAACCAAAACAGAAGAGAAAGAAACAAAGGAAGGAGGGGGGAATGCTGTCATATGTCACATTGTCACTTCATATGTACGCTATTTTGTCCTAATGTTTTGCGTCCATTTCTGCAAAGTGGACCACCTAAAGGCGAAACCAGAAAAAACTGGTAGTTTCCTTGTATAAGTTGTATTCACGGTGGATAAATAAGAATAGGATTTTGTACACATTTTTTTCTTCTTAAATGGATAAACAAAAATAGGAATACAAATGTATCATCTCTAATCAGTTACAATATATCCATATATGGCTCTGTTAAAACTAAAAAAGTAAAAAAATTTGCACCAATGTTATTTCTTTTGATAACAAGAACTGATACAAACATGTAAATTTAATGGCAGTGGGAAATCAAGTAGCCGAAACGGCTCGTTCTAACATCCTCCGAAGTGAATCTGGAGCACCAAAACTTTGTCCTATTTCACCGCTTGTTACCGGTAAGCCGGTTTTTGCATTTAAAATTTTTTTTTTATGGTTTTTTATCATCTATCTATATACTACTGTATATATATATACTAAACGCAATAAATTTGTACAGTTTATGCCACATGTCAAATTATTAACTTTTTTTTTCATGTCAAATTATTACTCCCTCATTCCTTTTCTATGGTAATTTAATGTTTCTACACACAGGTTAAAAAATCATTAATTTATTTACATTTGTACCAAAATACCCTTATTTATAATATCATTAATTATTTATATATTCTAACCACATTTACTCCACACTCCACTAGCCATTTATGTACCTTGAAAAGAAGCATTTATATACCTTGGTCAAATGCAAAGTGTATTGATATGTGCTACTTTTGTTTTGGAAGATGCAACATTTATGACTGAATTTAAGTAGGGAAGGTTTAGTGTATTTTCAAGGTATTTCAATTTAATTCTATGATAAGGTTATATATGGAAAAAATTGTCAAATATATCTTGGATTTTTAAAAGATCCATTGTTTTGGAACAAAAACAAATAACTAAAATTACTATAGAAAAGGAACGGAGGGAGTACTAATAATTAAAAGAAGGTTCTGGATATAAGATGGCCTCTCCATATTAGGGGTGAGCGTGGGACGAGTTATGCTTGTCCCTTACCCGATTCTAAATATTGATAGGACCAAATCTTTGAACCCGAACCTGTCCCTGGACCCGAAGGAATCCGGTCATATGCGGGTTTATTTAAGATTGGGTCTAAATGGGACGGGATCGGGTTAACCCGAAATTAAATATATTCTTTGTAAACAAAATTTTTATGAGTGGGAAAATGTTAATTTTTTTATAAGGCAAAATATCAGTCAAAGATGCTACCTATCATCAATTGATCCAAAATTAGATGTTACGAAATATCAACAAATAAATCATTTTGCTAAATGCTTCCTTAATGCTCATATTACCAAAGTAACATTGTTAAAAACAAAATACTCTCATCAAACAAGATTCTTTCAATGTCATAAAAGTCACAAAATGCTTCCTAAAAGCCACCAGTTGGGTTAGTGTGAGACGTGAGGGTAGAAGTTTAGTAATTTACTTCATACTTATTTCTTAGTGACCGCGCGTGAAACATATTCTAGAGAGGGATAAAAGTAGAGTTTTATTATATGGGAAGGGTTGGGTAACCCGAAGGTCAACCCGGACCCGTCCCTAACCCAGCGCCTGGTTACAAAGTGGGAAGCGGGTTCATCCCTTCTCTTTTACGTGTTAGGGTCAGACTCGACCAGAACACCACGAATTGGGACGGGTTTTAGGGACGGGTCAGGTTTTGCACACCCCTACTCCACATGCGGGTAGCAATGGATTCCACTCTATTGACTATTATCACATTCATATGTTCATCAATATCTACATAATATATTATTAATAAATTGAAAAAAAAATTAAATAAAAAATATATTTGTTTATTAGTAATATTTATCCTTTAAATAAAATAAATAAATAAATATTTAATTTTTTTATATATTTTACTTACAAATAATAATTATATATTATGTAAAATATTAAATATTTGAATTGCATGAAACGTTTTTTTAAACCAAATTACATAAAACTTAAAACTTGAAAGTATATTAAAATATAATTCAAAATGATAATAAATATTTATATCACACAAGTATAATACATCACTCATTTTTTTTTTTGATAGGCAAAATGTTAGATTGTTAGTATTTGTTATGTTAGTGGGGGAAGTTGAACTCATGACCTCCACCTTATCACTCCAAACCCTATATCCCTCCCCCAAACCATCAAGTCACCTTATAACTCCCTTACATTACTTTGAAGTGTAAAATTTTAAAGAATTTAAATGTTATGAACTGACAAGTGTAAATTTTTTTACACTTGCAAACAACTATAAATCATGACATATGTGACTTTTAAGATAGTACAACTTTTTTTTAACATTAACAATATATATCAATTAAATCCAATTTTTAGATATCCATTTAAAAATGTACAACAAAACTCAAACACTTAAAATTATTTTAATAAGTTTATTTCATATGAATTAATTTAAAATTATAAAAAGTTAGTCTTTACATTTTTTATGCTAGAAGTATTCCTTTTTATTTTTGTTAATAAGAAAATTCAATCAAAAAGAAAATATTATATATTATGGAAGACTAATGAATAAATCACCTATAGACATATCGGAAACTCAAGGAAACACATGTATTCAGTTAATAAGTAAAGAAAAAATTTCTGAATTAAAGAGAATTTTAAAGAATCAAGAACATATAAGACAATTAGGATATATTCATATAGGGGCCGTACAACTTTTAATTAAAGCAACTTTTCAAGAAGGAATAAATTCACCTATTGAATTAGTTCTAAAAGACAATAGAATAAATGATACAAGAGATAAGATACTAGGGGTAATAGAAGGAAATTTGGCTTATATAAAATTAAAGTTTGAAATTGGACCAAATATAGGAATTCCATTAAATACTCAAAGACTAAATTAAGCACTAACTCTCTTGAACATAAGTTTTTAAGACTAAACTTAATGAAACCAGGAGATAAAATATTTTCAATAACATACTGTGTAAATTATGCATTAAAAAATTCATACCATAGTATTACTTTTAGAAATAATGATCGAATAGATATTCCAAGACTATTTGAAGATATAGGAAAAATTTATTATCCTAACAAAAATGAAATAACAGAATGAGGAACCTTAATAAATAAACCAAGAATTCTCAAAGTCAAATCAATTCCAAAACTAATTATTCTTCCAGAACAATAAAGAACTAATGAAGAAAATGATATTATTAAATTAACTAATCAAGTAAAAGTTCTATCCTTATATTTAAAAAACAAAATATGAGTAATAGAAAATAATTATAACGACTACTTAGACAATTTAATTCAAATAAAGAAAGAACTAAATCAGATATCAAAGATTTCAATGGAGTTTTAAGTTATTATCTTAAAAAAGATCCAAAAAATAGAGATAGAAAATTAATTGAAAAACGAATTATAAAAAAGGAAGATGTGTTGGGTTTTCTTGAGATTATCCTCTTCTAAAATCAAATCTCAAGGCGGAAGAAAACCATCCACATGGATCGCGTATTACAAAACATGAATCACACAAGGGCTATTGTGTTTACCTCTTGAAGCGTGCTTTTCGTTTGGATCACTAGTGCCACGAAGGGGCAGCACCTCTACTCAGTCCACACGAGCAAATGGGCGTCGGAGCTATGCGTCTTGTACTAGTTGACGGCTACGGGGAGGCATGGTTAGCAAGACCAGGTTTAGAACAAGACTAATGGTCTATTTATAAGCCACATACTCATCTTGACCTAACTGCATGCTTATTGGGCCTTGTACGCTACAAGCCCAATAACCTTTAAATTAATTTAATCATATTTAATTAATTGACCCGCTCCGCATTTGCTCTATGCGTGTGACCCTGTAGGCTCCCACTAAGTTGGCAATAATATTAAATATTATAATAATATCAAATATTAATTATAATATTAAATATTATAAATAATGAGCGGCATCTAGCAATGCATCATTACCACCCAATTAGCGAGAGTATCGGTGATCCGATTTTAGCCTTGCCGCAACCAAAATTTACCGTGTAGTAAATGTCCCTTCGTCCATATGTCTTAATTGAACACAAGGCATAATAGTGTCATCCTTGTTATGTTCATTCATTTGTTCCTCGATCCCCGAGTAGACGTGTAATTACAAACGGGCCCAATATCACATATTAGCCCACTTCCGCGTGGCCACGCATATTTCACGTCTCACTCTATTGAGAGGCCCAAGACATATTACCCTTGTTATGTAGGAGGGACGAATCCTGTCTACATCACTCACACTCCTCAACATGATTTATTGTAGGCCCAATAACTACCTTTATGATCACCCTGTTACGCGTGACGTTTGATAGCATTAAAGCTTACAACTCCTCATATAGGAATCGTAGTGACTTCAAGTCGAAGGACTACTTCACTATGGTCGCCATGAGAATACTTATGACACTTACATAACTATTATGAAGTATTCTCATAGTGGGTCATCCGGTATAAATATTACTCCTAATATTTATACCCGTGTGCTGACTTGATATCACATATCCATGACCCTTGAGATGTGGCCATCAGTCTACTCACACAATAGTCTCTATGTATTATTGTCGTCCTAATTAACAATAATACTCGACTACGGATATTTAAGAATAGCGTTCTTATTATTTAATGAGGTCTCACGATTAAGTCTCGTACTTAATGTCTCATTAAATGAACTGTCTATTCTAAGGACTTTATTATGTTATAAACTAATAAACATAATAAATGAATGCCTTATTCATATATCAAATACATGATTAAGTTCATGATACAAATGATGATCTATTTAAAATAGATTGGCCACTAGGGCTTACACCAACAAGATGAACGCTAACCAGTGCCCTTATGGCATTGATTAAAGAGTCAGCAATAGTGTAAATCCAATAGGAATCAATGAATTTCTATTTTTGATGACTAGGAAACTTAGATTATTATTATCAAAATTGCCTCTATTGTATTCATTAACCAATGCCCTAAGGGCACGGTAAGCAAGATCCTTACTACCACTAGACTCAATTATAAGCCAAAATAACTAATTTGACACTTATTAATGAAGTTAGCTAATTTAACTTAATTGTCTTCATTTATGTAAAAAAAAAAAATTTATTAAAGTACCATTTAATTGTCTATGGAACGTGCAATGATCTTGGAAAAGTAAGGGAGAATTGGTTTGAATTGTTAATTTTCTTGATTTTTGGAATAATACCATTGAATAGAGTTGAGTTGGTTGGATTTTACTTTTATTTAATTTCAAAAAATATAAATAATTTTTTGCTTACAATTGAGTCCATATGGAGTATTATATTAGGCAGATTATAACCCACATTATCCTATTAAAGTATACTCTTTCTCATGGACGGAGTTAGACTTGGATTATATGGAGGGCCAACTAATAAAATTAAATCAATTTCATCCACCAAATATATATGCATTAAATTTCATGCAAAATATTTATAATTATATGTTTAAAACTTTAATTGCATTAATAATCTATCAAAATAAAGAATACACTCTTTCATGTCATAAAAATAATCTATATTTATGCTTATAAAAATATCATTTATAATTGAATATATTATACTAAATTGTTCAACTATTTTCTTTTCAATATGTACCAGTGACTTGCAATAGATCATTAGATGATATATATATATATATATATATATATATATATATATATATATATATATATTTATCAGTTACTCTTTTTCCTTTTTTTTATCAGTAGTCTTCATAATTATATATATATAATGTGATATAGAAAAGAAAGAAAAAGTGGCCCTCCCTATTGATGACGTAGCTGTGTCCCTACTTTCTTCCAATGTATTATACCCTATTAAAGTATACCCTTTCTTCCAATATTATACCCATCACCTCCATTATTTTATTTCGACGGAGGCAAACCGGTTCCAGGTAAAACAATTCAATTTTGTCCAGGCAATCTCAGCCGTGAAACTAAAATATTACTAAATCCACGCTCAGAATCATCAGTGTTTTGGTCCTCCATTATTTTTTCGGAGGATGTTAGAACGAGCCGCTGGGTGCACCTATTCAAAGAAAATTCTCTCAACTCGTTTGTGCAATTCATCAGAAAGAAAAGATTACTGGCTAGAAAAGACTAAAGATATCATCACAAAAACAAAACTACTTTACATGATTTCAGTCCTCTTAGTATGACTAGCCTTGTTGAAGTTGAAGGTTAAATGAAAAAAAAAAGTTTTATCCCCTTCCCTTCTCCATTAAGACTGGTCATATAACACAAGAAATTAACAGCATAAGATATAAATTTAAGGATTTGGCAGTTCATATGAGTCCCAAAGTACAGTGGAAGTGCTTTAGATGAAGCCTGTTTAAGCATCCTCATATCATGTATATGAGAGGTTCCTATTGCAGAAGATCCCAGCACACACAACCACCCAGTTATTTGGCAAGCATTAACATGCATGTTCAGAGGGAATTTTGAAATGAAGTTCAATAGACCGTTTATACCAACCATGATCCATGTTCCATGAAGCAAAGATACTTCTTAGTGCAATAAACATCTCTTCACACTTACACACATAGAAACTCATAACTTTACATCATGAAATTTGTCTCATTTGTTGCACAATACATTTATAGCCTCCTTTTTCTTTTTAAATATAGTGTATATAGCATTATCCTTATTTCATAATCATTAGTATAGTCGTAGAAGGGGACTGTTTAATGTAGTTTATGAAGAATTAGACATTCAAAACTAGCATTGGATTAATGAAAACATTTAAAACACAGTGTTAATATCCTTAACATAACAAATTCAGTAAAACAGATCATGATTTGCTAATCAGTACATTTTGAACGTAGACAATGTGGCTTTTAATCGTATAGGGACAGAGACTATATGAGTACAGGTCAAATACTTACATTCTAAAACTGCTGTCATACACTGGAATCCCAAGCAAAAGAAAATAATGTCTCTTCTGTTTGTTGTTCTTGGGGAAAAGATAGGAGAAGAACTGTCTTCAATCTTCATTCATAAAACCTTGTTATGTCATCTTAAATTGGCACTCCCAATTCTGTTCAAGTTGCTTGAGGTTAGATAGGCCTTGTTGCTTCTAAAATCAGAATCTCTGTCTGAATTAGATCCTGCATCCCCATAACCCTGAACAGACCTAGTGGAACCATATCTCTCAAACTCCAGTCTTTGTCTTGGTGCACTAAGTGACCTAACCTTTGCTCTAGAAGATTCAGTATTTGCCATGTAACTGGGGTGACTAGAGTAGCCACTGAAGAAACCCCAAGAACACTCACTCTTAGTTGGTGTAAAAGGACCTCTCCTTGCACCACTTCCAAATCTAGATGAGGTAGAAAATGCTTGAGGACTATTCTCAACAGTTCTTGAAGCTACTTCTTTTCCCTTGTGATATTTCAGAGAGCCTAGGGGTAAAACCTCCCTAGAAGAGAGACTTGGATTTAGAGCCTTTGAAGAATGTTTTGATGGAGACTCATGTGCTATAAAATTCTCATAATTGTAATCAGAAGAAAAATAATGATGTGCTGGCCGAAAAGAGCTGCTACCATGGTGGGAATTCAAGTTTGGCTTCCAAGTATCTACTTCAAGAATCTTGTCACTCTTTTCATCATCAGGATACACATTCTTCAATGAAGCATCTCCGGTTTGGCTCCATGTACTTTCTTCCATCCAGTTGTCTAACCAATTGGAACCAAACCGGGCTCTCTCCAAGTCAGAGTTCCTAAAATTTGCATTGGAACTACATCTCTGCAAGTTGAAAAGGGAGAATCCAATTTAAGGTTTGATTAAATTGATTCTAAATAAGAGGTGCACACCATCTACAAGATCCATAAATAAGCAGAATATTATATTGCTCGGAGTAATAGCTTCAAAAAACATGTATTTTCATTTTAATCATCTATAGATACCGCAATGCCATTTATAGAGAAGAATCATGTGTACCTTGAGGATAGAAGATCCATCAAATTTCGTACTACAGGCACGAAGTGGGTGCTCATAATCTTCATGGACCTACAATTAAGCATAAAAAATCAAACAGGTAAATGGTTATTATGAGCCATCCATTATTTGCATAGTAATGATCATCAATCTTTTAGGCATGATGATAATGACACAAATACTCTCAAGGTTTTAAAATAACGTCCGCACCCCCAATTGGGGCCACAACGTTGTAGTTTTGGTAGTGCTTGATTGTTTTATAGTTGGAAGCTAGTATAACTCCGTTTCACACTTGCGTTTATTGAAAGCTATCTCAGTGAGCTTTCTAAAAAATTGCATCGGAACGCGCGATTTCTCATTTGCGTTGAGGACAATATGAAACAAACAGATTTGTAGCCTCTGCAATCGTATTGCAAGGTAATTACGGTCACATCGACCATATTTTTCCGCAATTATTCACAATTGCGGTGAATGCAATATAACCGCAACCGTGACTACGATCACAATTTAAAACCTTCACAATCCAACCTAAAGGCCTTTCTAAAGGATAAAGGATCGTGCTCAAGCACCAGATTAATTTGAAACATGTTGTTTGTGAAAGGGTGGAAAGATGACACGGTTGAAGAAAGTGAGGTGCCATTGTATAGTCTTTCTAACAAGTTAGCCTCAGCTTACTAACATAAGAATCAGGACAACTATTAAGAGATAAAAGTATGTTTGCTTACAGAGTAAGGAGAAAGTGAAGACTTGAAAGAATGCATGTTATTTGACAAGTGCACACGACTTGCACGTGCCCGAGCCTGCAGTCGCACCAATGTTTGCATGCGCCTAAGCATATCTGCAGTTTGCTTTCTTACAATGTGGCCCCTCACCAATGCTTGCAACTTCACTAATGCTTTAAGTGCTCTCAGTGCCCTCTTTGCCTTACAAATTCATCCAAAAAAAATCAGTAAAAATTAAAGTCTCATGAGTAAAAAAGAACAAATCACTAGAAGCCCACGAAAGGAATGAGGCAAAGGATAGCAATTAGCAGGTTTGCTACATAATAAAATTAAGACAAACCCTCAACATAAAAAATGGAAGAATGGGAACAGATAAGCATGGAATGTCACAAAGGTAAAGAATATTAATTAAAAGGAAAAAGGACGTAGAGAGAGAAAAGGGGTAGGGGAGAGGGGGGTTGAGGTCGGTGGGCATAATTATTAGTAAACACATCCTTTATTAATGCTCTTTTATGTTATGTTCGTTGAAGCTTCCTATGTTACCTAAAAAGTCACTTTCACATTATTACGAAACATATTAATTAATAGATGCATACAAAATGAAGTAAAATTAATTATAATTACATAGCAAAAAATATAAAAATATGAAATGATGTGTGTATAAACATAGGTAACTAAATATCCTCCCTCACCTTACAATCCCCGATTCCCACCTTGGCATGACTTGCAAAAGTTGAAATAGTGTTGTTAGCCAGTGTCTTAACCAAAGTGCCTTTAGGGCACTCAACATTGATTAAAGAATCCAAAGATAATAAATTTTTATTTAAAAATATAACTTTTAAATTTTTAAAGTAGTGAATAAACAACTTTCCTATACAAAGTTTTTATCTCTAATTCCTTGATCAATGTTGTAAGGGGACATTTGTCAAGTTGAAAATAAATAAATGTCAATGAATATTGTAGCCTCAATGTTTCAGTTTGTTTAGAAAGAAAAGAATGCAGTACAGCTTTAACTGTTGGTTTAGTGGCCTTAACCAAAGTTGCTTTCCCACAAAGTATGGTTTTTGCTTTTTGATTTGTCAAGGCCAACAAAAAAAAAAAGTTGAACACAGATCAAACATGCCAAGGCAAAAACGAAACCAGTAGTTACCAAGTTGAGCGTGACTCTCCTATATTAACATCAGTAATAGGAATAAGGAAGCCTAACAACCAGCACTTCGTTGGCCCATGACCTATAAAGACATGATTGGTGATGGGTTGGAGCAGGGCCACTTCACCTTTGGTGTTATTTTTGGGTACAAACGACATTCTACTTTGGCCACTGCAAGGGAAAGTAACATAAATCACCAAGTATGTGGGGGTCTCTTATGTTCACTTTCACACACAAATGACCCATTTTCCCTATTAAATTTTTTCCTGGCCCTGGTGTTCTCACTCAATCAAATTCCAAAAACAGGGGGTCATTATTTAAGCTGAAACATGCAACTCACAGCCCCTCACATAATCATACCACTCCAGTCATATTGTAACATTTTCTTAAGGTTTGAAAACTCATCTATGCAATACGACAACATAACACACTCCAAAACATAGAAGTGAAGTGACTCAACATACAAATATTGCCACGAGCATGTCATAAGAACACACGTGTCAGTGAGTAGCGATGATAATAATAAGGATTTTTCGTGCAACTTTATACATGTTAAGGAATAGAAATATTATATTAGAAAGAGCGGCTTTTAAGTTTTCAAAGAATTGAATACACAACTTTCAATACAATATTTTTTTTTTTAATTTGTAACATGCACAAAGTCACACAGGTTAGAAAAATCGTAGTAATAATAATAATAATAATAATAATATAAAAAGAAGAGTGAAGAAAAAATAGTTATACTTCACTACGAATAATACGAAAAAAATGAAAATTTACTGTAAAAAACAAAAGTATTGGTTGGACTAAAGTGTGAGTGAGATGACGAAATGATACATGGCCCGCCAATTTGTCGGCGATACCCAAACTCTGTAGTTCATACTCCACAGACAACACACACTTCCAACAATCTTACTATAAACAAAAAAAAAAAGTTTTATTTAATTATAGGCAAATACTAACTATTACTCTTATAGTTAAAATTTTAAAAATGATATATTTAATTTTTAAATGAATAGTTATTCCTTTTGAATTCTTTAATTAATGTCTTTACGAAATTGATTAACAAATCCTTAATTATAATATTACATGTTTAACTTTAAGATACCCGTCGGATATATTTTGAGTCACAAGTTTTTGAAAGAGTTTTAGATTAACCAAGATAATAAAATAAGTATAATACTTTTTAAAATGTTAAATATATGTTTTTTATACAAATTTCATCTTCTTAGTTCATTAAACAATATCAAAAGCACTCCTTATTATCATTCCAAAAAAAATACAATCTGAAGTCTGAACAAGTAAATGAATGTGCGGAAAGCAAGCAGAACAGAAAGAGTCAACAAGTTTGAAAAGAGCTGACGCGCTAACAACATGGAAAAATCCAAAAACGATAACTGAATCCAGAAAACCAAGCACAAGCCGAACCCAACGAAAAAACAGCATTTGACTGTAACTATAATTACAGGTACATCAAAAAAAAAAAAAAACACATTTATACATACCAAGTAACCACGGAAACATGATTGTATTTTCACGGCGGCGATTTCTTCCACCAACCGCCGATGTTCTTGGGCCGCCGCGGCTGTCCTGCTGCTGGCGCCAGGTCCGCTTCCGCTGGTTAGTCTGACGACCTCGGCGGCTGCGTGTGCAGCGGCGAGAGCGGCCTCGGCGACTGCGGCGGTGGCTGCGGCAACCTCGATGGCATGCTTGTTGGCGTCGAAGGAGGAGGTGGAGGGGTCAGAGTGGTTGTGTTTGTAGGAATTGTCGTTGTCCCTGGTAGTGTGTTTGAGGAAACTCCGGGTCTTCTTGTCCTTGCCGGGTTTGGGTCTGGACCCGTCAGCAGAAGCAGCCGGCAACTGCTTCTTTCCGGTGAAGAGTCGGCGGAGAAAGCCCATGATGTGTCAGTGTCAAGTCATTGGTGGGTGTAGAGAGAGGGGTAGGGTCGTGTGATTAAGGAGAGAAAGGAAGAAGAGTGAGTGAGAGAGAAAGAGATAAGAGAATGGAATGGAAGTATGTGAACATTGACGAACACTTAAATGGAGTTTATTTTGGAATGAATTGGATTTGGACGTGGCTGTGTTAAATGGTTTGATGCCACGCACGGTATGAATTGGTCCATTGGAATTTGGAAATTAAAAAGCTTTGACCATGTTTCCATGGCTTTTTTCCATTTTTGTTTTTAGAAAGAAAAAAAAAAACACCTACTTTTATTTATTATGCTTTATAAAGATAATGCAAATGTTAACTGATTTCATTAAAATAGTGGTTAAGGAATCTAAAATAGAAAATTTTGTATTAGAAATTTGTGTATTCAACAAAATGAGAATTCAAAAGTTACAATTTTCAATACAACATTTATATGTTTTGATTCTTTTAAGACACTGGTTAACAAGTCTCAAAAGTTAATTATGAGTGTTTGGATGATTTTTTTTTAAAAGCAAAATCAATGTGAAAAGCATAATTCGATCCTTTTTTAAGATATTACAATTCCTATATTCTAAAAAAGGAGATGCAGTAGAAGAGAGAAAACGATGATCAGTGCATGTTGTCAAATTTATGGTTTATTATTTCGTTAGACTTTATTATTGAGCCGAGATGTCTTGAGCCCAAGTCCAACTGCTCATGAAGTAAATGAGCATAAACCTTAATCCTATTTTCTTACTTTAATGCGTCGCACAATCAAGCTGGAATGGTGGAATGGCGTACCACTACTAGTGCGAGAATGGTGGAACGGCAATAACCGGTACAAGGACCAATGGAACGGAGCGACCAAGCAAGAATGTGGCGGCGAGGCTATAGGACGTTGCATCTATTATCTGAAACTTACATCTTTGAGGTGGATCCGTGAGACACCGCAGTGATGATAGAGCGATTGTGATGAAACAGGACGACGAAGGCCTGATCAAGGAGCGGATGTTTGTGTGACTGGGCAAAGCTGGCACGACGATGAAGGTCAGGACCAGTTCATTTGTTGGGTTTATAGTAACCGGTCAGTTTTTCATAACCGGATATGATTCACCTGATCCTTCGACTCAAGCAATCCTCTGATTTTTCAAGACCACTTGTTTTCTTATTTGAATTGAATCATGAACATAGCTGGTTCTCGGTTCAATCAGTTGAACCAGCCGGTCTGGTTCGAATTTTACAACATTTGTTCTTGGTTACCTTTTGTTAGATGAAAGAAGATTTAGAAAGATTCTCTTGCATCACCTCCCATTCCTTGAAGATGACTATGGAGTTTCTCTCTTCTCTTCATGGTTAATTGATTTTCTTTAGTTAGGGTTTGATGGATTTTGATGATATTGTGATATAGTTGGATTTTTTCCTTAATTCATATTTTCTATCTTAGTTTATGTAGTTAATTTAGTTCCTAATTCTTTTATGGAGCAACAACTCATAAATTGTGGTTTTAGTTCAATCATAGTACTGGAAATTTTGTGATTGTCCATGCTTCTTGATTTAACTACCATAGTTCATGAATGACTGAGGATATAGATCAGTGTGTGATCTCTTTAATTCTCTCTTTTTTTTCATCATTTGTCTTAGGGTTTAATTTGTATACATTGTCAGTGTAAAGATTTTTTACACGGTCAACTAATCAGAAATTGTCATATCATTAAAAATGTTCGAGTCTTATCTTAACTACCTTAAAAGTCATATATACCTTGATTTTGATTGGTTGACATTGAAAAAAACTTTATATTGACAATACATGCCAATTAAACTCTTCTTTTAATGAACATGAATTAAGAGATTATTCTTATTTAATGGGTTTAAAAGGATCCGCATACCAAGAGATCGAGTCTGGATTATTTTGTAGAATTTATCATAAATCTTGGATGGATTTGTTGGATTAAGTGTAATTCAGTTTATCAGACAATGATTAAGTGAAATTGAGCTTGATGTTTTTCCATTTCAAAAAACTTTATAATGTATTAGCTCTTTTATTTGCTTCTTATTTCTGATTTACTATACTTTATACTTGTTGCATTTTTATTTTGTAAAATAGAGTTCCATTCGATCCTGACTGCATTCAACTAGTTTGATTTAGTGAAACAATACGCCTTAAATTCAATATTTGGATGATATTCACTTATCATTTAATTACTTTTATAAGAACTGACAAACTTGTTCAAAATTTGTCAATACATATATCATATAACAATACAATATAAGTATTTTAAAGAATAAGTACTTTAGATGGAATATTCAGCTTCTAAATGGTTTCTTTGAAGATCAAGATGTGGATGAAACTCTGAAGGTTCCTTTATTGCATACCACAGAGCAAGGCAGACTGATATAGAAGCATAATAACAATGGGATATACATTGTGAAGTCTGGTTATTGGATGTATATGGATCGTGTGGTTGATTGTTTGCCTATTAGGGTGGAAGGAGATTGGAGTATGTTATGGGATATGCAAGTTCCTTTGCATGTCAAAATGTTTGTATGGAGAGCATGTAAGAAATGTTTACCACCTTGCAACAGGCTTCAAAGTATGGGAATTCAATGCCCGCTTACATGCAGTTTATGTAACCCAGATGTGGAGAATTGTTGGCATGTTATTGTATCCTGTGAAGATAACAGACGATGCTGGAAGAAATTAAAGCTTGTTTGTGGGACATTATTGAGCCATGCCTTGAGCAAACTGAGAGCTTTTGTCAATTGCTTTTCATAGTTTGCAAGAGACTTCACGCAGAGCTAAGAAGCTCTTTCTGCATGGTCCTATGGCACTTTTGGAAGAAAAGGAATGACAAGAAATGGGAAGGAAAGAAGGTGGGTAATATGCATGTTGTTAGCCGAGCAAATGAATTTCTTCAAGCATGGAGATGGGCTAGAAGAGAAAGGGATGGTATAAGGGTCAATGGCCAACATATAGCACCTACTTCCTGGGAGCCACCATTATCAGGATCTCTTAAGTGCAATGTTGATGCAGCCTTTTGGCAGGATCAACATAAGATAAGGTTGGGAATGTGCCTTAGAGATGCTTAGGGGTACTTTGTTGTTGTAAAAACCGAGTTGATATCTCCTGCTTTGAGGGTCTATGAAGGAGATGCTATGGGTTTGTTGCATGTCTTACAATGTGTGGGATTTATGGGTCTAGACAATGTCATCTTTGAAATGGATAACAAACTGGTGATTGATAGTAATCATAAGAACCATGTTAATCTATCCGAATTTGGTGTTGTCCTTTCTAATTATCGAAGCATTCTTTCTCAACAAGAAAACTTTCAAGTGAAGTTTATTTGGAGACAAACGAATCTAGTGGCTCACTGCTTAGCAATGGCAGCTATATATAATGCTAGTCCTCAAATTTTTAATTCAATTCCTACTTGTATTGAAAGCATTCTCACCAGTGAAATGAAATAAGCTTGTTCGTTTAAAAGAAGTACTTTAGAATTAGACTAATTTAGCTGAACTCTAAACAAGATGAGTAGTATCATGAAGGTCGCTGTTAACTGGTAAGCTTTTTTCGCACGGCGAAGGCTAGGGTGGGAGACTTGACATGTCTCCCACCGTGGGCAAGCCCATAAATGTAATTTTGTTATTATTTTAAAACCCTTAAACTTTTCAAATTTCAAACTTTGACCCCACTTCCTTCTCTCTCTCACACAGCTTTGTAGAGACCTTTACCGACATGGTTGTATCTTCAATCAGGGGCTGTGCTAGTGGCGGAGGCCGGAGAGTACTGGTACGGTATGAGTGGAGACCGCAAATCCCATCTTCACCGAAAACAGAAAACAAATCTGTGACCAACAAAGGCAGCCCACCACGCCTAGTCCGTGGCGCGAGCCGTCTACTCGCCAAGGACCGCCCTGGTCTAGCCACCTTTCCCCATGTCGTCCAACTCCCTTCTAGAAAGGTTCGATTCACTTCGAAACCTCAATCTCACCAAGACATCAAAGATCTCGCGCCGCTTGCTCGATTTGTTGGATCTATGCGATGTTAAAGAGATGAAAAGGCAGATCCTTACGATGCCTCCATCGCCATGTCTTAGGTAGGGTCCTCGAGCTCCCATCCCGCTCTGATGCTTCCGATTTGTGGCGGAGACTGAGCACCCCAACTGCTTCATATTCATGGCGGAGATGGTGAGGGTAGGGGAGATGGGCCGATATCTGAAGGTTTCACCTCTCAAAGTCCACGTGCCGGAGCTGGCCATTGTCGTCGTCCTTCACGGGGAGCTCATCGTCACGGTGCCCTCACGTTGGTAGGAGCGGGGGAGCACGGGTGGATGTTAGGAGGAAATAGGGGTAGTGATAGAGATGAAGGAGTGAAAAGTAAAATTTATTTTGCAATAGAGGGCTCTCTCACTATGGACATGATTTTTTATTTAATTTTTTTTTTTTTGCTGAAAGGGGGACATGACTTTAATACATGTTATGGAAGCACTTTGATACATTATCGGCAAGCTAAAGCCCTGTTTGTTTTGTTTTCAGTTTCTTGTTTTTATATCCTGGTTTTAGAAATAATTACAAAACTGTCACATTGTTTTCATTCTATTTCCTGTTTTCAGAAATTTGTATAGGAAACACTAAGAATTTTTTTTTTTTGTTTTCACTGTTTCCTGTACAAAATTTTGAAAAACGGAAAACAAAATGAAAACAAGGTGTTAGTTCTATAATTATTTCTGAAAACAAGAAACTGAAAACAAAACAAACAGACCCTAAAGTATTTTACACTGTCAATCACAAATTATCTTACGTGCAACTTAGGTAATTGTAATAAGAATGAAATATTTTTAATGATATTAATTTATGATTGGTTAACAGTGTAAAAAATATTTATATCGAAAGAATATATTAATTAAATCCAATAAAACACGCCAACTTAAAAAATATATTAAACCAGCAATAGAAAATGCCGAAATTAATGTGCTGGGTACTGCATTTCATATTTTTTTCGGTTGGCAGAACACAAAATTATTTCTTACCTACTCTCTCCTCTACTAAATTTTCGTTTACGTCGAGTTGAATCTTACAATACTGTAGCTGAAGTCTGCAGTTACTACATTATTGAATTTTCCACCATACACATTCTTTAAAAAAGTTAACAATGTTAAACCTCATTGAATTTTCTTCTGTATACAAACTGAGAAAGAAGATGAAAAGTTTTTAATATGTGAAGAGTGGACTTTTACAGGAAATTAGCAATTGAAAGTTGAAAAAAAAAAAAAAAAGCTTTTGTCGTGGCGTGAGTGGGTGCTGTTGGGCTAGTTGAAGAATTGGACCCACAAACACGTTAAATTTATGAAAACGAACTAAGAAGTAACAAGTCTCGATCCAGTACTTCTGCCACACTCTTTCATCAGCCATAAGTTTCCGTCGTTTCGACTGTTTTTTAACTTAAGAGTTGTTTCATAAATAATTTTTATATTTGACATTTTATTTAAATTTATAAAAAATATTTTTTTGGGAAAAAACTGTTTTATATCATCTAATTTTTTCTAGTTTAAAATTGTTGTGATTTGATTATTTTTCATTCTCAAAACTTTCTTCCCTGTTTACCCCTACAAAACTAACTTCTAAACAAATATTATTAAATTATACAAATAACTCCACACCACTTTTCATAATTGATTATATAAAAATGATTTTTTGCACCACCCAAACGAAATAGATTGTCTTAAAATCGATTTTCAGCAAACAGACCCAAACAAAAACAAATTTTGATTACAATCAATTATCACAATAATCGATTGTACAAAAATTGATTATTAGCATAATCCTTTTTTTCTACCTTTCCCAAACACACTCTAAATAATAAAATTTAAAAAAAGTAATGATATATGTATGGGATTTGGTTAACGAGTATCCTAAGGGTATTAGTTAAGAATCTCACAAAAGGAATGTTTTATCAAAAAAACTAAGAGTAACACTTTTTCAAAATTCTGAATACATCTACATCATTTACCTAACAAATTTTTCCTTTCTTGATTCCTTAAACAATGTCCTAAGAGCACTTGTTAGCATTCTCCACATCTACTATTTGGGGGTCTTGTTAACGAGTATTCTAAGGATATTGATTAAGAAAAACAATATATGAATTTTTTTTTTATGAAAAATCACATTTTTTAATTTTTTTTATATATTAAATACATCATATTCCAATATACATTTTCTACATTTGATTATTTAACCAGTGTTCTTATGGTACTGATTAGCATTTGTCATATTTGATTTTGATCATAATGCATTGGGATCTCAATCAAATAAATAATTATAGATGAATGCACCCTCCGAACTCAATTATAAGAAAAAAAGACCTATATTTGGTGGACTCAAATATAAACAAAACTCAATCAATTCAACTTTATTTAATGTCTGTGTTCCAAAAATACCCTTGGTTAATTAATCTCCTTTTACTTTTCAAAGAGCAATGCACACTCCCAAGAATTAAATGTGATGATTGTTATAAGTAAGGGTAGTTTAGTAACTGTAACTCACTTTTTACGTAAATAAAGATAATTAAACTGAATGAACTAACTTCCTTAATTATTACTTCCTCCGGTTCACAATATAAGCAAAAATTTCCAATTTTTTTGGTCCAAAATATAAGCAAATTTTAACTACTTCCATCCTATTTAATGAAGTTATTCTCAAAATACCCTTCATTTAATACAAATTTTGTTTTCTAATGATTCCTTTTATTCTCAACAACACAAGCTTAATAAATAAGAGGAAGGATAATTTAGGCAACAAACTTAATTTTTTATTCCCAATAACTCTTTTAAATGGGATCAACTACCATATATATGTTTTATTCAATTTTTGCTTATAATAGAGACCGGAGGGAGTGAGTGTGGAGTTAGTTAATTGGTCGTTACTATCACACTTTAGACTAATAAAAACACTTTGTATTCCATATCAAACATGTACCAGTCCTGCCCCAGTGAGAAAATTGTTGAAACAATGCCTGCGCAATTGTTAACTTCAGCCAAACACTGGAAATATCTATTTCAGTGTAATAAATGACATCAGTGAATCTGATGCCATAAGCTTAAGGCATTAAATTCATGAGTTTCTACTATATATGATCCTTATCTTATCCTTTCACATTTAACATTAAACTTTTTTACTCACACCTAAATTGCACTAACACTCAATGTGTGTAAAAATTCAAGTTTCGTGGGGTTGGTCAACTTGAATCAAAAATTTTTTTATTTATTTTTTTGATACAACTTGAATCATTTTAATTTTTTAAAACAACACCAACATCCATGGTTTTTTGGTCATAGCATCCAAAGCCTATGTATGATAAGGGGAGTTAGTTTAAATTCTAGACCAAGTCTCAGCCCATCTTGTAGTTGTAGACCATGGCCCTGCCCATGTTATATCGTTTGTATTCTAGGGTCCTTCTTACTACAAGTCCAGAAACAAAAGACCCTTCTTTCTACGTGATGAATGAACAGAACATCACTTTTAATTGCTCTCTATTGTTTCTTTTTATTTATTGCTAAATGAACCTTAAAAATAAAAAAATATAAAGGTTTAAAGAAGTTTTTGATACCTGTAAAGTTCACCAATTTTGGTTTTAGTCCCTGTAAAAATTGGTCTTAGGATTTTCTTAAGAACAACATGTATCATTGTTTGAAAAATAACTAGAGTAAAATTCTTAAAAAAAAAAACTCGAATTTAACAAATAGATATGAATAAATAAAGGTACATTATTGGCTCTGCATTACTTATTTCTCAAATTTGTCCATGTTCATTTCCCAGGCTCTGGTTATGAAGTCCTTCTTTTTGTTCACCTCACTCTCCTCACTCATGCTATCTCTTCTCCCATATATTTGAAGATTGGACTAATTTGAAATTTTAAGTGCTGGTTAAATTTAAAATTAATGATGGCCAAGTGGATAGCAGTCAATCGTTCGTGGCTCAATGGCTTGAGTTGCTAAAGATTGAAACTAAAATGTCAAATATTTTTTTCACTAATGAAAAGGAGATGTATATCTTCACCATGCTTTATGGGTTCAAATTTGATTAGTTAAAATTCAAAATAAATTAGCTTCAAAATATTAATAACCAGAAACGAATATAAACCTTAGATAATGCTCAATATACGTGGTCAAGGGTTTGATTTCTGGTTCTCGTGTATGAAGAAAACCCGGTTAGGAAAGACAATCCTTAAATGTCATCCAGGTCTTTTGACAGAGATTAATCACTATTTATGATGATGAATATTTCGTACCAATGACATAACAAAAAAAAAATGTTTCCCAGTCAAGGAAAACTTCAACATCTTTATTTCATAGTATTGAGTTCTTTTGCCACCATCATACATTGCATGGTTTCTCCAAAAGGCACAAGTGCCAAAACCAAATTAAAAAGAAAATAAAGTAGAGTAAAAGAGGAACCAGAGAGGAAGGGCTTCAACATTATTCACCTCATTGCATCCACTTCACCATGTGGACTAATTTGTGCCTGTAGTGTAAATTAAGATTTAAGAGTAAAGTAATCAATCATATTTAATGGGGGAAAAAATAAAAAAAAATAAAAGAAGAAAAGAGACAAGAATATGTAAAAGAACTTAGTGAGTCTCAGCTTACCACAACCAAGGGGTGGGAGTTGACACTGTGAACGTAGTTGAGAAGCGACCCTAAGGGTGTTGCAAAGGCAGTCACGGTTCACACCTTGAAGTGCATCACAGCAACCAGCACTAGGGTTTGTTTGGGTGGCACCAGGCACCACAAAGGGTGCACAAACGTTGAGGTTGCTCAGTTGGTTTGAGCATGTGTTCTGTGCCTCAACCATTACTCTCTGTGTCCCTAGTGTCACAACCAAGAGTAGCAACACTGCAACTTGAGACTTCAGCGCTGCCATGACTAATTTTAAAACAACTTGTTATTTGTTTACTCTCACTGTTATTATGGCTATGGTTCTTTTATGGATATAATATGTCTCAATTTATAGTGAAGTTTGGAAGCAAAATATTGGTCAATTTTCGTGAGTCACCTACCCAGAGAATTGAGCTCACGAGTCAAAACGTTGGTGTTTGGATCACACACACACACACAATATGAATTGTCCTTTAAAATCACGAGATCATGAACACACACACACACACACTAGCCTTTTGCACTTGTTTCATAAAATGTGTAAAACTTTGTAAATTACAATTTCAAAGTTACTTTTTTTTTATAAAAAAAAAAAAAAAAACTAATATAAAGCATAGTTTCTTTTTATTTTATCAAAGTCACTTTCTCTAAAAGAAAGTTCTTGCACTGTTGCACATATCATTTGTGCACCCAGCATTGCTTTTCTGTTTACGCACTTGCTAGAGCATTGTACAATTAATTATCAGGTATTGACTCCTTTATGAGGTGGGGGAGGGGTGAAAAACATCATTTCTAACAAATCCGGTTAACCGGTATCAAGTTTTCCATTAAAATGAAATATTACAAATACAAACAAGAAGCATGTATACACCCTGTTTTGCTAGGTGCATATTACAAATGAACATTTTGTGAAAAAATAAAGCAAACAAATACAAAGGAATAACAAACAAAAGAAAAACGAAACAAAAAGAAAATGGACTCTGAAAGACTAAAAAGTATTTAACTATTCTGGTCAGAAGAGGCAGGGGCAGTCCAATATTTCTTCACAGCAAATAAAATTTTCTCCCTTTCAAGAGGCCCATCTTCATGGTCCACAATTTGACTGTCCCATTCCATGCCATTGATTATACTCTTTACTTTTACCAATATATCAACATCATCACGTATGATCACACTTCCTTCAGGTCTTAGAATCCTATCCATTTCTAGCAAAATATCTTCCAATTCACATCTACAACAAGAAAGCAAGTTAATCAGATGCCCCTATATCTTCTAAGATCATTAGAAAGGAGCAAGTATTTACATTTCCAAGTTATATAATAAAATGCAGTACTAAATATTATCATAGTGTAGTAGACAGATTTATTGTTATTTACAAGTAATGGAATATGTTTGAACTTTCTCAGCTTGTTTTCATAACTTAAATGAGTTTAATATTTCTAAATTTTGTTGTGGTTTTCTCAAACATAGTCTTGAAAATAAAAACATGTAAAGCAAATTAGCAAAATAAAAGTATACCTGTGACTGTAAAGGCTGAACACTGAATCAGCATGAATTAAGTCATAAGTTCTAGGATAAGTAGACATTGCTTCACACCTGCAAGAGAATTGAAAAGCAAGAGTATTTTAGAAAACAAAGAGAGAGAAGTTCATCAACCAAAGGAAACAAAGGGAATATTGATCTAACCAATCATGGTATATTCCTATTAATCCCCTTTCATATATTGCTCCAAGTGTGTTAACCTTGGCCTGCACAGGAACCACATTCATGACCCAAACAGGATACTCAACTAGTGCAGCTGCAAATCCACCCAAGTAAGCATTCATGTCCAAAAGGTTGCGGTATCTCCCGGCTTTTGCTAACTGATTGTTAACATTCTTATAATATGACACCCTTTTCTTCCAAAGCTTATTATCTTTTGAGAAAGTTTCAGGAGTAACCCCTTTTATGGTCCCTTTATAAATCCTTGGTGGGGTGGCTTTTAGTCTCTCAGGCCAATTCTTCAATGCACCACCTGCAGTTTCTTCTTTGCTAGACACTTCAGGCAGAGGACTCAAACATGTTTGCATATCTGTGTACCTGAAGAAATTGACCAAGATAAATATAAAACAGATACAAAATATGTTACATTACATAACAGAAATCAAACACAAGGAAACAAGGGAAACGAAGCACAAACCAGGCTCTATCAGGGTTATCCTGAGCCTGGCAGATAGGCCTTTTTTGGCTGAGCTTACGGTTGGCCTTGCAATCTAAATGGTTTTTGGGTTTCTGCCAAATAGCAATATCACCCTTCTCCTCTACCTTATTCCAGCATAGGCTTTTAGCCACATTCTCAATTTTGGTCTGCTCATCATTCAAATCTTCCTTTGTTCTTTCCCATCCTTTCCAATACTTCTTCCAGCGGATTGGTGGCCCGGATAGAATCCAATACCCGCCAGGGCGTAGAATTCGATCAACTTCAGTTAGATAAATTCCATCTAGTTCAACAAGTGAAAAGGAGTCAACACAAGTTAATGTTGAATGAATAGTTGATAGTTGGTGAGTGAGAATACCATATTCAGCCCAAGGAATGAGGCAGCGAGAGCAATGTGCCATGTCAAAAGCTCTAGAGGGGAAAGGGAGCCTCTTGGAGGCAAGGACTCCGATTATGGCAGGAACTCCTCTCTCTAGAGCAAACTGAACTTGTGCTTCGTGGGTGTCCCTTGGTGCAATTGACAATGTTATGATGTCACGGGATAAAAGATAGGCTCCCCAACTAGCAACCTTTATGATCAAAGTAATACTAAATATTAAAATTGGCCTATTACATAGTTGCATGAACTATTGAGAGTTGCTCATTTGTACTAATACTAAATTCATAACTTCGTATGAAAGCTTTTGATTGGGGAAAATGTTTATTATCTATGTCTTTCCTGTGATTTTCTCATCCATCATGTTATTGGTTGATAGCTATACAAGTACGAATTTCGTTTCGCATTGCATTGTATAGTACTTCTCAACTCAATTATGATGTATGAATTTTCAAACTCAAATCCATAGAAATTTTCTTTCCTTAAAAATCAATATTTATAATTAATAAAATTGATTCGGAAGAGAAGGATCCTCTTATTTGTATTCTTCACATGATACGAAAAGAGATAAACAACTTCAATAGGATCCCACAAATGTTGAAAGGGTCTCACAAATGAAATTCTTTAACTTCTGTGTCTATCACTTCCTTCAGATGAATATATATGAAAATATCTATTCATGTTAACCAAGAAGATTCTATTGATTAGTAATGTGTTGATCAAAGAATCTAAACAACCGAAATTTGCTAAAATGAGGGGGAAAAGAATTTAGCTTGTTCATGAAGTATATTTAGAAAAAAAATTGAACTGCTACTCTTTTTCGTCCTTCTTTTGGGAAACACTGTATATTTAGCAATATTATTACATAGTCTATGGATGTATCGAATTCAGTAAGGATTTTTTATTTTCCGTAACAGAATCTTTCTTATGATGAGATCAGGTGTGTGCGCGCGTGTATACATATAATGTACCATCGCAATCAAAATACTAAAGATGAATAGTTTGACTGATCAGACAAATGCCTCGTTAGGAGGCAAAAAAAGTATCTAGTGAATAAAATAATCAATCATGTTGGATTAAGTCGTTAATTTCTTTTATTAGTTTAATCAAAAGTACAGCTTGAATTTCTCAAATGTTCACACACTACCAAAAATTATGGGAGACAATCAGTTACAGTAACAAAGCTATATATGCAATTAGCTAGGGAATCGCATACCCGGCCCGGTTCATTTCCAACTGTATAAACTATATATACATATATATACCACCACATTAGATCTCCTTGGTACTTTTTCTTCTTTTCTACTAAGAAAAAAAAAGTACTAGTTTTCTAGATGGAGTTTGGATCACGCTTTTTAAGATTCATTCATTATTATGGTATTCTACTATTCTAAGCACTTTGCAATATTATTGTAAGATTTTCAATTTCTCTTTGTTTTTAACTTTTATGGCCCAAATTAAGCAAAAGAAACAGAGCAACAAATACAATGCATATCAATATCAATATCTGTATATGTATACATTCATGAAAACAACATCTATTTATCTATTGCCCGATATTTGGGCTAAACATGAATTTAGCGCTTCTAAGATGAGTTTGTCTTTACAATAAAAAATAATAAAATAATAAAGTATATACTTTCGATTATTTAATAATTGAGATTTTTATACATACATTTTATAAAATTAAAGGTAGATAAATATATACTTTCTCATACCAATGAAAAGTTCCCCAAAGAAAATATTAAAATCAGATAATCCATGTGGGATCATTATTACTCTCCAATGTCTATTCTGTAAAGGCCAGACAACCAGTGACACGTGATTTGGATCCATCCCGTGAAAATAACCGATGACACATTGATGACAGAAACAAACATACTAGACATGCCGTTTGAAAAATATCCAAATAGCCTACCCCATATGGTGACAAACCCCCTCTCAATTCTAATTTTGGAATCTACGGCAATTCATTTTCTTTTTTATATTTTTCAGATAAATCCCTCCATTACTTAAAATAGTAAGTATCCTTCTGCATTTTCTAAAGTTACAACTCGTAAGACCTTTTTTCATCTAAACTCCAGGAATGTAAGAATTCTTTTTTGGTACAATGTTGAAGACCCTATAGTCAAAACGAATTTTCTGTCCTTCCTTTCATGACTCAATTTTGTTCTCTAATACAAACCTTACTAGTAACTAAGCGGAAATATGTTAATTAAGGATAAAAATTACGTAGTCTTCTCTTAAAAATAATTTATCAAATAAATCAAATGAGTAATACTAACTTTTTTTTTAAAACACTTTCTTCAATACACTATTTGTCATTAACTAAATTTTTATGTGAGAGATCTACTACATTATATAAATCCACTCTCTATTTAATGGGTCATGCATAAGCATAACATTCACTCCATAATAAAAAAATACATTAAAAAGAGTATTAAGTAAAATATATTCTTAGCATTTCTCTTGATCCATACATCACATATGCGTGAGTCAAAACAACGTATTCTTATCCTAAAAATGGTGAAAATAGAAAAAATTCTTCATAATGTCAAAATAAAAATAAAAATATATTACATCATCTTACAAATTAAACTAGAATAATGCAGGTAGCATGAATGCATATCTATGAGATGCATATTATTACCTCACATTACAATAAAGCTATGTAAGTTATCAAATTGTAGGTGGGTTGAAAGTAAAGTAAAACAATATTTAATGAAATACTAAATATTATAAAGATTTTAATTTCTATCCAACGGCTATATAAAGAAATTTTATACTAACATCTAATAATATTTTGACGAATCGATTTTATTGTTGTTTCTTTCTCAAATATTATATTTAAAACAAAGATGTAAAAATATTAGTGGATGTCCTAACAATAGATAATATTTTAATTACATTATAAAAATATAAAAAATAATATGATAATCTTGTTATGAGAATGCTAACAAGTGACCTTAGAGCATTGTTCAAGGAATCAAGAAAGAAAAATTTGTATGAGAAATGACGTATTAAGCATTTCAAAAAATATAACACTTAATTTTTCAATACAAATTTTCCTTTTATAGGCTACTTAATCAATATCATTATAACACTCGTTAGCAAAACCTTTCTTATTATTTTTTTTGGAACTATGTAACAAAATATAAATATATATTAAGAAATCGAGATAATTAGATAATAAATGAGATAAGTGAGACTGAGAAGTAGAAGACATATTTGTAAAAGAAAAGGATAGACTTGTAAAAAAAAATTCTACTTTTTCACTCATTCTCTATTCTCTATGCTATGGGGGAGCGCGATTTTTTTTTTGCCATGGCCCCACACCATGTTTTTCTCTCCTCGTTATTTTCTATCATTTCCCAAAAAAGTGAAAACCTACTTTTCTTCTTCACTTCTCTCTTCAATACTTCTCTCCTTCCAAATTCTCTTGAACCAAACGATGACTTAATGATATATACATGCAAGAAAAGTAACTGCAATAAAGAAAGACAAGACAAAAAGCAACAAAGCCAAGGCGCTCCACTAATTTTTCTTTAAAAAAAAAAAAAAAGTATTTTGATGATATAAAAAAGGTTCAAGAAAGAAACAAAGAAAATGAAAAGAAAAAAACAAGAAAAGGAATTTGAAAAGGAAAGAAAGAGAACGTACCCCACAGCCAGTATCAACAGCGGTCCTAATCGACCCATCTTTGAGACTAATCAACTTCCCGATATCGTCAATATACTTATCGGCGCCGTCGGGGAACATGGTTCCGCCGCCGGGGAACCTGAACCTGTCGCCGTCGTAACGGATCCAGTTCTGCACGGCCTTCTCCACCGTGAGCTCCCGGTGAGGCACGTTGGCGTACCAGGCCACGTCTCTGCTCGCCGGCCAGGGGAACGGGTTCCGGTAGCCGTGCGGCGCGGGGACGCGGCACTTGAGGAGCTCCTTCTTCGAAGGGCAGTGCCTCTCTCTGTATATCATCTTGGTTCGCGAGTAGCGTAGCGAACGTTCGTGGTCCTCGCAGGGCGTGTACTCGCTGTGTTTCAATGTGCATGGAGGGTAGCGCTTTGAGGTTGTGGTTGTGGTGGTGGTTGCGTTGTGGTGGGAGGTGAAGTCTAAGTTGGTGGTTGTGGTGGTGGTGGTGGTGGTTGGGATTTGAGGGCATGGGGTGGTGATGGTTGTCTTGGTGGTGGTGGTGGTTGTTGTGTTGGTGATGTTTTGGTAAGCTCCCAAGAGGTAGGAGATGATGAAGAGTAAGACGAGGAGGGAGTAAAGATTGGTTTTTTTGTTGAAGTTGAAGATGGGGGTGGTGGTGGGTTTGGAGGGTTTTGAGGTAGGGTGGTAGGGTGGGGTGGAGTCACCGCCGGCCATGGTGGTGGTGGTGGAGAATGAAGATGATTATGTGGCAGGGTGGGGTTGGGGAACAGTTTAATGTGTTTGATGAAATGCTCGTGTGACTGACGATTCAGCGGATGGGAGTGGGAGTTGATGTGGTGTTGCCCAATGGGATGTGCTCTGCAAGACTGAAATGGTATGTCTTGGGACGATAAATAATTAAATAGAGTATTTGGGGAGATAGTGTAGTAGTTTGAGAGTAGTGACGGATTGGTTGCATTTAGTGAAAAGTTAACCAGGGGTGTGCTAACTAGGGATTTGGATCCTCTAAGTTTATGGAGGGAAAAGGTAGGTGACTTTAGTATATTTTGGGAGAGAAAGAAGTGAGAGAAAAATGGGAAATAAGATGAGAGAAGGTAATATAGGAGAGAGATAGATAGAAAGTCAGGTGACTTTTGGCGCAAAAAAGTTAGAGGATTGGGATCCGTTAACTAGGGATGGATATGATAAAATTGAGATTGATGATTTGGGTTTTTGGGAACCGTTTTTCTTTTTATAAAAATATACTCCTTCCGGTCCACAATGTATGCAAAAAATTTCAAATTTTTTAGTCCAAAATATAAGCAAATTTCAACTACTTTCTTCTCATTTAATGAAGTTATTCTCAAAATACCCTTTATTTAATACAAATTTTGTTTTCCAATGACTCATTTTATTCTCAATAACACAAGCTTAATAAATAAGAGGAAGAGTAATTTAGGTAACAAACTTAATTTTTTATTCCCAATTACTCTTTTAAATGAGATCAACTAACTATCTTAATATGTGTGTCCCATTTAATTTTTGCTTACAATAGAGACCGGAGGGAGTAAGTTTCAGTAATTGAGTTATTGGTGTTGGGGGAATTTTGTCCCTGGGTTTTCTCGGCTCGACTATAATGAGTGAGAGTTTATTGTGATTTCAAGATATCGAGGAATTAGACCAAAGATATGTTATTTTGTTATAATAAATATTGCTTGAATAATATTAATTAAATTAAAATTTAAATGTATAGTTACAAAATTTAGTAATATGAAAATTGAAAAAAATGGGGGGAGCAACCAATTTTTAGGGGTGTTCATGGATTTTGAGTCAACTCGAAAACCCAATCAAAACCAAATCAATTGATTCGGGTGTTTTCACTACTCGATCTGACCTAAACAAAACAGAACTTGTTTGGTTTGAGTAAGAGGCTTATAGCTTTTAAACCTGAGACCCGACCATCCGACCCGTTCAAACTATTTTTATTTAAAAAAAAATTAATTGTCAAGTATGCTGCCTAAGTGCCTTTGTATGCTGCAGCATCATGTTCATCGCTCAAATGCTTGAGTGCCTTAATGGCTTTCCTCACTCAAAGTCTCAGCATCATGCCATCATGTTCCTATTTTGTTTATGTCTTTTTGAAAGAAAGAAAGTCATCATCGATCTGTCACTCCTCCGTGCTATCTTCAGTCTGATGCATCACTTGCGGCCGCGCTCGAGCAAAGGAGAAAACTAGTATTTATCGCCATTCTGTCGTCGTCTCTATCGTGCCATTTTGTAACCTCCTCTGTTGCGTGGCCACTATGCCAACAGCCACTGTGCACTGTCGTCCAGATCCAGCCTCCCTCGCTCACCATGGAGTTTCAGTCTTATTGAAACTGACACAAAGACCACATATTTGGATGAGTAGCTTCCGCCTTCCACAATGAGCAGTAGCGCCGAGTAGCCACCATATTGAGCAACTAGGGTTTGGATGCAACTTTTTGGATGAGTAGCTTCTAGCCTTCTACAATTATTTTTGTTGTTGGGTTAGGTTATATTTGGTTTTTGGGTTGGGCTGTGTATTTTCTTGGAGTTGCAACAATTTTTTTTTCTTCTTTGTTTATTTTAACAATCATATGACCCGATGGCCTTGACCCAACCGACTTGTTTTTAGATTGGGTTTGGCAAAAAATATCTATGAATCCGACCCGATCCAAGCATGTATGGAATTGTTTGGTTCGGGTAACAGGTTGAGTCAAGCCCGATCCAACCCGACCCGTGTATGCCACAATCAATTTTTTAAAATATTATTGTTATGGTTGTAGCTGAAAATCCAAAATAGATTTTGATAGACAGAAAAGTGAAACTTGATTACTTCTTTATCAAAATTGGATTCTACACTCATTTATATTCAGCTGATTTTTACAGATGTCAAGCAATTTAATTTGATAAAAAAAAATAAAAAAAATCACTGTGTGAATTGCTAGATGAGGATGGTTCAGGTTCGTCGAGGCTCAAATCAAAGACGAAGAGCTATCGATGCATTTTCTGGATTGTGGGTTTTGGTTTTTGGTTGTTAGAGGGAGAGTTTGGTGGTTGATGGAGGTTAAAGACAGGCTTTATATTGTGGGTGATGATGGTTTGCTTGTGTTTTTACTGTTTTGGGTGGAGGTCAGGGTTTTCATGGGGGGTGGTTGACGATTAAGAAAAGGGGTTTTTTGTGCATTGGATGTGGTTTTACCATGTAAGTCCTTTCTACTATCGGGGAAATGGGGAGGAAAAAGAAATGCAGGGAAGAAGAAGAGAAATGTGAGTGGAGATGTGGCCTTCCACCACCATGTGTCGTTCATTTGTTAATGCTGATATGACCTTCTATTTGTCACATTAGCTCTCAACAAATCCAGGATAACATTCGGGACCAAACATATGTATTTATATATTTTTAAGGATGAAAGAACAATTTTCTTTTCTAATGACCTAAAACAAAAGAGCCCTACTTTATAGGACTAAAAACATTTAAGCCTTAATATGTTAAAAAATCATAAGTTGTGTTTTCCACCAAAAACTTTCTTTTCCTTACTTTCTTACTCAATGCCCTGGAGCATCTCCAACCATAGAACCCAATTTGGGTTCTTAACTCTTTTTTAGTGGGTCCTACAATGCCACAAAGGATTTAAGAACACTCATTAGTTTTCACTCCAATAGGAGAACTCAACTTGGGTTCTTAACATACTTTTAGTGGGTCCATTTTCTCCAATTTTCTTTCCCCCTCTTTCCTTTTTCCCTTTTTTAATTATTTTTTAATGGCTAAGAACCAGTTCTTCTACAAGAACCGTTCTCCACACTGGCTGCCAAATCAGCCAACTCCAATGGCAGAAAATTTAAGAACCAGTTCTTAGCCATAAGAACCTCATGAAAAACCACCCTTAAAGATGGTCTTAGAACATCTCCAATTATACAAGTCATTGTAGTTGCTTAACTCCTCTTTTTATAGGCTCTATCATGTCACATCACTCTTTATTATTTTGTACTATTTTAAGCAAACTATCCACTCTAATGGTGCAACTCTTAAGTTCATCAACTAGGTCTCACAAGTTACCTCGCACATCTTTATTTACATTTATTTTTAAATTATTATATTATTTTTCCCTCTTTTCTTATTGTGTTCTTGTGTTCTTATATAAGAACTGATTGCTTATATACCTAGTCATTACATATGAATATCACATCATCTTACTCTTATACTCTTATAGTAGTGATCTTACTCTTATAGTAGTGCAACCCAACAATAACCAGTTCTCATATTTCAGAATTAGTTAAGCAAGTCTCATCGAAATTATTCTTCAAAACACTAATTTACTAGACTCATAATAAAACTCCAACCCAATTTATTTATTGTTGAAAGAATCAAGATAAATCTAGCTAGCATTAAATTGGGCGGATTACAATAGTTTGCTAAAAGCCCAACTTGTCTACTTGCCTTCGGTCAAAAGTTTATAATTAATAGTTAATTTAAGAAAAAAATTTTATTTTGGTTCTTAAAAAAGTCTCTCTTATTTTTTTTTTTGTCAATTTCGGTTTTTATAAATAAATTTTATTAATTTAATATTTAAAATTTAAAATTATTAAATTTTTTCATTATATGTTAACTATCAATATTCTTTTTAAAAAAAATCACATACTCCCTCCGGACTTAATTATAAGCAAAATTAACTACCTTCACACTTATTAAGGAAGTTAGTTGATCTAGTTTAATTGTCTTGATTTATATATAAAAAAAAGAGTTACAATTACTAAACTATCATTATTTATAACAATTACCACATTTAATATTCCTGGGAGTGTATACTGCTTTTGGAAAAGTAAAAACACATTAATTAATCAAGGGTATTTTTGGAACACTAACATTAAATAGAATTGGATTGATTGGATTTTATTTATATTTGAATCTATTTAATATAGGTATTTTTTTTTGCTTATAATTGAGTCCGGAGTAGTAAACTTAACTTACCAACCAACTAGAAAAAATCATCCCTGTTTTTTTTTTCTTCCTACCCAACAACCTTTTTCTCTTCAGCTACACTCATCTGCAACCCACAGCCACAAATCTTCTCATACCACAGCTCCAGTGGTAAACAGTTTCAATGAAAGTTTTCGGCTAGAGACTTTATTAGGAAACCTTGGTTTATGTATGCATGTCTTCATTGTCACGGGCATGGAAGTTTGGCACCTAATGGTGGCTTCTCTCTCTACTCCTCTCCATTGTTATTGCAAACCACGCATTTTGTTATATAAGATTATTGATTTATTGTACGTTTATTTTTGTTGGGCATAACAAGCTTGGAGGAGGAAAAACTACAGTGCATGAGGAGCAACAAGATCCACGTGAATTAAAATCGAATAATTTATGTCACTTAAATTAAACCAATTATGGAGGAAATGGAAAAGTTATGACAATAGGATGAGTTCAACTATGGAGCACTAAATCCAAACAGGTAATTCTAAAGTTCTCTTTTTGGTATCATTTTGTTCAATGTTCACGAAAGGATTCTACTTTTTGTCGTCATTTTAATAGAAATAAGAGAAGAAAAAAAAATTATGTCTTCTACAATGGCAAAAAAGTGAAAACGGTGTGATGTCTGTGCCCGAGAACCTATTTCAACGGATCAAAAGAACAATTGTAGAAGAAAAAAAAAAGCTGAAACACCCCAAGGATTTGTAGTGGCGTGGTGTACAAAAATGGATGTTTATGGATGTTTGTGCTTCTGCTGTTTGGTGTGGGTGAGGAAATGCAAAAAATGGAAAGGGGTAATTTTTTTTAGTTGATTGGTTACTTGAGTAACTATATTAATTCCAAATAGATGGAGGAAAAAAAATTTAAATTAAAATGATTAAATTTATAAAATTTATTTATAAAAAACTAAATTAAGAAAGAACTTATCTTTCAGGGCAAAAAACAATATATTATTCTTAATCTAATCTTTGAATTTTTTTAAAGTTCAAAATGTTTAATAAAAGTAACGATGGTGATATCTCAGGGATGGTATCACCCTCGTTTATTTTAGGACATGAGCTTTACCTTATGGTAGCAAAGTTTAAAAAAAAATATCTCCGGGAATGTTAGTATGAGAATAAAAATTTCTCATATTTGATACAAGTTTTAAAAATTATTCACAAGCATAAAAGATATCCGAAAATAAAATTAGTAAATGATAATTAGAAATTTGGGAAAACTCTACTCCCATATATGAAGATGCAAAAGAAAGTGCAATTCCCAAAAAAATATAATTTGTTTGAGAATAATACATATTGAAAACCAAATGCCACCAATAGGTTATAACAACGGTTTGAGTCTTCACTACTATACAAATTTCGTATAAATATTCAAATTCAAATATATTAAATTATACTTCCAAGCAGAATGCCCCAAACAAAAAGGAGTATATAAACTCGAGAAAAAAAAAACCATTGACCCCACCAAACAAAAATGGATTTGGGTTTACTACATTCACTCATATGTGTCATTAGATACATTTGAGTGTGTATTAGATAAATGAAATAATAATGATACAGTGATGAATGTGAGTAAATATAGTGAATTTTTAAATAGAGAGAATCCAAATCCAAAATGAAAACCAACGTGAAGACATGGTTATCTAACAATATCATTTCTAGATATTATCGGTTTTGTGAATAGGTGGCTTGCCCGGCGATCTGAGCTGCTACTTGATACATTTCTTCAAGGAAGCATAGGATCTAGTGTCGAGCTTGCACGAGATTTTGTGAATCTACTGCATCGGTGAATTAAATCACTAGCTTCGTTGAACACCGTACCGTAACAAATTGGCCACTGCTGTGTTTGGTTTCACTGTAGGAGTATCAGAATTGATTCTAATTTCTGTGAACGTGATTTTAATAAGAGTTTTTTTTATCCTGTACAATTTTGTACAGTTTAAGGATGTTAAAATAGTAAATTTCTTCTGCTGACTAACATTATTTTAACACCACCAAGAATCGAATCCAGGAACACACCCAGTCGATCCTAGAGTATCTCAAGGCAGGCCTTACAATCACTGGACCAAGAGGCTTGGTTATATATATATATATTAAATGAGTTTTTTCTAACCTGTGCAATTTTACACATATTAAGGATCTTAAAATAGTAAATTTATATAGGAACTTGTGTATTTTATACTTTCAAAACTGAAATACTTAGTTTTTCAATAAATAATTACTTCTTTTGAGTTTTTTTAACATGTGCAAAGTTGCACATGATAGAAAATCCCATATTAAATTTAAACAAACATTAAAATATTTAGTTAATAAAAATTAATTAAATAATTAAATAAAAAGTAATTAAATAAATATATTTTATAAAAAAAAGGTGCCACGGGATATTTGCTAGCTGTGGTACAAAATTACAAATACAAAAGTACCAACTTTTGCTCTGTTGGAGTTGAAGGGTTGAGGAGTTAAGAAACACACACAGGGGACAGCAAGTTTTGCACCTAAAGGGTTTTGGGAACTATGGCCGACGATGACTACAATGACTTCGACATCGGGTTCTCTCTCTCTCTCTCTCTAAAACAGTGCCACACATACTGAAATTAGGGTTTTTCCCCCAATTCAATTTGCTTATTTGAAAACCTTATTGGTGATCCTGATAACTCATATACTCTAATTAATTGATTTTGCTGAGTCGAAGCCAAAATTCGCTTGTTAGGCTAAGTTTAAGGTCATACTTTGTGTTTGTGAAGATTATAGCAACATGTAACCCTTTTTAATGTGTTTTATTATGCATATGAAATATGTTCCTTTTCGGTCCTGGGTAGGTGTAAATTAACAATTATGCTTCCGAAATTGCAACTTTCTGAGCTCTGTGTTTTGTAGTCTGATATTACTCAAATATTTCTCATGGAAATTAATGGATGGTGATGCAGATATGAAGATGAGCCACTAGAGCCTGAAATTGAAGTAAGGAATTCTTTATATATATATATATATATATATATATATATATATTTAATGACCCAAATTTTCTTCTCTTACTCTCAAATAAAAATATCTCTTTCATTTTATTTTGTGGGTATTACATGTAGATGTTAAGGAACCTAGCATTGATTGAATTATTGATGGATAGGAAGGTGCAGAGGAGGATGTGGATAACAACAACAATAACAACAATGATGAGGTGACTGGTGAACCTCTTGAAACTGAGGAAAAGGAAGATCAAGAACCGGCTGAGCGATCTCGAAAGACATCTAAGTTTATGACCAAGTATGAGCGTGCGCGGATCTTGGGTACTCGTGCTCTTCAAATCAGGTTTGCTTCTGAGCTTTGTGAACCTAAGATTGTGCTATGCTTTTATTTTTTTTATAAACAAAAAATATATATATGAGCTGAGTACCAGGTGTACCCAAAACCATATACAAAGTGACAATAATTACAAAATAAAAGGCATAGCATCTACAGCTATTACAACAACCAAAAGCAAAAATAGAGCCAAATGGTTGCAAAATAGCTACAAACCCATGCCCATCCACCTTAAAAATCCTGTTTCGAAAAAGCCCCTGCATCCAAGATCCACTCCTGCCTAGAGTTGCACAGAACATAGGAACACATGATAATGCCACACATGATAATGCCACAGTACCCGCATCAGCATAACCAAACCAAATCAAATCTCCTATTTTAGCCCTGCATTGAAAACTTGTATCCATGGCTTATAGTCAACCCAATCAAACCACCAGCAGCAGACAAAACACGACAGCAAGCAGCACCCAAAAAAACACACCAGGGGAGATGGGCAGTATCAGACCAACCAAGAGGAAATGCGCCTCAGATGCCAGATTGAACAAACTCAAGACATACAGGCTAATGGCGAAATGCACCATTGAGAATAATAAGTATACCTAAGTGAAAGCTCATTTGAGGAGTACCAATGCCATGAGCGTGATTTAATTAACTCCCTGATGGCCAAAAAGTCCGCTTTACCATTGTTAAAAATAACCTCATTTCTCATCAACCATACAGACCACACTGTTACATGCCAAAAAACTTGCCAATACTTCTTGCTAATTTTCTTTTTGAGCAGACCTCTAAGGGAAATATAGTGCTGGATGATATCACTTTGCGCAGCAAAAGCCAATACTTTGTGCTATGCTGTTTGATTCTTTATTTCTTTGTGATGTTTTAACATGTATTCTCCTGCTTGAGCAGTATGAATGCACCTGTCATGGTTGAGTTGGAGGGAGAGACTGACCCCCTTGAGGTAATATAGATGCTTTTCTAATGTTTACTCTGGTATTTTCTTCATGGAATGTTACTCCAATTGAGCTAATCTTGAATGACCTTGCCAAACTTGTTATTGCAGTATCAAATTTCCAAATATATTTCATTGCAGTGTGGCCATGTGCCCTTCGAATGAAATGCAAAAAAAGGTTTTCTTAAGACACTTCCTATATTTGAACAACCTTAGTGCTCTCCTTAGTTGAATGTAATGCCTTGACTTGCTTACTATCGATGAGAGGAATGTATCAATTCCTCTTTCTCACACACACACACACATATATATATACCTGATCTATAATAATTCACGATGTAGTTGTACAAATATACTGCTAATGCTGTAATGCATCAGCTGTTCAAACAGACAATAAGCTAATGAGCTTATTTACCAAACAACTATACTTTGGTCAAACAAGTTCATAAGCTAATCAAATAAGCTATAAGATAGTTTATTTGACTTGTCAAATAGAGCTACGAGCCATCTCAAAACAAGAAATGAGTAGCTGAGAAGTGACTCATCCATTGCTTTACATCCAGCCAAGATTTCTCAGCTGCTCATGTTTGAAATTATCTAGACTCAATATCTGATATTTTGTTCTCCCAACTGCTCAGATTGCCATGAAGGAGCTACGAGAGCGGAAGATACCCTTTACCATTCGTCGCTACTTGCCTGATGGAAGGTAAATAGTAATAATGTGAATTATTTCTTTCTTTTCTTTTTCTTTTATTTTGTATTTTTTTAATGCATCTTTCCTTTATGTCATGCACAACAATGTTGTCGTCTTTTGGCAAAATTGTCCAGCTATGAAGACTGGGGAGTCGACGAACTGATTGTGGAAGACTCCTGGAAGAGGCAAGTTGGTGGTGATTGATGCCTTGAACTAACATGCCGCACGGGGAGGAGTAAAGGGGACTTCACAGAATATGAATATCTCCTTAATTTATCTGATGTATATACTTGCCTGTGATCCTATCATAAACTTGGCTTATAGGGTGGCATTAGGGACTCTGATGCTTGTGCTTTGCTTTAGCTTAGTATCATAATTTATCTTGCTGGTTCTCTATATATCTTTAGGCTTTCTGTAGTGTATACTGTTACAGTTTGTCAAATCAGCTCTTGGTAAACACTCGGGTCGATTAATATGGTTTTCTAACCACATTTTTGTTTCTTTCATTATTTACCTGCTTTTTATGGCAACATTGTGATATAATTTAGGCACTCTTTTGCAAACTTGTCAAGAGGAAGCTTTATGAAGATCTTATTTGCAACTTCTTCCCGAAGAATTTGTTAGGGTATGCTTGGTGGCCAGTGAAAGGTGAAAATTTTGGAATAAAAATTAGTTTTCACGTTTTTGGTACAAACAGAAACAAGAAATGTGAATTGTTAATTATTTTACAAAACGTCTTCTATTTTCATCTTTTTACTTTTAACTGGCACAACCAATTACACCTTGAATTCGAAAACAGAATAGCTGCATTTTTTGGGGTGACCAATAATTGCATGTGTTTGTACTACTTTTGTATATCAACTATGCCTGTTTGCCTTCAACTACAATCTTTTGCGCCTGGGTAACAATATGGGCTTTGGTAAGGAGTTAAGTTTATCTATGCATAGCTTTAAGATCAATGCCCTCGGCCATAATGAACGAATGTGGGATTATTTGTCCAAGTTTCTGAAAAACCTTTAATACCAGCCTAGCTTTTTCAAGTAATCGAGTGTTTTTGCATTGAGACTAGAAGTCAACAATGTCCCTACAATGGCAAAACAGCATAATTATTTGAACAACAGAGGGTGACATCTTCCTTTTGACACCACAGATGGCCTTGCATTTTGAGTAATGTATTGATACGAGGAAGGAGAAAAATAATAATAAACAATTGCATAAAAGAATAAAAGTACGGATTTCATGTTTAAATTTGATGCTCATAATATAGCTGCTGGCAAAAATATCTGAAAAAATGTATCACAGTATAAAAGAAAAAGTATGGGTAAAAATAGTGGCCCGAGACAATATCAACTCGCATAGTGAACTGGATAAGTACTCATAAGTAAATAGCTGGCCAAGTCATCTTTCTATCCCATTCTATTATTCTACCTTCGCCATCCTTATCATCTTTGCCTCGGGCTTTGGTGCACTGCAACTTTTTTACATCAGGGATAAAAATAAGAAAGTCAGATATTTCTCAATTGGTAGCCTTGTTCAGAGATCAAGTTGCTAACTGGAGGGATACAACTGCATTTGTTGCAAGTCCTGATCCTCCCAACCCTGAAGAAATACCAGCAGTATGTAGATAATGTTTCTCATACTAGTTTTGCTACTAAAACCAGCACATGCTCAGGCTTGATAGTAGTTTACCAAATTTACCAGTGTGGTTTCTTATGGATCTTGCTATTTATGATATACCTGTCAATGCAGTAAATTCAGAAAATTGCAGATCATGGCTGTTTTAGAGAAATGCTAGCAACATACTTTCTAACACTATCTTTTCAACACACTCTCTCCTATTGATTGAAATGAAGAGGGGTCTTACAAAATAATTCAAGTGGATCCCACATGAATTAGTGTAACCTATTTCCAAAACAGTGGGACCCACATGAATTTTAACCACTATGAGAGAGTGTGTTGGAAAGAGAGTGTATTATTATCACTCCTCCTTTTAGAGAATTGACAAAAGATTTGAGATAAGTTTCTTAAGAGGCTGGTGGGGCTCCTATTTATTTATTTAGGTCTCGTAACATATCCATGATTTGACCAAACAGTATTGCAAACTTGGGGAACTATGGGCTTACCAATGGATTAATTTGTCCAAGCCTAATAGCTAATATCAAGCTAATTCAACCCAAAATTGCTAGACCAGCCTGAATTTCAATTATTCCATATTTCTACCCTTACCAACTAACCAACTACCTTTACCTTGTTATCTTTTCAAGGGGACTCGGGGTTGACTTCAGATTTCTTACAGTACCGTGCTGTTCTGCAGTTTCCTGCCTTGTATGGAGTTAGAGGCAGTTAATGATTCCACTTATGACAGGAAAGCTGAAGTTAAAGCATTTGATGATTCAAAGCTTGGTGTGCAAGGCCTTGTAGATTCTGGGGTGACAAAGATCCCACGCATCTTCTATTGTGGCAAGTTAGACCCCACTGACATCTCACCAAGTGACTCAAAGTTCAATATCCCTGTCATAGATCTTCAAAGCATACACAAAACTTCAGCTCTGCATGTTGAAGTAGTTGACCAAATTCGAAGTGCATGCCAGAAGTGGGGATTTTTCCAAGTGATCAATCATGGTATTCCTGTTGATGTTTTGGATGAGATGATCAATGGAATCCGTAGGTTTCATGAACAAGATGCTGAGCTAAGGAAGCCTTTTTACTCTAGGGATCACAATAAGAAGGTCGCATATTTTTCCAATGGTACCCTTTTTAGAGACAAGGCTGCCAACTGGAGAGATACAATTGCATTTGCTGCAAGTCCTGATCCACCCAACCCAGAAGAAATACCAGCAATATGTAGGTAGTATTTCTAAATAATTCTATTTCTAGTTTTGTAACTATAACTTGCACTGATTAGGCCTTATAAAATTTACAAATTTACTATGTTGGTTTTTCATGGCTCTTGCTATCTATCATATACTGGTCTAGGCAGTGAATTGAGAAAATGAGGCCTTGGCTGTTTAATGATATAAGCAAAACAGGTATTCTAGTAATTTAGCATTTATGCAGCTTTCTAAAGTTTCATATTTGTTACATGGAATTTAGTCAAGGTTCCTTCACTTGGGCATTTCACTTCCAGACCCTATCAAATTTTGGACCTATTCTATCAACTTTTGATGAAATGATTATTGTGTGTTTGTAGAGACATTGTGACTGAATATTCAAAGGAAATAAAGGCATTGGGCTTTACAATCTTTGAGCTATTGTCAGAGGCACTTGGCCTTAATCCTTCTTACCTTAAAGAATTGGACTGCACGGAGGGACTTCATATTTTGTGTCACTACTATCCAGCATGCCCTGAACCTGAATTAACTATGGGCACTTCGAAGCACACTGATAGTGACTTCATGACAATACTTCTGCAAGACCAGATGGGTGGTCTTCAAGTTCTTCATGAGAATCATTGGATTGATGTTCCTCCAGTGCATGGAGCTCTTGTTGTAAACATTGGAGATGTTTTACAGGTAACTATAATAGTTTATGTTTTCTATAGATTAATGGTCTTGAGATAGAATGCAAATTACTGATTCAATGAAATGATTGTCAGGGAAATTTTATGTTCAGCTTTAAATAAGTTGAAAGATGCATTCATTGCGGAAATGTCCAGAGAAAGAAAATTAGAAAGAAAAAAGTGACTAAAATTATCAAGATTTAAATCATGGCATATGGTTTGCCACTATGAAAACTAAGTGGCTTTCGGCGGTTCACAGGCAATCGGCCTTTCTATGCACCATATAATAACTTGGCTTGATGACTTGATTTAGATTCAAGGGGTGACTTCAACTGCATATCTGTCTCAAATTCACGTTAAAACAGAAGACTGAAATTTGCTTTTGCCTGCATTTCAAAAGAACATGGGGGCAGGTTAATTTTTCGGAAGCAGTTTTTACTGAACACCTTACTTAAAGTCTTTAGACAATGAATGGTGATAGGACCACAGCTGAACAATTAGGCTCTAATGGGCTGATAGCACAGCTGCCACATGAACACCTTGCTTTTTTTTGCTGTTTTGCCTAAATATAAGCATACCTAGAATATCTACTACTCTTCATTTTTCTGCTACTCTCTGTTACTGTTTTCTATCAAATGGTAAACATATTTAATAATGGTATTGCTCTGTTTTTATTAATTAGTAGCGTTAGTTTTCTTTGTAAAGCAAACATGAGAATAGAATATACAACTTGAAAATTTATTGGAAATAGTGTTTCAATCCATGACCTGTTATATTCAGCAAAAAAGGCATGAAAACCATGCAATTGAAAAAATTGAGGTCAGGCATCAACATACCCACAAGGGTTGGGAATGGTAGTAGGTGAGTTGCAACTTAGAAAGAGTACCAAAGTTCATCTGAAATTCTCATGTAGGGAATGCTTCCCAGTAGCAACAGCGTCCGAAATGTTAGTCTATAGAAATGCTTTCTTAACAATACTATAAATATAGTGAAAGACCAAAAAATTATACATCAGAAATTCATCCATATCAACATGTATTTTTCTCAAGGTTTCTATTCTTATCCTCAACTGAGCAGCAGCAGCAGAGCTTGGAGACACTTGAATCATACGATTAGTTGTTAGTTATTTGGAAGTTGCATAAGTGCCGCATTTGCTGCAAGTCTGTTACAAATAATTAGGCTGAATTCTCTAGAACTCTTGCATATGTACCTCCTTGAACACTGTAATTAGTATTAAGATTCAGATGATCAATTTAATTCTTCAGAGGCATTTTTTAAAATCTTGAGCATAGTTACGAGGTTCTCTCATTAACCTTGGGTATCACGTATTGAGTTTGTGATACGAAACTTGGGAGAACCACACCACAAAAGCTAGCTATTGTAGTTGGAGAGCCCAAGGCCATATTAAACCCCACACTGGAATCCCATACTTCCGATGTGGGACTCAAGTCCCATACCTTGCAATTGGATCCTAACATCCCATATCAAGGCTATCTGTACGTTATTTGAATTATAGCATTGCATTTCAAAGGGTGCAGCTTATGATTATATTTAGGAATTTTATTAATCATTAGATTATCATTACCAATTTACCATACAGAACTTATATTTATCAGTTTCCTTTTTGTTGGTGTAGCTTATGACAAATGACACATTCATCAGTGTTTATCACCGGGTCTTATCGAGGCATGTTGGTCCTAGAATTTCCATAGCTGGCTTCTTTATGAATTTCTGAGCATCTGAATGCACATCGAAGAATTATGGTCCAATAAAAGAATTATTATCAGAAGAAAACCCTCCAATCTATAGGGACACTACCCTGAAAGATTTTGTGACACATTATTTTGCGAAAGGCCTTGATGGGAACTCTTGCTTGAAGCCTTTCAAGTTGTAAAGCTAAAAAATATAAAGCAAAAGAAGAATAGATGGTGTACTCTTGATTCTCATGGAGTTGGTTTTACTCTGTACTTCATCAAACTTGACAGTGATTTTCCGTATCTTGTGCTTTAAATAACAGCATCAAGTTCTAGATACAGCACAAGGAAAAGCCACATGTAATGTAATTATTTATACTATTCAAGAGCATAACTTATAATTTTCTGTATTATTACAGTTTGGTCTTCCTATCTATTGTCCCATGAACAACGATGAAGGAATAAGAAATGGAAATTTCTATTAAGGAACTAAATATCTCACTACTTGATATATTAAATAATCACTTTAACATTATTTCCAATTAAATTTTTCTTTTTTTATTCCTTGACCATTGTTCTATGATAGAAAAATCATTAAGTATTACTAACCCGTGCTCTTGATAAAAAGGGATAAGTCTTTGTTGGAAACTAAATATAACATTTCTATTAGATACTGTTTTACAATTTAATCTTACCTTTTTTGATTTCTTAAGGTTACCTTTTATGTCATATAACAATATATATATACGTACTATTCATTATACAGAATAAAATTAGGGTTAAATATATTTTAAGTCCCTATTTTTTTACAAAAGTTTGGTTTTAGTCACCCGTTTGAAAAATGTACTTTTTTAGTCTTCCATTTTTTAAAATGTGTCAGAAATGGTCCTTACACCAAACTTTCGTTTGAAAAATGGGAGACTAAAATTGAATCTTTGTAAAAAAATGAGGGACTAAAAATGTGTAACTGTTAAAAATGAGGGACTGAAAATGTGTGATGTAGGGATCTCTTCTGACATATTTTAAAAAATAGGGGCTAAAAAAGTATATTTTCCAAACGGGGATTAAAACCGAACTTTTATAAAAAATGAGGAACTACAAAACATATTTAACCCATAAAATTATCTAAAAAGTTATCAGTATTCATTGAACAAATAACATATTCTATTTTTACCTTCACCAACTTCATGATCTTTTTTAAGGCAATCACGTGGTGTTATTATCGTTGGTGGTTTGACTTTAGATTTATTGCACTACTGTTCTGTTCTGCTAGTTTCCAGTCCCCATTATTTCAACATAAGAATGGCTGAATGGGACAACTTCTTTGGATACCTTGTGCAGTTGATACAGCCTTTCACCTACTTACGACTTCAACTTCAAACTTGGAAGGAAAATCATAGGTGTCAAGTACGGTATTCAAAAATTATTGTTCAAAAATTATCATTCATTGTTTCCTAGTATGGAGTCAAAGGACAGGGTAATGCAGGAAAGCTGAAGTAATAGCATTTGATGAATCAAAAGCTGGTGTCAAAGGTGTCCTAGATTCTGGGGTGACAAAGATCCCACTCATGTTCCATGTCAAGTTGGATCCCAGTGACACCTCACCAAGTGACTCAAAGTACACCATTCCTATCATAGATCTTCAAGACATACACAAAAGACCAGCACTGCATGTATTATGAGAAGAAACTTGATAATAGTTTCATGATTGAATTGATTGAATGAGAAGATACAAAGGGAGTGTTTATATAGAAACACTAAGATAGCTCTAAACTAATTTTCTAACTAATAAAACTAACTTCCTAACAAATTCTGTTTACACATGATTTACACATTTTACACATGTGTATATTAATCCAATATCCCCCCTCAAGATGAAGAGTGTATACTAAGAACTCTCAGCTTGGATTTAAAAGAGAATGAAATAATATTTCTTGAAGAAATTTGTAGATGAAAAAAAAAAAAGAGTCGACTTGCTGGAATTTAACATCAGTCTTTGGTCGCTCATAACTGGCTTTATAGGTCTCATGAATTTTCTTTGTAAACGGATGTTGGGTTTTCCTCACCATTCTTGGAACAGGGATCTCCTGTATTGGTTTCTTGCACCCTTCTTGGGGCCTCATGAATTTTCTTTGAAATACGGGTATTGGGATTTCCTCACCGTTGTTTGAAGTCTTTCTTGTACCTTCTAGCGAAAATGAATTTGTAGACTGCGGCTTGATTTGGGTTTCCTTGCAAACCTGTCCTTTGTGACAATTATTGATTGGCCTCCATTTGTATCATCTAAATAAGCCCTTGAATCTGTGTCTGCTTTCTTGGAAGCATCTGACTGAACATTGCTAATATTAGCCAATGCCTCTGTCATATTTATATTTGCAGAAGTACCATATTGGATACTGCTTTTCTCCATACTTTGGCAACCACCCTTTGGATTGCTGGCACAACTCGTGATAACCCCTTTGGTAGCTACTATAACATTCCTCCTGGAAGTCGCACCAACTTTTTCTGAAAATACCTTGAAGGTCTTACCACCCGCGATTGGATGGGATTGAGCACCGTTTCAAATGGCTGAAGAAATTGAATGCAAAGGAGACCGTGCAGTGCCTGATACTATAAAAGAATTCAAAAGAAATTGATGCAAAGAGGAGAAAGATTGAAAGGGAAAAAAAAATCTGAGAAAGTGAAATAAAGAAATGCAACGGGGTGTGGAAAAAGAAAGAAGTATGCAGCGGAATCAAAATAATTCAAGGTGGATGATATAAGAAAAGAATTGCTCTTGATACCATATTATGAGAAGAAACTTGATAATAGTTTCATGATTGAATTGATTGAATGAGAAGATACAAAGGGAGTGTTTATATAGAAACACTAAGATAGCTCTAAACTAATTTTCTAACTAATAAAACTAACTTCCTAACAAATTCTGTTTACACATGATTTACACATTTTACACATGTGTATATTAATCCAATAGCATGTTTGGAGTAGTTGATCAGATTCAAAAGTGCATCTCAGAAGTGGGGTTTTTTCCAGGTGATTAATCATGGTATTCCTGTTGATGTTTTGGATGAGATGATCAATGGAATTCGTAGGTTTCATGAACAAGATGCTGAGTTAAGGAAGCCTTTTTATTCCCGGAATAACGATCACAATGTCAGATATTTCTCCAATGGCAAGCTGTTCAAAGACATGGCTGCTAATTGGAGGGATTCAATTGCATTTGATGCAAGTCCTGATCTTCCAAAACCAGAACAAATGCCAGCAGTGTGTATAAACATATATAGTATTGTACAATGCTAGTGAATTAAATGGGTGAAACCAGTTTACCTCCTCTCAGTTATTTTTCTTATAACTAACCGTGGTTATGTATTTCCAGAGATATTGTGACTGAATATTCGAAAAAAGTAAGGGCGTTGGGTATTACAATTTTTGAGCTATTATCAGAGGCTCTTGGCCTTAATCCTTCTTACCTTACAGAAATGGAGTGTGCTGAGGCCCTTTATATTATGGGTCAATACTATCCTAAATGCCCTGAACCTGAGTTGACTATAGGCATTACGAAGCACACAGATTGTGACTTCATGACAATACTTCTGCAAGACCAGATGGGGGGTCTTCAAGTTCTTTATGAGAATCAATGGGTTGATGTTCCTCTAGTGCATGGAGCTCTTGTTGTGAACATTGGAGATATTCTACAGGTAACTACTTGTTAGCTGCGTTTTGTGATTACCTGAATGATTCGCTAACTTGCACAATTGATTTCCCTCTGAGTATGCGACACGCTGAGAAAGGGACTCGTTTAAGGTTCCTCGGCTACTCCTGAAAGTACCTAGTTTGTTTGAAATGTGAACTATAGTTCTAAATTTGAATAAAGTAAACATAAATGTGATAAAGGAAAGTCAAAAAGTAAAATAAAGATAAATTAAAGAATTGTGTTTAATTGATTAGATGTGTCTAGATTGACCCTGCAATTGGTATTTATGTGGACAAATAATCTGGACCAAACACTTTCGATGATCTATCTTGTGACCTTGTTCCATTTCAACATGAACATTTAAAGCTCTTATTCTTAGACACAACAACACCATGTAAAATGTGTCATTCTTATGATGTTACTTTCAAAAGGAAACATAAAGGACATGATGCAAAAACAAAGGTGAACTAAGCTATAGTATTTAGGACTTCTACTAGATTCCATAGACAATTTAATTGGTTATGTTTATCAATTTCCTTTTTATTGGTGCAGCTAATGACAAATGACAGATTCATCAGTGTTTATCACCGGGTATTGTCAAGGAATATAGGCCCCAGAATTTCTGTGGCAACCTTCTTCATTAATTTTACTCTATCTAAGTGTACATCGAAGGTTTATGGTCCAATAAAGGAATTATTATCGGAAGAAAATCCTCCAATGTACAAGGATGTTACTATGAAAGAAATCTTGACAAATTATTATGCTAAAGGCCTTGACGGGAACCCTTACTTGTTGCCTTTAAGGTTGTGAAGCAAGTATAATGTATTAGATCGGTGCTCTTTGATTCACATGGAGTTGGCTTTAATCTGCATTTTAGCATGGTTGACTTGTGAATCTGGCTTTCATTTTCAATATCTAGTGAAACTTAAACAGCACTAGGTGATGGAGGCAGAAGGTAAAGGCACATTTTATTAATTGCACTGTAGAAGAACATAACTTACAGTTTTCTGTATTATGAATATAACTTCGTATGTTCTTCTTGGGGGTGTCAACATATTTTTCAATATTTTGTTGTCAGGTGCCAATTTGTTTTGAGTTGGTCTCCATATATGCTTAGTTACAATCCAGCTTTTCTCTTGCTCGTTTTGAAGTCATGATGACAATTCTAATTTTTTGCAGCAAGATATCAAAAACGACTGGTTTACTATTATTTTGGAACCATAGATGGTCATTTTGTGAGGAGTGTTATTATTAGTACAGATTCAAGTTCACTGTAAAATCTATATGTGGCTGGCAGCATATATGCCATTAAATTTTATAATATGCATATATTTGTAACTTAAATGCTGTTCTAAACAGTGAATATGCTATCACGTATAAGATTCATTGTGATCCAGAGATTATAATAAACATTGTTCTTTTGTGAAAATTGGATTAAGTGAATACAAGTCTTGTATATTGTTGGTTTTATGAGAGTTGAGTAATTACCGTTGGACTCATTGAGTGTACATATGGGTGCACATTAAAAGTGCTAGAAAGCCGAACTTGCCGGTGTAGCATGTTTCATGTTTGCATTGCAATGTCCCTAATGCTAATTTGCATCACTTTATATACATAAGGCTATGCCTGCCACAGTATTTCTAAAGTTACACTTAAATTGACAACTATAATTTTTGGTATGATAAACACTTAATCTAATAAGTGGTATCAGAGCAAAATTACTAATTTGAGCTCCCTTAAGAGCACCTCCAACAGACTTCAAATGAGGTGCTTATCCTATTAAGCTTGGGTGCTTCACATGCAATGATCGTTGGAGTCAGTTTTTAATAAGCACCCCAATTTTGAGAGGTACTTATACAAACACCAATGCTTGTACAGGAGAGAGTTTGATTGGGCATTTCTCTTCAAGAATATATATGAGATGATAGGGATATAACTACAAGATCATGAGATGTTGTGTGACTTAATTAGAGAGAAACATTTTGGTCCAAATTCAAACTAGTTGTTATTCAAGGTAGTTATTTGTTATTAAAACTAGTTGTTATTCAAAGTAGTTGTGATTCAAACTGGTCGTCGTTATTCAAACAAGTCATTGGTCAAACTTGCTGTTGGTCAAACTAGCCGTTATTCAAACTAGTCATTATGTTGTCTCTCTCTATATATATTCTTAACATCTAAGAAGATTTTTACACATCTCAATTGTGCAACTTATCCCATTTTTTTAAAATCAAATTCTCTCAAAACTTTGAATGTCCAATTTTATCCTTCAAATAGATCCCAACAATTTAGACTATGAAGAAATTCTTGAGTGGGAACTCATCAAAGATTTCATAAATGACGACTATTAAGAACAAATGCAACGACAAGCCAACAAACTCCACTATGCGCAGACGTAAAAGAACTCACATAGAACACGGTCGTGAAGAAGAACATGATCGATTGTTCAATGACTACTTCTCCAACAATCCAGTATTCACATAGGTGCAATTCAGACTAAGATTTCAAATGCAAAGGCATGTCTTCATTCGCATAATGGTAGAAGCCCTTGGCAATCATGATGAGTATTTTCAAATGAGAGTTGACGCAACTAGAAGAAGGGCCTTTCACCGTTGCAGAAATGCACTGCTGCTATTCGTATATTGGCATATGGATCACCCGTTGACAGTGTGGAGGCCTAACAACAATGATAATGAATGCCTATTGCAAATAGGGGAGGCACCTGGTTTTTCAGGTATGTTAGTTAGGTAGCATTAATTGTATGCATTGGGAATGGAAAATTTGTCCAATAGCATCTAAAGGTCAATTTTGTCGTGGTGATCATGGCAAGCCACAATCATGCTCGAAGCGGTGGCGTCACGAGACTTATGGATTTGGCATGCATTTTTTGGGGTTGCGAGTACAAACAACGACATCAACATGCTAAACCAAACTGATGTGTTTAATGGAACACGGATCATTTGTCCCCTACTTGCCTGTGCCATATCCTGTCACTCTAATAACCACATGCCATATCAATTAATGAAAAAATATCACATGTATTTTATAAGATAACACTGTCACAGTCGTTAAGTCTTTTTACCCCTACTATTAATTAGACAATCACCTTCCTGAACATCTTCCCTTGTTGTACGTTCATCGAAAACCTGAGAAAATTTCCACTCCAGAAGGTGCGGTGGACCCGTCGGAGCTGCAAAGATAAAATCGTTCATAGCTTTATGCTTTTTTCTTTCCCATATTTATAATAATCGGGTTCCATCCGGATCTATTGGTGTAGAATGTGACACCCTTCTACCCAGCATGTTATAAGGCAATTAATATAAAACAAATAATAAGAAAAACATGCATTTAACTGAATTAAATGAAAACAGTTGTCCATGGGTAGAAAAGTCCCACATGAACTCGTTTACAACGCGGAAAAGTAAAGAAAGAGTTTTAAACAAATAAAAACATAACCAAATAAATAACCCAACCCCGATGTCACAATTCAGAGCTGGTATAAACCGTTCCGGAAATAAATCCTCGGAATACAACTGAAAACAACTAACTAAACTAAAACAACCCTACTATGAGTGGCGGCTCCTCAGAGTCACTCCTCTCCGGGCTGCTCGTCATCCTCTGCAAATGCCAATCAGGCCAAACACAAACAATACAAGGAGTAAGATTCATGTAATCATTTAAACAGCAGGGGAATAGTACGCAAGGTAAACATACACATAAGCATACATCAACATCCAACAGCATCATAACAATCAAGTATGCTATGCTATGCAATGCATCAACTACTCCGCTACTCCAACTATGCATGTGGATCCAAACTAACTCAGGATGAACGACTTTGGAGTTACATATCCGTATTGGCCATAAAAGCACCAACACCGGCAGTTCACCAAACCTTGGGTGAACCCCATGGATAGCCAACGCATCAAACCATGGATGCCTCATCACGGGGGGCCTCGGTCACCAAACCTTGGGTGACCTACCGTGGATGGCCAGATCACCGTACTCTCGGGCGATCTCCCCTTTGTCGAACCTCCCCCATCAACTACTCCAATGCTTTATGCAAATGGCACAACAACAAACAATCTCAACCACCTCCTTGCTTGGGCCATGAAGCTCCCAAGACTTTCAACGTCAACTCAACGTAACCTTAGACCCAAACCGTGGGGTCAAGGCTCCCTTGGCCAATAAGCACCAAGGTTCAACTCAACGTGCTTGGGTCCATAAGCACCCAAGACTTCAACTTATCAACGTGCGGTAACCCAACGGATACCGACTTAACATTTGATTATCTAATTATCTTATATAATTAATAACCTAGTTGTCTAATCTTTACCTTTGATTAATTATCTCAACTTATCATCATAGGGGAATGAGGTTAAAAACCCCTTAAGTCCTTTAATTGCATTACTGTCCAGGGGGTCAGCACGGTCGTGCTTAGACCCTAGCACGGTCGTGCTTGGACACGTGAGGGCGTGCTGCCCTTTTAAGTGAAGCACGATCGTGCTTCACATTCAGCACGGTCGTGCTCAGCAGCACGATCGTGCTGTTCAACCTGCTTGGCCGTGCTGAGCAGCGCGGCCATTTTCCAGAATTTGAGTGGGAGCACGGTCGTGCTCCCTGTTCAGCACGGTCGTGCTCAATGCACGACTGCACCGTTCTGGGCAGGGACAGAAGCCAAGTTCTAACTAAATTATTTAGGGATTAAACCCCTAATCTTAGTGCGTTTATTATGCCTAAATATTCCGTTAAACAGTGTTGTCAACATGCACTCATCATAACAGCAACCACAATAACAGCCAACCATTCAACAATATTATGTCAATAACAACATGGCATCATATCTATAGACAACCATCATGCGCAAGGCATATAACAATCAGATAACAATCAGAAACATATTGTCATAGACTAACACTACATTATCACAGACATACATATAATAGCACCGGGGTCATAGGGAACCCCGTTACCTTACACTACCCACTGCCTAATGAAAACAATCCCACTTCTCCCCATACCTGGATTGAAGGTAGCTCTATCAACCAACGTTTGCTCCTAACTGCAACCGGTTCTTTCCCAACGGCTTAACCCAAAGAACCTTAAACAAAAGAACACAACCAGATTAGTTCCCTACTCAAAATAAAGAAGGAAACCACAAGGGGAAGGGAAACCATTACCTCTAGACCAAGGTAGAACCACTAATCTCCCTAAACTGCTTCCAAAACTCCACTACGGCGATGAACGAAGGAGAAACGGTGCAAGAAGGAGTTCTGGCCACAGCTGCACCAAAAACAGGGTTTCACGTCAAACCCTCGGGTCTGTTTACGTATATAACGTTCGGACCTGAGCACGGTCGTGCTTACCATTCAGCACGGTCGTGCTCCACTTAACGTCAGCGAGACGCGGTCCACGCATTGAGCACGGGCGTGCTTACTATTGAGCACGGTCGTGCTCAACTTAAAATCAGAAACACGCTTCTGACTTTAAGCACGGGCTTGCTGGCTGATGAGCACGAGCGTGCTCATGTACCAGAAAGGGACTTTTAGGCTAAAATCCCACTTAGCCCTTAACCAACAATTAAAATAAATAAACTAGCTTGAGAAAACATTTTAAGAAAAACAGGGTGTTACATAGAAGAAGAAGAAATGGAAGCACTGAATCTAATAATAGAATTTATTTTAGATTCCTTAGCAAAGATATATGGCAGTGTGTCTGATGAAAGCAAGAATGTATTTGTGGCTACTAATTCAACAAAGTTAACCACATTTGCATAAAAAAGAAAAGAAAAGAAAGCACCGTTTATTAAAGGAAGCGGAACCTCCAGCCAGATTTTGCAGACCAATATGTAAAAGGTGGAGAAAAGCTGTTGTGGAGAAAAGTTGCTGATCAGAATGGGACGGTGCCAAAAAAATTGTTCCCCAGAAATATTGTGATTTGATGCAGTAATCAGCAATGGGACTTTTACATTAACCGAGTTAACAATGTTACTATATACATTAATTAACGATATTCATTTAACTGACGTGTCTTTTTGTTATTGGAGTGACAGGAATGTGGTACAAGGAACAAGGGACGGAGGATCCGCGTCCTGTTTATTGATGCTTTGGATGGAGAAGTCCATATGGTGCAATATACGGTAAAAAGAACCCAATATGACATGGGGCACTATCTAGCAGATGATATTTATCTAGAATGGGCTATGTTTGTGAAAACCATCTTAATACCATAAGAAGATAAAAGAAAATTGTTTGTTCGACATCAAGAAGCTGCAAGAAAGGAAGTGGAATGTGTGTTTCGAGTGATTCGATCTCGGTTTGTTATTATACATGGCCCTATGTGTGCTTGGCACATGAATACAATTAAGCATGTATTATATGCATGCATCATATTGCATAACATGATTGTACGTGGAAGACGAATGACACACATATGATGTTCATTTTGATTATTCTTATGATCATCCCAACAATGATGACTCAACAACTGACGTACGTAATGGTCCTCATCCAAATCTTGCAACATACCTACAAAGGAAAGCACTTGTTCGCAACAGACAAAATCATCATCAACTTCAAGCGGACATTGTAGAGCATATTTGGGAATGTTTTGGGGCGTGATATATAGTCATTAAAATTGAATATTGTTTTAATGATGTAATTTTATATATTTTTCATCATTTTCAATAAATCTAATTCATGAAAATTGTTTATGTTTTTAACTTTCACATTTTAATTTCATAAAAAATTAGTACAAATGAATTTCTTAATTTCTAGGTTTCTTCATTTTAGTCTTTGATAATCCGATAATTATGACTTAATAAATAAATTGATGAAGAAATATAAAGATGTGGGTTCACTAGTGGACCCTATTTAGTAATTTTTTTGAAAGTATTGGATTGAAGAGATGAGCTGTTTAAATTATAAAAAAAAAAAGTAAAAACGAGTGATGTGTAAATATGAGATCCATTTAAGAACCCCTAAAAGTAAAATGTGAGATGCTGGGACTAAGGTCGCCAGCAATAGGTCCATTTTTTATCGGGAGGAAAGAAAATGAAAACAGAAAGCAGAAACTACTTTCTAAGCCTAGCTACACAAAGAACATGTATGTCCTTATAATAATAAGGCTTAATGAACTTTTTGATCCCTATAATTATAGGTACTTTTGGTTTTAGTCCCTACGTTTTTTTTCCTTTGCATTGTGTATCTTTAACTTTTAAAGTTTTAGAAATTGGTCTATGCCGTCAAGTCTGACTGATAACTGCTGAGGTGTCTAATAGAAGTCCAGGTCAGCTATGCCACGTGGCAAAAAATTAATATTTTAATGTCATATGGATTTTCTTTTTTTTAATCTAAAAAATATTTTTTTAAAAATTTATTTTAAGGTTTATGTAACCCTCCACCAAATCATCATTTGCCCCTCCACCTCCACCTTCACTCCACCACCACCCACCCTCCCCTCCACCTCTTTGGCCCCATCCACTCCACCACCCCTTCCTTCCTCCACCTCCTCTCTACCACGCGCCCTCCCCTCCACCTCCTTGCCTTCCACCCACCCCCCACCCCCGCTACCCCTTCCCTTCACCTCTTCGTCCCCTCCCTCAATCTTCCCCTAGCCTTCCCACTCGACTTCCTTCCCTTCCACTCCCCTATCTCTATTGCTTCCTCCCTCCTCCCTCTCGCCGGATCTCTATCATCCCCTCTAATCCATCCAACCAAAAACAGAACCGCCACAAGGAAGGATGTAGGGTTGGGGAGGTGGATTTGATGAACAAGAACAGGGATGGATGACACTGACTAGGTGTGACGGCGGTGGCTGTGTTTGGTGGTTGAGGAGGGTCTGGTTGGGCTCGTTTGGAAGCTGGTTTTCAAGGAGGGTGGGTGGCGCAAATCTAGAGAAGGGGACACGACAGTGGCATGGCAGAGGATTTTGGAGAGGATGGGGGTGGTGGAGAGCTTATGGTGAGCTTCATCGGGTGGTGGAGGATCAGGACTCTGATTGTCATTTTGATGGGGTCCACCAGAAGGACATGGTAGAGAAAACAATTGGAGCAAATGAGTCGCCGGTGAGGCTCGGGCACGGCGGTGGTTGGGAGGTCATTGGTGGCATCGTATTTTGTCTCCATTCCATGGTGTAGTGATGAAGAAGAGAATTAGAGTTTGATTAGAGGGAAAGGGAAATTTGTTAATAAAAATTAATCATTAATTAAAATATATTTTTTAATTGCCACGTGGCATTAAAATATTAAATTTAATACCAAGTGGCGTGCTGACATGGCATCTCCGTTAGACTTAACGGAGGGTTTTGATGGTAGGAACTAAATGCAAAATTATAAAAGTTAAAAATACACAATGCAAAGGAAAAAAAAACGCAGGGACTAAAAAAAGTATTATTTCAAATAATTTCACCATAAGTTGGAACATAGACTTTCGAATTTCCTTCAACTGTTATGATCCCGTATAATAAAGATTTGGTTGAAACTAATTCTTGGGTGAATATGCTTTAATTTGTTTAGGAGTTATATTATTTTAACACTTAAAATATGATATTCAACCAACATTTCACTCACATATGTCTGATATATTTATTCCAATTTTATGTATAATAATATGACATATTCATACTACACTTACATCAAATATGACATCTATAAAGGTTTCTGGCTATCCTAGTATAAGGAAAATGATATGGATTTCCTGGCAACTGAGGTTACTCTTGAGGAGACTAAAAGTGCTCTTTTCAGTAATTTCAAATCTCCTGGCCCTGATGGTTTCCATCCTGTTTTCTTTAAAAGTCAATGGGATTTTGTGGGAATATCTATTTTTAACTTAGTTTAAAGACTGTCTCTTCAGTCCTCAAAAAATTGGAGACATTAATCAAACTCTCCTAACTCCCATCCCTAAATGTGAGGATCCTTCAAAGGCTAAACATCTTAGACCTATAGCTCTTTGTAATGTGAGCTATAAAATAATTTCTAATATTGTTGCTCAAAGATTAAAACCTATTATGCCTTATATTGTATCTCAAAACCAAAGTAGTTTCATTGCTGGTAGATATATTGTTGATGATATTCTTGTAATACAAGAAACTATTCATTCCTTAAATAATCTAAAAGGAAAAAAAAAAGGGCTACATGATATTAAAATTAGACCTGGAAAAGGCTTATGATATGTTAGAGTGGCATTTTATTATGGATTCTTTAAATCATTTGGGTTTGCCTAACTATCTTAACCTCTCCTAGCATTAGCATAAGTTGGAATAGAAATAGTACTCAAGCTTTTAATTCCTCTAGAGGCTTAAGACAGGGTGATCCTATTTCTACTTTACTTTTTGTGCTTGCTATTGAAGAACTTTGTCATAAAATAAATGGCTGGTTGATGAAAATAAATGGACACCTTTGTCTTTTGGTAGAGGTAGTGGTCCTAAGTTATCTCATATATGTTTTGCTGATGATATTGTTCTTATTGCTGAAGCTAATTATGATCAGGTGCAGATTATTAGAGAAGTGTTGGATGATTTTTGTAATAAATCTGGACAGAAAGTTAATCACCAAAAGTCAAAGGTCTTTTTCTCTAAAAATATAAGTGATAATGACTCTCTTGGCTTAAGTAATATGCTAGGCATTGAAATAACAAATGACTTAGGTATGTATCTTGGTGCTCCCCCTTTTGCATCAAAGAGTGTCTAAACATTCTACAAGTGTTATTTTGGATTAAATGAGGAAAAAGATTTCTTCTTGGAAGGCTAAGAATCTATCCTTTTCAGGTAGAATCACTCTAGCTCAGTCTTGCTTATATAGTATGCCTGGTTATATTATGCAATCTATGGCCATTCCTGTTTCTATGTGTGATGATGCAGAAGCTATTTGTAGGAACTTTATTTGGGGATCTTCTGAATCTCAAAGGAAATGTCACCTTATATCTTAGGATAAACTATGTAAACCAAAAGATCGAGGTGGTCTTGGATTTAGAAGCCTAAAAACTCTTAATGAAGCATATATTGCTAAACTTGCTTGGCAACTTACTAATAATCTTGAAAAGCTTTGGGTTCAAAATCATGAAATGTAAATATAAATGCGGACCTTATGGTCATCCAATTGTATCTAGTTTTTCTAATGCATCTATTGCTTGGAAAGCCACCTCAAACATTTGGCATGCTGTGGATAGTAATATATTTTGGATCATTAGAAATGGACAAAACACTAGATTTTGGAAAAGATGATTGGATACCTGGAATTGGAAAACTTGAATCTCTTTTTGCAAGTGCTATTCCAAGCAATGAATTGAATTTTCTAGTTTCTCATTATGCTTCTATCGAGGGTTGGAAGTGGAGCTTGTTTGAGAATATAGTATCTTCTGAAATTAAACCTGCTATTGCCAGAGTTAATCATCCAGAAGCTAATCACCCCGATTTTCCTTCATGGAAGCCTGCTGCTGATGGTCAGTTCTGTTTAAAATTGGCATACTCATTAATATCTGACCAATGGGAAGAATCTCCAGCAAATCAGATCTTTAAAGCTGTGTGGAATTGGGAGGATCCTAAGCGAATAAAATCTACCTTATGGAAGGATGCTCATGGGAAACTCCTTACAATTGAAGAGAGAAAGAGAAGATGTATGACTTAAGATGAAATCTGTCCAAGATGTAATTTATATCCAGAATCTGTGATTCATGTATTGAGAGATTATGAAGAGGTTCATTAGTTTTGGTCTAGGCATATTCATCCGAAATTTTGGAGCAAAATTTTCAGCTTGGGCCTTGATTCATGGTTTCAATGGAATCTATCAAAAGAGCAAATTTGACAGGTACCTTGGAAATGGAATTGTTGTTTGGTGTTGCAATTTGGGGACTATGGAGAGAAAGGAATTCTATGTTCTTCTCAAATTCTTCTATGCTGGGAGATTCTTTATGGTTTATGACCTGTAATCAAACACATTTCATCCAAAATACACTGTCTAAACCTCTACTATTTCAAATTCTTCTATGCTGGGAGATTCTTTATGGTTTATGACCTGTAATCAAACACATTTCATCCAAAATACAGTGTCTAAACCTCTGCGTTCGAGGGGTCGATTTTCTGAAACTGCATCTGCTTCCTAGGAGAAAACCTCCTTCTGGGTGGTGTAAATTAAATGTTGATGGTGTTCATGACCATATTGGATCAGCTTGTGGAGGTCTGTTTAGGAATGAAAATGGCAATTTCATAAAGGGCTTCTATAGCAAAGTAACTGACAGTAATGTGCTCTGGGCGGAGTTTTGGAGTTTGATATCTTGACTGAAGCATGCAAGGTCCATGTCTCTTCAAAGATTAATAATAGAAATGGACTCAAAGCTTGTTGTTGATCTCATTCATAAAGAGTTGCAGCAAATCCTTCAATTCAATTCCTTTTTTGGTGGAAATCCTCTCATTTCTGCGCAAGAGATTGGAATGTGAAGGTGATTCATGTCTCAAGAACTGCAAATAAATGTGCAGATTTCATTGCTAAAAAAAGACATTCTGGATCCTTTTTTATATCTGTAATTAATAGCCCTTGTGCTGTTTTAAGTTTGCTTATGGAGGAGGATCTGAAGTCATCCTATTCCCATTTTTCTTTTTCTGTTAGTTAGTTTATCCCTTTTGTAATAATAAAAAAAAAACCATGACATCTATAACAATATATTTGGGGTGTAAAGTATACCTAATAATAATAATAAACATAATAAACATAATTGCTATCATATCAACATATGAACAATATCAATATCTCCGGTAACCAATTATTATGTTTAATATTTATTTCACACAAGCTAATTATGTAACTCATTTATTATTTAACTGATTTTGTTGCCACATTCATAGGATAGTTGGGACTTTAGACTAACAAGAATGAGGGGTAAGCAAATCTAACCCGATACGTGAATTCGGTGTATCCAAACCGTTTTTTGATGATTTGGATCGGTTGGTCGAATTGTATTAGATCGGATTTGAAATTTTGAATTTGAAGGCAATCAATTCAGACATCAAATTCTAAAAATAAGAACCGATCCAATTCAAAGCGCACCAGACACTTTTAAAAAAAAAATATTATTATTAATTTTATTTTAATATTATTTGTATTGGCAAAATTAATATATTCATATCTTATTTCTAAAATTAATAGATTAAATAAACCTTTTTTCTTACTTTTTTTTTATAAAAAATTATTTGTTTTTTGAAATTAAAATAAAGTAAATGGAAAATTGGGTAATCTGAATTTTGTAAAATCACTACCAGAAAACATGATATTACCAACGGATAATTACCGACGGACTTCGTATCCATCGGTAGATAGTGCATTTCCGATGGATTTAACCGTCGGTAAGTAAGGATACCAAAAGTTGCACCAATTACTGACTGGTTTTCCGTCGGTAACATTACCAAGAGCTTTTTCGTCGGTAAATCCGTCAGAAGTGATGACGGGAATGACAAATTCTTGGCGGGAGAATGTAGCGACGGATTCAATCGTCGAAAATGTTCTTGTGGTTACCGACGGAATAGTCGATCGGTAATCATTTTTTGAATTTCTAACGGAAAAAGCCGTCGGAAGCCATCGGTAACCTTTTACTTAACCTGACCGTAACCCTTATCCCCTCCCCACTTCTACCTCTCTGCTTTCTCTCTCTGCCCTCTCTGCTTCCCTCACTACGCACCACCGTCGCCGCCACCGAACACCACCATCGCCGCCTCCGTTCTTGACTCGGGAACACTGCCACTGCCACTGCCTTCACCCCTTTCTCCTCTCATTTCCTCCTCTCCTTTTCTCTTCTCCTCCCTCTCCGATTCCGTTTCGGCTGCACCAACCACCGCAGTAACCACCGCGAACCACCACCGTCAACCACCATCGAAACCCACCAACACCCCTCTCCTTCTCCTCCCCTCTCCGTGTCCCCTCCATTCCCACCAGAACCCACATTCCCTTGCAAAACCACCACCACCCCCATAACCACCACCACCATTGAAACCACCACCACCACCACCAGAACCACCACCACACTGTTTAGGAATCCTCCTAATTTTATTCCTATTTAATTTTATTCCTATTTATTTTTAAAAAAATTTGGGTTTATTGATTAATTATAATTATGTTGATTAAGGTTATTTTTTGTGTTTTGTTGGTTGTTGTTGTGATGTCTGAAATTTGGTGAATCTAATTTAATTTGTTATTTTTGTGCTCTTTGTTTTGAGGGCTACCAGAGGTTGAGACTAGCCATTAGGGGTGGGAATAGGCCAGGCCAGGCCAGGCTTTGCTTAAATAGGCCTAGCCTGTTTAAAAAAAAGAAATCCTGAGCCTGGCCTGTTACCTGTCAAAGGCTTTTTTTTTTGAAGCCTGGCCTGACCTTTTTAAAAGCCTGGCCTGGCCTGTTGGCCTTTTTAAAAGCCTATTTCATATTAAGGGCTTCAAATAGGACATTTGGCTTATCTCAAAATAGGCTAATAGGCCATTAAATTGGACAAGTTCTATATTTGGACTAATAATAAGGACTTCCAGCAAGTAACATAAGGCATCCTATGGGCCTTCTTAGTCACTTATCCAATGATTCTAACTTCTATTTGCTCTCTATTTATAGAATGATGGTCTACTTCAGATGTATACTTTTAGCAATGTGGGACTAACTACTATTATCTAATAACTGGATGACATCTATGCAACTATGGAGCCAAGCAAGCTAACCACACTCGGAAATTTCAATCCCCAAAGAGTCTGACATTGGTTTCATTAGCATTAGCATAAAGTTATGTCTAGAAATAAGGTGTTGGTCACATTATTTGCGTCACTGATTGTGAAAGGATCCATAATCCATATGAGATGGCAACGCTTTGGTAGCAGGTGCAGCGTAAAAAAGCGTAAAAATAAGGTTAATAAGTACAGTGATGCTTCATTGAGAGTTACTCCCACATCTCTCAAAATATACATATGAAGCAAACCAACATTTTATAAATAAATAGCAAAAAGCATATTGTTCTATTAAAATAATAATAATATAAATAAAATAAATAAATAATATAATATAATAATTTAATATTTAATATTTAATATTATATATATATATATATATATATATATAATATTTTATAAAAAATAATAATATTTATTTATTATTTATAAGTAGGCCGGCCTACCAGGCTTAAAAGACTTTTTTATAAGCCTAAGCCTGACCTATTTAACTAAAAAGGCTTTTTAAACAAGCTTGAGCTCAGCCTTTTTAATAAACAAGCCAGGCCAGGCTAGGCCTTAAATAGGCCAAGCCATAGGTCCCTGACGAGCGGCCTGGCCTATTCCCACCTCTACTAGCCATCGTCACGGCAGTTTCTTGGGCCAACAGAGGTACTGGGGGTTTTCTATTTTGGGATATTAATTATAACTGTTCAATACATGCTAAAGAGATTGTATAAATTTGATTTGTCTAATTTGTTGTAATTTGTATATATCTGTTTAATTTGTATGGATATATATATATATATATATATATTATATATATATTTGTCTAGTTGTAACGAAATTGTGTTTATTAGTTTTAAATTTAGTAAGCTGTTGTTTTTGCTAATTGCATAAATTAATTAATGAATATATATTAATTAATGAATTTACTCTAATATAAAATCATAAGGACAAGTACTGTTGATAGGATGAGATGTAACTAGGATTAGTCAACCGGAAAAATCGTTTTCCTCCCACATATACTTGCAGCCGTAGTGATGAAGCTAGCTGATTCGACGTAGCGATGGTGACGATTATAAGCGTGATCAAGATTATTTGTACATAAATAATGAAGTCATTAAATAATACTCAAGAACTTAATTAAATCAGATACGGCAGTAATGAGCAAATTTGGCAGCAGCTCATGGTGATCGGTTTAAGCGTGATCGGGATCGTTTTGTACGTAGTTATGGTTGAATTAATCAATAAAAGAATTACATAATAGTGAGTAATTAGTTGTTTGTTTATGTAATAATTGATATTAGTGAAGAAGTTAATTAATTAAATCATTAATTTAAAATAAAGTTATTAATTATTATTTAAAAATGTCATATTTGAATAAATCAATCTTATGGGAAGAATTACTAATTATTATTTAAGTAATGAACATCATAGGATTTTAAATAGTCAAATAACATAATAATGCCGTTGCAACTACTTCTATCGATCCACCACTGCAGTCGCATGATGCCGGTCTGTCTTCTGAGCCGCAGCCTGATGGTCATCTGTCGCCGGCGGACTCCCCCCGCCAGGACAACGATGACGGATATTATGGTGATGGGTATTAGGATAGTTATAGATGTAGTAGGGTTTTGTAACTAGACGTATATTTTTTATAGATTATATGTTGAGTTTATTTTTATTTTAAATTAATTTTAGTTTAATTGCTTTTTAAATTTTATTTGTAATTTCAATTTTGTTTTTAATTAATATTTTAATAAATAATTAAATAAAATATAATAATAATTAATATTCAAAATACAAAATTAAATTTTAATAAAAAATTAACTAAAATTAATAAATAATTATTAATATAAAACAAAATAAAATAAAAAATCAATTAAAATAAAATATACAAAAAAATCAATATAAAAAAAACACTGGTACATTTCCGTCGATAAATGTAGCTTAGAAACTTCCACTGACAATTACCGATAGACTTATCCGTCGGTAATGAGGGGCTCCGTGTGCCGCGTGTTCCGACAGACACGACCATCGAAAACCCTTTCCTATGCGCTTATTACCGACGGATACGTGTCCGTCAGAAATTCCGTCGGTAATCAGTGTTTTCAAATGGCTTTTTGTGCTTTTCCTATGGCTTTTGGCCGTCGGTAAGTCGCCTGTTTTTGTAGTGAATTTGATCTGACCAAATTTAATCGGATCAGGGGAGTCATAAGGTGGTCAAGGTGGTTTGCGTGGGGGACTTAAGGAGTGGAGTGATAAGGAGGTTGAAGGTTCAAACCCCACCCACTAACAAAAATACTAATTTTAACATACTAACATTTACCTATTAAAAAAATATATTTAATCGGATAAGATTCTAAAAACACCTCAAATCTGATCCAAACAAATCTGGTTACACTCCTAACATCAAGTGGGATACACCATACTATGATTACAGGAAAAATAATATTTCCATAAACAAGACAAGGACAACTTTGGGAGTATTGACAATTTTGCAGTGTTCGTGATCTTCTTAAAAGGAAGAAGATAGATAACTAACATTGAAAATCACTAACTTGTATGTTAATTTATGCGGGAAAATTTTGATTAGACACTGAATAATGAGAAATATTAGTAATACATTTTTTTAAATATTTTTTTTTCCCAACATTCTTTACTATTAAGTAAATTTTATATGGAACTCATAAGATTACACAAGTCCATTCTTTATTTAATGGCTTTCACGTAAACTTCATCCAATAGTGATGTATTAAAAAGAATGCTAGAAAAATGTTCTAGTTGTAACAACCCTTTTTTTCGGAATTAATTTTATTTAAGCTGGTTTTATTAAGTTGGATTTATTGGTTGAGGGTTTAGTGAGATTTTTGGCTAAAAGTCCATTTCTGGTACATGAGCACGCCCGTGCTCATTAGCCAGCACGCCCGTGCATAAAGTCAGGAGTGTGTTTTCTGATTTTAAGTTGAGCACGCCCGTGCTCAACAGTGAGCACGCCCGTGCTCAATATGTTGACCGCGTCTCGGTGATGCTAAGTCGAGCACGACTGTGCTCGAGGGTGAGCATGACCGTGCTCAAGTCTGGGCCTATATACGTTTGTGCAGACTCCAGGGTTGCACCGTACACTTCATATTTTGGTGGCTAAAACCCTAGTGCGGCTGCAACATCCTTTTTCCCTTTTCCCTTCATACTCAGTGTGGTTCTTGAGCATTGGAGACTCTAGGGAAACGTGGTTTCGTCTGTACTTTGTGTATAGGTAACATTTCGTTCCTTTTCATTTGTTTCCTTTCGTTTTTGTGGTTGGGAAACTAATAACGTTTATGTTCTGATTGTTTAAGGCTTGTCTGAGTGAAAGCCGCTTAAAGTGGAGGAACCGGTTGCTGTTTAGGATGCTATTAGGGAGCTACCTTCAATCCAGGTATGGGGAGAAGGGTAGTGTACTCATAGGCTCGGGGTTAGAGTAAAGTAAAGGGTTCCCATAACCCGGTTTGCTGTGTAAATATCTGTTTGATACATGATTGTTAAACTATTCTGATAATATGTTGGTAATTGTTGATATGTGATTTAGATGCCATGTTCATATTATATGGTTTGTGTTTATGTTGTTGTGATGGTTATGAACATGATGTTTATTGTTGGGTTGATGCCACTGTTGAGTTGATGTTGATTATGTTGATGAGTTTAATCCTTAAAACACATTGATAATCGATTTAGGAGGATTAACTAATTAAACACTTGAATTTTGGTTAAGTTTTCAGTCTTTGTTCCTGCCCAGAACAGCACTGTCGCGCGATGAGTACGACCGTGCTGAACAGGGAGCACGACCGTGCTTCCAGTTGAATTCTGGGAAGATGGCCGTGTTGTATAGCACGGCCGTGCAGGACAAAGAGCACGACCGAGCTGCTGAGCACGACCGTGCTCAATAAGAAGCACAACCATGCTTCACTTAAAGGGCAGCACGCCCCTCACATGTTTAAGCACGACCGTGTTCAACCCTCTTGGACAGAATCAGAATTAAAGAACTTTAAGGGGTTTCAAACCCCATTCCCCAATAATGATAAGTTGATTAGACAATTTGGCTAATGTTTACTAAAGATAATTAAGATGATGAGACGGTGAGGTGTTAAGTTTGGTAAGTCGGTGCCCATTGGGTACCGCAAGCTGTTGAGTTGTACCTTGGTGCTTTTTGTCCAAGGAAGCCTTGATCCCGCGGTTTGGGTCTAAGGTGTTGTTGTTGTATCTTGGTGGCCGAGAGTTTGCCCCAAGTATTGCGATTAATTCCGCTAAAGTCCTCAGGTAGATTCCGCGAGGCAAGTTGTTGCGGTTGATTCTGCTGTTATCTTCGGTCGATTCCGTTGGAGTTATGGAGGTGGTGTTGCCGTTGTTGTTGTGTTGCATACGCATTGCATCGGAGTTGTTGTTTAGGGATGTTCGACATAGGGGAGGTCGTCCTAGAGTACGGCAATCTGGCCATCCACGGTTGGAGTAGATTCTCCTAGCGCCCCCCGTGATGAGGCATTCGTTGGTTTGATGCGTTGGTTATCCAAGGAGTAGATTCTCCGGCGTTGAGTAGATTCTCAATGTGGATATTTAACTCCGAAGTCGTTCATCCCGAGTTTAGTGGATCCACATGCATTGTTGGTTTAGCGGAGTAGGATTGCACTGCACTGCATAGCATGTTGATTGTTGGTGTATGTTCGAGTTGTTGCTATGTTGCATGTTTTACTTTACTTCCTACTTCCTTGCTGTATATGTGCACATGATTCTTACTCCCTATGTTTGTTTGTTTGTTTTGTCCTGATTGGCACCTTGCAGAGGATGACGAGCAGCCCGGAGAGGAGTGACTCTGAGGAGCCGCCACTCATAGTTAAGGCTGGTTTTATGTTCAGTTAGTTTATTAGTTTTCAGTTGTATTCCGTGGATTTTATTTCGGAACGATTATACCAGCTCTGCATGTGACATCGGGGTTGGGATATATGTTATTCCTTGTTATCTTTTCATGGTTTTAAACTTATTTAATTTCCACGATTGTGAACTGGTTCATGTGGGACTTTTCTACTCATGGACAAATATTTTATATTATTCAGTAAATGCATGTTTTCCATTTAATTATTTTATATTAAATGCCTTATAACATGTGGGGTAGAAGGGTGTCACACTAGCATTGCTCTAAATTTCAAAGATAATAATACATGTAAAAAAAGATCAAACATGGGATGCTGTAGATAACATAAAAAATGTGTCCATTTTTTTCCACATGGGCGGCAATTTTTCAGTATCAATTGAGTTATTTATATAAAATAGGAGAAAACTTAGATACAATTTCATGGGTACATTAGGTATTGTTTTTTAATAGGATTAAAATATGTGTAACAGCTCATATATATATATATTATGTTTTCATTGATGAACTGTTATACATGTCATAACTCTATTGGGAAATAATATCTAATATATATATGAAATTGTACCCAAGTTTTTATCCATACAAATAACATATTTTGCCTACTCCAGTAAATCGTTTTTTTTTTTTCCTTTATGTTTTTTACAAAGGAGGCCTAGTCTCCCAAATTTTTTTTTCCCATAAGACTCAAACCTGAGATTTTTCTTAGAAAAACCAAGTTCCTTCGTCTAAGTCTGAATTATTTAATTACTGGTAAACAATGTATATTATCCGGTTTACGAAGTAACAGATTTTCATTTTTATGGAGAAATATATGTTATTAGCCCTTAATTTTTTATTTTTTTTACAAAAGAAAAGTTAAGCAATTTCATTAATAATGGAGAACGCAATACATTCGGTAACATTATCACGAATTTGGAGAATAATAATATATGTAGCCACCCCTAACAAAGGGTAAGCAACTACATGGACTTTTCTCCTATCAAACTCTACTAAAGAGTTGTTATCATAAGATGATAAAAGACTCCTACAATTTGAAATAACAGCCCTATAATTAGCTTGGATCTGTTGAAGGGGACCTAGGACTTCCTCTTTTTGCACCTTCAGTCTGGGAGAGTAACTATAAAATTTAGCTTTGAAGAAGTATCCTCCCTCATCATGTAAATTGTGATCGAAGTGGATGTTTTCAAGTTACCTGCAAGAAAAGTTCAATGCACTGCCAATTGTCTTCGACTTTATTTGCATAAACTGAAAAAACCAAAATTAAAAAGAGAAAACGACAAAACGCTTCTGGCCAATAACACCAAACAAGGTATTTGTGGATAGAAACTGCACACAGATTACCCATGCCTCGGCAGTTCCAACTTAGGATACTTATGGCTTCTGGCAGGCCTGAAAACCAGGACCTGCCAATAAAAAATGGAGAGAAATGAAGAGAAATAATACATTAATCTTTTTCATCCAGCAACGATAGACTCTCACAAATGGAGAGAAAAACATAGCTCTCACAAGCGGAGAGAATAACATAATACTCCTCAGATAGCAAGAGAAGATGAATAAAAAGAGTCGCCTCTTGTGCGTGCTGCAGAAAAAACAAGGGCCGGCAGCCAACATGAAAAAAAATGATGAATGGTACAAATTTTTAAAATACAAATTCTGTTATTGTCAATTAGAGTTGTTTATCATTTTTGCTTAAAGTTAAAAAAAAAAAAAAAACTAGGGCCGGCAGAAAATGATGAATGGTACAAATTTTCAAAATACAAATTCTGTTATTGTCAATTAGAGTTGTTTATCATTTTTGCTTAAAATTTTTTTTAAAAAAAACTAGGGCCGGCAGCCAACACGAAAGAAAATGATGAATGATACAAATTTTTAAAACACAAATTCTGCATATCATTGTTGCTTAAAAAAAAAAAATTAGAGTTGTTTATCATGAATTGATAATCTCAATTAAACAATGCACGTCTATTTTTTTTAAAATCAGGTTATCCAAGTTTTGTTTTTCCCATACAAAATTAAAAAATTAATTTAATCTCAACATGATACTGTTGATAAATTGGGTACTATTCATAAAAGGAATGTAATAAATAATGAGGATTGGTAACTTATATTGTTCTAAGTTTCTCTAATATATTTTTTTTTTGGTGTAAGATCCCAAAATTTTCAGATACTGCCCTACTAATAAAATAAGGTATGTGATAGAACAAGAGCGTATGCACCAACAAATCGAGATAGGACCAACTTTAATCAATGATAAAAAGTTTCCAAATTCAAGATAATGTAGAAATAATGCCGTACAATGCATGGGGTTAAACCCGCTTTTAATTAATAGTTAACTCATTATCACCAATTCAACTAACTGTTAATAAACAATTAACTCATCATCAGTCATCGATCACCAAATACAGCACAGGTGTAGCATAAAGAAGCATTTCTCCTTTCGATTTGGTGCAAATTTTCAGCTAGTTTCCCAGTATGGTGTTCACAAGCACAAATGAGTCAGAGGCAGCAAATGATTCCACTTATGACAGGATGGCTGAAATTAAAGCATTTGATGATACAAAGCTTGGTGTGAAAGGTCTCTTTGATTCTGGAGTGACAAAGATCCCACGCATGTTCTATTCTGGCAACTTGGATCTCACTGACACCTTACCAAGTGACTCAAAGTTCAGTCTCCCAGTCATAGATCTTCAAGGCATGCACAAAAGCCCAACTCTGCATGTTGAAGTAGTCGACCAAATTCGAAGTGCATGCCAGAAGTGGGGATTTTTCCAAGTGATCAATCATGGTATTCCTGTTGATGTTTTGGATGAGATGATCAATGGAATCCGTAGGTTTCATGAACAAGATGCTGAGGTAAGGAAACACTTTTACTCTCGGAATATTAAGAAGGTTGAGTATTATTCCAATGGTTCCCTATTCAGAGACAAGACTGCCAGCTGGAAGGATACAATTGCATTTGGTGAAAATCCTGATCCACCCAGCCCAGAAGAAATACCAGCAGTATGTAGGTAATGTTTCTAAACAATTTTAATTTTGTTACTAAAACCTGCACCTGCTTAGGGTTTATCAAAGTTTACAAATTTACCATGGTGGTTTTTCATGGAAGCAGTAAATTGATAAAATTAGCCCTTGGCTGTTTTATAATATATGCAAAACAGCACTAATAAAAGTAGTTTTTATAAGGCTTGAACAATCCTCACCACATTATTCTAAGATAGTATCAGAGCCTATCTTAGATTTGTTATTGGGCCAGTTATTCCACGGCTCTTTGGTCACGCTCCAGATGTCAAGTCTTTAACTAGAAATATGGCCACAACAGTCAATCCTCATCTCTTGAGCTAGCTTTTGAGGTTGAGTTAGGCCTAAAGACCAAATTCTAAGACAGTTATTCTGGTAACTTTCTTATGTTTTATATTTTGCTACATGCAGTCCCCTTGGCCTTTAGTTAGCCCAGTTGGTTAAGCTGTGGGACATGAATTGTAAGCGTGCGGGTTTAACCTCACAATGCGCTCTGTCCCTTTCCCATGCTCTTCTCTCCTCGCCCCCTTTCCCATGTGAAGTCTCTTGTGAGCCTCCCCTTGGAACCAAAAAAAAAAATTGTTACATGGAATTTAGTCAAGGTGCCTTCACTTGGGCATTTCACTTGCAGACCTTATCAAAATTTGGACCTTTTCTATCACCTTTGATGAAATAATTATCATGTATTTGTAGAGACATTGTGACTGAATATTCAAAGGAAATAAGGGCATGGGGCTTTACAATCTTTGAGCTATTATCAGAGGCACTTGGCCTTAATCCTTCTTATCTTAAAGAGTTAGACTGCACGGAGGGACTTCTAATTTTGGGTCACTACTATCCCGCATGCCCTGAACCTGAATTAACTATGGGCACTTTGAAGCACACTGATAGTGACTTCATGACAATACTTCTGCAAGACCAGATTGGCGGTCTTCAAGTTCTTCATGAGAATCATTGGGTTGATGTTCCTCCGGTGCATGGAGCTCTTGTTGTAAACATTGGAGATCTTCTTCAGGTAACTACTCTAATAGTTAATGTTTTCTATAGATAAATGGTCTTGAGATTGCAAGATTACTTATCAGAGAAATTTTATAGTCTAGGTTTAGCTTTAGTAAGTTGAAAGATGCATTGATTGCGGAAGTGTCCAGAGAAAGAAAAATGAAGAGCAAAAAGTGACTAAAATTATCAATATGTAAATCAAGGAATATGGTTTGCCACTATGCATATGTAATTTATTCTTAAACTATGTGTAGAGCCGTCAAATGGGCTGGCCCTAATCCATTTAGCCCTAGCTCATGTGGGCCAGGGCCAAATGGGCCACATGGCCAAAAGGCCCATATTAAAAAAAAGCCCACAGGGCCAAAAAGTCCTAAAATACACTAAGGGCCAGGGCCAGCCCATGGGCCATAATTTTTTTTTGATAAACCTATTTTAATTTTATTTTATAAAACTTGACAAAAATAACAACAACTATAATCACTCTAACATTATGTAATAATATCATTTAACCTATGACATTATCTATTTAAATATGTATTACATTGCTATAATTTTTCCTTCACTAACCGCACAACCACTTAGGTAATCCAAGTGAATGATTTCCCTTAGCTGGAATATTGTCTATTGCAATAATTTGATATCAGTTATCTATTTTAACAATTCATTTCATATAAAGACAATGATGAAAAGAGAGAAAACAATGCTTTCTCTTTAATTTTTTAGAGAAAATTGTAGCATTTAATACATATTTGAAAACAATGCTTTCTCTTTAGAGTGATTATAATTGTTGTTCTTTTGTCAAGTTTTATAAAAAAATAAAATAAATAGGACTACATAAAAAATTATGGCTTATGGGCTGGCCCTGACCCTAGGGGTTTTTAAGTGCTTTTTGGTCCTGTGGGCTTTTTTTAATGTGGGCATTTTGGCCCTGTGGCCCATTTGGCCCTGACCCACATGGGCTAGGGCTAAATGGGCTAGGGTGACCTATTTGATAGCTATTATTGTGGGTTAGATGGGCTGGGCTAGATGGGCTGACCCTAGGGTTTATGGTCAAACTGACCGCTCTAACTATGTGGCCTTGGTAGTTCACGGGCCACCGACCTTTCTATGCGCCATATAATAACTTGGATTGATGACTTGGTGCAGATTTAAGGGGTGACCTCAGCTGCATATCTGTCTCAAATTCATGTAAAAGAAAATCTAAACTTTTGCTTTTTCCTGCATATAAAACTAACATGGTGGCAGTTTACATAGATCACCACGTTCTTTGTCATGGAGCATTTAATCTTTCTGAAACATGTTTTACTGAACACCTTTCTTAGACAATGAATGGTGAACATATTTGGTATTGGTATTGCTATGGTTTTGTTTATTATTTATTAGTAGTGATAGTTCTCTTTGTAAAGCAAACTGAGAATATAATTATACAACTTGAAAATTTATTGGAAATATGGTTTTCAATCCATGGCCTGTGAAATTCAGCAGAAACGTCATGAAAGAAAACCATGTAGTTGAAAAAATAGAGGTCAGGCCTCAACATATATACCCACAGAAGGGTTGGGAATGGTAGTAAGTGAGTTGCAACTTAGAAAGAGTATCAAAGTTCAAACCTTGGAAAAAGACATTATAGGGAATGCTTCCCAGTTTCCCAGTGAAATGTTAGTCCCAGCAATGCTGCCAATGCATTTTTAACTACACTATAGTGAAAGACCAAAAGAATTATGATGGTACCAGAGTGACGGAATAATATTACCCAGGTAAAATAAGAGATGAGAAAAGAGGAATTGAAACACATAATATTTACATGGAAAACCCTCAACAAATAAGGAAAAAACCACGGGGCAAGTGTAAAAGGATTTTCACTAAGTAGAAGAAAATTATAAACACTTCTATTTAAACACAAGGAGAGAACAATAACACCCTCTCTTGAATATAGGAGATTACACACAAGAAAAAACCTCACGGGAGAAAACTATCTCGCTCTCTCTGAATTTTTTTCTCTCTCAAATGGGATGCATTTCCCGGATGAATGCTTCTGTATTTATAGAGAAGTTTTACAAGCATTGCAATGAATGCTTCAACTGCCAACCACATTGCCCATCCCTTGTCACTTCCATCATCCAAATTGCAGCTAATATTTTTTACTTTCATGCCACAAAAGTGGCTTTACGTTCACAATCTCTCACTTAAAGTCACTTTTGGTGGGCTTTCAAAATCTCTCTACCTTACACGCTCCTTGTTGCTTACGTTTCCGATAGGCCATAGGAGGATCGACACCATATAAACTTGTCAGCATTGATTGGCTTTGTCATAACATCTGCTAAGTTATCTTTGGTATGAATCTTCTGCATATCCACATTCCCTTCCTCTACTACTTCTCGAACATAGTGATATTGAACGCCTATGTGATTTGTCCTGGAATGAAAGGCTGGATTCCTTGCCATGTGCAAGGCACTCTAACTGTCACAATACACAGTAATTTGCTGCTGCTTGTGCCCGAGTTCTTCCATTAACCTTTGAATCCAAATAGTTTCCTTGCAAGCTTGCGTAGCTGCCATGTACTCAGCTTCTGTAGTAGACAAAGCTACAACAGTCTGTAATTTGGATAACCAGCTTACCGCTCCTCCTGCAAGTGTGAACACATACCCAGTAGTAGATTTTCTCTTATCAAGATCACCTGCAAAATCTGAGTCAACGTAGCCCCTAACAATGAACTCTGATACTTCAAAACATAATGCAACACCCGAGGTTCCTTTGATGTATCTTAGGATCCTCTTAACAGTATTCCAATGCTCTCTACCAGGATCTGCCATTAATCTACTAACCGCTCCCACTACTTGCGCAGTGTCTAGTCTTGTACATATCATGGCATACATAAGGCTTCCCACCGCTGATGCATACGGTACTCGAGACATTTCCATCCTCTCTGCTTCGTAGCTAGGGCTCATACCTAAGGATAATTTATAACTGACAGGAAGTGGGATAGAAATTGGCTTACAATCTTGCATGCTGAAGCGCTGCAAGATCTTCATTAGATAATTCTTTTGAGAAAGCCAAATCTTCCTATCTTTTTTGTCTCAGTGAATTTGCATCCCTAAAATCTTGTTTGTGGGTCCCAAGTCCTTCATATCAAACTCCCTAGCCAACCGTGCCTTCAATTCTTGGACTAGATGTTTGTTGGGGCCTACCACCAACATGTCATCTACATACAACAACAAAATGATGAAATCATTATCATCAAACCTTTTGTAGTATGTACAATAGTCTGAACTTAGTCTATTGTATCCAAGGCTAATAATGAAGGAATCAAATCTCTTATACCAACATCTGGGTGCCTGCTTGTACAGAGATTTGGTCAACCTACAAACCAAGTTTTCTTTTCCTTGTTCTTTAAATCCTTCCGGTTGGAACATATAAATTTATTCTTCAAGATGTAAATCAAATGCAGCACACATAGCCAACACTACTCTGATAGTAGTTAGTCTGACAACTGGAGAAAATATCTCGTTGAAGTCAATTTCTTCTTTCTAAGCATACCCTTTGATCATCAGTATTGCACGATATCGTTCCACTTGATCATTGTCATCTCGTTTATCTTATAGACCTATTTATTCCCGATGGCTTTCCGACCCTTTGAAAGTTCAACAAGTTCCCACCTATGCAAGGCTTCAATTTCCTCTTGCATTGCTGCCATCCACAGAGAAACATCCGAACTGCTTACAGCCTCCTGAAAGGTTGATGGCTCCCCTTCTTCAGTTAGAAGACAATATGCATCATGGTTTGCCATAACATAATCCTAGTGCCATGATGGTGTTCTGATCTGACGTGATGATCGTCAAACTTCTTCATCATTGACCTCATCAGGTTCCTGTTCTTCGTGCTCTTATTCTGCTTCAAAAGAATCATCTTCTGTAGACTTTCTTTCTATCTTAACTGCAGTAGTTTCTTTGGTATTGCTATCATTTTTCTGCTCACTTTGCAGTTCATTTTCTGTAAAGACTACATCCCTACTGACAACAACCTTGCAGGCAGTGGGATCCCACAGGCGATACCCTTTAACACCTTCAGCATAACCCAAGAATATGCATTTCCTAGATTTTGGATCCAGCTTTGTTCTTTCTTGGGAGTTGTACATCACGTACACAGGACATCCAAAAACATATAGAGAGGAATAATTAGATGGTTTTCCTTTCCACATCTCCATTGGTGTTTTCAAACCAATCGTTGTTGATGGCGATCAATTTATCACGTAACATGCGATTTTGACTACTTCTGCCCAGAAAGATTTGGTCACTCCCGCTGTTCTCAGCATGGCTCTTGTTCTATCTAGGAGAGTTCTGTTCATCCGCTCTGCTACCACCATTCTGCCGAGGTATATGTGCAAGTATGAATTGTCTTACAATACCCACTTGTTTGCAAAATGCCAGAAAATCACCATATACATATTCTCCTCCATTGTCTGTCCTCAAGCACTTAATTCTTTTCCTAATTTCAAGCTCTACTTGTGCTTTGAACTCCTTGAATATTGGAAACACATATGATTTCTTCTTGATTGGGTACACCCATAATCTTTTGGAATAGTCATCAATGGATCAAGTCCAGTATGTGTTTGCTTTTAGTAGTTACTCTAGCAAACTTCAACCTATGCTGCTTACTCATCACACAGTGCTCACAGAAAAGTAAATTCACCTTCTTGGGCCCGAGAAGGAGATTTGCATTCCATAAGGACTTTCAAGCCACGTTCTAATATATGGCCTAGTCTGCGATGCCACATCATTGTTGCTTCTTCTTGGCTTGCTCCTGCAACTGATGCATCTGCTTCTTGCAACGTATCTCCCAAAAGCATGTATAGATTACTTGTGATCTTCTCAGCTTTCATTACCACAAGATTGCCTTTCACTACTTTTAAGATCCCACCTTCAGTATGGATCTTACACCCGAGGTCATCCAATTGCCCAATGGACAATAAGTTCTTATTCAATCTCTTCACATGTCGTACCCCTTGTATTTCAGGAACAATACCATCATGCATCTTTAATCTGACCGTACCGATTCCGACAATTTCTAAGGCGTGATCATTTCCCATGAACACAGATCCTTCTGAGATAGGCTCATAAGTACAAAACCAATCTCGACGTGGAGTCATGTGCCATGTCGCACTCGAATCTATTATCCAGACATCATTGAGTTGTTTTCTGCCTTTAGAATTGCTTGCTGCTTCGCTATATAGGATTTCTCCATCATCTGAGGTACTTGCAACACATCCTTGAGATATTGCTGCTTCAGAAGTTTTCTCTCCATTCTTCTTGTTATGCCAACTCTCCTTCTTTAAGTGCCCTCTCATGCCACAATTGTAGCATTTAAGATTCTTCCTTCTTCGAGATTTTGATCTACCATGATTTTGACTCCCACTAGAGCCATGTTCCCTTGATCTGCCTCTCGTTACCGTTAACGCCTCTGCTTGCTTTGAACTTTCTGACCTTTCTTCCTTATTCTTGAGCTTGGACTCTTCTTCAAGAATAGCACTGGCAACATCATCAAAGCGCAAATATTCAGAACTTTATTATTTGTGATGATGATGATGAGTTGATCATACGAATCTAGTAAACTCTGAAGTAGAAGTTCTGCACGTTCATTTTCTGCTATTTTGAAATCTGACGCTGTGAGCTGAGAAAATAGCGTATTTAGAGTATTGATGTGATTCGTCACCTACGTGGATTCTCTCATTCAAAGAGTGTAAAGCCTCCTCTTTAAGAATATTCTGGTGTAAAAAGATTTGACCTCATACAATTTAATAAGAGTATCCCAGATCTCCTTTACAGTCTTGTTTTATGCAATACTTAACAATCTGAGTCTGCCATTGCTAGGTGCAAATTGGCAACAACACTGTCATCCATCTCTTTCCACTTTTGATTAGTGATATCTGAGGGTCTAGCGTCAATTGCGTCTAGGCAATTATCCTTCCTCAGAACTGCCCTTATCTTCAATTTCCACAGGGAGAAATTACTCCCATTGAAATTCTCAATCTCAAATTTTGCTGCCATGGTTTTACACCAAATTACTCCCATGAAGTGGGTCACTAATAGACACACTTAAATACCAAGTCTTTCCTAGGCGGAATAGTGACCACGAACCAATGTCTCTGATACCACTGTTAGGGACCGAGGGGTCCTACATGTCTCCATATTGGTATGATATTGTCCACTTTGGGCGTATACCTCATGGATTTGCTTTTGGACATTACCCAAAAGGCTTCATACCAATGGAGACAATTTCCATGCTTATAAACTCATGTTCCTCCCCTTGTTTAGGCAATGTGGGACTTTGTTTGCACCTCAACAATCATCCCCTCAAACAAAGGACCATGGTTCATCCTCCCCTTTGAGTATTTTTAGCCTGTTTATACTTGCACCGCCGACTAACGGGACACGCCACCTGATCACCACAGCCAGGAAGACTTTCGACACAAGGATCTTTTTGACTTAGACCCCAGCAGCTATTCCAATACTCACCCAAGCCGACACCATCGGCTCTGATACCACTGATGGGCACCAGAGTGACGGAATAATATTATGCAGCTAAAATAAAAGATGAGAAAAGAGGAACTAAACACACAATATTTACGTGGAAAACCCTCAACAAATAAGGGAAAAACCACGGGGCAAGTGTAAAAGTATTTTCACTAAGTGAAGAAAATTACAACACATCTCTCTAAACACAAGGAGAGAACAATAACACCCTCTCTTGAATATAGGAGAACACACACAAGGAAAAACCTCACAGGAGAAACTATATCTCTCTCTGAATTTTTTTCTCTCTCAAATGGGATGCATTTCCCAGATGAATGCTTCTCTATTTACAGAAAAGTTTTACAAGCATTGCAATGAATGCTTCAACTGCCAACCACATTGCCCATCCCTTGTCACTTCCATCATCCAAATTGCGGCCAATATTTTTTATTATCATGTCACTCTCAAATTATACATCACAAATTCATATTAAGGTTTGTATTCTTAGTCTCAAGTCTCAACTGAGCAGCAGCAGAGCTTGGAGACACTTGAATAATTGAGTTAGTTATTTTGGATGATCTATCTTGCTTCTCTGTTCCAATTCAACACGATCCTTAAAAGTTCTAAATTTCCTAATTTTTTTTTTTTGGTGCTCTAAATTTCCTAAATTATCAAGGCCATCTGTACCTTATTACAGCATTGCATTCCAAAGGGTCGACAACACAATGACAAGATGTAAATGCATTATTTTTTAAGAGGTTACTTTCAAAGGGAATCTTAAAGGGCATGATGCAACATGCGTAAAAGTGACCAAAGCTCAAATATTTAGGAATTTTTTGGTTTAATTATTAGATTACCATTACCAATTTACTACACAATTTTTTTTATGATTATATTTATCAGTTTTCATTTTGTTGATGCAGCTCATGACCAATGATACATTTATCAGTGTTTATCACCGAGTCTTATCAAGGCATATAGGCCCCAGGATTTCTGTAGCAAGCTTCTTTATGAATTTCAAAGCATCTGGGTGCACATCAAAGATTTATGGTCCCATAAAAGAATTATTATCAGAAGAAAACCCTCCAATCTATAGGGACACTCCCCTGAAAGATTTTGTGACACATTGTTTTGCGAAAGGCCTTGATGGGAACACTTGCTTGCAGCCTTTCAAGTTATGAAGCAAACAAATATAAAGAAGAATTAGAACGGTGTACTCTTGGAGAAGAATTAGGACGGTGTACTCTTGGAGTTGGTTTTAGTCTGTACATTATCAAAGTTGAATGTGCTTTAAATAACAGCATCAAGTTCTAGATGCAGCTCCAGCAAAAGCCACATGTAATATAATTGTTTATACTATTCAAGAACATAACTTATGTAATTTTCTGTATTATAATTTTGGTTTTTCCAATCTAGAGTTTAATTGCCATACAAGCTCCTTTATATAGACAACCACTTATATTTCGCCACCTCATAGCATTTTGCCATGTCACATTTAAATAAACTAATTTAAATCAATTTAACAAAGCTAATCCAATTTTGTTACTTTGACTCCCTAAGGAATGATACGTCAAGATATGGGTGTCCATCAACCGATTCGAACCAATTCAAACAACAAAAGCTTAACCGAAAAATCGGAAATAAAAAAAAACTGCATATTTTCATTAGATTGGATCGTATTTTGGACCCCCTAATGAAATCTAATCCAATCCAATCCAAACCGACCTACTATATACATATATTATTATTTTTAAAATTATCATATTACTCATACTTAAACATTGTTTTTCATACTTTTTATGAACAAATTAACGCACTCATTCACTTTAATATTTTTGTTGGAATGAGATTATTTAGAATAAATATTAATGTCCTGAAGTTATACTTTGCTAAAAGTTTATATCATATATATACTTAATTGAGTAAACATGGAAAATAAAAAATCAATTAAGTAAATTAGAAAAATAATTAGGTACAATTTATTTGTAACTAATTCAAGGAAAAAAAATAAGTGACAGTAGATACAAGGAATTAACATAAAAGAATATATTAAAAAATATCAATAATTATTTTTTTCTCAAACTCCCAAAATTGGTCAAGAATTTTTTAGAATTTTCCTCACCCGTCATTAATCAAATAATGATTAATAAGGAACGAATAATTGCTTCATTTCATAAAGGTTATACGGTTCTAATATAGAGAGGTGCTAAAATAGGTGTTGAGTACCCTAAACTAACACCCTTAAATGAAGATTATCTTTTGTCCACTATTAAATTAGTAGAAAGGACACTTGACATAAGAAAAAATAAAGTATAATAAAAACAGAATTATCCAATCCAATCCAAGCCGCATTTGATTGGATTTGATCATATCGAATTTTTTTAAGGAAGCAAATTGATCCAATCCAAACTGTACATTATTTTCATCATTGAATCAAATAATTTTTTAGTTCAAAACCGATCCACACCTATGTCCAGAAATGTGAGTCACCAATTAAGGAAATACAATAACGAGAAGTGGAGCGACAATTAGTGAGATGACCACCCCACTTGGTATGAATAAGCTGGTAGAACAAAAGGGGTGTCAAACAGAAATGAAAACCATCCCTGATATATTAGGCAATTCAAATATCAAAATAGTTGTTGAACATTGTGCAACTATGAATGAACTTTTTTTTTTTTTTGGTTTACAAACTATGAATTAACTTACCCAATGAATAGTACTGGAAAAGTCAGCTTGATTTACTGTGAGATAGATCAACATGCCAACTAACCGACAATGCAAAGTTGAACCATCTAGCAAATTGTCATCTTGTGTGATAAATCGAACATTGATTTCAAGTGAAGTGTGCTCAGTGTTATAGTTGATAAGACTATCCCGAAAATTGAAATTTAAAGCATACTTAACCTGAAATAGAACTTCACTATTCACTAACAAAGTATGTGACAGAATTAGAGCGTATGCACAAAAAATGGAGATAGGACCAACTTTAATAAATGATAAAATCTTTCAAATACAGAGCACCCAAAAAAAAAAAAAAATTCTTTCAAATACAAGATAATATATTTAATTTAATATTACTTTTCAATAATACCGTGCATTGCACGGGGTTGAACTAGCTGTTAATTAATAGTTAACTCATTATCAGTTATCACCAATTCAACTTACTTTTATTAAATAATTAATTATCATCACCAAATACAAACATAGGTCTAGGATGAAGCATTTTTTCTTCACAGTTTTCCGTTCCCTAACTTTCTTATCTTTTCAAGGTATTCTCATGATCAGTGATTTCAGATTTGGTGCACTGGGTGCAGAATTTTCAGCTAGTTTCCCAGTATGGTGTTCACAAGCACAAATGAGTCAGAGGCAACAAATGATTCCACTTATGACAGGATGGCTGAAATTAAAGCATTTGATGATTCAAAGCTTGGTGTGAAAGGCCTTGTAGATTCTGGTGTGACAAAGATCCCACGCATCTTCTATTCTGGCAACTTGGACTTAACTGACACTTCACCAAGTGACTCAAACTTCAGTATTCCAGTCATAGATCTTCAAAGCATACACAAAACTTCAGCTCTGCATGTTGAAGTAGTTGACCAAATTCGAAGTGCATGCCAGAAGTGGGGATTTTTCCAAGTGATCAATCATGGTATTCCTGTTGATGTTTTGGATGAGATGATCAATGGAATCCGAAGGTTTCATGAACAAGATGATGAGGTAAGGAAACACTTTTACTCTAGGGATCACATTAAGAAGGTTGAGTATTTTTCCAATGGTTCCCTATTCAGAGACAAGACTGCCAACTGGAGGGATACTGTTGCATTTGCTGAAAATCCCGATCCCCCAACCCAGAAGAAATACCACCAATATGTAGGTAATGTTTTATAACAATTTTAATTTTGTTACTAAAACCTGCACCTGCTTAGGCTTGAGCTAGATAAAAGTTTATAAATTTACCATGGTGGTTTTTTCATGGCTCCTGCTAGCAGTAAATTGAGAAAATTAGCCCTTGGCTGTTTTATGATATAAGCAAAACAGCTTATTGAGATCCCACATTGACTAGAGATATAGTCAAAGTAGTCCTTATAAGGCTTGAGCAATCCTCACCACATGAGCTAACTTTTGAGGTTGAGTTAGGCCTAAAACCCAAATTCTATGTTAGTTTACAAATTTAGTTACTAACACCTGTATCCAAGTTTACAAATTACAAATTACAAATTACAAATTTACCATGGTGGTTTTTCATGGCTCTTGCAAGCAGCAAGTTGAGAAAATTAGGCCTTGGCTGTTTTATGATATAAGCAAAACAGCTTATTGAGATCCCACATTGACTAGAGATATGGTCAAAGTAGTCCTTATAAGGCTTGAGCAATTCTCACCACATGAGCTAACTTTTGGGGTTGAGTTAGGCCTAAAACCCAAATCTATGTTAGTTTACAAATTTAGTTACTAACACCTGTATCCAAGTTTACAAATTACAAATTTACAATGGTTGTTTTTCATGGCTCTTGCAAGCAGCAAGTTGAGAAAATTAGGCCTTGGCTGTTTTATGATATAAGCAAAACAACTATTCCAGTGATTTAGCATTTATGCAATTTTCTTATGTTTCATATTTGTGTGCGGGTTAACCTTGAGTCAACTTAGATGATTAAGCTATAAGACATGAATTATAGGTGTGCGGGTCCCCCCCCCCCCCCCCTTTCTCTTCTTCCCTCGCCCTTTCCCCATGTGAGGCCTCCTATAAGCCTCTCCTTGGAAAAAAAAATATTTGTCACATGGAATTTAGTCAAGGTCCCTTCACTTGGGCATTTCACTTGCAGACCTTATCATATTTTGGGCCTTTTCTATCACCTTTGATGAAATAATTATTATGTATTTGTAGAGACATTGTGACTGAATATTCAAAGGAAATAAGGGCGTTGTCCCTTACAATCTTTGAGCTATTGTCAGAGGCACTTGGCCTTAATCCTTCTTACCTTAAAGAATTGGACTGCGCTGAGGGACTCCTAATTTTGGGTCACTACTATCCAGCATGCCCTGAACCTGAATTAACTATGGGCACTTCGAAGCACACTGATAGTGACTTCATGACAATACTTCTGCAAGACGAGATGGGTGGTCTTCAAATTCTTCATGAGAATCATTGGGTTGATGTTCCTCCGGTGCATGGAGCTCTTGTTGTAAACATTGGAGATCTTCTACAGGTAACTACTTTAATAGTTTATGTTTTCTATAGATAAATGGTCTTGAGATTGCATGCAAATTACTAATTCTCTGAAATACTTATCAGAGGAATTTTATAGTCTAGGTTTAGCTTTAATAAGTTGAAAGATGCATTGATTGCGGAAATGTCCAGACTCCAGAGAAATAAAATTGTAGAGCAAAAAATGACTAATAATTATCAAGATGTAAATCATGGCATATGGTTTGCCACTATGCATATGTAATTTATTTTAAACAAAGTGGCCTTCAGTGATTCAAAGGCAACCGGCCTTTCTATGCAACATATAATAACTTGGTTGATGACTTGATGTAGATTGAGATTCACAGGCAACAAGACCATATAATAACTTCAGCTGCATATCTGTCTCAAATTCACATACAAAAGTCTGAAATTTGCTTTTGCCTGCATATACAAAACATGGTGCCAGTTTACATAGATAACTGGTTTTTTAATTTTTCTGAAACAGGATTTACTGAACACCTTTCTTTGACAATGAATGGTAAACATATTTAGTAATGGTATTGCTATGTTTTGTTTATTGGTAGTGATAGTTTTCTTTGTAAAGCAAACCTGGGAATATATAGAATTGTACAACTTCAATTCTATTGGAAATAGGGTTTTCAATTCATGACCTGTCAAATTCAGCAGAAAAGACGAAAGAAAACCATGTAATTGAAAAAATTGAGGTCAGGCCTCAATATACCCACAAGGGATGGGAATGGTGGTGAGTTACTGAGTTGCAACTTAGAAAGAGTACCAAAGTTCAAACCTTGGAAAAAAGACAATTGTAGGGAATGCTTCCCAGTGAGATGTTAGTCTCATAGCAATGCTTTTTTAACTATACTATAGTGAAAGACCAAAAAAAATTATGCATCACAAATACGTCCATATCAACATAATTTTTTCTCAAGGTTTCTATTATTGGTCTCAATTGAGCAGCAGCAACAAAGCTTGGAGACACTTGAATCATCGGGTTAGTTTTTAGTTATTCGGAAGTTGCCTAGGTGCCACTGGCAAGTCAGTTACAAGTAATCTGGCTGAATTCTTTAGAACTCTAGCTTATGTACCCACTTGAACAATGTCATCAGTTGTAAGATTCAGATAATCAATTTCAATCTTCCTAGGCAATTTTAAAATCTATGTATTTGCCATCTGCACGTTATTTGAATTACAGCATTGCATTTCAAAGGGTGGACAACACAATTACAAGATTTAAGATGCATCATTTTAAGAGGTTATTTTCATAGGACCTATATAAAAGTGACCAAAACTCAAATATTCAGGAATTTTATTAATTATTAGATTACCATGACCAATTTACTACACATTTTTTTATGATTATATTTATCAGTTTCCTTTTTGTTGGTGCAGCTTATGACAAATGATACATTCATCAGTGTTTATCACCGAGTCTTATCGAAGCATATAGGCCCAGAATTTCTGTAGCAAGCTTCTTTATGAATTTCAAATCATCTGAGTGCACATCGAAGATTTATGGTCCAATAAAAGAATTATTATCAGATGAGAACCCTCCAATCTATAGGGACACCACCCTAAAAGATTTCGTGACACATTATTTTGCGAAAGGTCTTGATGGAAACTCTTGCTTGCAGCCTTTCAAGTTGGAAGCAAAACAAATATAAAGAAGAATATATAGGTGTACTCTTGATTACTCTGTATATTATCAATAGTATCTTGTGCTATAAATAACAGCATCATGTTCTAGATGCAGCACAAGCAAAAGCCACATGTAATGTAATTAGTTATACTATTCAAGAACATAACTTATAAGTTTCTTATTATTACAGTTTGGTTTTGCTGTCCATTGTCCCAAGAGCAACAACAGCAATGTCTAAGGAATAAAAAACAATTTTTTTTATTGAAAAGCTAACTATACCACTATTTAATATGTTAACTATACCACTTAAAACACCAAATTCCATTAAAACTTTACTTTATTTTTATTTCTTAACAATTGCCCATTTGTCCTTAATACAAAGAATAGCAAAATCATTGAGGATTGCTTAGCAGTGCCCTTTATAAAAGGCGCAAGTCTTTGTTGGAAATTTAAATATAATGCTTCTTAATATGTTAAATATACCCTTTCTCAATATAGTAGCCTTTCTTTCCTTTGATTTCTTAAGGCTACCTTTTAATTCATATAACACTTAATATATATGTACTATACATTACAATAAAGAAAAATATCTAAAAAATTATCAGTATTAATTGATCAAATAACACGGATTATTCCACTTTTTACCTTCACCAACTTCCTTATCTTTTTAAGGGAGTGACGTGGTGCTATTATCATTGATGCGGTTTGACTTTGGATTTATTGCACTACTACTGTTCTGTTCTGCTGGTTTCCAGAATTCCAGTCCCATTATTTGAGCTTCTTTGGATACCTTGTGCTGTTGATACAGCCTTCTGTATTCTCCTTACCGCTTCAACTTCAATTATAGTTTCCTAGTATGGAATCAAAGGCAGGTTATGACAGGAAAGCTGAAATAATAGCATTTGATGATTCAAAGGCAGGTGTGAAAGGTGTCCTAGATTCTGGGGTGACAAAGATTCCATCCATGTTCCATGTCAAGTTGGATGCCACTGACACTTCACAAAGTGACTCAAAGAACACAATTCCAATCATAGATCTTCAAAGCATACACAAAAACCCAACTTTGCATGTTGAAGTGGTTGATCAAATTCGAAGTGCATGCCAGAAGTGGGGATTTTTCCAGGTGATCAATCATGGTATTGCTGTTGATGTTTTGGACGAGATGATCAATGGAATCCGTAGGTTTCATGAACAAGATGCTGAGCTGAGGAGGCCTTTTTACTCCCGGGATACCAATCACAAAGTCAGATATTTCTCCAATGGGAAGCTGTTCAATGACATGGCAGCTAATTGGAGGGATACAATTGCATTTGTTGCAAGTCCTGATCCTCCCAACCTTGAAGAAATACCAGCAGTATGTAGGTAATGTTTCTCATACTAGTTTTGCTACTAAAACCAGCACATGTTCAGGCTTTTGATAGTAGTTTTTTTTTTTACCAATTTACTATAGGGTAGTTTCACCATGGGATTTGCTATTTATAATATATTATATATCTATGCAGTAAATTGAGAAAATTGCAGCTCTTGGCTGTTTTATGATATAAGCAAAACAGGTATTCTAGTTGTATAGCATTAATGCAGCTTTCTTATATTTAATATTTGTTACATGGCACTTAATTAGTCAAGGTCACTTGTGTATTTCACTTGGAGACCCTATCAAATTTGGACCATTTCTTTCTCTTTGATGAAGTAATTGTTGAACTGCTGACATATTTGCTGTTCACACATTCTGTTTTAGATATTTTGATAAGTTAGTACAATATATGGGCTTACTTGAAATTTAGGAAAAAGCTATATGGTTAGTACTTAGTTGAACTAACTGATGGTTGTAATATTTGTTCATATGGCAGCTAAAAAGGAGTGTCAGTCCTTATTTTGTTGAAACTTGTATCGTTGTTTGAATTGACCATTAGCAGGCCATGAAGCCACTTTTATTTTGTATATAAACGTGTATATTGTACGCTACTAGTGAATGAAATGGGTGAAATTGAAACCAGTTTACTTCCTATCAGTTATTTTTCTTATGACTAACAGTAATTATGTATTTGCAGAGATATTGTAACCGAGTATTCGAAAAAATTAAGGGCGTTGGGTATTACAATCTTTGAGCTATTATCAGAGGCTCTTGGCCTTGATCCTTCTTACCTTATAGAAATGGAGTGTGCTGAGGCACTTTATATTATGGGTCAATACTATCCAGAATGCCCTGAACCTGAGTTAACTATGGGTATTACAAAGCACACAGATTATGACTTCATGACAATACTTCTGCAAGACCAGATGGGGGGCCTTCAAGTTCTTTACGAGAATCAATGGGTTGATGTTCCTCCAGTGCATGGAGCTCTTGTTGTGAACATTGGAGATATTCTACAGGTAACTACTTGTTTGCTGCGATTTGTGATTAACCAAATAATTAGCTAACTCGCATAGCTGATTTCACTCTCTTCAAGTGATACATTGAGAAAGGGACTTATCTCTTAGCTACCAGGTTCCTAGGCTACTCCTGAAACACCTAGTTTGTTTGAAATGTGAACTAGAGCTCTACATTTGCATAAAATAAAGATAAATATGATAAAAGAAAGTCAAAAGTAAAATAAAGTAAAGATAAATCCAAGGCTTTTGTTTGATTGATTAAATGTGTCAAGAATCAAGATTGACTCCACAATTGGTATTTATGTGGACAAATAATCTGAACCAAACACTTCTGATGATCTATCTTGTGACCTTGTTCGATTGCAACATGGAGATTTAAAACCTCTTATTCTTCGACATAATAGCACCATGTAAAATGTGTCATTCTTAAGATGTTACTTTCAAAAGGAATCATAAAGGACATGACACAAAACAAAAGTGAACTAAACTATAATAGTTAGGACTTCTACTAGATTCCACAAACAATATTTTTTGGTAATGTCTATCACTTTCCTTTTTATTGGTGCAGCTGATGACAAATGACAGATTCATCAGTGTTAATCACCGGGTATTGTTAAGGAATATAGGCCCCAGAATTTCCGTGGCAACCTTCTTCATGAATTTCATTCTATCTGAGTGTACATCGAAGTTTTATGGTCCAATAAAGGAATTATTATCGGAAGAAAATCCTCCAATATACAGGGACGTTACTGTGAAAGAAATGTTGGCAAATTATTATGCAAAAGGCCTTGACGGGAACTCTTACTTGCTGCCTTTTAAGGTTGTGAAGCAAATATAATGTATTAGATCGGTGCTCTTTGATTCTCAAGGAGTTAGCTTTATAGTCTGCATTTTATCATGGTTGACTTGTGACTTTGACTTTCATTTTCAATATCCAGTGAAACTTAAACAGCATCAGGTGATGGAGGCAGAAGGTAAAGGCATATATGCTTAGTTTACAATCCATTTTTTCTCTTGCTCGTTTTGAAGTCATGATGACAATTCTAATTTTTGCAATAAGATATCACAAACAACTGGTTTACTATTATTTTGGAACCATAAATGGTCATTTTGTGAGGAGTGTTACTATTAGTATAGATTCAAGTTCACAGTAAAATCTATATGTGGCTGGCAGCATATATGCCATTAAATTTTATAATATGCATATATTTGTAACTTAAATGCTGTTCTAAACAGTGAATATGCTATAACGTATAAGATTCATTGTGAACCTGAGATTATAATAACATTATTCTTTTGTGAAAATTGGATTAAGTGAATACAAGTCTTGAATATTGTTGGTTTTATAAGAATTGAGTAATTACCGTTGGACTCATTGAGTGTATATATGGGTGCACATTAAAAGTGCTAGAAAGCCAAACTTGCCGGTGTAGCATGTTTGCATTGCAAAGCCCCTAATGCTAATTTGCATCACTTTATATACATAAGGCTATGCCTGCCACAGTATTTCTAATGTTACACTTTAATTGACAACTATAATTTTTGGTATGATAAACACTTAATCTAATAAGTGGTATCAGAGCAAAATTGCTAATTTGAGCTCCCTTAAGAGCACCTCCAACAGACTTCAAATGAGGTGCTTATCCTATTAAGCTTGGGTGCTTCACATGCAATGATCGTTGGAGTGAGTTTTTAATAAGCACCCCAATTTTGAGAGGTGCTTATACAAACACCGATGCTTGTATGAAAAAGGGGTGCTGGTTCGTTTATGTATAGGAGAGAGTTTGAAGATGAAGGAGAGAGTTTGATTGGGCATTTCTCTTCAAGAATATATCTGAGATGACAGGGATATAACTACAAGATCATGAGATGTTGTGTGACTTAATTAGAGAGAAACACTTTGGTCCAAATTCAAACTAGTTTTTATTCAAAGTAGTTAATTGTTATTAAATCTAGTTGTTATTCAAAGTAGTTGTGATTCAAACTAGTCATTGGTCAAACTGGTCGTTTTTCAAACAAGTCATTGGTCAAACTAGCTGTTGGTCAAACTAGCCGTTATTCAAACTAGTCATTATGTTGTCTCTCTCTCTATATATATTCTTAACATCTAAGAAGATTTTTACACCTCTCAATTGTGCAATCTTATCTCATTTTTTAAAATCAAATTCTCTCAAAACTTTGAATGTCCAATTTTATCCTTCAAATGGATCCCAACTATTTAGACTATGAAGAAATGCTTGAGTGGGAACTCATCAAAGATTTCATAAATGACGACTATTAAGAACAAATGCAACGACAAGCCAACAACTCCACTATGCACAGACGTAAAAGAACTCACATAGAACACGTACGGTCGTGAAGAAGAACATAATCGATTGTTCAATGACTAATTCTCCAACAATCCAGTATTCACATAGGTGCAATTCAGACGAAGATTTCGAACGCGAAGGCATGTCTTCCTTCACATAATTGTAGAAGCCCTTGGCAATCATGATGAGTATTTTCAAATGAGAGTTGATACAACTGGAAGAATGGGCCTTTCACCGTTGCAGAAATGCACTGCTGCTATTCGTATATTGGCATATGGATCATCCATTGATAGTGTGGGATGATTATGTGCGAATTAGTGAAAGCACTGCAGTGGAATGCTCAAACAAGTTTGCAAAGGGCGTGAATGAGGTATTTGGGACTGAATACTTAAGAAGGCCTAACAACAATGATAATGAACGCCTATTGCAAATAGGGGAGGCACCTGGTTTTTCATGTATGTTAGCTAGGTAGCATTAATTGTATGCATTGGGAATGGAAAATTTGTCCAATAGCATCAAAAGGTCAAATTTGTCGTGGTGATCATGGCAAGCCACAATCATGATCGAAGCGGTGGCGTCACGAGACTAATGGATTTGGCATGTATTTTTTGGGGTTGCGAGTTCAAACAACGACATCAACATGCTAAACCAAACTGATGTGTTTAATGGAACACGGATCCTCTGTCCCCTACTGCCTGTGCCATTTCCTGTCACTCCAATAACCACATACCACATCAATTAATGAAAAAATATCACATTTATTTTATAAGATAACACCGTCACAGTCGTTAAGTCTTTTAAACCCTGCTGTTAATTAGACAATCACCTTCCTGAACTTCTTCCCTTGTTGTATGTTCGCCGAAAACCTGAGAAAATTTCCACTCCAAAAGGTGCGGTGGACCCGTCGGAGCTGCAAAGATAAAATCATTTATAGCTTTATGCTTTTTTCTTTCCCATATTTATAATAATCGGGTACCATCTAGATCTATTGGTGTAAAAGAAGAAGAAATGGAAGCACTGAATCTAATAATAGAATTTATTTTAGATTCCTTAGCAAAGACATAGGGCAGCGTGTCCGATGAAAGCAAGAATGTATTTGTGGCCATTAATTTAACAAAATTAACCACATTTGCATAAAAAAAAGAAAAAAAGAAAGCACCGTTTATTAAAGGAAGCGGAACTCTGGCCAGATTTTGAAGACCAATATGTAAGAGGTGGAGAAAAGCTGCTGATCAGAATGGGACGGTGCAAAAAAATTGTTTGACCAAAAAATTGTTCCCCAGAAATATTGTGATTTGATGCAGCAATCAGCAATGGGACTTTTACATTAACGGAGTTAACAATGTTACGATATACATTAATTAACGATATTCATTTAACTGACGTGTCTTGTTGTTATTGGAGTGACAGGAATGTGCACAGGAACAAGGGACAGAGGATCTGCGTCCTGTTTAATGATGCTTTGGATGGAGAAGTCCATATGGTGCAATATATGGTAAAAAGAACCCAATATGACATGGGGTACTATCTAGCAGATGATATTTATCCAGAATGAGCTACGTTTGTCTAGAGCATCTTAATGCCATAAGAAGATAAAAGAAAATTGTTTGCCCGACATCAAGAAGCGGCAAGAAAGGATGTGGAGTGTGTGTTTCGAGTGATTCGATCTCGGTTTGTTATTATATGTGGCCCTATGTGTGCTTGGCACATGAATACAATTAAGCACATATTATATGCATGCATCATATTGCATAACATGATTGTACGTGGAAGACGAATGACACACATATGATGTTCATTTTGATTATTCTTATGATCATCCCAACAATGATGACTCAACAACTGACGTACGTAATGGTCCTCATCCAAATCTTGCAACATACCTACAAAGGAAAGCACTTGTTCGCGACAGACAAAATCATCATCAACTTCAAGCGGACATTGTAAAGCATATTTGGGAATGTTTTGGGCGTGATATATAGTTAGCAAAATTGAAAATGGTTTTAATGATGTAATTTTATATATTTTTCATCATTTTCAATAAAATCTTCATGAAAATTGTTTATGTTTTTAACTTTCACATTAATTTCATAAAAAATTAGTACAAATGAATTTCTTAATTTATTGATTTCTTAATTTTAGTTTTTGATAATCCGATAATTATGACTTAATAAATAAATTGATGAAGAAATATAAAGATGTGGGTTCACCCTATTTAGTAATTTTTTTGAAAGTGTTGGATTGAAGAGATGGGCTATTTAAATTATAAAAAAAAAGAAGGTAAAAACGAGTGATGTGTAATGATGAGACCCATTTAAGAACCCCTAAAAGTAAAAATGTGAGACGCTGGGATAGAAATGCTCTAATGTCGCTAGCAATAGGTCCTTTTTTTTATCAGGAGGAAAGAAAATGAAAACAGAAAGCAGAAACTACTTTCTAAGCCTAGCTACACAAAGAACATCTAGGTCCTTATAATAATAATAATAATAATAATAATAATAATAATAATAATAATAATAAGGCTTCATGAAATTTTTGATCCCTATAATTATAGGCACTTTTGGTTTTAGTCCCTACGTTTTTTTCTTTGCATTGTGTATCTTTAACTTTTAAAGTTTTGAAATTGGTCTCTACCGTCAAGTCTAACTGTTAACTGCCGAGGTGTCTAATAGAAGTCCAGGTCAGCTATGCCACAAGGCAAAAAATTAATATTTTAATGGCATGTGGATTTTCGTTTTTTTTAATCTAAAAAATAATTTTTTATAATTTTTTTTAGGGTTTATGTAATCCTCCCCCTCCACCAAATTATCATTTGCCCCTCCACCTCCACCTCCACTCCACCACCCACCCTCCCTTCCACCTCTTTGACCCCATCCACTCCATAACCCCGTCCTTCCTCCACCTCCGCTCCACCACCCACCCTCCCCTCCACCTCCTCGCCTTCCGCCTCCCCACCCCCCACCCCCGCTACCCCCTCCCTCCACCTCTTCATCCCTTCTCTCAATCTTCCCCTAGCCTTCCCACTCGACTTCCTCCCCTTCCACTCCCCTATCTCTATTGCTTCCTCCCTCTCGCCAGATCTCTATCATCCCCTCCAATCCATCCAACCAAAAACAGAACCGCCACAAGGAAGGATGTAGGGTTGGGGAGGTGGATTTGATGAACAAGAACAGGGATGGATGATGCCGATTAGGTGTGACGGTGGTGGCGATGTATGGTGGTTGAGGAGGGTCTGGTTCGAGCTCGTATGGAGGCTGGTTTTCAAGGAGGGTGGGTGGCGCAAATCTAGAGAAGGGGAGACGACAGTGGCATGGCGGAGGATTTTGGAGAGAATGGGGGTGGTGGAGAGCTTGTGGTGAGCTTTGTCGGGGTGGTGGAGGATCAGGACTCTGATTGTCATTTTGATGGGGTCCACTGGAAGGACATGGTAGAGACACAATTGGAGCAAATGAGTCGCCGGTGAGGCTCGGGCGCGACGGTGGTTGGGAGGTGATTGGTGGCATCGTATTTTGTCTCCATTCCGTGGAGTTGTGATGAAGAAGGGAATTAGAGTTTGATTAGAGGGAAAGGGAAATTTGTTAATAAAAATTAATCATTAATTAAAAATATATTTTTAATTGTCACGTGGCATTAAAATATTAAATTTAATACCAATTGGCTTGCTGACATGGCATCTTCGTTAGACTTAACGGAGGATTTTGACAGCAAGAACTAAATGCAAAATTATAAAAGTTAAAAATACATAATGCAAAGGAAAAAAACGCAAGGACTAAAAAAGTATTATTTCAAATAATTTCACCATAAGTTGGAATGTAGACTTTCGAATTTCCTTCAACTGTATGATCCCGTGTTATAAAGATGTGGTTGAAACTAATTCTTGGGTGAATATGCTTTAATTTGTTTAGGAGTTATATTATTTGAACACTTAAAATATGATATTCAATTAACATTTCACTCACATATGTCTGATATATTTATTCCAATTTTATGTATAATAATATGACATATTCATACTACACTTACATCAAACATGACATCTATAAAGGTTTCTAGCTATCCTAGTATAAAAGAAAATGATATGGATTTCCTGGTAGCTGAGGTTACTCTTGAGGAGACTAAAAGTGCTCTTTTCAGTATGAGTAATTTCAAATCTCCTGGCCCTGATGGTTTCCATCCCGTTTTCTTTAAAAGTCAATGCGATTTTGTGGGAATATCTATTTTTAACTTAGTTAAAGACTGTTTCTTCAGTCCTAAAAAAATCGGAGACATTAATCAAACTCTCCTAACTCTCATCCCTAAATGTGAGGATCCTTCAAAGACTAAACATCTTAGACCTATAGCTCTTTGTAATGTGAGCTATAAAATAATTTCCAATATTGTTGCTCAAAGATTAAAACCTATTATGCCTTATATTGTATCTCAAAACCAAAGTAGTTTCATTGCTGGTAGATATACTGTTGACAATATTCTTGTAATGCAAGAAACTATTCATTCCTTAAATAATCTAAAAGGAAACAAAGGGCTACATGATATTAAAATTAGACCCGAAAAAGGCTAATGATAGGTTAGAGTGGCATTTTATTATGGATTCTTTAAATCATTTGGGTTTGCCTAACTATCTTAAAAAGATTATTTACTTTTGCATTTCCTCTCCTAGCATTAGCATAAATTGGAATGGAAATAGTACTCAAGCTTTTAATTCCTCTAGAGGCTTAAGAGAGGGTGATCCTATCTTTCTGATTTTTTGTGCTTGCTATTGAAATACTTTGTCATAAAATAAATGACCTGGTTGATGAAAATAAATGGATACCTTTGTCTTTTGGTAGAGGTAGTGGTCCAAAGTTATCTCATATCTGTTTTGCTGATGATATTGTTCTTATTACTGAAGCTAATTATGATCAGGTGCAGATTATTAGAGAAGTGTTGGATGATTTTTGTAACAAATCTGGACAGAAAGTTAATCTTGAAAAGTTAAAGGTCTTTTTCTCTAAAAATATAAGTGATAATGACTCTCTTGGCTTAAGTAATACGCTAGGCATTGAAATAACAAATAACTTAGGTATGTATCTTGGTGCTCCCCTTTTACATCAAAGAGTGTCTAACATTCTACAAGTTTTATTTTGGATAAAATGAGGAAAAAGATTTCTTCTTGGAAGGCTAAGAATTTATCCTTTTCAGGTAGAATCACTCTAGCTCAGTCTTGCTTATATAGTATGCCTGGTTATATTATGCAATCTATGGCCATTCCTATTTCTCACGGGAAACTCCTTACAAATGAAGAGAGAAAGAGAAGATGTATGACTCAAGATGAAATCTGTCCATGATGTAATTTATATCCAGAATATGTGATTTCATGTATTGAGAGATTGTGAAGAGGTTCATTAGTTTTGGTCTAGGCATATTCATCCGAAATTTTGGAGCAAAATTTTCAGCTTGGGCCTTGATTCATGGTTTCAATGGAATCTATCAAAAGAGCAAATTGGACAGGTACCTTGGAAATGGAATTCGTTGTTTGGTGTTGCAATTTGGGGACTATGGAGAGAAAGGAATTCTATGATCTTCTCAAATTCTTCTATACTGGGAGATTCTTTATGGTTTATGACCTGTAATCAAACACATTTCATCCAAAATACAGTGTCTAAACCTCTGCTTTTTGAAATTCTTCTATACTGGGAGATTCTTTATGGTTTATGACCTGCAATCAAACACATTTCATCCAAAATACAGTGTCTAAAACTCTACTTTCGAGGGGTCGATTTTCTGAAACTGCAACTGCTTCCTAGGAGAAACCTCCTTCTGGGTGGTGTAAATTAAATGTTGATTGTTCTCATGGCCATATTGGATTAGCTTGTGGAGGTCTGTTTAGGAATGAAAATGGCAATTTCATAAAGGGTTTCTACAGCAAAGTAACTTCCAGTAACGTGCTCTGGGCGGAGTTGTGGAGTTTGATATCTTGACTGAAGCATGCAAGGTCCATGTCTCTTCAAAGATTAATAATAGAAATGGACTCAAAGCTTGCTGTTGAACTCATTCATAAAGAGTTGCAGCAAATCCTTCAATTCAAGTCCTTTTGGTGGAAATCCTCTCATTTCTGTGCAAGAGATTGCAATGTGAAGGCGATTCATGTCTCAAGAACTGCAAATAAATGTGCAGATTTTGTAACACCCCGATTTTTCTGCTTTCTTAGATCGATATAAATATAAATAAACATTTATATTTTTATCAAAAACTTAGAAAATGATTTTGGATAAACCAAAGTCATATTTATACTCTACTTTATAGTAGAGAGTTACGGTGAAATTTTGGGTTGAAAATTCAGACGGAACCCGATCTGTATTTTCACTGACAGTAAGATTTTACTGATCAGAAGACCTAATATTGACTCGTGAATGAAACGATTAGGGTTTTTATCGATTTTCCAACGATAGTGGTTATTTTGAAAATTTTCAAAATAAATAAGTTATTTCGGGTGTAAAACCTAAATCGGGTCATCGACGAAGTCAAGAACGGATGTGCAGAGACAAAATCCAACACCAGATGGATGAAAACAATGAGTCATCCATGATGACTCATGGGGGTGACTCATCTAGCAATTAACGAACGTAATGATGAGTTTAAGTGTGAAAAGACTAAAATGCCCCTAACTTAACCTAACCTACCTATCTTTGTTAAAAATTAACCATGGTTAAGGCAAGACAAGTTCAACTTGGCTTCTTCCTCTTCTTGTGACCACAAATCTGCCACCCATTTACAAATCCTCCACCACACATTAGTAATGATGATTTTCTTAATATCTAGATATTTATTTCTGGAAATGACCATTTTACCCTTGAATTTCCATGGTTATTACAAGTTGTGCCATCAACATTTTGGACCAAAATAACCCCATAACCCCCGGATCCACCTCCCATAACCCACACTTAGACCAATTTCAACTCATTTATGCTTTCTTCTTCATCAAGTTTATCATTTTCTCTAAGAACACATAAGAACTTCATTGATGCTCATACTCACCCGAAACGGTACCAAAATTCTGACCCTTTTCTGTTCTGAAACTAGAAAAACTTTATACATGAAAGTTTTTCCTCTTCATCTCTTCTTTTCAAAGAGATAAAGATCATCAAAAACGGATAAGTATTTTGGGAGATATGCCCAAATTATCAAAACAGCTCAAAATCCTCAGCCTCACACGAGAACAGTGGAAAGAAGGCCCTTTACGCCCCTGTTCTGGTCCGAATTAAACAAAACCTTCAAATCAAAGTTGTGCCTCTCCTTCTTACCTGTCCAACAAGCCAAAGTTTGTAATTTTTAGATGAGCAGACCGTGAGATATGCTCATAACACCACCACATCCTCAAAGCTGTCAAATTTTCAACTAAGCTAGTTTTGATCATTTCTCTTCATTCCTTCATCGTCAAGGGATAACCTTTCTTCTACATGATCAACCATGTCTTATTCTTCATTAATTTCATGATTTTCATGCCATGAACATCATTTTCCAATTTCTAGATCCAATCTTCAAAAATTTCTAGAAAATTGTAAAAAAAAATCCTTTTGACATGAGATCAATTTCTATGAACTCTATATCATACCTATATTCATTATCTAGAAGCATGAATCAAAAGAAAATCTCTATCCTATTTTAGTGTTGAGGGCCGATCCTATGTCATATAGGGTTTGGATGAGTTTTGTTTTCATTTTTGAAATAGAACACTTGATTCAATCTCTCTAATACCTATACATGTTAAATCCAAGAACTTGAAATCAAAGAAGTTTTCTAGCCTAATTTTATTGTTGAGGCCGAAACCCTAACTTAGTGAGTTAGATGGTTTTGTTCAAAGTTCTTAGTTTATGATCATTGATTATGTCTTCCTAGTACTCAAGGATCATTAATCCAAGAGTTTGTAAAATTTTAACATCCCTAGCCAAATTATTTTGTGAAGACCGAACCATAGTCTTAGGAATTAGAGTGTTTTTTTTGTTTGATTTTTATTAATTGTGTGATGTTTGTTGTGAAGGATAAACCTTGTTGGTTTGTTATGAGTTTCGCGGAGTAAACCGGAACCGAATCGGGGAAATTACTTCGAGAAAGGAATCGGGGACTGAAGAGGTAAGGGGAGTACCTGAGGGATTTTTCCGATAGCTATATGATGTTAGTATGTGGTCTGTATAATTTATTTAAGTGTTTTTGTGGTGTTTTTAAATTAGCTTGCGTAGTTAATTTACTTGTTGTTATTATCTGCTTTTAATTGTTTATCTGCAGTTAATTGTTATAGCATTTTAATACATGTCATAAACTATGCTATTTGCTATAGTGTTGACATGAAATTATTATGGATGTTGATTGTTGATTGAAAAGCCTGACAGAGGTCAGTACTCAATTAATTATGAAGATAAAAGCGTTAAAAAGCTTTATGAGAAAAATTGTATTTTTAATTGGGGGAATATAATAATATAATATGACTTAATTATTTGATTGGCTAGAAATGAGGAAGAGTTGAAAATACTATTATTTTAAAGATTTATCGACGTAAGAGTGATCTATGAGTCACAGTGAGGGCGTAACAGTGAAAATATTTTAGTGCTGCTAATATTTACGTAAGAAATTACAAAATAATATAAAAGGTTATTATAAAAAGTTAAGTTTTAAAAATAATTTAATTATGAGGTTGAGAAAATTATTTTACTAGAAAAGTCAAATTTTGACTTAAAATGTTTTAAAAATGCAAGCGACGGTTAATTCCGAAAATATTTACGGAAAACATTTTTTTTACAGTAATATTTGTTAGAACTGAGAGTTAGTCTCAAATCAATTTTTTCTTTGAACTAAAGTTTCAAATAAAGCTTTTTTTTTTATTTAGAAAATGAGTTTTAAGTGATTTGATGATTTTATAAACGAATTTCCAACGTAAAAGGATTTTCTGTGAATTAGTTTTATACAATGGTGTTATTTCCGACAACTTGGATAAGTTACAGAGGTTTTGTTTTGGATTTGTGTTTCACAGAACAAAAATGATTTTAAAGTTGAAAAGCGAACCTAGTAACCAAGATGTCGAGACCCTAGTGTTCTATTATAAGTTATGGGCTGTATGTCCTAAAGGTGAAGTTATGGACTATTTTGTCCTATAAAAGTTGTATAAGTTTTGTGCTTTATAATCTACGAATCTAAGGCTGAATGCATCAGTCTAATGCTTCATGATTTGCACATTCGGACTTGGAGTCCTATTGTTGAAATTGAAAGACGAATTTAAATGTTTAAAAGTTGAGATGGTCGCGAGCCTTTGAGCTTCGACAAGGAAATAATGAACAAAAAGAAAAGTGACGAGAAACAAAATGTTTTACACGCATTTGTGGCATACGTGCCAGATGTTGTGTCATGAGACCTTGATGGATAAGGTATCATGTGACGTTGTACATTGTGCCTTGATGGACAATGAAACCATGTGACATTGATCATTGTGCCTCGAGTTGGACAATGGTATCATGGAAAGTTGACGTGACGTTGTGCCTTATTGGCAATCGAGCTTGATCAACTCATTTAAAAATGAAGTTGAGATCTCCGGAGATTAAATATAAAATTCTAGATGGTAAATATTGAAGTGTCATGCATTTGTTTTAAAAATGACGATGACTGTCGGGTATGAAACCCTTTGATAAACTATTTGTTTTTGAACATCTATGGTGTTATAACTATACATGTTATATGTTGTTTTGTGTGTCGCACATGTAGTTATCGTTTTAAAATCTATATATTGGTTCTCACCCTTGCACATATCTGTTCTTCTGGTTTTGCTGTTGTACCTGGGTACACGAGTGCAGATGTTGCAGATGAGTTCCTTAAGTCACTCGGGGACTTAAGATGGTGTTTGATCATGGGAGATAACCACGGGGACTTTCCATGAGAATGTCTTGTAGAACAACCAGCTTAGGTTTGTGTTTGGGGATGTATGTTTGAGAAGGTTAGTACATGTGTCCTGTTAATATGTATAGGGTTTATAAGGAAAAACTTTTGGGAAAAACCCGTACGCTTTGGAAGGTTTGTTTGTAAATAAAATTGGTATGTGTGTGTTGTCAAGTATAAGATAGTTTTTACTACGGTGATGTGCACATTATTTTTCGAAGTATTCAGAAGAAAAATTTTTACACCCAGATTTCCAACTTAAAGTGAATCAATTTCCGAAAGCAACCAGCAAATTTCTTTTTAATTTATTTCTGCACGTGTTCACGAGGTAATGCCCAAGGGGGGTGTTACAGATTTCATAGCTCAAAAAGGACATTCTGGATCCTTTTTTATATCTGTAATTGATAGGCCTTGTGCTGTTTGAGGTTTGCTTATGGAGGAGGATCTGAAGTCATCCTACTCCCATTTTTATTTTTCTGTTAATTTGTTTATCCCTTTTGTAATATTAAAAAAAAAAAAACATGACATCTATAACAATATATTTGGGGTGCAAAGATTACCTAATAATAATAATAAACATAATTGCTATCATATCAAGATATGAACAATATCAATATCTCCAGTAACCAATTATTTATTCAAGTTATTTGACTAGTTGTCTTAATATGTTTAATATTTATTTCACACAAGCTAATTCTGTAACTCATTTATTATTTTACTGATTGTGTTGCTACATTCACAGGATAGTTGGGACTTTAGACTAACAAGAATGAGGGGTAAACAAATCTAATCCGATACGTGAATTCGGTGTATCCAAACCATTTTCGATGATTTTGGATCGGTCGGTCGAATTGTATTAGATCAGATTTGAAATGTTGAATTTGAAGGCAATCAATTCAGACATCAAATTCTAAAAATAAGAACCGATCCAATCCAAAGCGAACCAGACACTTTTTTTAAAAAAATATTATTATTAATTTTATTGTAATAATATTATTTGTATTGGCAAAATTAATATATTAATATCTTATTTCTAAAATTAATATATTAAATAAACCTTTTTTCATACTTTTTTTTTAAAAAAATATATTTTTTTGAAATTAAAATAAAGTAAATGAAAAATTGGGTAATCTGAATTTTGAAAATTTGATCCGATCAAATTTAATCGGATCAGGGGAGTCATAAGATGATCAAGGTGGTTTGGGTAGGGGAGTTAATGAGTGAAGTGATAAGGAGGTTGAAGGTTTAAACCACACCCACTAACAAAAATACTAATTTTAACATACTAACATTTACGTATTAATTTTTTTTTTAATCGGATCAGATTCTAAAACACCCCAAATCTGATCCAAACAAACCTGGCTACACTCCTAACAACAAGTGGGATACACCATACTATGATTACAGGAAAAATAATATTTCCATAAACAAGGCAAGGACAACTTTGGGAGTATTGACAATTTTTGCAGTGTTCGTAATCTTCTTAAGAGGAAGAAGATAGATAAGTAACATTGAAAATCACTAACTTGTATGTTAATTTATGCGGGAAAATTTTGATTAGACACTGAATAATGAGAAATATTAACAATACATTTTTTTAAATATTTTTTTTCAACATTCTTTATTATTAAGTAAATTTTATATGGAACTCATAAGATTACACAAGTCCATTCTTTATTTAATGGCTTTCAGATAAACTTCATCCAATAATGATGTATTAAAAAGAATGCTAGAAAAATGTTCTAGCATTGCTCTAGATTTCAAAGATAAATTTAATAATACATGTAAAAATAGATCAAACATGGGCTCCTGTAGATAACATAAAAAATGTGTCCATTTTTTCCACATGGGCGGCTATTTTCAGTATCAATCGTATTATTTATATAAATTGGAGAAAATTTAGATACAATTTCATGTGTATATTAAGTATTGTTTTCTAATAGGATTAAGATATGTGTAACGGTTTATATACATGTTATGTTTTTATTGATGAACTGTTACACATGTCATAACCCTATTGAGAAACAATACCTAATATGCATATGAAATTGTAGTCAGGTTTTGTCCATACAAATAACACATTTTGCCTACACCAGTAAATCGTTTTGTTTTGTTTTTTTTTTGCTTATGTTTTTTACAAAGGAGGCCTCGGCGCAATTATGAATTTTTTTTCCGAAACTTTCGGTATTCAAAAATCACTTTGGATTTCAACTAATCATAATCGAGCCGAAAAGATCCATCTAGGAGATAGAAGTCTCCCAATTTTTTTTTCCATAGGACTCAAACCTGAGATTTTTCTTAGAAAAACCAAGTTCCTTCCTCTAAGTCTGAATTATTTAATTACTGATAAACAATGTATATACAGTTTACGAAGTAACAGATTTTCATTTTTATGGAGAAATATATGTTATTAGCCCCTTAAATTTTTTTTTTTGGACAAAAGAAAAGTTAAGTAATTTCATTAATAATGGAGAACGTAATACATTCGGTAATATCATCACGAATTTGGAGAATAGTAATGTATGTAGCCACCCCTAACAAAGAGTGAGCAACTACATGGACTTTCCTCCTATCAAACTCTATCAAAGAATTGTTAACATAAGATGATAAAAGACTCCTACAATTTGAAATAACAGCCCTATAATTAGCTTGGTGCTCTAGGACTTCCTCTTTTTGCACCTGGAGTCTGGGAGAGTAACTATAAAATTTAGCTTTGAAGAAATATCCTCCCTCATCACGTAAATTGTGATCGAAGTCGATGCTTCGAGTTACCTACAAGAAAAGTTCAATGCACTGCCAATTGTCTTCGACTTTATTTGCATAAACTAAAAAAACCAAAATTAAAAAAAGAAAAACGACAAAACGTGTCTGGCCAATAACACCAAACGAGGTATTTGTGGATAGAAACTGCACACAGGTTACTCATGCCTTGGCAGTTCCAACTAAGGATACTTATGGCTTCTGGCAGGTCCGGGAACCAGAACCTACCAATAAAAAATGGAGAGAAATAATTCATTCATCTTCTTCATCCAGCAACGATAGACTCTCACAAATAGAAAGAAAAACATAGCTTTCACAAGCAAAGAGAAAAACATAATACTCTTCAGAGATAGCAGGAGAAGACGAATACAAGGAGTGGCCTCTTGTGAGTGCTGCAGAAAAAACTAGAGCCGGCAGCCAACACGAAAGAAAATGATGAATGGTACAAATTTTTAAAATACAAATTCTGTTATTGTCAATTAGAGTTGTTTATCATGAATTGATAATTTCAATTAAACAATGCACGTCTATTTTTTAAAATCAGGTTATCCAAGTTTTGTTTTTCCGATACAAAATTAAAAAATTAATTTAATCTCAACATGATACTGTTGATAAATTTGTTGCTATTCATAAAAGGAATGTAATAAATAATGAGGATTGGTAATTTATATTGTGCTAAGTTTCTCTAATTTTTTTTTTTTTGGTGTAAGATCCCAAAATTTTCAGATAATGCCCTACTAATAAAATAAGGTATGTGACAGAACAAGAGCGTATGCACCAACAAATCGAGATAGGACCAACTTTAATCAATGATAAAAGGTTTAAATAAGTTTTTGGTCCTACAAAGTTCATCAAATTTGGTTTTAGTTCCTGGAAATTTTTTTCTTAGGTTTTCGTCCCTGTAATCTCACAAATTTTGCAAATAGTCCCCACCGTCATCTTTTTCTGTTATCTAGTACTCATGGGTATTGAGGTAATTTTATTTTACTGTCCGATTTGTTATAAAATTTGGCCATAAAATAGAAACAAAATTATATATTAGGGACATAAGATTAAAATTGCTAAATTCCTTCATTTTGTATGATATCTAGTACTTAGGGGGTATCGAGGTAATTTCTCGTTCTTGTCCGACTTGCTCCAAAATTTGGCTAGAAAGTAGAAATAAAATCATACATTACATGGGGCTAAAATTAACAAAATTATTCATCTAGTATGATTTTTAGTACTCAGGGGTAACAATAGGGACTATTTACAAAATTTTCGAAAATACAAGGAAGAAATCCTAAGATTTTTTTTTACAAGGACTAGAACCAAAATTGATGAACTTTCCAAGAACTAAAAGCTTATTTAAACCATGATAAAAGTTTCCAAATTCAAGATAATGTAGAAATAATGCCGTACAATGCATGGGTTTGAACTAGCTTTTAATTAATAGTTAACTCATTATCACCAATTCAACTAACTGTTAATAAACAATTAACTCATCATCAGTCATCACTAATACAGCACAAGTGTAGCATAAAGAAGCAGTTCTCCTTTCTTATCTTTTCAAGGTATTCTCATCATCGGTGCAAATTTTCAGCTAGTTTCCCAGTATGGTGTTCACAAGCACTAATGAGTCAGAGGCAGCAAATGATTCCACTTATGACAGGATGGCTGAAATTAAAGCATTTGATGATACAAAGCTTGGTGTGAAAGGCCTTGTAGATTCTGGTTGTGACAAAGATCCCACGCATCTTCTATTCTGGCAACTTGGCCTTAACTGACACTTCACCAAGTGACTCAAACTTCAGTATTCCAGTCATAGATCTTCAAAGCATACACAAAACTTCAGCTCTGCATGTTGAAGTAGTTGACCAAATTCGCAGTGCATGCCAGAAGTGGGGATTTTTCCAAGTGATCAATCATGGCATTCCTGTTGATGTTTTGGATGAGATGATCAATGGAATCCGAAGGTTTCATGAACAAGATGATGAGGTAAGGAAACACTTTTACTCTAGGGATCACATTAAGAAGGTTGAGTATTTTTCCAATGGATCCCTATTCAGAGACAAGACTGCCAACTGGAGGGATACAATTGCATTTTCTGTAAGTCCTGATCCACCCAACCCAGAAGAAATACCAGCAATATGTAGGTAATGTTTCTAAATAATAATTCTAATTTTGTAACTAAAACCTGCATTGCTTAGGCTTGATAAAAGTTTACAAATTTACCATGTGCTTTTTCCTGGCTCTTGGTGTTTATAAAGTTTTAACTTTGTTACACCCTATAAAGTTTTTTACACTGTCAATCAATTACAAATTACCTTATATGTGGATTTTAAGGTAGTTCTGATAAAAGTCAAATATTTTTAATGATGTGATAATTTATAATTAGTTGATAACATAAATTTTTTTACACTAACCATGCATATCAATTAAATCCTTATAATATACCGGTCTTTGCGGTAAATTGAGAAAATTAGCCCATGGCTGTTTTATGATATAAGCAAAACAGTTATTCTAGTATTTTAGTATTTATGCAACTTTCTTATGTTTCATTTTGTTACATGGATTTAGTCAAGGTCTCACTTGGACAAAACTTGCAGACCCTATCAAATTTGGGGCCTTTTCTATCACCTTTGATGAAATAATTATTATGTATTTGTAGAGACATTGTGACCGACTATTCAAAGGAAATAAGGGCATTGGGGTTTACAATCTTTGAGCTATTGTCAAAGGCACTTGGCCTTAATCATTCTTACCTTAAAGAAATGGACTGTGCGGAGGGACTTCTAACTTTTGGTCACTACTATCCAGCATGCCCTGAACCTGAATTAACTATGGGCACTTCGAAGCACACTGATAGTGTCTTCATGACAATACTTCTGCAAGATCAGGTGGGTGGTCTTCAAGTTCTTCATGAGAATCATTGGGTTGATGTTCCTCCAGTGCATGGAGCTCTTGTTGTAAACATTGGAGATCTTCTACAGGTAACTACTCTAATATATAGTTTATGTTTTCAATAGATACATGGTCTTGAGATAGCATGCAAATTACAAATTCAATGAAATGATTACTAGAGAAATCTTATAGTCTAGATTCAGCTGCATATCTGCATATAAAAATTACATGATTGGTGACTGTTTACATAGATCACATTCTTTGTCATGTAGCAATTAATTTTTCTGAAACAGGTTTTACTGAACATCTTTCTTAGACATTGAATGGTAATTAAACATAATTAGTAATGGTATTGCTATGTTTTTGTTTATTAGTATTGATAGTTTTCTTTGTAAAGCAAACTGAGAATAGAATTATACAACTTGAAAATTTATTGGAAATAGGGTTTTCAATCCATGACCTATCAAATTCAGCAGATAAGACATGAAAGAAAACCATATAATTGGAAAAATTGAGGTCAGGCCTCCACATACCCACAAGGGTTGGGAATGGTAGTAAGTCATAAGTGAGTTGCAACTTAGAAAGTGTACCAAAGTTCAAACCTTTGAAAAAGACAATTGAAGGGAATGCTTCCAAGTTAAATGTTAGTCTCATAGCAATGCTTTATAGTGAAAGACCAAAATAATTATACATCACAAATTCGTCCACTTGAATCTATTATTAGCCTCAACTGAGCAACAGCATCAGAGCTTGGAGACACTTGAATCATGTGTTTAGCTGTTAGTTATTTGGAAGTTGCTGCCACACTTGAATCAGTTACAGCTTTCAAGTAACTAGGCTGATTTCTCTAGAACTCTTGAACAGTGTAATTAGTTGTAACTTGTATAAGATTCAGACGATCAATTTCAATCTTCCGAGGCAATTTTAAAATCTATGTATTTATTTCCCGTAATCTTTTGGATGATCTGATCTATCTTGCTTCCCAGTTATATCAAGGCCATCTCATTTATTCGAATTTCAGCATTGCATTTCAAAGGGTCGAAACACAATTACAAGATGTAAGATGCATCATTTTTAAGAGGTTACTTTCAAAGGGAATCTTTAAGGACGTGATGCAACATATATAAAAGTGACCAATACTCAAATATTTATGAATTTTATTGATTATTAGATTATTACCATTACCAATTTACTACACATTTTTTATGATTATATTTATCAGTTTCCTTTTTGTTGGTGCAGCTTATGACAAATGACACATTCATCAGTGTTTATCACCGGGTCTTATCGTGTCATATAGGCCCCAGAATTTCTGTAGCAAGCTTCTTTATGAATTTCAAAGCATCTGAGTGCACATCAAAGATTTATGGTCCAATAAAAGAATTATTATCAGAAGAGAACCCTCCAATCTATAGGGACATCACCCTGAAAGATTTCGTGGCACACTATTTTGCCAAAGGCCTTGATGGGAACTCTTGCTTGCAGCCTTTCAAGTTGGAAGAAAAGCAAATATAAAGAAGAATTATATCAGTGTACTCTTGTCTCTTGATTCTCATGGAGTTGGTCTAACTCTCTAGATGCAGCACGAGGAAAAATCAGATGTAATGTTATAAGTTATACTATTCAAGAGCATAACTTATAGGTTTCTGTATTATTACAGTTTGGTTTTCCTGTCCATTGTCCCAACTCCCAAAAGCAACAACAGCAATGACTAAGGAATATTTTTTAGAGTAATTATACGTGAATACCCAAATGGGACACCCATTTGGGACACTTGATTAATCATATATAAATATTTGGTTAATTCAGTTTATTATATGGTTAATCACGTACAAATATTTGGTTAATTCATGATGACTCATTAATCATATAAAGAACTGAATTAACCAGATATTTGCATGTGATTAACCAAATATTTACATGATTATGGTAAATATGTCCATTAACGTGATTAACCATATAATGAACTGAATTAACCAAATATTTATACATGATTAATCAGGTATCCCAAATGGGTGTCCCATTTGGATGTTCACCTATCATTACTCTATTTTTTATTGAAAAACTAACCATACTAACCATACCACTGTTTGATATGTTAACTATACCAGTTTAACACCAAATTCCATTAAAAATTTACTTTCTTTCTATTCCTTAGCAATTGCCCCTAGGACAAAGCATAGCAAAATCATTGAGGGTTACCAACCAGGGCCTTTTAAAAGGGGTCAGTCTTTGTTGAAAATTTAAATATAACACTTTAAATATACCATTTCTCAATGTAATCGTTCTTTTCTTTATCTACCTTTAAATTTATATCACACTTAATATATATGTATTATACATTATAATACATAAAAATATCTAAAACAAATTATCAGTACTATTAATTGATCAAATAACACGGATTATTCCACTTTTACGTTCACCAACTTCCTTATCTTTTTAAGGGAGTGACGTGGTGTTATTATCATTGATGCGGTTTGACTTTGGATTTATTGCACTACTGTTCTGTTCTGTTCTGTTCTGCTAGTTTCCAGTCCCATTATTTGAACTTCTTTGGATACCTTGTGCTGTTGATACAGCCTTCTGTATTCTCCTTACCGCTTCAACTTCAATTATTGTTTCCTATTATGGAATCAAAGGCAGGTTATGACAGGAAAGCTGAAATAATAGAATTCGATGAATCAAAAGCTGGTGTCAAAGGTGTCCTAGATTCTGGGGTGACAAAGATTCCACCCATATTCCTTGTCAAGTTGGATCCCACTGACACCTCACCAAGTGACTCAAAGTACACCATTCCAATCATAGATCTTAAAGACATACACAAAAGTCGTGTTGGAGTAGTTGACCAGATTGGCAGTGCATCTCAGAATTGGGGTTTTTTCCAGGTGATCAATCATGGTATTCCTGTTGATGTTTTGGAAGAGATGATCAGTGGAATCCGTAGGTTTCATGAACAAGATGCTGAGCTGAGGAAGCCTTTTTACTCCCGGGATACCAGTCACAAAGTCAGATATTTCTCCAATGGCAAGCTGTTCAATGACATGGCTGCTAATTGGAGGGATACAATTGCATTTGTTGCAAGTCCTGATCCTCCCAACCTTGAAGAAATACCAGCAGTATGTAGGTAATGTTTCTCATACTAGTTTTGCTACTAAAACCAGCACAGGTTCAAGCTTTTGATAGTAATTTTTTTTCAACCAATTTATTATATTTATAGGGTAGTTTCCCCATGGGATTTGCTATTTATAATATATTATATCTCTGCAGTAAATTGAGAAAATTGCAGCTCTTGGCTGTTTTATGATATAAGCAAAGCAGGTATTCTAGTAGTGTAGCATTAATGAAACTTTCTTGTATTTAATATTTGTTACAAGGCATTTAATTAGTCAAGTTCACTTGTGCATTCCACTTGGAGGTTCTATCAAATTTGGACCATTTCTTTTCTCTTTGATGAAGTAATTGTTGAACTACTGATACATTTGCTGTTCACACATTCTGTTTTAGATATTTTGATAAGTTGGTACAGAGATATGGGCTTACTTGAAATTTAGGTAAAAAAGCTATATATGGCTAGTTGAACTAACTGATGGCTGTAATATTTGTTCACATGGGCAGTTAAAAAAGGAGTGAGTGTCAGTCCTTATTTTGTGGAAACTTGTATCAGAGTTTGAACTGACCATTAGCAGGCCATGAAGCCACTTTTGTGTGTAAACATGTATATTGTGTAGTGATTGGAATGGGTGAAATTGAAACCAGTTTACTTCCTCTCAGTTATTTTTCATATGACTAACAGTAATTATGTATTTGCAGAGATATTGTGACTGAATATTCGAAAAAATTAAGGGTCTTGGGTATTACTATCTTTGAGCTATTATCAGAGGCTCTTGGCCTTGATCCTTCTTACCTTACAGAAATGGAGTGTGCTGAGGCACTTTATATTATGGGTCAATACTATCCAGAATGCCCTGAACCTGAGTTAACTATGGGCATTACAAAGCACACAGATTATGACTTCATGACAATACTTCTGCAAGACCAGATGGGGGGTCTTCAAGTTCTTTATGAAAATCAATGGGTTGATGTTCCTCCAGTGCATGGAGCTCTTGTTGTGAACATTGGAGATATTCTACAGGTAACAACTTGTTTGTTGCGATTTGTGATTAACCGAATAATTAGCTAACTCGCATAGTTGATTTCCCTCTTTTCAAGCGATATGCTGAGAAAGGGACTTATCTCTTAGCTGTCAGGTTCCTAGGCTACTCCTGAAATACCTAGTTTGTTTGAAATGTGTACTATAGTTCGAGATTTGCATAAAATAAAGATAAATGTGATAAAGGAATGTCAAAAGTAAAATAAAGTAAAGATAAATAAAATGCTTTTGTTTGATTGATTAAATGTGTCAAGAATCAAGATTGACTCTACAATTGGTATTTATGTGGACAACTTTTATGTGGACAAATAATCTGAACCAAACACTTCTGATGATCTATCTTGTGACCTTGTTCCATTGCAACATGGAGATTTAAAACCTCTTCTTCGACATAATAGCACCATGTAAAATGTGTCATTCTTAAGATGTTACTTTCAAAACGAATCATAAAGAACATGACACAAAACAAAAGTGAGCTAAACTATAATAGTTTGGACTTCTACTAGATTCCACAAACAATATTTTTTGATTTGCCTATCGATTTCCTTTTTATTGGTGCAGCTAATGACAAATGACAGATTCATCAGTGTTAATCACCGGGTATTGTTAAGGAATATAGGCCCCAGAATTTCCGTGGCAACCTCCTTCATGAATTTCATTCTTTCTGAGTGTACATCGAAGGTTTATGGTCCAATAAAGGAATTATTATCGGAAGAAAATCCTCCAATATACAAGGACGTTACTATGAAAGAAATGTTGACAAATTATTATGCAAAAGGCCTTGACGGGAACTCTTGCTTGCTGCCTTTTAAGGTTGTGAAGCAAATATAATGTATTATATTGGTGCTCTCTGATTCTCATGGAGTTAACTTTATAGTCTGCATTTTATCATGGTTGACTTGTGACTTTGACTTTCATTTTCAATATCTAGTGAAACTTAAACAGCAGGTGCCTAGAGGCATAAGGTAATGGGATATTTAATTAATTGTACTCTAGTAGAGCATAACTTATAGTTTTATGTATTGTGAAAATAACTTCATATGTTCTTCTTGGAGGGTTTCAACATATTTTTCAATTTTTTGTTGTTGTCACGTACCCATTTGTCTTGTGTTGGTCTGGATACAACAATGTTTTTTAACACAAAATGGTGTCTCCTTTTTTTTCTATGTATTTTAGAAAGAGTTATGATATTTAAACATCCAATTTCAGACACCATATGTGATACCATAAGTGTTTATCTCTATCTCTCACTCACTTTTTATCTTCTTTGTATACACGCATTCCAAAAATACATCAAAAAACCAAAGGGACACAATATGGTGTCCCAAATTTGGTGTTCAAATATAATTTCTCTTTTAAAAATGTGTGTATACAAAGATGGTGTCCCTCATAGATTTTTGCCATGTCACATTTATCAAATAAACTAGTTTAAATCAATTTAACAAAGTTAATCCAATTTTGTTAATTTGACTCCCTAAAATGATACGTCAAGAAATTTGAGTCACCAATAAAGAAAATACAATAACTAGAAGTGGAGCGACAATTACTGGAATCACCACCCCACTTGGCATATGAATAAGCTTGTAGAACGAATAAAGGGGAGTCAAAACAGAAACGAAAACCATCCCTGATAGTATACTCCCTCCGGTTGATTATATAAGAAAAAATTTCCCAATTTTTTTTTTCAAAATATAGGTAAATTTCAATTACTTCCATCCTATTGATAGTTTGAATCCGTAAGTGTACGGTTTCGTCGTCAAGTAATAAAAAGATCGAACCGACAGAGACCGTGATCTTAAATAACAATTAATTATTAAATCAATTTAACTAAATTATATATAAAAAAGATTTGGAAAAGATTTGGTTTTTAAAATGAAGATTAACTAACAAATCAAATATCTAAAACGAAATCAGTTAAAAATCGCAATCAAATCTAATCTGGTGTTTTTCAAATTAAAAGATATTTCTAGGAATTGGGTTACCAACAAGACTGCTTATGATACTAAATTGACTACTCCTCTTGTTAATTATCAGAATTGCTTTGAAGGTGAATTTATCCTAATAAAGTTAATGTTTCCTCTCGAGATACAAGAACCGTGCCCAATTAAACCAACCCCTACTCTCGTGGTAATTGTATTTAAATTGAACCCATTGAGATTTATGACAATTCAATGAACCCTCGAAGGACCGCTTCTAACTCTCATGATTTAAGTCCTAAGTTCAATCCCTATAGATCCAATACCTAAGTTCACCGCTAGGTTCATCCTTAGAGTATCTATGACATGCAAATAAGTGCGCACCAAATTTACAAGTAATTCATGCAAGAGGAACCAAATCGAAAGCAAATTGAAATTAACAAGAAGTAAAACGTCAATTCATCACATAAAACGAGTCTTGGGCATAGCCCTAATTCCTAGAAATAAAACGATTACTCACACATTGCCATGTTCATAGCAACGTTGAATAACAAAAACATGAAAATCCTAAGAGAAGAGAAGAAATTGAGAAGAAGAGAAAATCTAAAATTAAGCCTAAGGTAGCAGCCAAGAGGTCCCTATTTTCGAGCCTTAGAGTCCTATTTATAATGTAGGGCAACTTTGATCCAAATCTGTTACAAAATCAAATCAAATCTTCAATTTAAAATTCCAGATATTGCGCGTCACGGCCGTGATGGTCATCACGGCCTAGCCGTGATCAGTTCTGCCTGAGAGGGTCTGGTTCAGCTTTCATGTCACGGCCGTGATGGACATCACGGCTTGGCCGTGATCAGTTCTGCTTTGAGCACTTTCTTCCTTTTCAGCTCCACTCGGTCACGGCCATGATGCCTATCACGGCCTGGCCGTGATGGCTTCTGGCTGGCCAATTTTCCTTTATTCTTCAAGCTCCTTTTGATTATGCAAGCTCCAATATGACTGATTCTAAACATTTAATTCTTCAATTCCTGCACAAACACACCACAAAACCACCTTACCCGTTCCAAGGCAAAAACTAACAAAAATCAAATTAAATATGCCTAACCTATATGAAAAATGCATGCAAAATGTCAAGGAAATATGAGGTGAAATTACACTCATCAAATTACCCCAAGCTTAAGATTTTGCTTGTCCTCAAGCAATCATTAAGGCCAGAGAAGATAAACAGTTAGAGCACAGACAGTGAACTAAGAACCCGAGTAACAAATCCAAGTGACAGGCATATCCAATTAAGTAACCAAGAGACAATCAATTTTCAACTCCAATTAGAAGCTTAGGTTCCCTAAATTCATGCTTCTCACTAATTTTTGGACACTCTTCTTACCTCACTCAAGTGTTTAGGGACATATGACAATTCACTCAATTTCCTCAAGAAAAGCACCTACCATAAGCTTGACTATTAACTAAATATCTACTTTATTAATGAAAACACATAAGAATCAAGAGGTCTTTTATTTTGGTTGTAGTGGGGCCATGGGATTAATCATTAGGTGGGGAAACCAAGAAAAGGAAAATTCAAGAAGGCTAATGGAAAACATCAAACAATGCAAAGCACGACAACCTTCTAAAATACCTTTTTGGGCTTTAATTTCACTTTTCCACCTTTCTTTTTTTTTTCATTTAATTTCTCACTTTCTTTTTCTCATCCCCTTCTCCATTTTTATTTATTATTATTATTATTATTATTTTTTTCAATTTGGTGAAGGGGAGATTTACAATTCAAGAGAAACATTTATTTATTTATTTATTTTTCATCCCACAACTTTTCAAACTACCTTATTGCCCTTTTTCCAATACTTTAAAAGGTGTCATACCATGCATCATTTATAAAAAACAATCAAGGTACCAAGAAAAGCATTTTTTTTTATTAGGCTCAAATTTGGGCAACTAAGTGGTAGCATTTGATCATTCAAAGCTCAGAAGGCCAGAAAAATACCTAAACCCTAAACCCTATTGCCTCAATCATTTTCAAATATGTTTTCAAAAATTTCTAAGTTTCAAAACGGTTTCAAGTCAAGTTCTAGAGAATACAATTCAAGAGGAATAAAGCACTCAATCACAAGGAATGGGGTAAATTTAGAGAATACCCCTTTTAGGCTCAAAAATCTCACTTTTAGTAGTTTCAAATTAATGAAAAACACAGAATCTAAGGAACCACATGCTAATTAACAACTATCAAAAGATCATCTCTAGAATTTTTAATTTTAGCCTATCACAAGAATATAAAAATTGGGTTCAAAAATTCACTGTCTCAATTCATTTGGCACAAAGTTCTCACAATTGGATGCAATTTCAAAACAAGGGGCAATCTAATTATGTGATCATGCAAAACTATACCTAAATGAATGCAACATGTAATATGCAAAATGCAAAAATACCCCTACCCCAAGCTTAAAAACTTACATTGTCCCCAATGTAAATAATTAAGTCAGAGAGAGGAGAAAATTGGAACAACTTACCTAGGTGGTGTTGGGTGCTGCGTGAATTGACCAGAGAGTGAGGGTGATTTTTTTTTTCCCCAAACAGGGAGCATCACGGCCGTGACCATATTCACGGCCCGGGCGTGATCTTCGCTGGGTTGTCTGATGGGTTTCTTCTCACGCCCGTGAGGGATATCACAGCCGTGACCCACAACACAGGTAGGCCGTGATACTTTCTGATTTTCTGCTGCTGGCTTTTCATGGCCGTGAAACTGGTCACGGGAAGGCCGTGATCATCACTGCCTCCACCCTTTTTTTTTTAAATGTCTTTTTGATCTTCATGCTTTTCCAACCTGTAAACACACTTGGCAAAACCATCAATTTGTGATCTTTCTCCTCTAATCTTCTCCAATTATTGAAAACAAAAACAAAATAACAAGGGAAAGAAAGCTTGGGTTTCCTCCCAAGAAGCGCTTATTTTTTGTCGTAAGCTTGACCATACTCTCTTCAATCAATCGGGGTCAGCTAGGCTTGGAAGTGAAAGAACACCTCTCTTCCAAGGAAGTCCTTCAAAGCGCTTATATTGTTTATATGGCCATATGCGCTTTCGCTTTGCTCTTTTCACTCTGAGTTTCATGGCCTTACTTCCTCCCGGCGGAAGTTTTAACTCCACATGTTGAGCAACTACTGGTTCATCTTTATTCGGTGCATCATTTGTCATGCAAAGTTTGGGAGTTGCCTCTGTGTTAAGCTCTTCCTTCACCTCCGGAGGCATCATCTCAATCCTGCACACATGACTCTCAAGAGAAGGGTTGTTATATGAGTTAGTTAAATCAAAATCCATCCTACCTTTCTCTACATTCAAAGAGAGCTTACCATTTTTAACATCTATTATTGCTCCAGCTGTGGCCAGGAATGGCCTTCCAAGAATGATAGGGAATTTAGAATTCCCGTTCATATCCAACACCATGAAATCAGTAGGAATGAAAAGTTTCCCGACCTTTATGGGGACATTCTCTAGTATGCCTAGAGGGGTTTTAGTTGAGCCATCCGCAAATTGTAAAGAGAACTTGGATGGACTCAAATCCTTGGTTCCTAACCTCTCAAAGATGGCAAGTGGCATCAAATTTGCACTAGCCCCTAAGTCACATAAGGCATGATCTATTTTAACTTCTCCAATTGAGCAAGCAATAGAGAAACTTCCTGGATCTTTTAATTTAGGAGGCATATTAGTTTTTATCATTTCATCACGCTCCTCAACTAAGCTCTTAGTCTCTTGTTCTACTTGCTTTTTCCTGACTAGCCTTTGTGGGAAAGGTATTGGGGGTTGGTAAGGTGGTGGAGGGATATACTTTGGTTTAATCTCTTCTTGTTCACTAATGTCCACCTTACATTCCACATCCTTTTCAACTACCCCAAGCTTATCATCCCTCAAGTATATAGCATTATAGTGCTCACTGGGATTAACTTCGGGTTGTCCTGGAAACGTACCCTTAGTCCTAGAAGATGTGCTAGCTTGTTGGGCAATTTGAGTCTCTAGCATCTTATTGTGAATAGCTAAGTTGTCTACCTTAGAAGCTAGTTCCTTAATGGCTTCGCCCATAGCCCTACCATGTTGCCTAAACTCTTCATTTTGCTTTGTTTGAGTTTCAACAAAATTTTCCATAAGAGACTCAAGTTTAGACTTTTGTACCTGAGGATACCCCAATGCGGGTTTCCTATTACCTTGGCCTTCTTGGAATTCATGGTTCAACGTGTTGTTGTAGTTCCCGTATGAGAGATAAGAGTTATTCTTCCTTCCTTGGTTGTAAGAATTTGGGGGAACATAGTTTGGCAACTTCGGGTTCGTGTCATAAAAGTTGTGACATGAATTCACTTGTTCCCCCGAAGCGCCTGATTCATAAGCACTTCCATGTGGGCATTCCACGAAGTCATGTTCCTACACTCCACAAATCTCACAAGCAATATTAGTAGCACCTATTGTACTAACATTAGCCTTTTCAAGTTTATCAAAGCGCTTACTCAATGAGTCAAATTTAGACAAAATCAAATCTGAGCTATCTACATCAAACTTACCTCCCGAAATCTTTTTCGGGTTATTACCTCTTTCTGAACCCCATTGATGATAGTTGGTGGCAACACTTTCAATGATATTGAATGCTTCAGTTAGTGGTCTATTCATCAATGCTCCACCAGCTGCGGAGTCAAGTGACACCTTCGAAGAATAATCCAATCCATTGTAGAAGGTATGCACTAATAGCCACTTTTCGAGCCCATGATGTGGGCAAGACTCTAGCAATCCCTTGTAACGATCCCAAGCTTCGGATAAGCATTCTCCGTCCTTTTGGAAGAAGCCGGTGATCTGAGTTCATAGGTAAGCAGTCTTGGATGGTGGAAAGAATTTTTCCAAGAATGCCTGCTCCAGTTGGTCCCATGTTGACAAAGTATTGGCAGGGCACTGATTTCAACCAAGCTCTTGCCCTTCCAGTCAGAGAGGAGGGGAATAACCTCAAGCAAATAGCATCAACCGGTGCACCTTGAATTCTTATTGCATCGGTGAACTCCAAGAATGTCTCCACATGATCAGTCGGGTCTTCCGAGGGTAATCCTCCAAACTGATGTTGCCTAATCATGCCAATTAACTGGGGTGGTATAGTGTAGTTCTCCGCCTCAATTTCTGGCCTAGCAATCCCAGTTCGCAAACCCCTAGCATTTGGGGCTGCGTAGTCCTTCAGTGGTTTGGTATCCGGTTGATTGGCCATGAGTGGGATGGGGATCAACCTTTCTCTCACTCTTTGTCTTTGTAGTCTCCTACGTCTATGAAAAGTCCTTTCGATCTCGGGATCAACTTCAATAAGAGTTCCAAGACTTTGGGATCTCCGCATAAAAGAGACAAAATACCTGCAAAGAGAGAGATAGATACACTAGAAAAAGAAATATTATTATTTTTTAAATAAAAAATGTCCAGAAAAATCAATTTAAAAATTAAATTGAAATTCAAGAAAGCACAGTCCCCGGCAACGGCCAAAAACTTGATAGCTTGAATCCGCAAGTGTACGGTTTTGTCGTCAAGTCATAAAAAGATCGAACCCACAGAGAACGTGATCTTAAATAACAATTAATTATTAAATCAATTTAACTAAACTATATATAAAAAAGATTTGGAAAAGATTTGGTTTTTAAAATGAAGATTAACTAACAAATCAAATATCTAAAACGAAATCAGTTAAAAATCGCAATCAAATCTAATCTGGTGTTTTTCAAATTAAAAGATATTTCCAGGAATTGGGTTACCAACAAGACTGCTTATGCTACTAAATTGACTACTCCTCTTGTTAATTATCAGAATTGCTTTGAAGGTGAATTTATCCTAATAAAGTTAATGTTCCCTCTCGAGATACAAGAACCGTGCCCAATTAAACCAACCCCTACTCTCGTGGTAATTGTATTTAAATTGAACCCATTGAGATTTATGATAATTCAATGAACCCTTGAAGGACCGCTTCTAACTCTCGTGATTTAAGTCCTAAGTTCAATCCCTATAGATCCAATACCTAAGTTCACCGCTAGGTTCATCCTTAGAGTATCTATGACATGCAAATAAGTGCGCACCAAATTTACAAGTAGGAATCAAATTGAAAGCAAATTGAAATTAACAAGAAGTAAAACGTCAATTCATCACATAAAACGAGTTTTGGGCATAGCCCCAATTCCTAGAAATAAAACGATTACTCACACATTGCCATGTTCATAGCAACGTTGAATAACAAAAACATGAAAATCCTAAGAGAAGAGAAGAAATTGAGAAGAAGAGAAAATCTAAAATTAAGCCTAAGGTAGCAACCAAGAGATCCCTATTTTCGAGCCTTAGAGTCCTATTTATAATGTAGGGCAACTTTGATCCAAATCTGTTACAAAATCAAATCAAATCTTCAATTTAAAATTCCAGATATTGCGGGTCACGGCCGTGATGACCGTCACGGCCTAGCCGTGACGCTTTCTGATTTGGGAGATGGCTTCACTTTGGGTCTGTCACGGCCGTGATGGTCATCACGGCCTAGCCGTGATCAGTTCTGCCTGAGAGGGTTTGGTTCAGCTTTCATGTCATGATGGACATCACGGCTTGGCCGTGATCAGTTCTGCTTTGAGCACTTTCTTCCTTTTCAGCTCCACTCGGTCACGGCCATGTTGCCTATCACGGCCTGGCCGTGATGGCTTCTGGTTGGCCAATTTTCCTTTATTCTTCAAGCTCCTTTTGATTATGCAAGCTCCAATATGACTGATTCTAAACATTTAATTCTTCAATTCCTGCACAAACACACCACAAAACCACCTTACCCGTTCCAAGGCAAAAACTAACAAAATCAAATTAAATATGCCTAACCTATATGAAAAATGCATGCAAAATGTCAAGGAAATATGAGGTGAAATTACACTCATCACCTATTTAATGAAATTATTCTTAAAATACCCTTTATTTAATGCAAATTTTGTTTTCCAATGACTCCTTTTATTCCCAACAACACAAGCTTAAAAAATAAAAGGAATGGGAATTTAGGTAACAAACTCAATTTTTTATTTTCAAATACTTTTTTAAATGAGATTAACTAACTTTTTTAATAAATATGAAATTAGTTACTTTTATTTATAATATAGACGGGAGGAGTATCCGGCAATTCAAATATCAAAATAGTTGTTGAACATTATGCACCTATGAATCAACTTACCCAATGAATAGTACTGGAAAAGTCAGCTTGATTTACTTTGAGATAGATCAACATGAAGGTGGTGTCTAGAGTGAAGCATTACATCATGTGGTTCATGGTAGACCATTTGTTTCAACCTTTAAATTCATCTCATCCTCACCATCATACCATACACCCTCCACACCAGATTTTTCCCTCAGCCAACTCCCAACCCAAACCGAGAAGCATTTGGGCCACCCCACCGCCTGAGCCACCGCGAGATCGGCCATGGATCCTCACGTCGTCCACGCCTCTCTCTTCTCTACTCAGATCGTGCACCACATGTTTATTCTTCTTCTTAGTTGTGGTGGACTGGCGGTACTCAATAATACTCTTGTTGTTACGGTTGTTTGTGTGAAGGTGTGGAGAATGGCTTCAGCGTGTAGCAGAATGGCGCTAAGAACAAATACATCCCTTGCGTGTATTAAATCCAGCATCGGTTCTTCTTCTTTCTTGAGATCAGCCTTCACCAAATCCACTTCTACTCGGAGGTCCTTCTTAACCGAGAGGAACATGATTCTCCCCCAGCTTCAATCGATGTTGCCACTCCACAGTGCGTTTTCAGCGGCCACAATCACATCGTGCCTCACCACTAATTCCAACACCTTTTCCCCCAAAGTTCAGATTTTTAACCTCCACAACCGGATTCACTTCGGTTTCTCCTAGTTTTCGAAGAATCCCAGTTCCTGCAAAGGTTCCAACTTTGTTGTTTTAGGGCAGCTTAGTTTATTCAAATTACTATAATGATAGTAATGATAATGGGTCTAAGGAGTGGAATGAGGAGATTGTGATGTATCGGAAGAGAAATGGTTTATAGACAATGAAGAGGGATGATGAGAGAGAAGCCGCCGCAAACAGCAGTGGGGCTGAAGGCGGAGCTGGAGGAGAGAGACGAGGGTGGGTGAGGGAGAATCATGTGAGTGAGTGAGTGAGTGAGACCAAAATCTAGTGTAGGCAGTGCATCTTAACATATGGTGAGGTTGCTTAATCCTATGGTTAAAACAAATGGTCCATCATGGACCACATGGTGAAATGCTTCACCCTAGACATTACCACCAACTAACTGACAAAGCCTAACTTAACCTGAAATAGGAACATCACTATTCACTACAGTAATAAAGTATGTGACAAAATTAACAGAAATAATTAGAGCATATGCACACAAAAATCGAGATAAGACCAACTTTAATCAATGATAAAATCTTTCAAATACAAGATACTACTTCTGGACTCAATTATAAACAAAGAAATACATGTATTTTGTGGACTCAAATATAAATAAAATATGACTAACTTAACTCTATTTAATGTAAGTATTCCAAAAATCAAGAAAGTTAACTAATCAAATCAATTCTCTTTTTACTTTCTCAAGAGCATTGCACATTTCCGACACAATTAAAGGGTAATTTATTAATTATAACTTCTTTTTTTTTTTTACATAAATCAAGACAATTAAACTAAATTAACCAACTTTCTTAACAAGAGTGCAATTAGTTATTTTTGCTTAACTAACTTTAATTCAAGAGTCTTGCTAATCAGTGTTCTAAGGGCATTGGTTAAGGAATCCAATAAAAGCAAGTTTTCGTTGGAAAACTAAAAATAACACTTCTCAAAATTTGAATACATCACTTCCAATGCAAACTTTCTTTATATGATTCCTTAACCAATATCCTAAGGACACTGGTTAACATTCTCCTTGATTTAATAATACTTTACTTTTCAATAATACCGTGCATTGCACGGGGTTTAACTAGCTGTTAATTAATAGTTAGCCCATTATCAGTTATCACCAATTCAACTTGCTTTTATTAAATAATTATTTATCATCACCAAATACAAACATAGGTGTAGGATGAAGTATTTTTTCTTTACAGTTTTCCATTCCCTAGCTTTGTTATCTTTTCAAGGTATTCTCATGATTTGTGATTTCAGATTTGGTGCACTGGGTGCAGAATTTGCAGCTCAGGAATGTTAATTGAACACAGAAGCTCGACATCATACGGTTGACACCGTATGGTACTGTAGCATGTTTTAGTCAGCCTCATTGACTCACTTAGAGCTACAGTGCAGTGGGTATCCATTAATTTCCCTCCATTTTTCCTTTGCTCCCTCACACACCCGTGGCTTCCCTCCTTGCAACATTAGGCGTACCATTCTCCTCTCAATACACAGTGACGAGATTTTGTGTGGTCTCCCAGCAAAGTGAGCGAGGTGTGGTGCGTGAAGAGGGTTCTCCATAGCTAAGGTAACTCCTTTTCTAGTTTTCTTCTTTCCTTTCAGCTGAGCTTTATATCCTTTGAGCTCCACTTTAGCTCCTTCATTGCAAGGTGACCCCTTTTGTAGTTTAGGGTTCTTTCCTTCTTTCTCCAGAACATTTGGTTATTATCTTCCCTATCTCCTTTCCTTAAATTACAAAGTATGGACTATAAGTGTAGGTTTTAGAGTAAAAATCCATGAGAATTGCGGGTTTTAGAGTCAAAATCCATGAGAATCCCAATTAGGACACTTGCTAATAAAGCATTTGATTACTGTGCACGAGAAATAAATGGTGAATGTTTTGCAAAAGTTTGGTTACTGCGGTTTATTTATCTGGTTAATCAAGTTCATTTATTTGGTGAATGCTTCTCATTATCTGGTTAATGGCAATTCTTGACAGTCCTAGGCATCCCATAGAATTATCTGGTTAATCAAGTTCACTTATCTGGTGAATTCTTCTCATTATCTGGTTAATGGCTACTACTGACACTTGAGCCAAGTCCTAGGCATCCCATTGAATTATCTGGTCAATCGGGTACTCTGATACTACAAGTTTGGCCATTATTAATCATGTATAACATTTCTGGTTTATAGTTATTTTGTGAGTTTTAGTTTGTCAACATTAATTGATACGATAAGCTTGTAAATCCATGGTTTAATTGTGACATAATAATGAAAGATCTAATTTGTGCAGTTTAAGTGTGGCACCCCCAATTGGATATTCATGGATACTGCAAATAATTCCGTGGACTGTGGTGGTGATGATGGTGAAGCTGCTGGAGCTGACATTGTTAATGATGATCAAGAAAAGTGGGAGCATGGAACAGGGATGTGCTTTTCTTCCATGGAGGATGTTAAATCATTATGGCGAGTATGCTTCAAAAAGGGTTTTGGTTGGAAGATTAGAACATCAAGAAAAGGAGAGGATGGGCAGATTTGCTACTTAATTCTAGCATGCTCAAGAGAGGGGTCCCGAGTATCGAAAATTCCATGTACGTTGATGACACGTCCGACTAAGGCGAAAAATTGTCCTGCAAAGATTACTAGTAAGTTGGGAGAGGATGGACTGTGGTACATAAAAAAATTTGAACCCAACCATTCTCACGAGATCAGCCCTACAAAGGCAAGGTTGTTCAAGGCTAACAAGAAATTGAACCTCCATGTAAAGAGAACAATCCAAATAAATGATGATGCAGGAGTGAGGATCAATAAGACTTTCCAATCTCTCGTTACAGATGCAGGAGGGCATGAGCAGATACCATTTTACGAAAGAGATTTGAGGAATTATGTCAACAAAGAAAGGTGTGCGATTGGGAAAGAAGGTGATGCCAAGGCCTTACTAAGTTATTTTGTTCGAATGACGGAGCAAAATAAAGATTTCTTCTATGCCATAGATATGGATAATGATTTTCATGTAAGGAACGTGTTTTGGGCTGATGCAAGAAGTAGAGATGCTTATGCATCTTTTGGAGATGTTGTCACTTTTGATACAACATATTTAACCAATAAGTATGACATGCCTTTTGCTGCGTTTGTTGGTGTGAATCACCATGGTCAATCAACATTACTTGGGTGTGGTCTGGTTTCTGCAGAAGACACGGAGTCATTTGTCTGGCTTTTCCAATCATGGCTTCGTTGTATGTTAGGAAAAGCCCCTGTGGGTATTGTCACTGACCAATGTAAGGCTATGCAAAATGCCATTGAGTTTGTCTTCCCTACAACTTGTCATAGGTGGTGCTTATGGCATATAATGAAAAAAATTCCTAAAAAGCTCAGTGGATTTGGTGAATATAAGAGGATTAAGGCTGCAATGAAAGCAGTTGTTTATGATGCAATCACAGCAACTGATTTTGAAGAGAAACGGCCTTCCTTCGTTGATAAATTTGAGCTTGGACAGAATGACTGGTTGAGTCGGTTGTACAATGAACATCATAGATGGGCACCAACCATGCTGAAGAAATATTTCTAAGCAGGTATGTGGTCAATTAGGTATCTTGATACTTACGGTAGTTTTCTGAATGCATTTTCATATATATGGCTAATCACTTGTAGTTATTTGGTTACTCCTGTTGATTATCTGGTTAATGGGTTCTTTTGATACTTCAATTTTTTTGACAACATTTTTCATATATGGTTAATGACTTGTAAATATGTGATTAACTCAGCTCATTATTTGGTCACTGGGTCATCCTGAAGTTTTCTACTCCCATTATAATATATGGTCAATCACTTGCAATTATTTGGTTATTTCTATTCATTATCTGGTTAATGGTTAAGCACTTGTATGTACTTTGGTAGGTATGTCAACAACCACTACAAAAAAAGCATGATTACCGACGGCCAAAAACCGTCGGAAACGCAAAAAATCCGTCGGTAATGCACGTTTCCGACGGCCCAAATTCCGTCGGTATCCGGCTCGTAGGAAACGATTTCCGACCGACGAGTGGGATCCGTTGGAAATTACCGACGGAAATTTCCGTCTGAAAAGTTTCCGACGGAAATTTAGGTCGGAAACAGGGAAATCTTACCGACGGAATTTTCAGACGGAAACGTTACCGACGGAAATTACCGGCGGAAAAAATCCGTCGGTAACGTTTCCAACGGAAAATTCCATCGGTAACGTTTTTTTAATTTTTTATTTTTTATTTAATTTTTTTATTTTAAATATTAATTATTAATTCAATTTTTTTAATAAAATTATTATTTTTTATTATAAATAATTTGTTATATAGATCAAAAATAGAAATCACAAATAATTAAAAAGACAATTAAATTTAAATTAACATTAATATTCCATACATACAATATCCGTCAGTTTAGAAAACACAAGTAAATAAATATAAAACTATCCTAATCATCATCATCATCATCATCATCATAGTACTCATCATTGTCATTATGTAGGGGGAGTTTACCGGCGTCAGCAGATCATCATGCTGCGGCGCAGAAGTCACACCGGCATCATGCGGCTGCGGTGGTGCCACGGTAGAAGTAGTGGATGGCTGGCTGGCATGGATGACCCCCTCTAGAGCGCTGTGCCTCTCTGGTGGAAGCAGATCAAGCAGAGAGGTCATCACCGTAGACCAAGTCTCCATCTGCTGCTGCATGCGCTCTGCATGCTGCCTCTGCTCCTCCATCTCCTGCATCAGCTACCGCATCTCCTCCGTGTCCTGTGAGCTGGAGGATGTAGGCTCCCGAATGGTCAAGCTCGGCATCGAGGATCCAGTGATGGAACGAGCCATAGTTGCAGAACCGTAAATGCGACCGTTCTTCTTCCCACCCGCCACTTCCATCCAGACCTGGGTCTGTAGTCGGTCGACCTCGGCGGGGTCCAGCTGGGAAGGATCCGAGGCACCAGAGCAGGAGGCAACCTCAGACGCTACCTGACTGAACCTAGCATTGTACTCTGCCTGCGCTACAAAAATTATATTATTAGACTATAATAATAAAAAATAAATTAAATGTAAAAAGATACTTTAATTAGCTCACCACTGTCTGCCTCGACCTGTCATCAACAAACTCGCCAGTGTCTGCGCGAATATTTGTCTGCTCAAACACAGTAGGGACATTAACCGAGTGGGTAAGCTCTCCTACCTGCAACTGACAAAGAAATATAATCAATTAATTATAAAATAAATCATATAAATAAAATAAAAATATACTATTATTTATATGTGCATACCATGTTAATGGCATGCTGCATATGGCTAATCGAGCCACCAGTGTGCATGCTCCCACCCTTCTCGGAAGCCCGATTTCTCCTTGCCTGCTCACACTTCGCCTTGTACTCTGGAGTGTCCCAGTACGCACAAAGCTGGGGCCAAATTCTGGGGCCTATGTAATCTGGGCGCACCCGAGTTTCCCTAGCCGTCGCGAGCATGTCCCTCAGTCGATTAGACGCTCTTTTGTCAAATATGACGCGTATCTGTGCAGCATGCTCCGGTAACCAGCCCACAAGGGCTTGTTAACAAAGAAGAAATATCAATTTTATACAAAAAATTAAAAAGATATAAACTGCGTGAAAATTAAATATATAAAATATAGGAAAAAATGAAACAAGTTACCCCGAATCGTGTGAAGATACGATCCCGGTCTTCCTTCGGTATCCTCCCCCACGATGGCCAGAAGCGACGATATTGCGCCTTGAGGGCGTAGGTAACGTTCTTCGACCCCACTTTCGATGGGATGAAAAATTTAAAAGTTTATTAATTCAACAATATGCATATCAACAAATATATACTTATCGGATAAATATGAAATAGTCAAAGTTTAAAAATTTCTTACGATCCAGAAACAGGCGTGACCCATGGTCGATCCACAGGTCTGGGAATCCTGACCCACTCAGGCCAACATACCAGGAGTTGGCATAAATGATAATCCTGCTGCCTGTGTGGCATATGCAGCTGATGATGGTGGTGCTGGGTGTGGGTGTGGTGCAAGTCCAGTAGGGGGCGGCGAGTAGCCGGCTAGTGAGCCTCGTGGGCCAAATCTAGTGGGTGGAATATGTGTGGAGGATGGTGTAGGGTGCGTCGGGGATGGTGTGGTATGGGCAGGGGATGGTGTAGTATGGGTCGGAGAGGGTGTAGAATGAGTGGGGGAGGGTGTAGAACGGTCGGGGGAGGCTCCTGTAGCTGGAGTGGGTGCGGTCACCTACACCGAGGCGGGCAAGCACCTGAGACTTAATGGTGTATCGGCCTCGCTTAGTCTTCTGCTTCCCCTTATCACCGCTAGGCAATGGGGGGCGGGGCGCCTCTCTTCCTGATGCTGACATATCTACTTTTTTTATCACAATTATAAGTCAATGTAAAAACAATAAATCAATCGACATTTAACAGCATAATCTAATAAGCAAAATTTTAAAATACAACTAAATTACAAAAGTCTTACATTTAAATGCATAAAAAAAAAAATACAAAATACATGATACTGTAACTTAGCAGTAAAATTCCTATTCAGACTCGGTATCATCATCTGATTGTAAGTATGACTCTTCTTCTTCTTGCATTGAGTCATCACTTTGGATTTCTTCCTCTGATGATGCATTAATCGATACCGATGGATTAGCAATGGCCACTTCTTCCCCATCATCAGCAGATCCCAACATGCCAATAATACGCTCGACCTCAATTACTTCATTGACATGTGACGATTCATCCGCGTGGAAGGGTATATCATCCTCTGCATTATCGATTTCTATGCGACCCATAGGTTTGGTAGTGACAGCAACACACCAACCTTGTTTGTCCACTCGCATTGCTGGATAAGGGACGTAGTAAACTTGTTTGGCATTGTGAGCAATGATAAACGGAACAAATTGTTGATATCTTCTATCCATGCGAATGTCCACATTGCCACACTTGGGATCCACCTTTGTGCCCGTCTTCGATGGATCAAACCAGTTACAATAAAATAATACTACTTTTTTAGGATAAGTAGTAGTATTGTATTGTAACTCGTATATGTGTTTTATGACTCCATAAGAATCACCAGTACCTTCACCCTGTACAACAACCCCGCTATTAATGGTCTTTTTGCCAACGTTCTATTCATCTGTGTGGAATTTATACCCATTAACGAAGTATGTATGCCATGATCTAACACTGCTATAGGGCTCGTACGCCAAATCTCTCAAGTGTTGATTTAACACACTTAATGGTTGCTGATACACCTATGAATTTATAAGTCATATTACAACATTTTCATTTTCAATTAGAAATTAAGCTTAATATATTGTTTGCTAGGTTATACGACACTTACTTGTTGTTTGAACCATTCAGGAAACTCTGCATGTGTACGAGCAAAAGCATCTTGGTCACTAATTTGATTAATTTGCAGGAACACACTGACAAATTAATAAAATCCGTACAATGTGTTAAAATAGAATATGATATACCGTATGATACATTATTTAACAAATGAGTCTTTCAAACTTACTCATGGTATGGTTTCACCTCTGTGCAATTTATCAACACATGAACATGAGCTGACTCATACTCCTCATCAGTTAACCTGTATATAAGCTCTTTGCCAGCATGACGGTCAGGAAGATTAAATACGGATAGCATATACGGATACCCTCCACCATCAGCATCCACCTCGTTCCTAATATTTCGTGGTGCCAACATGAAGTTATTGAAATAGTGGGAACAAAAATAGGTTGTCTCACGGTGTAAGTAGGACGCACAGATTGATCCTTCCACCCTAGTCTTGTTTTTCACTGATCGTTTAGAGTCGCCCATGAATCTAAGAAATAACAACTATTAGTCACAAGTCATTATTCAAGGGACGTTAATTGTTACAATGTGAAAATATAAAAATATTACCTTTCAAACGGATACATCCACCTATATTATATTGGTCCACCAAGCCTTGCTTCGTATGCAAGATGCACAGGGAGATGTTCCATGTAACACCCTGTTTTTCAGAATATTTTAATTAAGCTGGTTTTGGTTAAGTGGATTTATCGTTCAAGGGCTTAGTGGGATTTTTGGTTAAAAGCCCCTTCTGGTACATGAGCACGCCCGTGCTCATTCAGCCAGCAAGCCCGTGCTTAAAGTCAGAAGCGTGTTTCTGATTTTAAGTTGAGCACGACCGTGCTCAACAAGGAGCACGCCCGTGCTCAATGCGTGGACCGCGTCTCGTAACGTTAAATCGAGCACGACCGTGCTCAATGGTTAGCACGACCGTGCTCAAGTCTGAGATTTATATAAACGAAAACAGAGTCGAGGGTTTGCACTTTAACCCTACTTTTAGTGGCTGCTAATCCTGTTGTGGCTGACGTAGTGCTCTTCCCTGCTTTTGCTTAACTCAGCCAGTTCTCAGAGTTTCTGGAACCTTAGAGGAACCCTGTGCATCTAGTTTGAGTCAGAGGTAACGGTCTCCTTCCCTTCTCAATCCTTTTTGGTGTTATGGTTGGAAAACTAATGGTTGATTTTACTCTGGTTGATCAAGGCTCGTTCGTGCGTGAGTCACCTAAAGGAGAACAACCGGTTGCTGTTAGGACACCTTAGAGAGCTACCTTCAATCCAGGTATGGGGAGAAGGGTAGTATGTACATAGGTTTGGGGCTAGTGTAAAGTAAGGGGTTTCCCATAACCCCGTTGTTATGTGATATACTGATTTATAATGTGGTTATATTCTTGATGCATGTTCTGGTCGTATGACTGTATGTTAAATGCTTCATATCATTGATGACGGATTTATGTTAAATATGAGCATGATGTGGTTGGTTAATTGTTAAGATGAATATCATGATGTTTGGGTTGATGCCAATATTGTAGTTGATGCTGTTGTACAATGAGTTTAATGCCTAAAAAGTCTGATAACTGATTTAGAATGTTTAATGGATTAAATTATAGAATTTGGTTAAGTATCAGCCTCTGTTCCTGTCCAGAGCAGCACTGTCGCGCATTGAGCACGACCGTGCTCCCAGTTGAATTCTGGGAAGATGGCCGTGCTGTTGAGCACGGCCGTACAGGACAAAGAGCACGATCATGCTGTTGAGCACGACCGTGCTTCACTTACAGGGGAGCACGCCCTTCATGTGCTTAAGCACGACCGTGCTGGGTTACGAGCACGACCGTGCTCAACCCACCTGGACAGAACAAGATTAAAGGACTTAAGGGGTTCTAAACCCCACTTCCCTATGATGATAACTGATTAGACAACTTGGTTAATGTTATTAAAGATAATTAAAGATGATTAGATGGTGAGATGTTAAGTCGATACCCTTTTGGGTGCCGCAAGTTGATGAGTTGGGCCTTGGTGCTTTTGGGCCAAGGAAGCCTTGACCCCACGGTTTGGGTCTAAGGTGTTGTTGTTACGTACCTTGGTGGCCGAGAGTTTGCCCCAGGTACTGCGGTTGTTTCCGCCTAAGTCCTCAGGTAGATTCCACGAGGCAAGTGTTGCGGTTGATTTCGCTATTACCTACGGTCGATTCCGTTGGAGTTATGGAGGTGGTGTTGCCGTTGTTGTCGTGTTGCATACGCATTGCATCGGAGTTGTTGTTAGGGATGTTCGACATAGGGGAGATCGTCCTAGAGTACGGCGATCCGGCCATCCACGGTTGGAGTAGATTCTCCTAGCGCCCCCGTGATGAGGCATTCGTTGGTTTGATGCGTTGGCTATCCAAGGAGTAGATTCTCCGGCGTTGAGTAGATTCTCAATGTGGATATGTAACTCCGAAGTCGTTCATCCCGAGTTTAGTGGATTCACATGCATTGATGGTTTAGCGGAGTAGGACTGCATTGCACTGCATAGCATAATGATGATGTTGATGTTTGATGTGATGCTGCTATGCTTGCTGTTTACTTTACTGCCTATCTCCATGCTAATATGTTTATACGATTCTTACTCCCTATATATGTTTGTTGTTTGTGTTTGGCCTGATTGGCACATTACAGAGGATGACGAGCAGCCCGGAGAGGAGTGACTCTGAGGAGCCGCCACTCATTGTAGGGCTAGTTTATGTTATCGTAGTTGTTAGTTTCAGTTGTAATTCCGTGAATTTTATTCCGGAACGGTTACACCAGCTCTGTATGTGACATCGGGGTTGGGTTATATTTATTGGTTTGTTATGTTTTCGCTATTTAAAACTTATTTCATTTCCGCGTTGTAAACGGTTCATGTGGGACTTTTCTACCCATGGACAATTGTTTATTTTATTCAATAATTGCATGTTTTTCCTTTAATTGTTTTTAATTTAAACGACTTTTAACATGCGGGGTAGAAGGGTGTCACATTCCATTGAGTCAAAAAATCCTGGGGGGAATACCCTCTCCATCTTGCAAAGAATTGTTGGAATCTTTTCTTCCATCTTCTTCAGACCATTCGCACTTAAAGTTGCAGAGTATAAATCTTTGAATAAATGACTGATTTCTGTAAGCGGGTTCGAAATGATCGAGGGCAACGAGCCGAAAGCAATAGGAAGCAAACACTCCATGAATACATGACAATCATGACTTTTCATCCCATGAAGCCTCCTCATTCTTACATCAGCACATCGTGCCAAATTAGACCATCAGGCATCCTAAGGTCTTTTAACCACCGACAAATTGACTTTGCTTCACCAGCGGTTAGAGTGTAACAAGCTTTTGGTTTGACCATTTTTCCATTTGGTTGCGGCTTCAGCTCCAGATCCTTTCATCTACAGTACAAAGCTATGTCCATCCTTGTCATCTCATTGTCTTTCGTCTTGCCAGACCCATTCATAAACGTGTTAAAGATATTGTCAAAGAAATTCTTCTCAATATGCATCACATCAAGGTTATGTCTTAATAGATTATCCTTCCAATACGGTAGTTCCCAAAAGATGCTTTGTTTTGTCCAGTTATGCATTCTCCATACCCTGGTATTTTTGACACACCAACAACAGTGACTTTAGGAAGATCCCTAACTCGACCCCATATTTGTTCAGGAGTCAACAAAGGCGGTAGACCTTCCTCTTCTGTCTGAATCTTTTTGAATGCTCGGGTATTCCTTCGGAAGGGATGGTCGGGATCTAAGAACCGACGATGAGAATCAAACCAGGAGCTTTTGCCACCATATCTTAGGGTAAAAGCTTTTCCATGTTCCATGCAATACGGGCACGCCAATTTACCATGTGTCCCCTAACCAGAGAGCATGCCATATGCAGGAAAATCATTGATAGTCCACATCAGTGACGCCCTCATCATAAAGTTTCTCTTCTTTGAGACGTCATACGTCAACACACCATCCCACAACTTCTTCAGATCATCGATTAGAGGCTGCAAATATACATCTATCCCAGCCTTCGGATTAGATGGTCCCGAAATGAGACAAGTCAGAAACATGTAGGGTTTTGACATGCACATCTCAGGAGGAAGATTGTACGGTGTAACAATCACTGGCCAACATGAATATGGCGAGGCTGACGCCTGAATGTACGGGGTAAAACGATCTGAGCAAAGTCGAAGTCGTACATTGCGAGGATCTACTGCAAAGTCAGGGTGTACCCGATCGAAATGCTTCCAGGCCTTACCATCATAAGGGTGGCGTATAAGGCCCGTATTTCTCCTATTTTCATTATGCCATCTCATATGTCCCGCAGTTTGCGGTGATGCAAAACAGTCTCTGCAGCCTTGGAATTATTGGCAGATAGAACATTGACTTCACAGGAACTGGTTTGTTCTTACTACGCTCACTGCTTTGAACACGGTACCTGGGTGTCTGGCAGAATTTACATCCTTCCAACATGCTGTCATTTGTATCCGAAGCACTGTCATAATATAGCATGCACCCGTTCGGACAACAGTCTATTCTTTTAGCCCCCAACCCTAGTTTTGACACCAACCGCTTTGCATGATAATAACCTTTTGGTAACAAGTCTTTGAAGGGTGTTACATCTTGAAGCATTTTACAAAAAATCTCCAAACACTGCTCAGGCACATTCCAATTGGACTTGCAAGCTAGAAGCCTAACATAAATTGATAATTTTGAATCCGACGCCCCTTCAAACAACGGCTTATTTGTCTCTAACAATAGATTGTAGAATCTCTGTGCTGATTCATTAGGAGGCTCTTCCATGTCATTAGACACATCTGCCTCAAAGTTCCCATGTTGCCCAAGACAATCGTCCACCATCATATGCATTGACTAGAGTTGTTCGACATAGTCATCATGTAAGCCACTGCTAGATGCACCCATGTGAAGATCGTCAACACCGACATCATTCAAATTAATATCCGGCAACTCCTCACCATGATCAGTCCATATCCAATAATTAGGCTTGAACCCACGTCGATATAGATGTAACTTCACGTCGTCATCACTCAAAACTTTCATACAATTGCACTTTATGCACGGACATCGAATCCCCCCTTCTTCTGCATAATCACAATGTTGTTTAGCTTTCGATATAAACTCCTCAACTCCAACTACAAAGGATTGTTTTAGAAGCCGTCTCCCAGACTCGTTCCTATCATATACCCAACTACGGCTCGGGAGATAATATTCCATCCTTCTGCATATCCAGATAAATTGACGTATTTTTAAACATGATACTATAACCTCGAATCGCTCCCTTTCCTTCAAAGGTGTGGCCCTATCCCATTCGAGGAAAAACTTTTTCACCACTGTATTATACTAGTTACTCATCGCTTCTCATGTCTTATAGCTGATGAATTTTCGGCAGCATTTCCCATTAGTCTCCAAGTACACGACTTGACCGCGGTAAGATACCGGAATCAAGCATGGACCCGGAGAACAAAAGGAAATACTTCGACCCGAAATTTCATCAACTATATAAGAGATGAGAATCAACGAGTAATTAGTATATCAGTGGAGAAAAAGTTTTTTTCCCAAACTATCCCAATTGGACAATTCAAGATTCAATAAAATGAGCGATACCATGCCCACGAGTACACATGCTCAATAATATTGAACCTTGAACGGGAAGCTACGGTTTTTCTCAATTACGTATTAAATATATATACTTTACGATAAAATGAAACTTTAAGTAACACAGATAATTTGCGTAAAGTTTGATAACAACAACAAACTATATAACACATAATTAAGCAACCAGCATAAACATATATCAGCCCATAATCATTTGTCTTACGTTTTATTAAATCATTTATTTTTCAATTTAATTTAATTAATAAAACATTTTATTGATTTAGTAAAGTAATTATGTTAATTTGTATACATGAATTTTAAAATCTAAAATTTATTTTAAATTCTATTATTAGTACTAGCGGCAACCTGTCTGGCCGCATTTCTAATGCTTTTATGTGTCTTTATCGTGTAAATTTCTTCAACTTTACAATATGACCTATTAATGTAAACACACATTATACACTTAATCATTGCATTAATAATATTTTGTTAAGAATAAAAGTAAAAATAAATAACATAATATTTAAATAAAAAACAAATCCAAGATACAGAATATAATTTATTTACAACTAACGTTTGGCTATGACATCTCAAAATCTAGCTTAATTACGAGATTAGATAAGGAATAATTTCAGGTGCTTTTTGCATTTCTCTACATCAAAATCAAAATTAATTTATATTGTTATTTTTTGTTAATTAAAAAGCAATAAAGCATACCAAATGATAAAAAACATAAATTATTACTGTACAACACCGCTAATTACAACATAACCGTACAGCACACCAAATTGATCCAACATAACAGTCCAACACATTTAACAATATACAACATAATAGTACAGTACACCTTATTACACTCCAACAAAACTGTCCAACACACTTAAAAAAAAAATCAACATAACAGTCCACCTAATTACACTCCAACAAAACTGTCTAACACACTTAAAAAAATAATCCAACATAACAATCCAACACATTTTATCATTGTCCTAACAATTTACAACATCCTATAATTAACAACTATCCATACAATATTTAATTAATATACTAAAAATATTAACAAATAAAATTGGAAACTCACCCGAAACAACCAAACTGGAGGCCGGAATTCCTCAGGCAAGGTGGCTGGCGCTCCAAACTGGTGATTGTTCTCTGGAGAAGACAAACATTAATTAAGTATAATGCACAAACTGAGAAGAGAGTTGGAGGAGAAGGTGGTTGCTTACCTTAACGTAGTGGTTGCGGCGGTGAAGGATGAGGTGCAGGCGACGGCACGCGCAGGCGGGTGGCGGAGTCGGCGAGGTCGGCGGCGGTGCGCGAGCGGACGGCGGGGTCGGGGCGGTCGGCGGCGACGTGCGAGGCTAGGACTGTAGGGGCGTTCGGGTTCGAGTTCGACTGGAGAAGAAAGAAGGAGAAGAGAAAGGGAAGAGAGGGAGAAAGGAAGAAGAAGAAGAAGAAGAAGAAGAAGAAGAAGAAGAAGAAGAAGAAGAAGAAGAAGAAGAAGAAGAAGAAGAAGAAGAAGAAGAAGAAGAAGAGGAAGGAGGAAGAAAGGGGCACTCACCGGAGAGGGGACGGAGGTCGGCGGTGAAGAGAGGGAGAAGAGAGTAGTAGTGAGAAAATGAAACATGGAAATGGGGGAGGGGGAGAAAACGCCGGTTTTTAATGGGGAAGGGGCATTACCGACGGACCGCGCCGTCAGTAATGAAGGGACCGATTCAAATTACCGACGGCAGGATCCGCATTTCCGACGGCCCGCCGTCGGTAACCGTACCCATTTTCCCGCCCATTCGTTACCGACGGAAATTTCCGTCGGTACTCCTCTCCCCCCGATTTCCGTGCCGCCCCTTACCGACGGAAAAATCCGTTGGTAAATTACCAACGGAAAAATCCGTCGATAATTTACCGTCGGTAATTTACCGACGGAAATTTCCGTCGGTAACCCTTTCCGAGCCGCCCCTTACCGACGGAAAAATCCATCAGTAATTTACCGACGGAAATTTCCATCGGTAACCCTTTCCGAGCCGCCCCTTACCGACGGAAAAATCCGTCGGTAACCCCCTCCCCCCGATTTCCGAGCTGCCCCTTACCGATGGAAATTTCCGTCAGTAAATTACCGATGGAAATTTCCATCGGTACCCTATTTTCCACCCTGAATTTCCGACTGAAATTTCGGTCGGTAAATTACCGATGGAAATTTCCGTCAGTAATAAATCCCGCACAAATTTCCCATCGCTTTTCCGACGGAATTGCCGTCGGAAACCTTTCCGACGGAATTGCCGTCGGAAACCTTTCCGACGGCATTTTCGTCGGAAAAAATCTGTGTTTGTTCGTTATCCAGATTTCCGACGGGTTTTTCCGCCGGTAATGCCAAAATTTTCCTTCGGAAATCCGGCCGTTGGTAACTGTCCGTCGGTAAATCGATATTTTCTTGTAGTGAACGAGCGAGAGCATACATGCTTTCTTTGATGGATATATCAATTCAACAATAACTCTGAATCAATTTGTAAAGCAATACGATAACGCTCTCAAGAGTAGAGCCGAAAAGGAATTTCAAGCTGATTTTCAATGCATGGATACAACAATTCCTTGTGGGTCAACCTCGTCAATTGAAAAGCAATTCCAATGCGAGTATACTCATGCCAAGTTTAAAGAGGTTCAAGTTGAGTTTAGATCAAAGATGAATTGTGCGTCCTCTTTGAAGACTGTTGGTGGTTGCCTTGCTACTTATCATGTATTGGAGGAGGTCTTAGTTGGAGATAAACCAAAAAAATGTATATATATGGTTGTGTTTAATCGTGAAAACCATGATGTCTCTTGTGAATGCTCGTTGTTTGAGTTTAGTGGTATTTTGTGTCGCCATGTGCTGTGTGTGTGTACTCAAGAGAGGATTAAAAATGTGCCCGATAAGTATGTTTTAGCAAGATGGAAGAAAAATATTAGAAGGAAGAACGCATATATTAAGACCAGTTACTGTGTGATGGAATTGAAGCCACAGATGGATAGATTTGACAAATTGTGCAAACATTTCTACGAGGTTGCTGAAGTAGCTGCAGAGTCTGAAGTTGCAACTAAGGAATTGCATGAAAGACTACATGAATTTAGTTCTAATTTGCCCAACATGGATGCTATTGCTCAGAATGGTAACAAGAGTCCCATTGCTGACTCAAATCCAAACCATTCTACCCGCATTCGGAGTCCATTACGAGTCAAACGTAAAGGATGACCTCTTACAAATAGAAAAATAGGGGTAGTTGAAAAAGTTGTTAAGAGGGCCAGGAAGCGGTCAGAGCATACCGAAGACAAAGAGACGACTAAGGTATGTGTTTTTCATCAGAAATTCTGTATTAACCATATACAACACATGATTAACCAGCAATTTGAACCCTGTTAACCAAATATCTTGAAACTGTAAGTTTCAGGTCAAAGTGAAGTGATGCATTGTATGTGTTTTTTTTTTTTTCCAAAATGTGCAGGAGGCAAATATTGGACTGGTGGGTAATCAGAGTGGAAGCAACATCCGTGTAGAATCATCTCTTGAGCTTGTCACTGGTGGAGATTTGTTGGATGCAAGCACCATGGTTTGTGTCCATTATAAGATAATGCTTAATGTGTAGACTTTGTGTTAATGTGCTGTGGGTTAAATTTTAGCAATTTGATGGATTTGTATACCGTGTTCTAGACTTTCTAGCCTATTCATGTGCTAGTTGTGGACGATGAGTTGGAAATTTATGTTGATTGGTTGATTGTTTTTCTATACAGTCAATGTCCATTTTTGAAGATAGTCGCTGGTTTCTTCAAAATCCAACAGTTACAAGGCCTGCATTTAACGATTTAGATTCACCATTTAAAGATGATATTAATCCGAGTTCACAGGCATGTAAATTGTGCTAAGATTTATATGGTTAATGACTCCATTATTTTTGTTTCTTATACGGTGTTGTCCAGGTTGGAGGTAATATATCATTCGTGGACCTATTGACAACGTCTAATGTTGACTTCATGGGGTCCTCACAGTTCACTACAAATTTGGATGATTAGACACAATTTGGAATTTAATTGTCTTGACAAATGACATGTGTATTTTGGTATATGGGTGTCACATATTTATATGGGTTGGAAGATTAGCAAGACATTTTTTGCATGATGGTATGGCCTTCATCAGTCCTTTATTGTGCTCATACTAATAACCCGACACATTTTTTAGTGTTTAACACTTTGCTAATGAACACCATTGGTTGTGCAGGTTGATCGGGTACAAATCAATTTTGTCAGCTTTTTGTATGACATGGTTGTAGCACAAAAATCAGAATTATCTTGTAATGCCTTGTAAAGGCTTTAGGGTCATTTTTTGATGTGCATAACGTTTACTATGTGTATGTAGTTCATGCAACTTGGTCAGGTACATAACATTTGCATGACAAAACCACCACTTGTTGTGTACATATTTAGACAATCCTATGTAAATGATCATGTATAAATGTCAAAGGAAGCTGCATGATTAATGACCAAGAATTGCTCGATAAGTTCAGTTCTATATATGGTTTATGGTATATTGTGATGCTTTAGCCATTTCCACAATCCATCAATTATCTGGTTAATATCTTCACATATCTGGTTAATGCTATCTGGTTAATGACAAATCCTGAGACTTGGGTGTCTCCCATTTTTGTATTTGGTTAATGAAGTTCACATATCTGGTTAATGGCATCTATTATCTGGTTAATGCCAGATCCTAAGACGGTGTCTTCCATGACCAATCAATTATATGGTTAATCTATTTCACCTATCTGGTTAATGCTATTCATTATCTGGTTAGTGCCAAACCCTAAAACAAGGACTACCATGACCCATCAATTATCTGGTGAATCAAGATGAATTATCTGGTTGATCAAGTTCACTTATCTGGTGAATGCTTCTCATTATCTGGTTAATGGCAATTCCTGACACGAGTTCAATTATCTGGTTAATCTAGTTCAATAATCTGGTGAATGGTTCTCATTATCTGGTTAATGTCAATTCCTGACACGAGCCAAGTCCTAGGCATCCCATAAAATTATCTGGTTAATCTAGTTCACTTATCTGGTGAATGGTTCTCATTATTTGGTTAATGGCAATTCCTGACACGAGCCAAGTCCTAGGCATCCCATAAAATTATCTGGTTAATCTTGTTCACTTATTTGGTGAATGCTTATCATTATCTGGTTAATGGCAATTCCTGACACGAGTTCAATTATCTGGTTAATCTAGTTCAATTATTTGGTGAATGGTTCTCATTATCTGGTTAATGGCAATTCCTGAAACTTGAGCCAAGTCCTAGGCATCCCATAGAATTATCTGGTTAATCAAGTTCACTTATCTGGTGAATGCTTCTCATTATCTGGTTAATGGCAATTCCTGACAGTTCAAGTCCTATGCATCCCATTGTCATTATCTAGTTAATCATGTTGATTTATCTGGTTAAATACTCCATGTCTACCAAGTTAATCAAGAGCTGCATTACTAAATACTCCATGTCTACCAAGAGCTGCATTACATACTAATCATAAACTACATAAAACAATGTCCATCACAATATTTCATGTTCAAATATCCTAATCAAAAACTATTTCTTTGTTGTCTTCTTATTGTTTCTCCCATATGACTTGCCACATGGGGAATCAAGTCTAGAAGATTGGGTCCGCCTCTTAGGGTTAACCCTAATCCTTGTTGCTATGTTTGTTCCATCCTTTGAAGCACCCTCAGCATTATGTTCACTTGCAAACAACAGTCAAAATTGTAGATGGTAAGTAGGCTTTCTTGTTAAGTATGACATTAGTACTTTTATATTGTGGATACACAAATCATTACTTACCAGTTTGCACTTCAACGTGTGCTTCCATAGGTCCACCAACCACTACTGCCGGAGGATCAACATTAGCATCATGAGCAACCATCTGAGGAAAAATTGGCATTTTGTCACCTGCATATAAAGTGATTATCAATGTGCTTTCATCAACCAAACTACATAAACACAAAAAAGGCAACTAACGCTCGTTTAGTAACCATGCACCTATTTGAACATCTAAAGACCCCACGCCACCCATGTCAGCATACATATCTGCTAAGGGAGTTTGGTGACGAGGAGATGCATCTTGCCCACCTACAGTAGAACATCCCGCATACTCATTTACTGGGGCACTGTTTGATCGGTGACGAGGGGGACCATATTTCAAAATGGCAACGTCCGCCTCTAGAGCCAAGATCCTCTCTTTTTGCTCCCTAATCTTCTCTTCATGGTCCCTAAGCGTTGCCAATACATTCTGGTATTCATCAACATGTACATACTGGTGTTATTGGCCCCACTGCAATGCATCCTGGACAATGGGTTGTTGAAGCTTAGCATCTGTTGCTGTTAAAGCAACTGTTACCTGCAAACATGATAATCACATCAAATGAACATTGTGTATATAAATTTCAACATATTATAAAAACTATGATATGGTTGGTACCCTATTATTCATGAATGCTTCCTTCATTCTCTTCTTCCTCAATGTAACAACTGGCCAATTCAAAATGCATGGGAAAGGGTGCTCGGGATGAGTGGTAGGTGTTTGCCCAATCGAGATATGATTCATCGCCCAAATCTACAATAAAAATTGTAATCATTAATAGCTGTAAAATTTTGTTAACACATCATTAGATGGTGATATAGCATATGCGAAAATACATACCTGTAGGATGAGAGCACATCCGCACAGATGTATTTGATGGTCATTTGACCCCTCACTGGCAATGAAAGCTTTGCTCAAACTCTCCACCAAGAAATTATGAACTACACATGCTCAATTGAAGGTATGGCTAGCATCCAAGTCATCCAGCAACCAAGCATAATCTGTGAAGACCAATCGGCCCGTTCTTGCAAAGTAAAACACTCCGAAAGCAAGGAGTATGTAAACCCTACAATAATCCCCCACATTATGATGAATCATGACCATCTTGTCAAGAATATCCTCTATGGTCACATCAGCCCCTTCAAAAATAGACAGTGTATAACACTGATCATCCTCTGTACCTACCACAGGATCACCTGTGGCTGGAAGTCCCAAAGCCAGACATACATCAGCAGGGGTAAAAGGGATCATTGTACCCCTAACCTTGAATGCTCGGCAACCCTCATCCCACCTTCTCACAAGCTCCCACAATAGGACACTTGAAATCTTGGGTTCTTCAGACAATTTACTAACCCAACGGAATGGGGTCGTCTCCAATAGTGCACGATACTCCTGTGAAAGTGCCTTGTTAACATCGATCAATATTCCTGGCATACAAGCATGCCTAGCATGAACCTGCCAAGTATCATTAAATGAAATGTCAGTTGATTGTAAATAGATCGCACACGGGTAAATACAAATATTTAGGAAGTTTCCTTACATTATTATCTGTTGATGCAACCATATTCCTTGCTTTTTTGTTACCTGTTTATAGGCTATCCAACACATGATAAGTTAGAATCAAATTTTTCTTAGTTAATTAAATGGTACATGTAGAAATCAACTCATAAGGAAGGATAGAGAAAAAGTAATAGCAAATTAAAAGTATATCCGGCCTAAGAAAAATCAAAAGACAAGATTTTCCATCAGTATGATCTTATTACTAAGAAGAATTAAATAAACTGTATGATGAATGCTTGCTAAATAAGAGGATTTCAAGAGCATTATATGTTTTATGGACTAGTCATGCTGAGATTTAACGGTATAAGGGTGATTTTCTCTAATTATGTCTAATGTACAGAAACGAGCAAACAAGCAATCTATTTTTGCCATTCAATGTACAACATCTTATCTATCAATTAATACTCTGGTGAATATTGAACTGCCAACACCTAAGAACAACACTGATTAGTGATTTGACAAGCTGATTTTTTGTAGAAAAATCTTTTCCTTAAATGATAAGTAATACCAAACATTAGTTATCACACATCATACACATTCAGCAATGCTCTATAGCCTTAAACGTCAATTGGAAGATATAGCCTCTAATGTTTTTTGCACATTTCCCTTTATAATTAATCTTCAAAATATGGAAATAGCAACTCAAAAATAAAAACCTTAAACACACAAAATCAAGCTTGAAATCAAAAACCCAGAAGCTGATTTAAAAAAGGAGAGGAAGATAACCTTAACGAGGCTTGTCACCACCGTCTTTATCACTGTCTTCAACAATGGTGGGAAAGAGATACGTCACAGAAAGCAGGGGCGTGAGGGAAGCAGGGGCGTGAAGGAAGGAGCTTGGAGGCCGGAGGGAGTGAACTTTGCAATGAGAAGGAGATGTGAGTGAGCAAGGTTTTGTTTTGGGTGATTGAGGGCAGACGAGAACGAGGGAAGGGAAGGACCGAAGGTATGAAGCAAGGAAGGTGTGGGATTTAGGGTCTGCAATACGTCGCAGAAGGCAGGGGCGTGAGGGAAGCAGGGGTGTGAAGGAAGGAGCTTGGAGGCCGGCGGGAGTGAACTTTGCAATGAGAAGGAGATATGAGTGAGCAAGGTTTTATTTTGGGAAGGAGAACGATGGATGGGAAGGACCGAAGGTGTGAAGAAACGAAGGTGTGGGATTTAGGGTCTGCAGCCATGGGTTTCGAAATGACAAAGTGAGGGAAGAAGAAATAAAAGTGAAATATTAAACTGAACTTACGATAATGCCCCTGGTAATTAGTATAATTGCAAAAAAACCACTGTAGCCATACGGTGTCCACCGTATGATGTCCCAAAATCGTGTCAAATTATCATTTATATTTTCAGCTAGTTTCCCAGTATGGTGTTCACAAGCACTAATGAGTCAGAGGCTAGGAAGTACAAACACTGAGACGGACACCGGACACGACACAGACACGGACATGCGGACACCGACAATGTCCAAAACATAGGACACCACGACACGGCTATATATATATATATATATGTGTGTGTGTATGTGTGTGTGTGTGTGTTAAATCAAATAAAATTAAATGAGCATCATTTAAATGATATAAATTGAAAATCAAGATAATGAGTCTAATGATATTATGATAATGAGTCTCACAAAAAATAAGGAGACATCATTATACAATTTGAGCACTTTGTTTTTTTACATGTGGAGGTGCAAGCAAAAAACAGAGGCTACCGGAAGAAGAAAGGAATGTATACAAGGAGGAAGTAAAAAAATTGTTTAATGAAATGGAAAAAAATAATAATGAAAAGAGTCTATTCATTACTTTTTTATTATTTAAAACTTTTAATTTATCTTTTATTTTTTATAAATAAAATTTGAGATGTGTCCTTGAGATGTCCAAGGCACGTATAAAAGTGTCGGTAAAGTGTCCAAGAAGTATCCGAGCCAACAAAAATAATTTTTAAATTGGATACCTGACAAGCAGTGTTAAACATGTGTCGTGTCGATGTCGGATACGTGTCTGACACTCGGACACCCCAAGCTGTCCCCCAACAGCTTGGGGTGTCCGTGCTTCCTAGGTCAGTGGCAACAAATGATTCCACTTATGACAGGATGGCTGAAATTAAAGCATTTGATGATTCAAAGCTTGGTGTGAAAGGCCTTGTAGATTCTGGTGTGACAAAGATCCCACGCATCTTCTATTCTGGCAACTTGGACTTAACTGACACTTCACCAAGTGACTCAAACTTCAGTATTCCAGTCATAGATCTTCAAAGCATACACAAAACTTCAGCTCTGCATGTTGAAGTAGTTGACCAAATTCGAAGTGCATGCCAGAAGTGGGGATTTTTCCAAGTGATCAATCATGGCATTCCTGTTGATGTTTTGGATGAGATGATCAATGGAATCCGAAGGTTTCATGAACAAGATGATGAGGTAAGGAAACACTTTTACTCTAGGGATCACATTAAGAAGGTTGAGTATTTTTCCAATGGTTCCCTATTCAGAGACAACACTGCCAACTGGAGGGATACAATTGCATTTGCTGAAAATCCTGATCCACCCAACCCAGAAGAAATACCACCAATATGTAGGTAATGTTTTAAAACAATTTTAATTTTGTTACTAAAACCTGCACCTGCTTAGGCTTGAGCTAGATAAAAGTTTCCAAATTTACAATGGTTGTTTTTCATGGCTCTTGCAAGCAGCAAGTTGAGAAAATTAGGCCTTGGCTGTTTTATGATATAAGCAAAACAACTATTCCAGTGATTTAGCATTTATGCAATTTTCTTAGGTTTCATATTTGTGTGCGGGTTAACCTTGAGTCAACTTAGATGATTAAGCTATAAGACATGAATTATAGGTGTGCGGGTTAAAACCCCATCCCTTTCCCATTCTCTTCTTCCCTCGCCCTTTCTCCATGTGAGGCCTCTTATAAGCCTCTCCTTGGAACAAAAAAATATTTATCACATGGAATTTAGTCAAGGTCCCTTCACTTCGGCATTTCACTTGCAGACCTTATCATATTTTGGGCCTTTTCTATCACCTTTGATGAAATAATTATTATGTATTTGTAGAGACATTGTGACTGAATATTCAAAGGAAATAAGGGCGTTGTCCTTTACAATCTTTGAGCTATTGTCAGAGGCACTTGGCCTTAATCCTTCTTACCTTAAAGAACTGGACTGCGCTAAGGGACTCCTAATTTTGGGTCACTACTATCCAGCATGCCCTGAACCTGAATTAACTATGGCACTTCGAAGCACACAGATAGTGACTTCATGACAATACTTCTGCAAGACCAGATGGGTGGTCTTCAAGTTCTTCATGAGAATCATTGGGTTGATGCTCCTCCGATGCATGGAGCTCTTGTTGTAAACATTGGAGATCTTCCACAGGTAACCAAGTTTATTTGTTTTTATATAGATAAATGGTCTTGAGATAGCATGCATATTACTAATTCAATGAAATGATTATCATAGAAAATTTTATAGTCTTGGTTCAGCTGTGAATAAGTTGAAAGATACATTGATCGCGAAAATGTCCTGAGAAAGAAAATTGGAGAGCAAAAAGTGACTAAAATTATCAAGATGTAAATCATGTCATATGGTTTGCCACTATGAAAACTAAGTGGCCTTCAATGGTTCAAAGGCAACCGGCCTTTCTATGCACCATATAATAACTTGGATTGATGACTTGATGTAGATTCAAGAAGTGACTTCAGCTGCATAGCTGTCTCAAATTCACCCAGAAAAAAAGTTTGAAGTGCTTTTCCTGCATATAAAAATAACATGGTGGCAGTTTTTACCCAGATCACATTCTTTGTCATGTAGCAATTAATTTTTCTGAAACAGGTTTTACTGAACACCTTTCTTAGACAATGAATGGTAAACATTTTTAGTAATATATTGCTATGTTTTTGTTTATTGGTAGTGAATGGTGATAGTTTTCTTTGTAAAGCAAACATGAGAATAGAATTCTACAACTTGAAAATTTATCGGAAATAGGTTTTTCAATCCATGATCTGTCAAATTCAGCAGAAAAGACATGAAAGAAAACCATGTAATTGAAAAAGTGAGTTGCCACCCAGAAAGAGTACCAAAGTTCAAAGTTCAAACCTTTGGAAAAGACAATTGCAGGGAATGCTTCCCAGTGAAATGTTAGTCTCAACTCTCAACTCAAAGCAATGCTTTTTTTAACTATACTGTAGTGAAAGACCAAATAAATGATACATCACAAATTCGTCCAATATCAACATATTTTTCTCAAGGTTTCTATTCTTAGCCTCAACTGAGCAGCAGCAGCAGCAGAGCTTGGAGACACTTGACTCAGGGTTGGTTGCTAGTTATTTGGAAGTTGAATAAGTGACATGTTTACTGCCACACGCCAAGTCAGTTACAAGTAATTATGCTGAATTCTCTAGAACTCTAGCATATGTACCAACTAGTTGTAAGATTCAGATGAACAATTCCAATCTTCCTAGGCAATTTTAAAATCAATGTATTTATTTCCCTTAATCTTTTGGATTCTCATGGAGTTGGTCTTACTATGTACATTATCAAAGTTGACTGTGATTTTCCGTATCTTGTGCTTTAAATAACAGCATCATGTTCTAGATGCAGAACAAGCAAAAGCCACATGTAATGTAATTAGTACTATTCAAGAGCATAACTTAAGTTTCTGTTTTATTACAGTTTTGTTTTGCTGTTCATTGTCCCAAGAGCAACAACAGCAATGAATAACTTACCATTATTTAATATGTTAACTTTACCACTTTAACGCCAAATTACAATAAAAACTGAGAAATGATATTATGACACCAAAAGTTGACACCAACTTTTGACACCATGGTTAATTCAGTATATTGGTTGGTTAATCAATCAATAGTGTCAAAAGTGAATTAACCAACCAATATACTGAATTAACCATGGTGTCAAAAGTTGGTGTCAATTTTTGGTGTCCCAATATCATTACTATAAAAACTTGGCTTAAATGTACTTTTGGTCAAGTGCGATTTTGGTCCCTGTGGGTTTTTTGAGCTCTTTTGGTCCCCTATATTTTCAATGTTGCAAATTCGGTCTTTCTGTCTAATATCCATCAGTTATTCAATGATCAATAGAGAGGAACCATTTTTTTAAGCGCATAGAACCTCTGGTTGAACTTCTATGGTAAAGGATCATGTAGTAGAACAAAAATATGTCTCGAAAAGGAGGGACGAAAGTAAAAAATATCATAGAGGAACCATTGAATCATGTTGAAACAGAGACAGAAGAGAGAGAAGCTCAATTAGAGGTTATATGTGTTTATAGCAGTGGTTTTACTCCGTCGATCATTGAAAAATTTGACGGACATTCCAAATTTGCAACATTGAAAAAATATGAGGACCAAATATGCTAAAAAAAACCACGGGAACCAAAATTGCACATAACCAATAGTTGGAGTACTAAAAGTACAATTAAGCCTAAAAACTTACAATTTTTTTTATTCCTTAATAATTGCTCTTAAGGCAAAGAATAGCAAAATCATTTAGGATTGCTTACAAGGGCCCTTGATAAAAGGGGTAAGTTTTATTGGGAAATTTAAATATAATACTTCTAAATATATTAAATATACCCTTTCTTCTTCTCAATATCGTCTTTCTTTTGTTTGATTTCTTCAGGCTACCTTTAAATTTATATAACACTTATTATGTAATTATGTATGTACTATACATTATAATAAATAAAAATATCTATTAAAAAAAAAATTCATCAGTATTAATTGATCAAATAACATGGTTTATTCTACTTTTACGGCTACACCAACTTCCTTATCTTTTTAAGGGAGTGACGTGGTGTTATGATCATTGATGCGGTTTGACTTTGGATTTATTGCACTACTGTTCTGTTCTGTTCTGCTAGTTTCAGTCCCATTATTTGAACTTCTTTGGATACCTTGTGCTGTTGATACAGCCTTCTGTATTCTCCTTACCGCTTCAACTTCAATTATTGTTTCCTATTATGGAATCAAAGGCAGGTTATGACAGGAAAGCTGAAATAATAGAATTCGATGAATCAAAAGCTGGTGTCAAAGGTGTCCTAGATTCTGGGGTGACAAAGATTCCACCCATATTCCTTGTCAAGTTGGATCCCACTGACACCTCACCAAGTGACTCAAAGTACACCATTCCAATCATAGATCTTAAAGACATACACAAAAGTCGTGTTGGAGTAGTTGACCAGATTGGCAGTGCATCTCAGAAGTGGGGTTTTTTCCAGGTGATCAATCATGGTATTGCTGTTGATGTTTTGGATGAGATGATCAGTGGAATCCGTAGGTTTCATGAACAAGATGCTGAGCTGAGGAAGCCTTTTTACTCCCGGGATACCAGTCACAAAGTCAGATATTTCTCCAATGGCAAGCTGTTCAATGACATGGCTGCTAATTGGAGGGATACAATTTCATTTGTTGCAAGTCCTGATCCTCCCAACCCTGAAGAAATACCAGCAGTATGTAGGTAATGTTTCTAATACTAGTTTTTGCACTAAAACCTGCACAGGTTCAAGCTTTTATTATATTTATAGGGTAGTTTCACCATGGGATTTGCTATTTATAATATATTATATGTCTGCAGTAAATTGAGAAAATTGCATCTCTTGGCTGTTTTATGATATAAGCAAAGCAGGTAATCTAGTAGTGTAGCATTAATGAAACTTTCTTGTATTTAATATTTGTTACAAGGCATTTAATTAGTCAAGGTCACTTGTGCATATCACTTGGAGGTTCTATCAAATTTGGACAATTTCTTTTCTCTTTGATGAAGTAATTGTTGAACTGCTGACACATTTGCTGTTCACACATTCTGTTTTAGATATTTTGATAAGTTGGTACAGAGATATGGGCTTACTTGAAATTTAGGAAAAAAGCTATATATGGCTAGTTGAACTAACTGATGGCTGTAATATTTGTTCATATGGGCAGTTAAAAAAGGAGTGAGTGTCAGTCCTTATTTTGTGGAAACTTGTATCAGAGTTTGAACTGACCATTAGCAGGCCATGAAGCCACTTTTGTGTGTAAACATGTATATTGTGTAGTGAATGGAATGGGTGAAATTGAAACCAGTTTACTTTCTCTCAGTTATTTTTCTAATAACTAACAGTAATTATGTATTTGCAGAGATATTGTGACTGAGTATTCGAAAAAAGTAAGGACTTTGAGTATTACAATCTTTGAGCTATTATCAGAGGCTCTTGGCCTTGATCCTTCTTACCTTATAGAAATGGAGTGTGCTGAGACACTTTATATTATGGGTCAATACTATCCAGAATGCCCTGAACCTGAGTTAACTATGGGCGTTACAAAGCACACAGATTATGACTTCATGACAATACTTCTGCAAGACCAGATGGGGGGCCTTCAAGTTCTTTACGAGAATCAATGGGTTGATATTCCTCCAGTGCATGGAGCTCTTATTGTGAACATTGGAGATATTCTACAGGTAACTACTTGTTTGCTGCGTTTTGTGATTACCTGAATGATTCGCTAATTCGCATAGTTGATTTCCCTCTCTTCAAGCAATATGCTAAGAAATGGACTTAGCTATCAAGTTCCTAGGCTACTCCTGAAACACCTAGTTTGTTTGAAATGTGAACAATAGTTCTAGATTTGCATAAAATAAAGATAAATGTGATAAAGGAGAGTCAAAAGTAAAATAAAGTAAACATAAATCAAAGGCTTTTGTTTGATTGATTAAATGTGTCAAGAATCAAGATTGACTCTACAACTGGTATTTATGTGGACAACTTTTATGTGGACAAATAATCTGAACCAAACACTTCCGATGATCTATCTTGTGACCTTGTTCCATTGCAACATGGAGATTTAAAACCTCTTATTCTTCGACATAATAGCACCATGTAAAATGTATCATTCTTAAGATGTTACTTTCAAAAGGAATCATAATGGACATGACACAAAACAAAAGTGAACTAAACTATAATAGTTAGGACTTCTACTAGATTCCACAAACAATATTTTTTGGTAATGTCTATCACTTTCCTTTTTATTGGTGCAGCTAATGACAAATGACAGATTCATCAGTGTTAATCACCGGGTATTGTTAAGGAATATAGGCCCCAGAATTTCCGTGGCAACCTTCTTCATGAATTTAATTCTATCTGAGTGTACATCGAAGGTTTATGGTCCAATAAAGGAATTATTATCGGAAGAAAATCCTCCAATATACAGGGACGTTACTAAGAAAGAAATCTTGACAAATTATTATGCAAAAGGCCTTGACGGGAACTCTTACTTGCTGCCTTTTAAGGTTGTGAAGCAAATATAAGTATTAGATCGGTGCTCTTTGATTGTCATGGAGTTACTTTATAGTCTGCATTTTATCATGGTTGACTTGAAACTTTGACTTCCATTTTCAATATCTAGTGAAACTTAAACCTCATCAGGTGCCTAGAGGCAGACGTTTAATTAATTGTACTGTAGTAGAGTATAACTTCATATATGTGTTCTTCTTGGGGGGTGTCCTGTCACGTACCCATTTGTTTTGTGTTGGTCTCGATATATGCTTGGTTTACAATCCTGTATTTTCACCTTGCTCGTTTTGAAGTCATGACAATTATAACTGATTTAATTGATTTAAATTATTTTAACTAATAAAATTTATTAGTTTAATATAATTATTTATTAATTTAAATTTAGATAAAACACTCTCTCCCTCTTTCATTTTCTTCTCACTTGAGGAGAGAAAAAAAAAATCTGAGGTGGATCCCACCAATTCTATTCTCTCTTCCATATTTCTCTCATCCATTAAACAAGAGAAAAATACAATTTTCTCTTCTTTTTTTTTTTTTTCTCTTGTCTTATTTTCTCTCCTCTCATTTTTTGTTGTAACAAACAAAGCATTAATGTCTCTAGCTATAGGTTCTTTTGTAATAAATAAGTAAAGTAATATGTCAATATTTCAAATAATTTCACTATAAATTGGACCATAGACTTTCAAATTTCTGCAAGATTAGATGGGTAGTCTTCAAATTCTTCATGAGAATGGCTTAAATCTTAATGTTACTCCGGTGCATTGAGCTCTTGTTGTAAACATTGGAGATCTTTTACAGGTAACTACTGTAACAGTTTATCATGTTGTCTACTAATAAATGGACCTGAGATAGCATAAAAATGATCTATTTAATGAATTGAATGTCAAAGAAATTTTATGGTCTACGGTTAGCTTTATATTAGTCGAAGGATTCAAAGATAGCCAAGAGGTCTAATTTAAAAATTGAGTGCAAAATTTGACTAAGATTATCAAGATGTAAATCATGGCATAGATTAGCCATTGCATATACTCACAAGCTTCTTGCCTTTATAAATGCTTTGGTTGATAAGTACTCCTTCTTCAGGTCTCTCTCTCTCTCTCTCCAAGTTTCTAGATAGTTTTAGCATTCATATTTTAGGAGTGATAAAAACTTATTTATAGTATGTTTGGAAACCCAATTATTGCCACCGGAAGCACGTCTGGCTGGAAGCTACTGTGATTTTATCTTTTACCACCATAGGTCCAAACACGCAATTAAAGAGCTTGAAAAGGTTTAATCGCGTAAAAGCACAAAAATATGTCAAAAATCCTACGGGATCACGCTTCCCAGTGGCATGGGTGCTCTTCAGCATGTTCACGGACGTACTTAACCGCACGAAACCCACATCTCTGCCGAACGCACAAACTTATATGGAACAAAACGTAATTAAAAGTAGTTCTATAGGTGCTTGTTGTATTGTTTTCCAATGAAAAAAGACATGTAACAATCCATTAATGAAAATATAGTATTTTACATGTCTTATTCCCATTGGAAAAATAGTATCATAAACACCTATAAAAAAATAGATAAGTTTTGTTTAAGGAATCAAGAAAAGAAAGTTTACATAGAAAATTGGTGTATTTAATATTTGAAAAAGTGAAATGTTTAGTTTTTCGATGAAAACTTGGTTTTCTTAGTTCCTTAACGAGTGTCCTAAGAGTAATCGTTAGCATAATCCTTTATTCAATTATATGTTTAACCTATTCTAAGGTACTTAGGGTCCTCTAAACACTTATAAACTTTTTAGATAAACGTTCCAATGATCTATTGCCTATTAGAATTGTCTAGGAGATAAATTCCGAGATGTTAATACAGACATACATATGTGATTCCTCGAACATTATTAAAAAAATTCAAATTGGTCCATATTTCTCTTTTAAAAAAAATCTAATACGGCCCTATACTTTTTAAAAATCCTAAAGAAGATGTCTACAAAAGATTTAATTATGAACTTTTATAAAATTATGAAATCAATTATAAATTTTAATTTAAAATTCAGAAACCTATTTGATTTTTATGGAGAAATGCAAAAACATATTAATTAAACCTCATCATGTTTAACATGTGCCTTTCACTCTGATTTTTCGTATTTAGTGAATCTTAAATAAACACTCAAATGTTACCTACCCCATGTGTTGATCATCGACAAGACAACAAATAAACTTAGGTAGCGTTTGGTACAAGTTTTAAAAAAGTATTCCCGGGAATGCTGGCATGGGAATAAAGTTTTCCTATGTTTGTTATAAGTTTTAAAAATTTATTCCCAGGCATAAAAGATTCCCAGGAATATAATTAGTGAATAATAGTTATAAACTTGGGAAAACTCTATTCCCATGTGTGAAGGTGAGAAAACTTTATTCCCGGGAATCACATTCCCAGGAATGTAATTTACCTGGGAATAAAACATTCCAGATACCAAACGCTACCTTACTTATTTATTTATTTTTACATACTTACAAATAAGATAAACTTTTCCTTCTTGTATTATTATATGATGATATGATGATGGCATTGTTTCCAAAGATGGTGAAATTCTAGCTACTCGAGTAAAGAGGACCGCCCAATGTTATCGTGTTCTAAAAGAGGCAGTGGAGTCAGATAGAGGTGCAAACAATAGATAGCTAACATTCTACTGCACCACAATGGATGTCGCCGACGCCGGAAAATCTCTCCCCGGAAGTTCAGCAACCTATGACCGTTTTCAAGAATTGAAGGCCTTCGATGAATCCAAGGCTGGAGTCAAAGGTCTCGTTGACTCCGGCATAACCAAAGTCCCTCGGATTTTCATCCGGCCACCGGAAGATCTCGCCGGCGATCCAATTTCCGGCAAACCGAGTCAGACCCAGTTCAAGATCCCTGTCGTTGACCTCAAAGACGTCGTCGCCGGAGACCGCACCGGAGTGGTTGCCGGAGTCCGGCAGGCTGCAACGAAGGTGGGTTTTTTTCCAGGTGGTGAACCATGGAATACCCATGAAGTTATTGGAGGAGATGGTGGCGGCGGCGCGTGAGTTCCACGAGCTGCCACAAGAGTTGAAGGCAGGGTATTATACAAGGGAGAAGATGAAGAAGGTGAAGTATGGGAGCAACTTTGATTTGTATCAGTCCAAATATGCTAATTGGAGGGACACTTTGTTTTGTTTGATGGGTCCTGAACCCCTTGATCCACAAGAATTGCCTCCTATCTGTAGGTAACAATGAACTTTCTTAACTGGGAAGCTATCTATCATATGAAATTGGGTGTTGTCTGAAAAATGACTTTTCCATTTGGAATTTTGGCTTCATAAAAATTTAGTACATGAAAATGAAACATTTGTATGTCTGACTTATATTCGGAATTTTTCAATGTTAGCAATGTTATCTAGTTTCTTTTATTATCAATACTTAGTTAATTTTTATGTTCTCTGTCACATTCCTTTTCAAATTTATTCTACCTTTTTCCGATAAGAGAGTCAGCCTAAGCATAAGGCGGCCAAGCCCTTACTTTAGGCACGTCAACAAAAAACTTATTTATTATTAATATTTATAAAACTTTTATGATTAGCTGACTTAGCTTAATGGTAATTAGTGTGTGTGTTTTTCCCTAGAGAATGAGGTTGCTTGAGCAAAAGCTACATTTATTTTTGTAAGACTCTTGAATTTTGTTTAAAAAAGATATTATCTCAAAGTTCATTTTAGGGCCACAAATATGTTGGGCCGGACTTGATTCCAATACTTTTAACTTTTAAATTTATTAAGACTACATTTTTCAAAAAAAGTTGGACAAGTTTATTATTTAAAAATTATTTTGAAATAATGAACAATGAAAACTTTTCATCTTTTTTTTTTTTTTGATAGGCAAATTTTAGATTGCCAGTATTTGTTATATTAGTGGGGGGGAGTTGAACTCACAACCTCCTTATCACTCAAAACCCTATGTCCGTCTCCCCAAACAATCAAGCCACCTTATCACTCCAACTTTTTTTTTTTTATCTATATGTATGCACTCAAGTTTTATGAACTGTAATTACTTGACTATCAAATATGGATCAGGGACGGTCTTGAGATTTTGGGTGTCCTGGGTGAACTCAGTAAAATGATGCTCTCATAATCATTTGAAGATTGTCCTCCTTGCATTTTTTGTTGTAAAATCTTTAATAATTCGATCATAATCAAGGTTTTTTAAAAATTAGATAGAAATCAAAGCAAGACTATTTAATCTACATTGTGACATAGTAGATCATAAATAAGATTTTAACAATTTCAATTTAGAAAAACTTCTCTTAGTTGATGCAATAGTAGCAGGGATAGTATGTAAAATTTTTATAAATTATACAAATTTATAAATTTTTATATAACATTTATATATACTATGTAAAATTTTACACTATCTGGTGTCCCCAAAAAATTGGGGCCCTAGGAAATCGCCCACCTCGAGTGTGCTCAGGGCCAGCCCTGATATGGATATGTAAAGGCAATGTTGGTTTTCCCAAAAACTCTTTGTAAGTGTAGTTTTGAGTTGAAGTAAATCTAAATTGCAGGGATGTAACAATGGAATATTCAAGGCAACTTCAGGTATTGGGGAGGCTTTTATTTGAATTATTGTCAGAAGCACTTGGACTCAACCCTGACCATCTTGAAAGAATGGATTGTGCAAAAGGCCAAACAATTCTGAGTCACTATTATCCAGCATGTCCTGAGCCTCAACTGACTATGGGCACTACCAAGCACTCAGATCCTGACTTCCTTACAATTCTGCTTCAAGATCCCATTGGTGGGCTCCAAGTTTTGAGCCAAAATGGGTGGATTGATGTTCCTCCTGTTCCTGGAGCACTAGTGATAAACATAGGAGATTTACTACAAGTAAGTCCATTCTTTCTCCCACTTTTACTACTCACTATGTGTTATTACAGAACACATATACCTCACCCAAGATCAATTTTTCTCTCACACTCTAAAACTCACCAAGGACTTTCACACAACACACGTAGGGAGACTAGAGAATCAATCTTGTATTCTCTATAACTCTTGATTCATTCTATTATGGCAACATACAAGGTCATGCCTTTTTATAGGCAAACATTTGTAATATAATAACATTATTTAGAAGCTAACTTAAGCATTAAGAAAACTTAACAATGAAGAAAACAATTACTTAAAGGTGAAGAAAGCTTTGTGTGGTGGCTATACTAGTCAAACTTCAAGTCAAACTTAACAATATGAATGGTGGCTAGAGGTGTTCAATTTGGATACAAATTGCTAGCCAACAATCAATGACATAAGCTTGATTTATCTCTATCTAACATTGCCTCCCTTAAATCAAGCTTTGCATTCCAAGCATTTTCTTCAACTTGTAAAATAACTCAACCTTCAATGGCTTTGTAAAAATATCTGCAATTTGCTCTTCAGTGGGACAATACTTGATCACCACTTCTTTCTCTTCTACCAACTCTAGTATTTTGTGAAACCGGATATCTATATGCTTGGATTGCCCATGAAAAACTGGATTCTTACACAGAGCAATTGCAGACTTGTTATCACAAAATATTTCTGTTGGAGTGCTCTGCTTCTCATGTAATACTTCAAGAATTCTTCTTAACCATACTGCTTGTGTAGCACAACTGGTTGCTGCTATATATTCTGCTTCGACCGTAGAGAGTGCAACAACTGGTTGTTTCTTTGAAGACCATGACACTACGCCCGTGCCAAGATGAAATATGTACCCTGACGTGCTTTTCCTCGTCTCTATATCTCCAGCCCAATCACTATCTATGTATCCAACAAGCTTCACATCATTATTACGGGCATGAAAAATTCCATCAGTCAGAGTACCTTTGATATAACGAAGAATTCTCTTGGCTCCTTGCAGATGACAAACACGTGGCTCTTCCATAAATCTGCTTAGCAATCCAACTCCAAATACAATATCTGGTCTAGTCACGGTCAAATATCTCAAACTTCCGATCAAACTTTTATAATGAGTTGAATCTACTCTTTTGCCATCATTTTCTCTTGCCAACTTCAACTTTTCTTCAACTGGAGTGGAAATCGGCTTTGAATTCTTCATCTTAAATTTCTTCAAAATATCACCTGCATATTTCTTCTGAGAAATGAAGATTCCATCATTCTGCTGAACGACCTCAATGCCAAGAAAATAGGACATTAGGCCTAAATCTGTCATCTCAAAGCAGCTTATCATAGCCTCCCTAAATTCTGCAATCATCTTTGGATTATTGCCAGTGAAGATTAGATCATCAACATAAAGGCACACAATGAGAATATCTCTGGGATCAACAAATTTAACATATAAAGTATGCTCAAAAGGGGATCTTTCAAAACCATGTTGCACAAAGTAGGAATCAATCTTCTTGTACCACGCTCTTGGTGCCTGCTTCAACCCATACAACGCTTTCTTTAATCTATAAACTTTGTCTTCTTTCCCTCTGACTACATATCCTGCAGGCTGTTCAACATATACTTCTTCTTCCAGAGCTCCATTTAGAAAAGCAGATTTAACATCCATTTGATAAATTTTCCAATTATTTTGGGCCGATAGAGAGATAATCATACGAATTATATCTAACCTTGCAACTGGAGCAAATACTTCAAAATAATCAATACCTGGCTTTTGCTTGTATCCTTTAGCCACCAACCTTACTTTAAATCGATCAGTTTCACCATTGGGCTTGTACTTTGTCTTGTACACCCACTTCACTCCTATAGGCTTCTTATCTGCCGGCAAATCTGTTAACTCCCATGTTTTATTCTTCTCTACAGCATGAATTTCATCATCCATTGCTTTTCTCCAGCTCTCATTGTTTGAGGCTTCTTCAAAGGTTATTGGCTCACAATCAGCAAACAAAGCAAAGTTGATAATCTCTTCATCAGATGGGTCATTATCATTACCCACAACATAATCCTCCAATATGGCTGGTTGTCTGCGATGCCTTTGAGGTCTGCTAGAAGATTGTGGCTGTGGTATTGGATCTGCTTGACCATCTTCTTCTTCTTCATAATTGTTAAAAATCACCACCGGCTTCTTTTGGGCTTTTGAAGACCAATCCCATACTCCTTTTTCATCAAATGTCACGTCTTGACTGATAATCACCTTCTTCGTCTCCGGATTGTAAAGTTTGTACGCCTTTGAATTTGTGTTGTAGCCAATGAAAATACACTTTTCACCTTTGTCATCCAATTTCTTCCTGAGTTGATCTGGTACGTGGGCGTAAGCTATACACCCAAAAACTCTAAGGTGCCGAATTGAGGGTCTCCTTCCACTCCAAGTCTCTTCGGGTGTTTTATCACGAACACTCTTTGTTGGACACCTGTTTAGAATATACACCGCTGTAGCAATTGCTTCTGCCCAAAATTCCTTAGGCATTTGTTTGGCTCTTAACATGCATCTCACCATTTCCATGATCGTCCTATTCTTCCTTTCAGCAACTCCATTCTGTTGAGGCGTGTATCTGGTTGTAAGTTGGTGTTGAATTCCATGCTGTTCAAAGAAATCTGCACAACCTAGATACTCTCGGCCTCTGTCTGTTCTGAGTGCTTTGATTTTGCAGCCACTTTGCTTTTCTACATATGCTTTGAATGTCCTGAAGGCATCACAAGCTTCTGATTTCTGCTTCAAGAAATACACCCAAGTCTTTTTGCTAAAATCATCAATAAAAGTAATAAAATACTTGCAACCACCATATGTTGGCACCTCAACCATACATAAATCTGAGTGAACAATCTTCAACAGCTTTCTCGCCCTCCAAGATCTTCCAGTTGGAAATGATTCTCTATGCTTCTTGCCCATTTGACAATTCTCACAGGCTCCATCAGGAATAATCACAATAGGCAAACCAGAAACATAATCTTTTCGTGATAGATAATTCAAGCCAAAAAAGTGAAAATGCCCAAAACGCATATGCCACAACCAATCATCATTTGGGATTACAGAACTCAAACAAGAAAATTTTTCATGTTGAATTTTCAAAGGGAATAGGCGGTTCGGAGTCATCTTTACCTTGGCAATGAATCTCCCATTTCTGTCGACCAACGTGCAGTAGCCATGATGAATCTGCATGTTGTAACCTTTCTCTGATAGTTGTCCCATACTCAACAGATTATGATGAAGACTAGGAGCATAGAAAACATCAGAGATAAAGTTTTGAGAACCATCCTTCAATCTAATAACAATTCTGCCTTTTCCCAAAATTGGAATATTTGTATCGTTCCCAAATTTTACTACGGACCGGATATTTTCATCTAGTGAAGAAAACAACTCCTTTTTCCCACACATGTGATTACTGCAGCCAGTATCCAAATACCATATATTTTCATCTTCAGCAGAAATATTGCTCACCAAAAATAAACTTTGTGGACTATTAGAATTTTCACCAATATTTTGATACTGGTTATCTGGAAAGTTTGCCTGATAGTTGTTCTGGAATCTGGATCTACAGTCTGCAGCTTTATGACTAAACTTCCCACAGTGATAGCAATTAAAATTACTTCTTTCTTGGTAATAGTTACCTCGTCCTCTTTCACGATTGGTAGGTCCAAAATTATTTCCACCTCTTCCTTGATTTGGTGGTCTGAAATTGCTGTCTGTCTCTTGGTTGAAATTGCCACGTCCTCTTCCTTTGAAATTTCCTCTGCCTCTACCTCTATAGTTTCCTCTTCCTCTACTGTTGAAATCACGACCTCTACCTTCTGCGCTTTGGCTGGATTCAACAATATTATTGACATTCACCTAACTCTTCAAGGCTTCTTCGTTCACTTTTTCCGTATTCTCCAAGATTCTGCTAACGTGGCTTTCAATACTTCCCTGCAACTCTGCAATCGTCATGGTGTCTGTGTCGTGGGACTCTAGAATTGTAGTTACCACATGATCAAACTTCATCGGCATGGTGCGAAGAATCTTTTCAACCACCTTGCTATCTGGGATGTCTTCTCCATACACCCTCATCTTGTTGACAAGATCAATAACTCGAGAAAAGTATTGATCAACACTTTCTGAGTTGGACATCTCATACCTTTCATATTCTCTACGCAGGGATTGTAACTTGGATTTCTGGGCTTTTTCTACTCCTTTGTATGACAGCTTTAAAATATTCCATGCTTCTTTAGCAGTTTTGGCATTTACTATTTTGCCAAAAACTGAATAATCAACTCCTTGGTGAATCTGCGACAACGCCAATTGGTCCCTCCTTTGAGCCGTTGCATTAGCTCCTTCTTGTAATCCCGGTTCAACAAAGCTCCAAATATTGTGAGCCTTTAGGTGAGTTGACATCAAAATTTCCCAATAACTGAAATCAAGTTTCCCATCTAGTTTGGGACCGGACCACACAATATTGTAATTGCTTGTCATCTCTCTTTCTCTCTCAAAGTATATGAACTAAAAGAAATTGGACACAGTGAGAACTCTCTTGTTCCTTACAACACTCAGAAATTGGCACTGGACTTAACCAGCTCTGATACCAATTGTTATTACAGAACACATATACCTCACCCAGGATCAATTTTTCTCTCATACTCTAAAACTCACCAAGAACTTTCACACAACACACATAGGGAGACTAGAGAATCAATCTGTATTCTCTATAACTCTTGATTCATTCTATTATGGCAACATACAAGGTCGTGCCTTTTTATAGGCAAACATTTGTAATATAATAACATTATTTAGAAGCTAACTTAAGCATTAAGAAAACTTAACAATGAAGCTTTGTGTGGTGGCTATACTAGTCAAACTTCAAGTCAAACTTAACAACATGAATGGTGGCTAGAGGTGTTCAATTTGGATACAAATTGCTAGCCAACAATCAATGACATAAGCTTGATTTATCTCTATCTAACACTATGAAAGAATATTACAAAGAGTTGGAGAGTTTGTGTTTTGATATAGAATTACATGCATCTTTCAAAAATGCTGTACTACTATTATCTAATTCAAAGAAGGAAAAAACAGAAAGAGGGTGTGATGACTGACGAAAATTCATTGCACTCTGTCAAAAGTCTTCATACAAAAGATTTTCGTTTGAAGCTTTCTATTGCTCTTTTTTGTGTTAGCAGAAAACATTGCACAGTTTGAACATCCCAGATATAGATGTGTATTGCAATTCATCAGATGATTAATCTAGAAGTTCACACAAGTAGAAGAGTATATCCATTAGTAATATAAACATGCACTAAGATACTTAACATATTAAATGTAGATTTGCAGGTTGTTTGAAGATTCACAAATCACAACTATATGTTTAAACATGTCCAATAGTCCATTTTCATCATTGTCATATCTTTAATACTATGTTCCTCAACTTAGTGATACAGAATTTGTAGCATGCCACAAAAAATCAAGTCCTTATTTGATCAGTTCTGAGAGCAAAAACAAAATTGCTTTATGATAATGCTCAAATGGCCCACTTGCATCATCATTTTATTTTTGTTGTTCATGTAAAAATTATCTTGTTGGAGAATGCTAACCAGACACTGGTTAAAGAATCAAGAAAATGAACATTTGTATATGGCAAAATAGTGTATTTAATATATTTAAAAGTGTTACAAACTTTTCTTTCGATTCTTCAAGGGAAAAAAAAAAAAAATCTATGTTGTTTTTACAAATTGATGTTTTATTAGAATGATCCGATTAAGCATCAATTGCAATGATTCGATACCAAGTCTCAGTGAATAGATGCAGAATTGCATATGAACAACAAATTCTGTCGTCATCATTCCCAGGACTGAAGATAGAGTCCTGCCACCTTTTCTAATTTGTTTTAAGGAACATTTATATGCTCTTGTGTGGCTTATTGATCTAGCAGCTTATGATGAACGACTCTGTGTTTGTTTTTCTGGGGTCTGTGTTTTGCGCACATGTGTGAATGTAGACATTGGTATGGTATGAACAAATATTTTGCTGAATGGACTTATTGATGTTGCAATTGTGCAGCTTATGTCAAATGACAAATTTAAAAGCGTGGAGCACCGTGTCCTTGCAAACCATAAAGGGCCTAGAGTATCAGTGGCATGTTTTTTCACTCTTCATCTTTATCCCACAACCAGAGTGTATGGCCCCATCAAAGAATTATTGTCTAAAGATAATCCCCCGGTGTATAGAGAAACGTCCATGAAAGATTTCATTGCTTACTATGATAACAAGGGGCTCGATGGGAATTCTGCTCTTACCCATTTTATGTTGCTGCAATAAGCATGCAAGTGTATATCTCATTCGTCATAGGTCTTCAATGTAAAACATAATTTGAAACAACTCAGGGTCCGTTTGGTTTAGATTTTGATAGAATTGATTTTGGCAGAATTGATTTTGGAAGAATTGATTTTGAAAAATGGAGTTTGAAAAAATTAATTTGTGTTTGGGAATGATATTTTAAAAGTGAGTTTAGAAGAATTGTTTTTGTTTGGATGACAAGGTAAAATCACTTTTAAGATGTAAATATGTAGAATTTTGTGGGTCCTACATCTAGAATCAATTATTTTCAACGGAAAAGCTAGAAATTTTTACTTCCACATAACTCCATTTTGAACCCCTGAAACACACTTCTGCTCAAAGCATTTTTTACCCAAACACAATTAATTTCTCCAAACTGCGTTTAACACATGCAAACGGAGAACGCAACATCACAGACGCGGAAACAAACAAGCACTCAGTATAATAACAGTTAAAAAGAGTAACTTGAAGTCACTGTTGAGTTGTAATTCAAATATTAGTTAATTAGTTGGTTAGTCAGTGTGACAACTGAGAGTTAGTTAGAGCTTGTATGCGTGTTAGTAGTTAGTGACCGTATTGATTCATGTAAGTCTATAAATAGACTTAATGCTATTGTGTAGAGTGTGTGCAATGTGAATAAAATTTCAATTTTGTCATATTCTCTCTCTCTGTGTAATCCTCCTAAAGTGTGTATGTGTGAGCATTGGACATTAAAAAAAGGTTTATTTTATTAAAAATGAAGGAAATTGATGAGAAGATGATAGGATTCACATTATTGAATATTTATACTTAAATCAATTTTGATTTCTGAATAGTTCAACTTTTTTATATATATAAAATGTTAAACAATTAATTTTTTTCCTTTACTAAAATAGGTAAAATAACAAAACTAAATGAATTTTTTTTTTTTTGGGGGGGGGGGGGGGTGGGCCAATAGCCCCTTTCTAAAAAATTTCCTAAATAAATAAACTAATAAAGAAAAAATTCCTAATTCAAATAATTAGACTTAAAATTAAATGAAATAATTAAACTAGTTTGAATAGATTTTCATTACAAAATTAATTTTACAATATAATATTCCTATTTTAAAATCATTCCTCATTGTCAAATTTTGTAACTGAAATTTGAAAGTTGAAACAAAATATATAGAAGAAATACTATAGGAAAAAAAGAAAAAAGAGAGGAAATAGAAGCATATTGTAGTATACAAGAATTCAAGAATGGTCGCCGCTGGCGCCGGAAAATTTCCTACCGGAAGTTCAGCAACCTATGACCGTTTGCAAGAACTGAAGGCCTTCGATGAATCCAAAGCAGGAGTCAAAGGCATTGTTGACTCCGGCATAACCAAAGTCCCTCGGATTTTCATCCGGCCACCGGAAGATCTCGCCGGCGATTACCCGGTTTCCAACAAACCGAGTCAGACCCAGTTCAAGATTCCTCTCATTGACCTCAAAGACATCGCCGGAGACCGCGCCGGAGTGGTCGCCGGAGTCCGGCATGCTGCAACAACGGTGGGGTTTTTCCAGGTGGTGAACCATGGACTACCCATGAAGTTGTTGGAGGAGATGGTGGCGGCGGCGCGTGAGTTCCACGAGCTGCCACAAGAGGTGAAGGCAGGGTATTATACAAGGGAGAAGATGAAGAAGGTGAAGTATGGGAGTAACTTTGATTTGTATCAGTCCAAATATGCTAACTGGAGAGATACTTTGTCTTGTTTGACTGGTCCTGAACCTCTTGAACCACAAGAATTGCCTATGGTTTGTAGGTAACTTTCAACATTCAAAACTTTTATCTATATATATGAAGTTTCATATATGCATGTTGCATTATGTAACTCTAGGCTACAAGATCAATTTGTATATGGGTTGATGCAGCCATTCTGCTCATTTTAATTCAATTTGGTTCAAAAATATTCTCATATAAGCATGTCATTGAATGATTGAACATTCAAAACATTATTATTATTTTTTTTTGAACTAAACTGAACATTCAAAACTTTTATCTATATATATATATATATATATATATATATATATATATATATATATATATATATAAAGTTTCATATAAGCATGTCATTAAGCTTGCTATTTGTCACTGAATGAAAAGGCTTGTGATTGAAATTACTATCAAATTTGAATGCTTATAAAAAAAAAAAACTATCAAATTTGAATACACATGTTGGAAACAATGCTCTTCCTAAAAGCATAAATAACTCTGTGTATGGCCTGTCAAATGATGAACAAAACCATGAATTACTTTATGATTTATGATTATGACAGTATGTGTTTTTCTTACAGTTAACATTCTTAATTGCAGAATTAAAGAAAGGTAATGTAGCAATGAGAAACGTGCTGTAAAATTATTTTTTGGTCGCAAGAAGCTGTGAAGGAATAATATTATTTGCAAACTCTAAATTTTCATGCAAGATTATGCATATGATTTGGTTGAAAAAATAATTGAAATTGTACGTGAATATTTATTTGTGAGTTAAACTAATTTACAGGGATATAATAATGGAGTACTCAAGACAAGTTCAGGTATTAGGGAAGCTTCTATTTGAATTATTATCAGAAGCACTTGGACTCAACCTTGACCATCTTGAAAGCATAGATTGTGCAAAAGGACACTTACTATTAAATCATTATTATCCACCATGCCCTGAGCCTGAACTAACTATGGGTGCTACAAGACACTCTGACCCTGGGTTCCTCACAGTTCTGCTACAAGATCACATTGGTGGGCTACAAGTTTTGTGGCAAAACGAGTGGATCGATGTTCCCCATATTCCAGGAGCTCTAATAGTAAACATTGCAGATATGCTACAAGTCAGTCCATTATTTTTCCCCCTGCTACGTACTACTACTCATAATACAATATAAATGTGAAATTGAGTCATCATTGTTTTATCAAACATTTTTATGTTCTTGTGTGGTTTATTGATCCAAAGCATTTAATAAACAATTCTATCCATGCATCTGGGGTGTACATGTGCGCTAAAGTGGGAGAGTTTTTACCGTGACGCTTGAGTTAGACCTTATTAATGAATTTTATAATGTGTACTAAAAAAAAATTCACGAACTTGCCCTTTTTTTTTTATACATGTTAAAATGTTATATGACAAAATAGAATGGCATTATTCAGATCCAGCAGCCCATAAAGTCAATGTCAACTAGTGAAAAAAAAATTTATTGTGGTTTTCTATGACTAAATATTTGACCGAATGAATTTTATTTTGTCATTGCAGCTTATTTCCAATGACAAGTTCAAAAGTGTGGAGCACCGAGTTTTGGCAAGCCATAAAGGCCCTAGAGTATCAATTGCGTACTTTTTCTTTCTTGATCGCTACCCATCTACGAGAATGTATGGCCCCATCAAGGAATTACTATCAGAAGATAATCCCCCGATGTATAGAGAAACATCATCGCAAGAATTTAATGCTCACTTTTATAGCAAGGGACTTGATGGGAATTCAGCTCTTAAGCATTTTATGTTACAGCGATAACTATGTAAGCATTATGCATGAGACCAGCAGGTCACACATATCTTTCTAAAGCTTTAAACAAGTCTTAGGCTTTTGAGAATAATGTTGATTTTGATTTGATATTTTGGGTAAACAGTTAGAAAACGATACTAACCTTCTACTCTTACACCAGTTCGTGTTTGATCATGTATGGAATAAAAAGCCATAATTGCTGATCAATTGGTCATGAAAAACAAATAACATTTTCGTTAACTTCATTATGTTAGAATCACTTTTGAGAGCAACAAAGAGGAGTTTGTATAAAGAAGGAAAACATCCGATATATGTATACTTTAGTTTTGAAATATATAAAAAATAGACAACGTAATTTTTTTTTTTTGACAATTATACAACGTAATTTTTAAACTATATAATATGTGTGTTTTTATCCTTTTATTTGGTCTTGGTTAATTTTATTCCACAACTAGTGGTGAGTTAACTTGGTGAGCTTTTTTTTTTTTTTTTAACTGGAAAAAAGATTTTATTCAATAATGGGATCAAAGTCCGAAATTATACAATCAATGACTATAGGGTAGGGGTGTTCACAGATCGGTTTGGATCGGTTTTGAGGTAAAAACTCATCTAATCCAAAGATTGCACAGGTTGCTTGGCCCTTTGTTGCATTTCACTTTCAAGTTATTGCTCCAAAATTGCTTCTGGTGAGTTGGAAATAATGAGTCATTTTGTTGAGTATTGGTTAGTCCACAATTCCTTCACTGCTAGGTCCATTTATTCCAATTATTTTACTATTGGGCCAAAATTATTAATTCCTCCACAACTCAAGACTTGGATGACTGAGGAATTTTTTCAAGACTTCAAGGCAGAATAAATGCAAAAAAGGCAACACCAACTTAGGTCCATCTTTTCGGTGAGCATTGGCAAATGCCAACAATGGGACCCTGGTGGACATTTGGCTACATCTACAGTTGTTAGGTCATCACAGTTCAAGCAGTGGGACCCAGGAAAATTTGTTTTAGGGTCAATATTTTACAACCTTGAGGACAAGGTTGGTCTTGATGGGGTATGGAATGATAGGTGTGACACCCTTCTACCCCGCATGTTATAAAGCATTTAATATAAACAAATTAAATGGAAAACATGCATTTTACTGAAATAAAGAAACATTTGTCCATGGGTAGAAAAGTTTCACATGAACCAGTTACAACGCGGAAAGTAAAATAAGTTTAAAAACAATTAAAACATAACAAATAAATAACCCAACCCCGATGTCACAACTCAGAGCTGTTATAACCGTTTCGGATTGAAATCCACGGAATTACAACTGGAAACTATAAAACTAACTGAACATAAACTAGCCCTAACTATGAGTGGCGGCTCCTCAGAGTCACTCCTCTCCGGTCTGATCGTCATCCTCTGCAAGGTGCCAATCAGGCCAAACACAAACAAACAAACAGATATAGGGAGTAAGAATCATGTAACATAATAGCAAGGAGATAGGTAGTAAAGTAAACAGCAAGCATAGCAACATCTCATCAAATATCAACATCATCATCATCATTATGCTATACAGTGCAATGCAGTCCTACTCCGCTAAACCAACAATGCATGTGGATCCACTAAACTCGGGATGGACGACTTCGGAGTTAAATATCCATATTGAGAATCTACTCAACGCCGGGGAATCTACTCCTTGGATAGCCAACGCATCAAACCAACGAATGCCTCGTCACGGGGGCGCTAGGAGAAACTACTCCAACCGTAGATTGCCATATCGCCGTACTCTAGGACGATCTCCCCTATGTCGAACATCCCTAAACAACAACTCCAATGCAATGCATATGCAACACAACAACAACGGCAACACCACCTCCATAACTCCAACGGAATCGACCGAAGATAACAGCGGAATCAACCGCATCAACTTGCCTCGCGGAATCTACCTGAGGACTTAAGCGGAATCGACCGCGGTACCTGGGGCAAACTCTCGGCCACCAAGGTACATAACAACAACACCTTAGACCCAAACCGCGGGGTCAAGGTTTCCTTGGCCAAAAAGCACCAAGGCACAACTCATCAGCTTGCGGTACCCAATGGGTACCGACTTATCAAATTCACACCTCACCATCTCATCATCTTTAATTAACTTTAGAAGTCATTAGCCAAATTGTCTAATCAACTTATCGTCATTAGGGAATGGGGTTTGAAACCCCTTAAATTCCTTTAATTATGTTCTGTTTGGTAGGGTTGAGCATGGTCGTTCTAAACCCCCAGCACAGTCGTGCTTAAACACGTGAGGGCGTGCTGCCCTTTAAGTGAAGCACGGTCGTGCTTCTTATTGAGCACGGTCGTGCTCAGCAGCACAGTCGTGCTCTTTATCCTGCACGGCCGTGCTAAACAGCCCGGCCATCTTCCCAGAATGCAACTGGGAGCACGATTGTGCTCCCTGTTCAGCACGGTCGTGCTCATCGCGCGACAGTACTGTTCTAGGCAGGAACAGTAACCGCGTTCTAACCAATTTTAAGAGTTTAATCAGTTAACATCCTAAATCAGTTATCAATGTGTTTTAAGGATTAAACTCATCAACAACACAAGCAACAACTAAACATATCATCATGTTCATAGCCATCTCAACAACATAAACTCAACCAAACATTATGAACATAAGCATAACATATTAACAATTACTAACATGTTATCAGAATAATCAACGAATCATATATACATAAACAGATATTCACACAAACAAACCGTGGTTATGGGAACCCCTTTACTCTACTCTAACCCCGAGCCTATGATTACACTACCCTTCTCCCCATACCTAGATTGAAGGTAGCTCCCTAACAGCGTCCTAAACAGCAACCGGTTCCTCCCTTAAGACGGTTCAACCTCAAACAAAACCTTGGATCAACAGAAACACCAACAATTAGTTCCCCATTCAAAATAATGAAAGGAAACTAAGAAAGGGAAAGAACGTTACCTATATAACTAACACGTATATGCTAACAGTCTCTCGAGGCCTCCAACGCTCACGAAACTGCTCAAGAAGGAGGGAAAAGGGATGAAACTCGTTCCGGCCGCACAAGATGGCTGCTGCTACCAAAATTTACGGTTACACGTTAAACCCTCGATTCTGCTCACGTATATAACATTCGGACCTGAGCATGGTCGTGCTCTCCCTTGAGCACGGTCGTGCTCAACTTAACGTCACGAGACGCGGTCAGCACATTGAGCGCGGGCGTGCTCAACTTAAAATCAGAAACACGCTCCTGACTTTAAGTACGGGCATGCTGGCTAATGAGCACGGGCGTGCTCATGTACCAGAAAGGGACTTAGCCAAAAATCTCACTAAGCCCTCGAACGATAAATCCAACTTAATAAAACCAGCTTAAAAAAATAATTCTGAAAAACATGGTGTTACAATAGGGAATGGGCTAGTGATAGAGTATGGGCTGGAATGATAGGAAAAAGATTATCAAGAGGTCCATTTCATAGTTGTCATAGTTTTTTAGTTTGTTATTTTGTTATTGGGTTTGTTTCCTTACTTTATGGGTAGCCAATCATTGGCACTTTGTATGCCTTTTTATAGTTGAATGATTAATGAAAGAAGGCAAGCAGAAAATTAAGAAAGAAATCTCTCTTCTCTCTATAATTTCTAAGGAGGTTATCTTTGTCCTCCACAACAAGGAATCCCTACCCCCATCCATACCCTATCAATCAATGTCCCCTACGTTCCTGGAGCTATAATAATAAACATAGGAGATTTGTTACAAGTAAGTCCACAATTTTTTTCTTCTACTTCTCACAATACATTATAGATGTGAACTCATTAGTTATATCATAAGTGTAATCTTGAAGGTCAATTCAGTAGAAGTATATATTCAGAAGTATAAAAATAAAAGATAGCTTGAATCTGCAAGTGTACGACTTCGTCGTCAAGTAATAATAAGATCGAATCCATAGGGACCGTGATTTTGAATACCAATTAATTATTAAATCAATTAAACTAAACAATGAAAGATTTGGTTTTTGAAATTAAAATCAAGTAACAAATCAAATATTAAAATCACAATCAAATAGAATTGAGAATAAATAGGAAAGTAAATCAAATCGGTTGTTTTCAAATCAAAAGAAATTTCCAGGAATTGGGTTACCAACAAGACCGCTTATGCTACTAAATTGACTACCCCTTTGCTAATTATCAAAATGCTCTGAAGGTGAATTTATCCTAATATAGTTAATGTTCCCTCTCGAGATACAAGAACCATGCTTAATTAAACCAACTCCTACTCTTGTGGTAATTATATTTAAATTGGACCTATTGAGGTTTGTGACAATTCACTGAACCCTCGAAGGACCGCTTCTAACTCTCGTGATTTAAGTCCTAAGTTCAATCCCTATAGATCCAATACCTAAGTTCACTCCTCAGTTCATCCTTGGAGTATCTATGATGTAACACCCCCCTTGGACATTACTATATAAATACGTGCGGAAATAAATAAATAAAAGTTTTGCTGGTTACTTTCGGAAATTGATCTATTTTGATGTCGGAAAATCTGGGTATAAAATTTTTTCTTCTAAATACTACAAACATAACGTGCACATCGCAATAGTAAAAAGAATATTACTCACCACAAAACGTCAAACTATATAAAGGTTTTAAAACACCTATACAGACTTTCTCAAAATGTACTATCCAAAGGAAATCCTAAGCTGGTCGCTCTACAAAACACTGACTGGAAGAACTCTGTAGTTCTCACCACTATTACCAACCTCTGCAAGGATCGAGACTAGTATACTCAACTGAAGTTAAGACTTCCTCTGCACCATCTACTTGCAGTACCAAGGTACAATAGCAATAACAAATAAAACCTGATATATTGTAAGGGTGAGTTCCAATATATGGATTTTAAAATGATAACCACATGTACGACTCACAAATAACATTTTATAACATTTAACATGAATATACAAGGATAAACTATATATTTATCAGAGGGTTTCATACCCGACAGTCGTAACCATTTTAAAAACCATGACACTTCAATATCATCAATTAACTTTGAGACTTAATCTCCAGAGCTCCAACCATCAAGTAAATGAGCTGATCAGACTCTCATTGCCGAATAAGGCAGAATATAAATGTTGCCAGATAAGGCAAGTTTCAACTGATTTGGCCTGTCAAGGTTTCGAGTTCCAACTATTTAGGTAAATAACTCGGTAGGATATGAGCTCCAACCATCATCGTAAGTAGTTCACAAGAACATCCAACGATAGTCGTAATTAACTCAGCCTATAAAATATTACTAAAATCCGAGCTCCCGAAATAGTCGTAATTAGCCCGGCCTTTCCTAGACCTCCGTTTATTTCACTCAAAGGTGAAATATATCCCATAACATGGGTACTACCAAGATACCATGCATAAAACCTTTAGGCACATCTGCCAACAAAATGCAAAATGCATGTAAAACATTTGGTTCACGTCATTTTTTCTTTGTGTTCAATCTTTGGTTGTCGGAGCTAAAAGCCTCACGACCAAAACAACATTTTAAACTTTCAAGTTTAATACCTCTTTCAAACAATAATTGACTTCCAGTCAAAAGTGTGCAAATCACGAAATCTAGACCGATGCACTAGTTGTAGATACGTAGATTTTAGTGCACAAAACCTGAAACACCACTTGTAGGACATTTAGTCCATAATTTCAACTTTCGGACCTCGGGCCCATATCTTAGAACTCTAGACCTGACGTCTCGGTTGCTAGGTTCGTTCAGACCATTTTTGTTTTGTGAAATACAAAAATCAAAATTTCTTCAACTTATCTAAGTTGACGGAAATAACTCATTGTTTACCGAAAATCCTTTTACATTGGAAATTCGTTTTGTAAACTTGTCAAAAGTCCTTAAAACTCATTTTTATTTAAAAATTAATAATTTGAACTTGAAAACATCATTTGAGACAAATTCTCCGTATTACTCGATATTACCCTTTTTTTTAAAACTACTTTCACAAATATTGACGGAATTGTCCATCGTTTGCCGTTTTAAAACGCATTTAGGTCAAAATAAGACTCTTTGTCGTAAAATACTTTTTCCAACACTGTAATAAATCATTTTTGAAACTTTTTCACTTAAAACATCATTTTCTAATATTTAGAAATTCCTTAGGTGAAAATTAGCAATGCTAAAATATTTTCACGGGTACGTCCTCACTATGACTCGCAAAACGCTTTTACGCCATTAAACCATTAAAATAATATGATTTTTAACTTTTCTCATTTTCAAACAACCAAAATACTTAAGTAATATTATATTACTATTTCTCATCAATTAAAACTCATCATCCCGTAAAAAGCTTTTTAACGCTTTTAACCTTATTATTAATTGAGCACTGACCACTGTCAGGCTTTACAATCCACAATCCACATCAACAACAATCATGTCAATAATATAGCATATAGCACAATTAATGACATGCAACAACATATAATAACAATTAAATGCAGATAAATAAATATTTAAAAGCAGATAATTGCAAAACAGATAATTTCAAACTACAGAAAATAATTAACACACCAACTAAATTATATAGACAACAAACAAATAGCATATAGCTATCGGAAAAATCCCTCAGGTACTCCCCTTACCTCTTGAAGATTTTTCTTGTCGAATTGAAATTCCTTCAACGTTCGGTTTCCGCAAACACGTACACGACTCACACAACAATTTATCCTTCAATCAAACCACAACAAAATAATTAACATCAAACAATTACAACACCTAAATTCTATGGCTAGGGTTCGGCCATGACTAGTAAAAATGGCTAGGAATTTCTAAAATTCACATGCTCTTGGATTAGTGATCCTTAAGCATTAGAGATTACATAATCAATGATCATGACTTAAAATTGAAACAAAATCCTCTAACACCAAGGTTAGGGTTTGCTCGGCCTTAGATCATCAAATAGGCTAAAGATTTTCAAAATTTTACATACTCTTAGATTCATGATCCTAGAGCATCATAGAGTTTAGGAAAATTGTCCTAAGTTAAAAATAAAATCAAAACATCTCAAACCCTCACAAACTCATTTTCGGCCATGAACAAAATAATGGCTTAGAGGTTTGATTTTGATTCAAAAATCATGGATTCAATACCTATGTGAGCTATAAGGCTTGAATCAAGCAAGACATGTCAAAAAAATGAACAAAGCTCCTCCCCCCACTTGAGTTAGGGTTCGGCCTCAACAAGAACAATAGGCACGAAATTTTAGTTTGATGTATCCTCTTGGATCGTAAATATAGAGAGGATAATACGATCATAGAAATTAGTTTCACTTTAAAAGGATTTTTCTATGATTTACTATGAATTTTCAAACTTTCTAGATCTAAGAATTGAAAAATATGATCAAGGCTTTAAAACATAAAAATGAATGAAGAACATGATGATGATTGAGTGAGGGAAGCATGGTATACCTCTTGGAAATGAAAAATGGGCAAGGAATCACCTACTTCCTTCACAAAATCAAGCTATGGTACTTAGAGCTTTAATGGCAAAAATGGCAAAGCTTGATGGAGAAGATGAACATTGCCTTAAATAGAAGTGAAAATGGGCCTCTTGGCTGCCTAGGGTCGTGGCCTCTTGGGGGGAAAAGGGTCCATGGCATAAAAATTTAAGGACAAAGGTGTAATTTCACTTAAGGCAATTTTGTGATTAAATGGCAACTTAAGGACAAAATGGTAATTTTGCCTAAAGTAATCATGACCAACATGTGGTGAGAAATGAGTGAGGATGTGGCTGATTTGTGTCCACAAATTGTGGGGCAAACTTGTCATTTTGATGAAAGTTCAAGGGTAAAATCGTCCAAGGGTAAAACGGTCTTTACACTAGGATATTTTGCTTAAAGATAATGATGACATTGGTGAGTCACCCCCTATGAGTCATCATCTCATTGTCTTCATCCATCCGGTGTCGAATTTTGTCTCTGTACATCCGTTCTCGATTCCGTCGATTACCCGATTTAGGGTTTTACGCCCGAAATAACTTTTTTATTTTGAAAATTTTCAAAATAGCCTATATTGTTGGAAATGAGATATAAAATTTATTCATTTCGTTCTCGGGTCAAAATTAGGTTTTCTGATCAGTAAAACTTACTGTTAGTGAAAACGCAGACCGGGTTCCGTCTGAATTTTCAACCGAAAATTTAACCGTATACTTATAAAAATAAGTATGATATGAATATGACTTTGGTTTTCCCAAAATCATTTTCTAAGTTTTAGATAAAAATATAAACGTTTATTTATATTTATACCGATCTTAGAAAGCGGAAAAAAATCGGGGTGTTACATATGACATGCAAATAAGTGCGCACCAAATTCACAAGTAATTATAACAATAGGATTTAAATCAAAAGCAAATTGAAATTAACAAAGGAAAAACATCAATTCATAACATAAAACAAGTCTTGGGCATAGCCCCAATTCCTAGAAATAAGAGAATTACTCAAGCATTGTCATGGTGATAGCAATCTTCATTAAAAAAAACGTAAAAATCCTAAGAGAAAGAAAGAAGAAATTGGAGAAGAAGAGAGAGATCAATCCTAATGCCAAGTACTTCCAATAGCAGCAAAAAAAAAACAAACAAACAAACAAACAAACAAACATGATTCATTCAAAATCAACATTCAGCGCTAGAGTGTCAGAATTGTTGTTGTGAATGGATGTCAAAATATCATTATTGTTATGAAAAATATGGTATGTGACAAAATATGATTCATGTAGCTGATGTAGCTAATCTGATGTGAGAAAAGGTTGATCTCATAAAATGAATATCATGTAGCTGGTATCACTTAACTAGAAAATGTTTTATTGCTTTTATGACCAAATATTTGACTGAATGTATTTTATGTTGCCACTGCAGCTTATATCCAATGACAAGCTCAAAAGCGTGGAACACACAGTTTTGTCAAGTCATAAAGGGCCTAGAATATCAGTTGCATGCTTTTTCACTGTTGATCACAATCCACCAACAAGAATGTATGGCCCCATCAAGGAATTGTTGTCAGATGATAACCCTCCTGTGTACAGGGAAACATCATTGTTGGAATTCAATGATTCATTCATATTATAACAAGGCACTTAATGGGAATTCAGCTCTTAGAGCACCTGCTTCGATACAAGATGCAAGGTGCTTACAACGTTAAGGATCGGTGCTTAATTTTTTGATGCAATGTAGCAGTGAGGCACCTTAAAATTAATGGATGCTTGCACAAGCACTTGGTGCTTGTGTGCTTTTTATTATGACTTTTGTTATTTTTTTAATTAAAATATATTGAATTGTAATATTGCAGAAATAAATTATTGATGAAATATAAGGACGTGAGATTACTGGTGGGGTCCACTTAAAAACTTTTTAGAAGTTGCTGGGTTGGAGATGTGAGGTGCTTAAATTATAAAAAATGAAAATGGATGATGTATAATGGTATGACCCATTTAAGAACTCCAAGGTGGGGTACTGTGGATGCTCTTAAGCTTTTTATGTTACAACAATAAATATGCAAGCATTATGCATCCTAGTGAGATCAGCAGGTAGCAGACTTCAAACTTTTTAAAGCTGCAAACAAGTCTTAGACTTTTAAGAATATTGTTGATTTTGATGTTTGATCATATGTTTGGAATAAAATACAATAATTGCTGATCAATTGGTCATGAAAAACAAATAACATTTGTGTTGTTCATGCTCTTAAAATCAACTTTGACAGCAGCAAAGGGTTCTAGAGTGGATATACTGATACAATGTATATGGCGAATAGAGAATATATTTGTCTTCTATCTAATATCTAATCCTTTTATGCTAACTCCAACTGAAGCTCCTTCTCTAGACGGACCATAAAAGGATTAGGAGTAGCGGACCCATAATAATGTTTCTGAATACCTCCTAAACGAGCTACAGTACTCTTCTTTCTATGCGGAATATGATCATATATAAGTATTCCCATTCCAATCACCAAGCACTTCTTCCACATTACTAAAAACAATAGTGTTGGAATATTAAGATTAAAGGCCCAGATTGGTCCCCGAAAAATTTAGAAGACCTACTTTTGGTCCCTAAAAAAATAATTAGTCCCTCAAATTTATAAACGAGGGACACATTAGTCCTTCCTTCTACATCCAATGTTTGTTTACTTACCTATGTATCTCATTAACCATCTTGCCTAATTCGTTAGTGGTCCTATATAGCCTATGACAAGTTTCCATAGTGAAAAACGAATAAAAAATGAAAAACATGCACGACTTTCAGGTATTAGGCTTGTAAATTTTTGCACGGTTTTTTCACTTTTGTTTTTTCTTTTTTTTCACGATGGAATCTTGTCATAGGTTATACAAGACCACTAACGAATCAGGCAAGATGATAACGGGACACATAGGCAAGGAAACAGACGTTGGAAGTGGAAGGAGGCACTAATATGTCCCACGTTGTAAATTTGAGGGATTATATGATTAATTTATTTTTTTCAGGGACCAAAAGTAGGTCCTCTAAATTTTCCAGGGACCAATATGGGCCTTTATTCGAATATTAAAGAAGTTTCACATGATTGAAAATGAGACAACCAAAGTGAATAGAAAGCTTGAAGAGCACAAATCAAAATTGCATTTTTGGACAAAGTTATAACTCTCAAGCATAGTCCATGTGTTGAAGTCCACTCACTTACCTAGAGCCCGCTTGGATGGGTTTTTCTTAGAGAAAAAGCACTTATTTTTTAAATAAAAGTGCTTTTAGAAGAAATATAGGTATTTGGATATGTTTTTTTTAAAAAAGCAAAAGCAGTAAAAAAAAAAATACATATTTTAGCACTTTTTTAAAAGTTATAATTCCTAACTTAACTTCTAAATAAAGGAAACACGGCAGAAAAGAGAAAATGAGGATCACTTATATTTTATTGGACAGTAATATCCCCCTGTAATAAATCTCATAAAAGCTCTGTTTTTATAAAGTTTATCCAAACACAAAATAACGTCAACATCTAATAATAGTTTTTGCTTCTACTTTTACATTTAAAAAAACCATCTTTTTAAAGTTCATCCAAACTGGTCCCTACTCTTGAGCAAACTCTAACATTGTTCTTTAATCATCATTAGCCATGATGATGCGACTTTGTCTGGTTTGCATCCTTAATCTGCGACAAGTTGTCTAGCATTGCTTCCTTAATCAAGTTACAAATGAGATTTAAAAATGATTTTGGGACTTTTGGATGCAAAGAAAAATATTAAAGAAAAACATATGAAGATCAACCTGAACCAGCCCCTGCCTTGCCCCACTTTACTAGTAGGTAATGTGGGTTGATAGGTTACTATGACCAACTAAACTCGTCAAGAGTGGCGTGTTGAACATTAACAATAGGTGAAACCCGTTTTGTCATCTCTACTCCAATGCAACCATGTCAACTCCCTTGGGAAAAAATAAATCCCAAAAGACCTGTTTGGTTTGTATTTTCATTTTCTGTTTTCATTTTTTAAAATTTGTATTGATTTTAAATTGATAACAAGAGGATGAATGACTCCTACAATAAATAATTGTGACAAAGAGAGGATGGAAGGCTAGTAAAGAATAATGCATTTCCGAAAACAGTGAAAACAATTATTTGACATTTTCAAAATTTCTAGAAATGCTGGATGTGTTTTCAAAATTTGAGAAAGACAATAATGTGTCAAATACTAAAATCAATATAGATTTTAAAAAGTAAAAACAGGAAATAAAAATACAAACCAAACACGCCCTAAGATTTCTTCCCTTAGCAAATGAACAAGTACATATGTAATCCAGCCCTTGAACAAAACTTGCCTAGGATTTCCAGGGAGAAAGCATTTCCAAGCCGTTGCTTAAATCATAATAGAGGGAAACAACTAAAGTTCTCTAATGTTCAGACTCTTAATCAAGCCTTGCAATGGAATTTCTACATATTATTAGCTGTCCAAAACGTTGCATCCCGTCCTTGAAAAGCCAAATAAAAAAGGATGAACAGTTGCTGGCGGGTGAGTGGAATAGATCCATCAGTACAAACACCAATCCCGACATGGTTCCTCTGTATTGTCCCCGCAATTTCACCTTCAAACTAAGTAACAAAAGATTGGACAATTTCCACCGTATGAAAAATATGATTGATGATGGAGAAAAGAATCACGTACACATTCGTTAAAGGTCAATGTCCAAATGTCCTATATATGACCTACCTTCTAGTCTTCTACCAAAACTGTGTGTTAGAATTATCAATTAATAATTAATAATTATTCTCTTACCAGCCTACACGATAATTTTGCCAAACAAAGCTGGAGCTGATGTCCAGAAGCTATTGGAACCAGAATCTTTTGTCGGCTATTGTGCTTAATAAGGAAGACATTTGCTACTTCTTTCATGAAGCACACCCCTGCTACAATGTCTTATATGATGTTTGATATTGGGCATATATATAATGATATTCTTATAAAAATTAAGTGGGAATAAAAGTTTCTTATATATATTTATTGATATAAGAGAAGAAAAATCATTCTTAAAATTAGAAGATATCTAGAAATAAATTTTATGAATAAAATTTGAAAATTATATTCCATATTTAAAAAATTAATATTGATGGTGTTCAATATGTTGATCTAACTTAACTTTACTTAATAGTTAGAGAGATGTTAGAGAGAGAGAGTCTGAATTATAGGGTTAGAGAGTCCGAAAGTTCACGTTTCGTGGGAGGGGGTAGAGATGGAAGATTTCATGCAGCTCAACGTCAAACAGTGCATAAGGAATACTACAAGGGGGCTACTACGTTCTTCTACACAAATTTTCCAGAAGATCTATCTTATGAAGAACACTGGAAAATCTTCATGAAATGGGGAAGAGTTATTGATGTCTGCATACCACCAAAACGAGACAAGTTTGGTAAGAAGTTCGATTTTGTTAGGTTCTTGGAGGTACGCAACCCGAAAGCACTAGAGGAGAAACTTGATTCTTTATGGATTGGAACTTTTAAACAGCGAGTTAATATACCAGCTTTCAAAAGAGATCAAGGCAAGCCAAAACATGAAAAAAGGAATGTAGCTTTTAATGACACAGTAAAAGTCAATCCAAAGGTTGGTGGGAGAAATTATGCCAAGGCAGTAATGGCGGGCGGGAGTAATGGCAGAGGTAATGCTGATCCAAAAAATAGTTTTAGGAAGGTTCCATTCCATAAAAGCAGTTGGTCTAGTCCAGAATTTATAGTGACGGAGGAACAAACAGATTGGCTGAAAAGTTGCTTCGTTGGCAGAACTCATGAAAATGATGGTATCACATGCTTAGAGAAGAAACTTCAGATGGAGGGGAGCCTCTCAGTTTCATTGACGCCTATGGGTGGAAATTACGTATTGATCAAGCAACTAGATGGAGAAGATTTTGAAACAAATCTAGCAAAGAGAGAAAAGATGTTCAGCTATTGGTTTTATGAGATTAGACCATGGACAACAGATCTGTTTATTACTGAAAGGGCAGTCTGGCTGAGGATCATAGGAGTACCCGCAGTTTTATGGGAGGAGGATTTTTTCAAGCAGATTTCACAATATGATGGAAAATTTGTTAAGCTGGACGATACAACAAAGAACAAAGAAAGATTGGACGTAGGAAGAGTTCTGATAGAAACATCAGTTCATGATTTTATTAACAAGGTTTTGGTTGTAAAGGTTAATGGTGCACTCTGTTCAATTCGGGTGATGGAAGAAACTAATGATTTATTTCTGAATAGCGAAAGAAATTATAGCTTCTCGGATGGCCCATCTTCGGAGGATGAAGACTTCATTGAAAACAGTCTTATTATGGTGCCGGAGACGGAGTTTTCTGCGGAGGAGGAAGAGGCGGAGATGTGTCGTCTTAACGTGAATTTTCAAACTCGAACTTCGCAAAAGTCAAATCAACAGAAGCTAGGGAAGGAGACTGTAGTAGGGGGAGCAGAGAAGATGGGGGGGCTCAAGATAAAAAATTTGTCAATCCCACGTCCAATCTTCTGCCAAAAAGTACATGTTCAGACATGAGGGAAGAGGGTGAAATTCAAAAGAGGGAAGAGGGTGAAATTCAAAAGAGCCCATCAGTCATAGAGGAGGAAATGGGCCTTAAAGAAGAGCTTACCAAACCAAATTTGAGAGAGCTGGGTCAGGAAGCTGTTAATGAATTGGGCCAACAAAATATCCAGATCATAAATAGCCCGATCCCAAGAATTGTTACACGAAGGGGTTTGGGTTTCATGGAGAAAAATTACCAACAGAGTTTTGGGCTGGAAGGTTCGGGCCTAGAAGACATTAACTTATCAGGTGGAGCCTTTGATGCTGGAGGAATAGTGAACACCAGAAAAAAAAAAAAAAAGGAGTCATTTCGCAAATGAACAAAACTCAAGATTTAGTTTCGAAAGGTAAAAAAAGGGGTTCAAAGGGAGGTGCTGTTGAAAGAGGGAGAGAACACAAATACTCAGAAAGAAATTACTCACACAAGAATGTTTCCAAGGCGTAGGTTGAAATCTCTCAATGAAGATATACTTATACAACTTTTACCTGTACAAAATGAAGACATCCTTCCAGTTGGGGATCTTGCGGCCATTGATGAAATAAGCGAGGTTGAGGACTCAATTTCGGATTCGGAAGGGGAAAAGAGAGCAGCAATTGCGGAAGGCAAAGACCATTGATTCTTCAGAGGAGATTGTTTGGTTACACTCATGTCAGTAATTTCACTTCTGACAGCCAAATTAAAAATATGAATAGGGCTTTTGTAAGGGCTGAGGCATTTAGGGAAGCAAATGATGTGTGGATAATGGGTAAAACTCTGGGTGCGAATTCAAAAAATAGCAATGATGAGGTAATTGAGAAACTGGTGGAACTGGAAGACAGGGATAGAGAGAAAAAATCAAATGATCAAAGTGTGGGGGAAGTGAGAGTTTCTTTATGAGGATGGAAACTTACAACATAAGAGGGCTTGGGGGGGGGGGTGGGGAGAGTAAAAAAATCTCACATAAGATGTTTGGTGAGGACTGAGAGAGTTGAGTTCTTATGCATACAAGAAACTAAGATGGAGTCAGTAGATAATTTTCTGTGTCAGTCATTATGGGGTGGAGCTGAGATGGGGTGGTGTTACAAACCTTCTACAGGAAATTCAGGTGGACTAATTTGTATCTGGGATTTGAAGATTTTTGCAATGACAGAGGTCATCTCTGGTGAAGGTTATTTAGGTGTAAGAGGATTATAGGGAGTAGACAATTTTCCATGTTTGGTTCTTAACATATATGCTCCATGTAATGCTGTTGGAAAGAGAATTTTGTGGGCAGAACTGAAAGAATTAAGGATGAATTGTCCAATTCTAGCTTGGTGTGTAACGGGAGACTTCAACGCCATTGAATCAGAGGATGAAAGGAGAGGCTTGGCTGCTGCAGTGAATACTCAAGTGATGTCAGATTTTGGAGATTTCATTGATGATTTAGAACTAAACGATTTACCGATGATTGGTAGAAAATTCGCTTGGTACAAGTCGAATGGAAGCTGCATGAGTAGACTGGACAGGTTTTTTGCTTTCGGATGAGTGGCTAAATAAGTGGAATGATATCTCTCAATGGGGCATTAGAAGAATAGTTTCTGATCATTGTGCAGTTATACTAAAATCTGTTTTGAAGAATTGGGGGCTGAAACCGTTTAAATAGCTAAATTGTTGGATGGAAAATGATGATTTCCACAAATTTGTTAAGTCGACATGGGAAAGCTTCAATGTAACAGGTTGGGGATCCTTTGTGCTAAAGAAGAAACTGCAGATGTTGAAAGAAGAATTGAAGGTTTGGAATAGGGTGTCTTTTGGTAACATAGATGAAAAACTGAATGAAACAATTGAGGAGGTTGAGAAGTTGGATTTGAAGAGGGAATCTAATATGCTTACTGAACCGGAAATTAGAAAAAGGAAGGAAATGATTGAGAACATTTGGAGAATATCTAGGATAAAAGAATCCTTCATACACCAAAAGTCTAGAATAAAATGGTTACAAGAGGGTGATTCAAACTCTGCTTATTTCCATGCTCATGTTAAAAAGAGAAACAGGTTAAACGTAATGCAAGGCATCTGGTGGGAAGGGAGTTGGTGTGATGATCCAGAACAAGTTAAGGAACATGTAGCAGAACACTATGAGAAGCTTTTCAAACAAGTGGTTGGACCAATAATTACACTGGATGGAATAAATTTCAAACAAGTTTCAGCAGTGGAAAATGAATTACTTTGTGCTGAGTTTGACAATGAGGAAATTAAAAAGGCAGTGTGGAGTTGTGAAGGAAATAGAAGCCCGGGTCCGGATGGTGTAAACTTCAATTTCATCAAAAAATTCTGGGATTTGTTAGGGGTGGATTTCAGCAGAACAGTCTCGGACTTTCACAGGAATGCTGCTCTTGCAAGGGGCTGTAACGCCTCTTTCCTGGTGCTAATTCCCAAAAAAGAATGCCCAATTGGCCTAAACGATTACAGACCAATTTCATTGGTGGGATGTATTTACAGAGTTATTGCAAAGTTGTTGGCTGAGAGGTTGAGCAAGGTGATGAGGACAGTCATTTCAGAAAATCAAAGTGCTTTCATCAAAGGAAGAAATATTTTGGATGGTGTTGTCATTTTGAATGAATTATTGGACAGTGCAAAGAAGAGTGGGGGAAAAACAATGATTTTCAAGGTCGATTTCGAGAAAGCATATGATTCGGTATCATGGGAATTTTTGGAGTATATGATGTTTAGAATGGGTTTTCCAGTTGAAATGGAGAAAATGGATCAAAACATGCTTGGAGTCTTCATCAGTTTCAGTTCTTGTTAATGGCAGTGCAACAAAAGAGTTTATTATGTCGAAAGGGATTCGACAAGGAGATCCCATTGCACCGTTCTTATTCTTAATAGTGGCTGAATGGTTTAATGCAAAGTGCAGTGGAGAAGAACTTATTCAAAGAGGTATTTTTCAGAGGAGGGAGTCAACAAGTGGGATGCTCACACATTCAGTATGCTGATGACACAGTGCTAATGGGGGAATTCTCAATTGCAAACATCAGAGTAATAAAAGGAATCCTAAGAATTTTGGAGCTAGCAGCTGGCCTAAAAGTAAACTTCAACAAAAGTGCACTCATAGGACTCAATGCAGGACAGGGGTTGATTCAACTTGCAGCTAGTATACTAAACTGTAAAATTAGAGGTTTACCCTTCAAATTTCTAGGTTTACAAGTGGGAGCAAACCCGAGAAGAAGCTCTACCTGGGATCCTTTGGTTGACACTATTCAGATGAGGTTACAAGGATGGAGAAATAAATATTTGTCATTTGGAGGGAGAGTCATTCTCATTAATGCTGCACTATCAAGCATTCCGATATATTATCTATCTTTTTATAAGGCACCAAAGAAGGTAATAAATCGCATTATTCAATTACAGAGAAGATTCTTATGGGGCGGGAATGATGAATGTAGGAGAATTTGTTAGGTTAAATGGGATTTGGTATGTAAAAAAAGGGAGGATGGAGGGTTGGGAATTAGAAATATAGAAGCGTTTAATTATGCCCTTTTAGGTAAATGGAGATGGCATTTTTTGGAGGATCCTGGCTCTCTTTGGGTTAGGATTCTTAGAGTGAAGTACGGTGTGCCTTCTAGTTGGGAATCAAAATGGGAAAGGAAAACTAGAGAGGGTAAGGAGGGTTCAAAGTGGGGGAACGATTTGGGAAATTTAGAGGGGGAGAGGAGTTTGAAACGGGGTTGGTTGTCGAATGGAATTTCTAGAGTACTAGGAAATGGAGATTCTGTGGCTTTCTGGTTGGAAATTTGGGCAACACCTGTGCCACTATTTTTAACAGACTATTCAATATTTCAACATTGAAAAATGGAATGGTATCACAATTGGGAGAATGGAGAAATGGTATTTGGATCTGGAAATTGCCTTGGAGAAGGGGTCTTTTTGTTTGGGAAGAAGAATTATTGAGAAGTTTGATGGAATCTATTGATCACAAGAAACCGATTACAGGCAACAATGACTCTTGGTCTTGGAGACATCATCCGGATGGCAGTTATAATGTTAAATCGGCTTATTTGAAGATCACTAAGATGGGAGAAAATTAAACCAAGATGCCCACACTTATAAGTTGCTGTGGGAAAAAGCAATTCCACTAAAAGTTAAGGCTTTTTGTTGGAGATCTACATTAGATAGGATTCCCACCAAACAGAACTTGCTCAATAGGGGAATTATACAACCAATGCAGCTTTGATGTGCAGTTTTTGTGGTGAGGAAATTGAATCAACAAGGCATTTATTTATAGCATGCAAAGTTACTTATGCAGTGTGGATGTACTTTTACAACTGGTTTGGGATACAAACTGCTTTGGCTGGAGATCTCTTGTCTACAATACAGCAACATGAGGGTTTATTTTATGATGGTAGACGCAGCAAAGGCTGGATGATGATCTGGTTTGCTGTTATTTGGTCGGTATGGTTGAACAGAAATGACATATGTTTCAACCAAGGCACAATGGATTTAGACAAAGTGGTGGAACTTATTAAAATCAGAGTTTGGACTTGGTGCAAGGCTGTGGCTGGGAAGAAATGGTTCTCTTTCTTGGATTGGACAATTAATCCCCAAGTATGTATCAGTTATTCACTATAGGCTTGGAATTGATTGCTGAATTAGTGCTACTTCTGGACTAGAACTTAGTTTTTCCTTTTTTGATGGATGTGTTAAGCAAGAGCTGATTATATCCTGCAAAAACTAAGTTTCTGGGTGGGGAGAGTAAAAGAAATTGATGTACTACTAATTGGTTAGTGGGGTGCTTTTGTATATGTAATTTATTTCATGATACTCTTTTGTATTTTGGTTAGTGAGTACTACTGGTACTCTTCATTTATAATACATTTGGTTTATAAAAAAAAAATAAAAAATATTGATGGTGTTCATAATAAACACACTGGTATGTCTTCTTATGGAGGGATCATTCATGATTCAAATGGATGCTTCGTCCAAGGTTAAGTTTTTCTGCAATTTAGGTCCTTGTGATACCCTTATGGCTAAAATGCACACCCTGCTTCATGGCACTAAGGTGGCTCGCAGCCTTGCTCTCAATAAAGTAATCTTCGAATCAGACTCCTTTGTGATTGTTAATATGGTGTCAAGAGGTTCCACCTCTAACCTTCTCCTCAAATATCTCCTTGAAGAGATCATTGCTCTCTTTCGCCTTGATGATTGGCAAGTGCAGATTCAACATGTCTTCCATGAAGCTAACATGTGCAGGCGGAGTTTCTTGCCAAAAGTGGAATGAATGGCCCTTCTAAGTTACAACTTGTTCATTTTGTTAGTCCATTTTTCACCCCAAGTTTTATTAGTTAGTTAATATAATTCCTCCTTTCTTATATATATAAAAAAATCATTAAATTTTTCAAAAATATAATTTACTTGATTCCTTAAACAAATGCCACCTTAATATGTAAGAAAAGATATTATAATTTCTTTAGAATGAACCACAAGACCTTGCCGGCTGCCGGCTGCCGGCTCATGTGGCCAACTAGCTAGTATAAAAAAATATAGGATGTGAGCTTATATAATGCTATATATAGTGGAGATAAAAACAAAGAGCAAGAAATAAGTTCTGGGCACTCTAGTAATAAATATATGATATATAAATATGAATAAGATATTGTCCAAATGACAAAATTGATAACACAATTTTTTTTTTGGGAGGCAAGCACATTGATTGTTGTTGTCCTCAGACAAAGACTTAAAACAAATGATTAGATTACTAACTAACCTTGGAAAATTTAAGTTTGACACTCTCCTTAATAATTCTTTTATGGATAGATATACTTATATAAGATGTCATGTTCAATTTAACCAAAAGGACTCATCAAATATACTGACATATTACAATGGATGTTGCAAAATCTCACACCGGAAGTCAAACAACCTATGACCGTTTGCAAGAACTGAAGGCCTTCGACGAATCCAAATCCGGCGTCAAAGGTCTTGTCGACGCCGGCATCACACACATCCCACGGATTTTCCTCCGGCGGCCGGAAGATCTCGCCGCCCCATTTTCCGGCGAACCGACTCAGACCGAGATCACGATTCCTGTTATTGACCTAAAAGACATCGCCGCCGGCGACCGCTCAGGCGTGGTTGCCGGAGTCCGGCAGGCTGCAACGGTGGGGTTTTTCCAGGTGGTGAACCATGGAATACCCATGAAGGTGTTGGAGGAGATGGTGGCGGCGGCGCGTGAGTTCCACGAGCTGCCACACGAGGTGAAGGCAGGGTATTATACGAGGAAAAGAAGAAGGTGAAGTATTGGACCAACTTTGATTTGTATCAGTCCAAATATGCTAACTGGAGGGACACACTGAATTGCACCATGGCACCTGAACCTCTTGACCCTCAGGAATTGCCTCTGGTTTGTAGGTGATTTTATATTTTATAAGCTATTTATTTATTTATATATATATATATATATATATATATTTTACCATAACATAGGTACGAAATATCCATTAACAATGCTCACCAACCACATTTTTTCATTCACAATGCTCTAACCCAAGACCTTACTTTAGGGATTCGAGCACAGTTCTACTCAGACCAACGTAATATTGGCTATCATTTATGAACATTGATAACTTAAAATGAAGTAAAATAAGATGGGGCGTCTTCTACAGAAGATTCTATGACAAAGATGCTGAGTAGGACTACAACTGTTGAAAGTTTGTCCAAGTTTTGAGATTTGGAGTTGAAATTAACTACTTGAAGATGTGTGAAATAATCATGTTATTGGTAAATTTGTAAATGAACTTCATAATTTAGCAAAGAAAACAAATTGGTGGAAAGAATAATTGTGCACTCTTACTGTGTGATTATTGTGTGTGTTGATATAATTTGTAGGGATGAAATTCTGGAGTACTCAAGGCATGGTCAGGAATTGGGGAGTCTTTTATTTGAATTTTTGTCTGAAGCACTTGGACTCAAGCCTAATCATCTTAAAGACATGGATTGTGAAAAGGGACACTTAGTTTTCTGTCACTATTATCCAGCATGTCCTGAGCCTGAATTGACTATGGGCACCAGCAGTCACACAGATCCTGACTTCCTCACAATTCTGCTTCAAGATCACATAGGTGGACTTCAAGTTTTGGTCCAAAATCAGTGGATTGATGTTCCCACTATTCCTGGAGCCCTAGTTGTAAACATTGGAGATCTACTACAGGTAAGTAACATATGCATAGTTTCATATAATTTTTGTGTCTTGGTCACCACAAAACATAGATGTGAATTTGCTGCATTACACAATATGATCAATATACACAATCACATCAAGTGTATATCCATGTATTCTGAAATTTGAAGAATGTATGAATATTTGAATCTCAAATCTTCCTTTTTTTTATTTTCTCAAACCATGCTTAATGTCCACTATCTGCCTTAATAACTTGCATATCCTTAATCACTCAACTTTGTAAAACTGAATTTTGAACCTAGATCCATGGCATGACAGATATGGATATTTATGGATGAACCAACACCTACTTAATCTATTCTTAGTTACAGCAAAAGCAAACAGCTTCACAATGATCCTTTAACTGGCTCACTTGCATCATTATTTTATTTTTGTTGCTAATTTTGTTATACATATATGTTATCCTTACCTATTTATATTTTATTAAGACTAAAGCATCATTAGCGAATTTGCAATGATTCAGTTATGAGGCTCAATAAGATCATTGTAGATGGACAAGGAAGCCTCAACCTTATTTTGAGGACTGAAGATTGAGGACTGCATTTTCTATTTGATTTAAAAGAATAAATATCTTAACTTGTGTGGTTCATTGATCCAACAGTTTCTGATGAACAGCTCTGTGTACTTGCATGCCTATGGTGTATGTGTGTGTGTGTGTGCAGTGCATATTCATTGTATGTTTGGATGTACGGTGGTTTGGTCCCAAAGATGCTTTTCCCTAAAGCTACTGTGAGTAGCTTTTGATTTTCAGATGTGATTCTGATCATTTTTAACGTGCATCCAAACATGCTATTCGTTTTCCTACTTTTGTGCATTTCTGTGCTAGAATATGTGGCTAAATGAATCTTATGTTTCCATACTGCAGCTGATTTCCAATGACAAATTCAAAAGCGTGGAGCACCGTGTGCTTGTAAACCATAGAGAGCCTAGAGTATCAGTTGCATTCTTTTTCACTCATGATCACTGCCCATCAACAAGAATGTATGGCCCTATCAAGGAATTACTGTCAGAAGATAATGCCCCTGTGTATAGGGAGACATTATTGCAGGACTTCAATGCTCACTTTTATAACAAGGGACTGGATGGGAATTCAGCTCTTGACCATTTAAGCTAAGGAGATAAACATGAAACAATAAAGTCTGATTAAAGGTCTTCCACAGTTCAATAATTTGTTTAGCTTTTGTTATGTGCTTTTCATTGTACCGAACAGTTTCTGTAAAATTGCTTTGAAGTCAAATTTTAATAAACTGTAACAACTAAAAATCTGTTATTTGGATATTTATTATAAGGTGGTATGTTCTCCTTTAAAATTATGTTGAAATGATTATTTACTAAAATATCTCAAAGACAACTATTAAATGCTCTGAAATTTAATATATATATCTTTTAATTGAGTCTTAACTCATGCATGTTTATGCCATTCTGTTACATTATACACTAGTCAGCATTGTGTGATTAGATGGGGTAGTTTGTTAAGTTGGTTAAACCAGATAGTTAGTTAGTTAGTCTGATAGTGTATACTATTAATTAGACTGTAAAGTGCAAACACTAACTTATGCATTCACCTGAGGTCATTGTAATTACACAACTCAATTCATTCAGTTCCCACCATAATATTCATTATGTTCTCTTTCTTTCCAGCATGGCACTGTCTCTCAGCCTCTAACACTTCCAACCACATTTACCTGCTCTGGCTATATCATTTTACTGTTATTCAAGTTGCATGGATACAGGTAGCATGTGGCATGATAAAATTTCTAAAATCTATGGCAATGGTACAGCAAATATATTATATAGAAATATAAATACATAATTAATAGAGTCAAGTAAGTAAAAACATATAAAGGAAAAAAAACATGATTTAGGGTGAAGTAGTAGTATATTTCATTTAAATAGCAAATTGAACGCCTTAGCAACAAAACTTTGTGTTTTGCATTGACTGATGACTTATACTTGTGTGGGATAAGATACCTGATACGTTCATCAAATGAGTTCTAAATATTTATGGTATCCAAGTAAGTGTTGATACAAGATACATACTCGATATTGGTGCAGCAACAATTTTGGAGTTAGTTAAGATGCAGGGTTCGGCTAAGTTGCACTACCCTCCATTTACACCACCCATTGCATCATCCATTTGGCAATTTGTGGACCAATAAAATTACCACATGGATGGGTCAACTTTTCAAACATTCCCAATGTATTTATACATTAGTCAAACCTAATGAGTACTGTATACTGCTGTATAGTATACATATTTACAGTATTTATTCTTTTCGCCAAAAAAATTATTTTTTTAATAACTGAAATAGTTGAATGTTAATTATCATTCAGAAATACATTAATGCTAATTATCATTTAGGTCGTAACCTTGTATAATGAATCGTTCGATGGAGCTATTAACGGTGGGTAGGCGTTGGTTCCTCTTAAGTGGTTATGTTCTTGGTGGTTGCAGTCACCGTCGGCGACGGGTGAATGTTTGAGTTACGCGGTGTCTCGTGCGCTATCTTACTAGGTGTCTCGTTGTTGTTGACAGTAGAATGGGTTAGATGCGGATGGTGTGAGGACCGTCGCCGCCTTCATCGCTGCCTAGTATATTGTATTTTACGACGGCTCACAGATTCAGACGGGTAAGGAAGAAGCAACACTGTGCGGGTTGGGTAGGATTGTCTGATCAGTGTTTGGAGGCCCAGATGATGGGTTTGACCCAGTTGACATTTAAAAAAAAAAAAAAAACTATAGTAAAAACTTAAATTAAAAATATAAATTAAATAAATAAAAAATTTAGGGTAAGGATTTAACGATTTGGGGATTTAGGGTTTTGGGGATTTTGAGACCTCCTGAAATGGCAAATACGGTGGAGAGAGCGTCCAGGAGGTGGGCGGTACCGTGGTGGCTATAACGACCGCGAAACACTCCTTCCTCCTTCTGCTAGGGGAAGCTTCACGACAACAATGGTATGAGAAGGAATGACATGCACCGATTGCAGGAGGAACATAACGAGCTGAGGAGGCTGGTTGAGGTCACCGGCAAGGAAGTTTTTCATCCTTGCTACACTGACGGGCTGTGGCGGAGGACGTCTACAGGTGAAGCTGAGGGAGACAATGGCGTGAAAAAAATTCTTGCTTGGGTTTGGTTCAGACAACATAAATTCATTCAGACATAATAAATGTGCTCCTTTGTTTAATTTTTTTATTTTTTAAAGTAGGGATATACAAGCAAATACAAAAATACATGGATCCATTATGCTAATACAGTATAGGGGTTGAAGGGCTGACTATGTTGAAAAGTCAGATGTACATATGTCAAATTGATTGGTACAGCACTTGCCACCCTAGGTAGTGTAATGAGTGGTGTAAAATAAAGGTAGTGCACCATAGAATGCACCTAAAATGCATCATAATTCATAGCTACCAAAAATGGATACAGAATATGGTCCCCCAGCACGTGATGTGGGCCTTGTCTCAAACCTCCTCACGTGGGCAGCCCAGAAACATCACTTTCACATGGACTTCTTATTTTTTTTCAAGTAGCTTTCTTTGCTCCAATTAAATCACTAAGCCTCCAGGAAGGTGTCCACAGCAAGCTACGTGTTCCAAGTCCAATTCAAAACAAAATGGCATTTACTTGGGCTTTTTCCATGGACTCAAAGCCATTTAGAAAACATCATTTATTATTTCCTACAAAAACAAGTAAAAACATTATTATATTAACTCTAAAAACATAAAATTAAACTAAAATATATAAAATACTATTAAGAACTAAATTACCTAAACTTAGGGACAAAACTTAATCAATTAACACAATCAAGAGTAGAAATCTACTCAATAAGGACACAAAAATCACATAATCTAGAAGATTATCATAATTCTGAGAGAAGCCAAGAAAAGTCAAGTGCTGATCAGGTTAATCTTGATGATAGTTGTTCGGATGACAACCAAGAAGATTCAAGGACTCAAGTTAAAAGGAATGTAGTGGATAACACTGTCATTGCAAACAATTTGGATCCAGCTATTAGTCTGCCTCATATAGATATTGTCCCAGACTGAGGTAATAGAGTGTTTGAAGTTCCAAGGGAGGAGTTGAGGAACAATGAAGAGGTGCCTTTGGATATTGTGTTTAAAAGATTGGATGAAGCTGTGAAATCTAATCAGCAAGTTGAGGATGATGACAGTGACTCAATTGAAACTATATATGATGAATCACAACCACATCTCAATGATAATGATGACTCTATATTAGGAGAGGATACTCAGAATTTAGTTGTTCCTGATTCTATGGATGGTAATGCAACTTCAGCATTTTCAAAATCTCCAGAGTTCTTGTCTAATCCAGTCCCTCCTAATGTAAGGAAGGACTTGAAATTGTCTCTAAGTTATGGGGGGATGAGGAGGAGATAGTCCCGGACCTTTCCCCCAAGGGCTTCAGAGCTCAAGATGCAGTTGGAGAGCCATCTTTCACTGTTGTGTTATCCAAGTCACAGAAAAAAAAAAAAAAAAGCTAAGGCAGAAGAAGAAAGGTGCAGCTGCTAAGCCAGAGGTATATAACACCCGAAGGGGTGGTCCAGGTAACTTTTCATAATGAGAGTTTTTTACTAGAATGCTAGAGGCTTGGGTAATTTGGAAAGTAGGCAAATGTTAAAAAAACTATGTTTGAAGAATAAACCTGACATTGTCTTACTAGCGGAGCCATGGATTGAGTTTGATCAAGTTAATAAGTCTTTTTGGAATATAGCATTGGTTTAAGATCTTTTGCTTTCAATTCCAGAATTAATAGAATTCCAAACTTGTGGTGTTTGTGTATGCAATCTTTGGATCCTATGGTTATTTTTACATCATCTCAATGTTGTGCTTTTTACGTAACACTGCACAATCAGAAGTTTTATATTGCTGCTGTTTATGCTTCCACTTTGTATCAATTGAGAAGAGATCTTTGGAGGGATTTATCTAAGTTGGAGAATTACTACCCGGGTCCTTGGCTTTTTATTGGTGACTTCAATGCTGTCCTTGGGGATCATCAGAAGATTGGGGGATGCTTGCCCCTTAAGGTCTCTTGTGATGATTTTAGTAATAGGTCAAATGCTAGAAACTATACACACATCACAACTAGAGGATCTCCTTTCACTTGGACTAATAGGAGGGTTGGTGGGGCTCACATAGAAAAGAGACTAGACAGGGCAATAGTGAATGATGTTTGGTTGTCCTTTTGGTGTAGTGTATCATGTTATACTTTAACTAAATGCCATTCTGATCATTTTTCCCATTATGCTGACTCAATCTAAAGGAGCTAAGTCCAACCCATCCACTTTCAAGTACTTTGAAATGTGGTCAGAGCATCCAGATTGCTTTAGATTAGTATAGGATTCTTGGTCCTTAGCAGTAAGCGGTTGTCCAATGTTTATTTTAATGCAGAAATTGAAGCATTTGAAGGCTAACTTTAAATTCTGGAACAAGCAAGTGATTGGGGATGTAAAATTGAGAGTTGATACAGCCTTAGATAAAGTAGATCATGTTCATAAACAGATAACTGAGGTTAGCTATTCAGACATTCTTCACCAGTAAGAAATTAGTGCTCAAAAGGACTTGCAGCAAGCTTTAGCTTATGAGGAATCCTTTTGGAAACAAAAGGCCAACCTGAAATGGTTTTCTTGTGGAGACAGAAATATAGCATACTTCCACAGAATTGCAAAAATTAGGAATTCCACCAAGCAAATGTCTATCTTGAGGAAGGATGATGAGGTTCTGGAACTATCTACTTATATAGAACAACATGTGTTACAGTTTTATTCAGATTTGTATGTCACATAAAATCAAGGCAAAATTACACTTTTGGTCCCTTAAGTTATTGGTCCCTGAAGTTTTTTTTTTGTGACAAACTAGACCCGTAAGTTAGGTTCAGGTTTCAAATTGGTCCCTTAAGTTTTTTTTTGACAAACTAGACCCTTAAGTTATTGTTCGGGTGACAAATTGGTCCCTTAAGTTATTAAAAATAATAAATTAAGGGTCTAATTTATTGGTCCCTTTGACAAATTAAGGGACCAATTTATTACCTGAACATAACTTAAGGGTCAAGTTTGTCACAAAAAAACTTAAGGGACCAATTTGAAACCTGAACCTAACTTACGGGTCCAGTTTATCACAAAAAAAACTTAAGGGACCAATTTGAACAAAACAAAAAACTTAAGGGACCAAAAGTGTAATTTTGCCTAAAATCAATGCATAGACAATGGTTTTGTGGAGAAGGTCGTTCCAAATGTGGTTACAGCTGAAGACAATGCAATGTTAGTTAATATACCCTCTATGGATGAAGTCAGAAATGCAGTGTTCACAATGAATAGAGCAGGTGCCCCGGGTCCTGATGGATTTGGAGGCTCATTTTACCAAACTTATTGGAGCATAGTAGGTCATGATGTGTATAAGTCTGTTATACAGTTCTTTACACAAAATTGGATTTTACCTCGATTGAACTCCTATTTGGTGTCTCTCATCCCCAAATTCCCTGAAGCAGAAACAATAGGAGATTATAGGCCAATAGCCCTAGCAAATTTTCAGTTTAAGATTATTTCAAAGGTATTGGCTGACAAGTTGGCTGTTATTGCTCCTAAAGTAATTTCACCTCAGCAAAGAGGATTTGTGAAAGGGAGACAAATATCTGAATGCATATGCATCACCTCAGAAGCAATTAATATGCTGGAAAATAAGTCATTTGGTGGTACTTTGGCACTTAAATTTGACATTAAGAAGGCATTTGACACCCTGGATTTGGGATTCCTATTGAAAATTCTCTCAGCTTTTGGTTCCATGATAAATTTTGCAGCTGGGTGCATACTATCCTGAAGTCAACCAAACTATCCTTCCTTGTTAATGGACACTCAGTTGGATACATGGCTTGTAAGAGAGGGGTGAGACAGGAAGACCCTCTGTCTCCTCTTTTATTTTGTTTGGCAGAAGAGATGCTTAGTGGGAGTATCACCTCTTTGATGGAATCCAACAAAATTCAGTGCATGGTTGGTCCAAAGAACTTTAAGACACTCTCTCATATCCTTTATGCTAATTATGTAATGGTGTTTTGCAAAGGTACAAAAAAAGGATTAAGGAACTTGATGTGTCTGTTTGCTGCGTATGCTGAAGCATCAAGACAAAAATTGAATCTTGGAAAAATATAGGTTTTATGCTGGTGCAATCAATGCTAGAAGGCTGGAGGAAATTAAAGGAATTCTTGGTTTTAATCAAGATCAGCTCCCTTTTAATTGTATAGGACTTCCAATCTTTAGAGGAAAGCCTAAGGTAGTTTATTTGCAGCCTATAACTGATAAGATTAAAGCTAAGCTCACTACTTGGAAAGGTTCCTTATTATCAATCATGGGCAGATTGCAACGGGTAAACTCAGTCATTGGTGCTTTGTTGTTGTATAGCTTTCAGTCATATGCCTGGCTAGTGGCTCTTCTTAAAACCATTTATAGATGGTTGATAAATTTCATTTGGTATGAATGTATTCATTCTAAAAAAGTGGTTACAGTGGCTTGGAAGAAACTGTGCAAACCTATTGTGGAAGGAGGCCTTGGACTTAGATCTATTAGGTCCATTAATGCTGTTGTTATGCTTAAGTTGAGCTGGAATATGGCTGTTTCTAATGAAGATTGGGCTGGCATATGCAGAGCTAGATTTTTTAAAAAGGGGGTTCCTGCTGCATCTTATGTAACACCCCGCTTTTCGTTAAGTGCTTTTTGTATGCCTTGTTTGTTAGGAAGGTTTAGAACGAGCTAAGTGGGGTTTTAGGTGGAAAATCCCTTCCTTAGGCTTGAGCCTTGTGACTTCTGAGTCACAAGCACGACCGTGCTCAACAGAGAGCATGACCGTGCTTGTTAGGAAAGCGCGTCTCGCTAACGCTAAGTTGAGCACGCCCGTGCTTAAGTGCAAATCGCGCCTCGTAGGCGCTAAGTAAAGCACGCCCATACTCAAGGAGGAGCAAGACCGTGCTTGGGTTTGTGCCTTTATATGCAGAACAGTAACCGAGGGTTTTAGCTCTAAACCCTATTTTGGCAATAGCAGTCACCTTAGTGCGGCAACAACCCTCTTTCTCCCTATTCTCTCTAAACCCATAGCACTGTTAGATCTTTGGCGACCCTTGGGAACGTCTAGTTCGTCAGTGTTGATCCCTATAGGTAACGGTTCCTTCCCCTTAGAGTTTCCTTTTTCTATTATTAGATTTGGGAAACTAATCGGTTAATGTTCTTGTTTGACCAAGGCTTGGAGAGTTAACTGAGCCGCTCGAGGAACGTGTGGGTTACCGTTTGAGTGATCGCTACCGGATTCTTCATGCCAGGTATGGGGAGAAGGATTGTGTATTCATTAGGCAAAGGAGTAGCGTAAGATGAGGGGTTCCCATAGCTCTGTTTTATTGTTGCTATAACTGTTATTGATGCCATGTTATGTTGATTATGAATATGCCTTAACTGTTGTCAATGTCATGATCTACCTGGTTGTATGAGTTATTGTTATGTTATTAGTTGGCTAATTGGTATGCCTCTTTGTTATAGTGTTATGATGTTGATTGGCTGATGTGTTAATATGTTGAATACGTTAACAAGACCCTAAACGGATTTAATTAGGACTCTTCGTTAACATAAGAATTAATGGGTTAATCCCCTAAAGTTTCATAAGACGAAATGTTAGTGAGAGGTGAGGTTGATGCCATCTGGATTAGTCTAAGGACCCTAGGATCTGATTTGAGAGTATTAGGGAGTTTTGACTCAAAGAACACATAAGTTGAATCTGTGCAGAATAGTACGTCTGGCCCAGGAGCACGGTCGTGCTGAACAGGGAGCACGCCCATGCTCCCAGTTGCATTCTGGAAGGCAGGCCATGCATTGAGCACGGCCGTGCAGGACAATGAGCAAGACCGTGCTCCACTTAAGTGACAGCACGACCGTCCAGGGTGAGCACGTCCGTGCTCCCCTTACTGGTCAGAATCTGAGATCAAAGGAATGAAAGGGTGTTTCACCCCAAATGTCCCCAATAATGTGATAAAACACCAATCGAATAATGATGAGTTAGATAACTTAATTAAAGAATATTTAAGATAATAATGAATAATAAGCTGGTTTAGCCGGTATCTGTTGGGTTACCGCACGTTGAGACACTTTGGTGCTTTTTGGCCAAAGTGCCCTCTATGCTTTTTGGTCGAGGTGTTGATGAGTTGAACCTTGGTGCTTTTTGGCCAAGACGTTGATGTTGATGTTGTTGATGATGGTGATAAATCTTGGGAGCTTATTGGCCCAAGCAAAGGAGGTGTTGCCTTGTTTGATGTTGTGTTCATGCATTCATACGTGGAAGTTGTTAGTGGGGGAAGTTCGAAATAGGAGAGGTTGTCCTAGAATACGGCGATCTGGCCAAGTCTTGGGTGGTTCACCCAAGGTTTGGTGAACCATGCACTTCCACGATGGTGTACCCTCGTTATGGTGCATCGGCTATCCGAGGGGTTCACCCATGGTTTGGTGAACTGTCAGCGTTGATGCTTTTATGGCCAATGTGGATATGTAATTCCGAAGTTGCCTTCCTGAGATAGTTTGGATCCACATGCATAACGGAGTAGCGCAGTAGTGTTGTACCGCATAGCATATGTTGGTTGATATGACATGTTGATGTGATTATTTATGTGTTGATATTATGTTGTATTGATATGCCATGTTATGATGTATGTTCATCTTGCTTAACTACTTCCATGCCGATGTGTTTACATGTTTTCTTACTCCCCGTTCTCTGTCTTCTTGTTTGGCATGTATGGTTTTATGTAGAGGATGACGAGCAGCCAGGAGAGAAGTGTTAAGTCTCTAAAATGTCTGTGTGCATTTCCCTAAGTTTTGATGAAAACTAAACATTGGGTAATGATTTAATTAACCTATTTTGTGGTTTCTAACCTGTCTACTTAGTGTACAGATCAGAAGATTACAAAACTCACCTGTCTGTCTACCTAAGTCTCACCTGTCCGTATAAGCCAAGAAGTCAACCTGTCTGCTGACTAGGATTGTTGACTATGTGCAAACTGATTTTACAACCTGTCTCTACTCTTCAACTTGTCTAAGGTTCTTCGTTAAAGAACTCGAAGTACAGGAAGCTTTTGCAAGCTGTCCCCTCATGAAGAATACTCTGAGAACTCTCTCACGCTTATCAAGAAACTCAGAAGTGCTCTCTCTCAAGCAACCTAGGAAGTCAGAGATAAACTTCCAGTTAAAGAATGTTTCCAACATGCTTTATTCCCTAGTACTTTTAGTTATTACACAGAAAGGGAAATGTACTCTGCAAAAGTACAAAAGCACTCTGCACAACTCTGAGTTAATTTCTACACGATGCATAAAGCTATTATCCCTCATGTTAGAGTACAACCAACGTCTTCATTGCATTAATAGCTGCCCAGAACGACTATATTGCATTTAATGAAGCTCTGCTTGAAGCCATAGTTATAAGGAATGTCTCTAACGGATATTAAATGTTTGAAGGCTATAAATACAGAAGTCATTGAAGATGAACACATCAGAGTTTTACAAAGCATTAAAGAGCCATTACTCTGTTCATTTATTCATTCTGTATTCTTCAATCATTTGAAGTTATTACGCAGACTTTCCTAAGCTTTATATTTAAACCACTCTCTGAGTGTTAGTGAAAGGTCTGTAAGTGTATTTATTACAAACCAAACTCTCAAACAAATCTGAGTGAGCCTGAAGAGGCTAGGTGTGCAAAGAATACTTGTGTTGGAGCCTGAAGAGGCTAGGTGTGCAAACAATACTTGGAGTCTGTAACCTGATCAGTTATAGTGGATAAATCTTGGTGCTGCCAAGGACTGGACGTAGCTCTTTGTGTTAAAGAGTGAACCAGGATAAATCTCTGTGTTAATCTCTCTTCCCTTAATCTCTTTAGTTGTTTTAATTATATATATCATCTGCTTTCTAACAAAGGGGTTAAAACTGTTTCTGTCAAGTCTGTTTTCTTATCTCTACGTGTGTTGTTTTTCTGAGAAAACTACAACAGACAGGTGACCTGTCTGTGTATCTTTTTACACCCGTCTGTGGTTAGCTTCTGCATGCAAAAAGTTTTTAACTTTATTTTAAATTCTAATAAACACAATTCAACCCCCCTTCTCGTGTTTATAGTTGTCTATTTCAGTTGGTATCAGAGCTCAGCCTCTGGGTTGAGCATCTAACAGTGTTGAGGTAAAAGATCCTGAAGAATAGACATGACTGCTGGAGCTAGTGGAAGTAACCAGACTGAAGGAGCCTCCTTAACCAGACCTCCATTCTTCAATGGAGAAAACTACAACTATTGGAAAGATAGATTTCAATGGTTCATTCTATCTACAAACTCTGATCTCTGGGATGTCATCACAGATGGTCCTTTCATCCCTAAAAATGATGACAATACTGACAAGCCAAAAGCTCAGTGGACCCCTGCAGAAAAGGCAAAATGGGAGCTGAATCACAAAGCCAGATACAACATTATTTGTGCGCTCAGTCCTGATGAGTTTGAGAAGGTCTGTGCCTGTGATTCTGCCAAAGAAATATGGGACACCTTAGCTGTCACACATGAAGGAACCGCCAAGGTCAAAGAATCAAAAATTGCCATACTTGTCAGAAAGTATGAACTATTTCTCATGGAAGAAGGAGAATCTGTTGCTCAAATGATTGGGAGATTTCAAACTATCATCAATGGTCTAAAGTCTCTTGGCAAAGTTTACTCCAATGCTGAGAAGGTTGGAAAGATACTTAGGAGCCTACCTAAGCAGTGGAGACCTCTGGTAACTGCTATCTCTCAAGCCAAAGATCTTACCACCTTGACTATGGATGAACTCCTTGGAACACTTACTGTTCATGAGCAAGAACTTGGAGATGAAGTCTCAACAAAGAAGGGCAAGTCAATTGCTCTGAAGGCTGATCAAAAGTCTTCCAAAGCCTCTAAAGCTTTAAAGGCAGACGAGTCATCCAGTGATGCTGACCTGTCTGAATCTGAGGATTCTTTAAGTGATGAAGAACTATCTCTCCTAACCAGAAAGATAAAGCTTCTCCTACAGAAAAAGAAGTTCAGAAAGGATAAGCCATTCAGAAGATTCAACAAGGACACGAATTTCAAGGATTCCACTTCAACAGACAAAAACTCAATTATCTGCTATGAGTGCAAGAAACCAGGACACATCAAAGCAGAATGTCCTCAACTCAAGAAAGCCCCATTTAAGAAGTTCTTCAAAAAGAAGAAGAAAGGAATGATGGCCACTTGGGAAGATCTAGAGTCAACATCTACTGATGAGGAGACAGAGGAAGAAGCAAATCTCTGTCTAATGGCTAACACTGACTCTGATTCAGATAATGAGGTAAATTCTGATTGTGAGGAACTACTTGATGCCTATGAAGAATTGTTGGAGGAATCCAACTGTTTGTCTAAGGCTTTCAAATCTCTCAAGAGAGATCATGTTAAGCTCCTCAGTGAGCATAAACAGAAATCTCTAGAGTGTGAGAAATTTGCCAAGGAGAACAGTGAGCTGAAGACTGAAAAGTCTAATGAAGCTAAGATCTCTAGTGATACATCACAGTCTGAAGAAGTTGAAAAACTTCAACAGAAAGTGGAAGAGCTCACTTCTGATCTTGCCAAATTTGTTAATGGTAGAGATAATCTGACAAAGCTGCTTGGCTGTCAGAGGCACTCCCTTAACAAAGAAGGTATAGGATATGTCCATCAGATACATCATAAAGTATCAACTAAGCACTCTAAAGTGTCTGCTACATCTACTTCTATTAAATCCATACCTATCTGTAATTTCTGTGGAAAGACTGGACATGTTATGTCTAAGTGTCTCCATAAGAAAAGAAGGAAGTCTTCACAGACTCCTAGAACTAATAGAAAAGGACCCAGAAAACTATGGGTACCTAAAGATCAAATAATCTCTGTTGCAGATGTCCTCAACAGCACAAAGAAAACACCACTGCTGGTACCTGGACAGTGGCTGCTCGCGACACATGACAGGAGAAAGGTCTATGTTCCTAGACCTCCAACTTAAGAAAGGAGGACATGTGGCATTTGGTGGAAATCAGAAAGGGAAGGTTATAGGAATTGGTACTATTGGTGGTAAACCTCCTCTTCCCTCTATATCAAATGTTCTTATGGTTAAAGGATTAAAACACAATTTGCTTAGCATAAGTCAATTATGTGACAGTGGATTTGATGTCTCCTTTACCAAAGATTTCTGTATAGTTAAAGATCTTAGTGGCAAAACCCTCTTTTCAGCTAAAAGACAACAAAATCTGTATAAGATTGAACTGACTGATCTCTCAGATCAAAGTGTAACATGTCTGATGTCTAAAGAGGATGAAAGATGGTTGTGGCATAAGAAACTAGGACATGCTAGTATGAAATTAATTTCAAAACTAAAAAGGGATAACCTTGTGAGAGGATTGCCTGATATTAGTTTTAAGAAATATGTTTTGTGTGATGCATGTCAGAGAGGTAAACAGATAAAATCAAGTTTCAAATCTAAAAACCAAATATCAACCTCTAGACCTCTTCAGTTGTTACACATGGATCTGTTTGGACCAGTTAGTGTTGCTAGCTTGGCTGGAAGGAAATATGGATTTGTCATAGTTGATGACTATTCTAGATATACATGGGTACTCTTCTTAACCCACAAGGATGAGTCTTTTAAGGCTTTCTCAGTATTCTGTAAAAGAGTACAAAATGAGCAGGGTTTCTGCATTTCTACTCTTAGAAGTGACCATGGGGGAGAATTTGAAAATGAGCAGTTTAGTCAGTTCTGTGAGGAGAATGGGATCTCTCACAATTTCTCTGCACCTAGAACTCCTCAACAAAATGGAGTGGTTGAGAGAAAGAACAGATCTCTGCAAGAGATGGCTAGATCTATGCTCAATGAGAATAATCTCCCTAAGTACTTCTGGGCAGAAGCAGTAAACACAGCTTGTTATGTACAAAACAGAATACTCATTAGGCCTTTTCTAAAGAAAACTCCCTATGAACTGTGGAAAGGAAAAAGCCCCAACATTTCTTACTTTCATGCATTTGGTTGTGAATGCTACATATTAAATACCAAGGATCAACTTGGAAAATTTGACTCTAAGACAGACAAAGGTATCTTTTTGGGATACTCTGAAATGTCTAAAGCTTTTAGAATTTACAATTTTAGAACATCTGTTATTGAAGAATCTGTTCATGTCAAATTTAATGATAACTTAAAGACTGATAAGGAATTGTCAGATCTAGAAGATGATCTTGCAGGTCTTGATATAAACAAGTCAGAAGATCAACAACCTGACTTAACCAAACCAGAACCTGAAGCAGAACCAGACAGACCAGTGGAACAGACAAGTCAACAGACACAGACAAGTCAAGGTCCTCTTGAAAGAGACTGGAAATTCAAAACTCATCATCCTAAGGATCTCATCATTGGTCATCCCTCAGAAGGAGTAAGAACCAGATCTACCTTAAGAGAATCAAGCAATGTGGCCTTTTTGTCAGAAATAGAGCCAAAGCACATTGAAGAAGCTCTTAATGATGAAAGCAGGATTCTTGCTATGCAAGAAGAACTCAACCAGTTCACCAGAAATGATGTCTGGACACTTGTCTCCAAGCCCAAAAACAAGTCTGTCATTGGAACAAGATAGGTCTTCAGAAACAAGTTAGATGAAGATGGCAAAGTTGTCAGAAACAAGGCAAGGTTAGTAGCTCAAGGCTATAACCAACAAGAAGGTATTGACTATACTGAAACATTTGCACTATAGCTAGAATAGAAGCTATTCGCATACTAATGTCATATGCTGCACAACACCAAATCACTCTTTTTCAAATGGATGTGAAAAGTGCTTTTCTCAATGGAATAATTGAAGAAGAAGTTTATGTTAAACAACCCCCTGGTTTTGAAGACACTAATAAACCAGATCATGTTTTTAAACTTAAAAGGGCATTATATGGTTTAAAGCAAGCACCTAGGGCATGGTATGATAGACTAAGCTCTTTTCTCATGCATAACGGCTTTACAAGAGGTCAAGTAGATACTACTCTGTTTAAGAAAAGCTATAAAGAAAATTTCATTGTAGTCCAAATATATGTTGATGATATTATTTTTGGAGCAACTAATGAAAAGCTGTGCAATGTTTTTTCAAAAATGATGCAAGCAGAATTTGAGATGAGCATGATGGGAGAATTGAAGTTCTTCCTTGGTCTACAAATCAAACAGACACTACAAGAAAACATCGATTTACCGACGGACAGTTACCGACGGATGGATTTCCGACGGAATTTTTTGCATTACCGACGGAAAAACCCGTCGGAAAGTTAGATAACAGACAAACCCAAATATTTCCGACGGACATTCCGTCGGTAACGTTACCGACGGAAATTCCGTCGGTATTTCCGTCGGAAACTAGTGAATACCGACGGAAATTGCCGTCGGTAAATTACCGACGGAAATTTCCGTCGGTAAACTGATCCGGTTCGGAAATGCGGGCGGCTTACCGACGGAAATTTCCGTCGGTAATTTACCGACGGAAATTTCCGTCGGTAATTTACCGACGGAAATTTCCGTCGGTAACGGGGGGTTCGGAACGACGTTACCGACGGAAATTTCCGTCTGTAACTTACCGACGGAAATTTCCGTCTGTAACTTACCGACGGAAATTTCCGTCGGTAAGGGGCGGCGGCGCGGCAATCGGGGCGCGTTACCGACGGAATTTTCCGTCGGAAATAGGGCGGCGGCGCGGAAATCGGTGCGCGTTACCGACAGAAATTTCCGTCGGTATGCGGCGGCGGCACGGAAATCGGGGGCGCGTTACCGACGGAAATTTCCGTCGGTAACGAAAGGCGGGAAAACAGGTAGCGGTACCGACGGCGGATCCGTCGGAAATTCGGATCCCGCCGTGGGTAATTTAAATCGGTCCCTGCATTACCGACGGAAATTTTCGTCGGTAATGCCTCCTCCCCTTTAAACCGCCGGATCCCCCCCCCTCATTTTCATGTTTCATTTTCTCTTTTCTCCTCTCTTCTTCCTCTCTTCACCGCCTGATTTGCCCCTTTCTTCCTCCTTCCTCTTCCTCTTCTTCTTCCTTTCTCCCTCTCTTTCCTTTCTCCTCTCCTTTCTTCTTCATTCGACCAAACCAGCAGTCTCAGCTCCGGCCGCCGCCCGCCTGCACCTACCCGCCGCCCCCTGCATCGACCCGCCGCCGCCTGCGCCGACCACGCCGACGCGCCGCCCGCCTGAGCCGCCGCATGCACCTCATCTTTCACCACCACAGACACTACATTAAGGTGAGCAACCACCTTCTCCTTCAACTCTGTTTCTTTGTTTGTGCATTATACTTACTCAATATTTGTCTTCTCCATAAAACAACCACCAGTTTGGAGCACCAGCCACCGTGCCTGAGGAATTCCGGCTACCAGTTTGGTTTTTTCAGGTGAGTTTCCAATTTTCCTTGTTAATATTTTTAGTATATTAATTAAATATTGTATGGATAGTTGTTAATTATAGGATGTTGTAAATTGTTAGGACAAAGTAAAAAATGTGTTGGATTGTTATGTTGGATTAATTTTTTTTAAGTGTGTACAACAGTTTTGTTGGAGTGTAATTAGGTGGACTGTTATGTTGGATTTTTTTTTTTAAGTGTGTTGGACAGTTTTTTTGGAGTGTAATAAGGTGTACTGTAATGTTATGTTGTATATTGTTAAATGTGTTGGACTGTTATGTTGGATCAATTTGGTGTGCTGTACGGTTATGTTGTAATTAGCAGTGTTGTACGGTAATAATTTATGTTTTTTATCATTTGGTATGCTTTATTGCTTTTTAACTAACAAAAAATAACAATATAAATTTATTTTGATTTTGATGTAGAGAAATGCAAAAGGCACCTGAAATTATTCCTTATGTAATCTCGTAATTAAGCTAGATTGTGAGATGTCATAACCAAACTTTAGTTGTAGATAAATTATATTCTGTATCTTGGATTTGTTTTTTATTTAAATATCTATGTTATTTATTTTTACTTTTATTCTTAGCATAATATTATTAATGCAATGATTAAGTATATAATGTGTGTTTACATTAATAGGTTACATTGTAAAATTGAAGAAATTTACACGATAAAGATGCGTGAAAGGATTAGATCGAAATGCGGCCAGACTGGTTGCCACTAATACTAATAATAGAATTTAAAATAAAATTTAGATTTTAAAATTCTAGTATACAAATTAACATAATTACTTTACTAAATCAATAAAATGTTTTATTAATTATATTAAATTGAAAAAATACATGATTTAATAAAACGTAAGACAAATGATTATGGGCTGATATATGTTTATGTTGGTTGCTTAATTATGTGTTATATAGTTTGTTGTTGGTATCAAACTTTACGCAAATTATCTGTGTTACGTAAAGTTTAATTTTATCGTAAAGTATATATATTTAATACGTAATTGAGAAAAACCGTAGCTTCCCGTTCAAGGTTCAATATTATTGAGCATGTGTACTCGTGGTCATGGTATCGCTCATTTTATTGAATCTTGAATTGTCCAATTGGGACAGTTTGGGAAAAAACTTTTTCTCCACTAATATACTAATTACTCGTTGATTCTCATCTGTTATATAGTTGATGAAATTTCGGGTCGAAGTATTTCCGTTTGTTCTCCGGGTCCATGCTTGATTGCGGTATCTTATCGTGGTCAAGTCGTGTACTTGGAGACCAATGGGAAATGCTGCCGAAAATTCGTCAGCTATAAGACATGAGAAGCGATGATTAACTAGTATAATACAGTGGTGAAAAAGTTTTTCCTCGAATGGGATAGGGCCACACCTTTGAAGGAAAGGGAACGATTTGAGGTTATAGTATCATGTTTAAAAATACGTCAATTTATCTGGATATGCAGAAGGATGGAATATTATCTCCCGAGCCATAGTTGGGTATATGATAGGAACGAGTCTGGGAGACGGCTTCTAAAGCAATCCTTTGTAATTGGAGTTGAGGAGTTTATATCGAAAGCCAAACAACATTGTGATTATGCAGAAGAAGGAGGGATTCGATGTCCATGCATAAAGTGCAATTGTATGAAAGTTTTGAGTGAGGATGACATGAAGTTACATCTATATCGACGTGGGTTCAAGCCTAATTATTGGATATGGACTGATCATGGTGAGGAGTTGCCGGATATTAATCTGAATGATGTCGGTGTTGACGATCTTCACATGGGTGCATCTAGCAGTGGCTTACATGACGACTATGTCGAACAACTCCAGTCAATGCATATGATGGTGGACGATTGTCTTGGGCAACATGGGAACTTCGAGGCAGATATGTCTGATGACATGGAAGAGCCTCCTAATGAATCAGTGCAGAGATTTTATAATCTGTTGTTGGAGACAAATAAGCCGTTGTTTGAAGGGGCGTCGGATTCAAAATTATCAATTTGTGTTAGGCTTCTAGCTTGCAAGTCCAATTGGAATGTGCCCGAGCAGTGTTTGGAGTTTTTTTGTAAAATGCTTCAAGATGTAACTCCCTTCAAAGACTTGTTACCAAAAAGTTATTATGATGCGAAGCGGTTGGTGTCAAAACTTGGGTTGGGGGCTAAAAGAATAGACTGTTGTCCGAACGGGTGCATGCTATATTATGACAGTGCTTCGGGTACAAATGATAGCATGTTGGAAGGATGTAAATTCTGCCAGACACCCAGGTACCGTGTTCAAAGCAGTGACCGTAGTAAAAACAAACCAGTTCCTGTGAAGTCAATGTTCTATCTGCCAATAATTCCAAGGCTGCAGAGACTGTTTGCATCACCGCAAACCGCAGGACATATGAGATGGCATAATGAAAATAGGAGAAATACGGGCCTTATACGCCACCCTTCTGATGGTGAGGCCTGGAAGCACTTCGGTCGGGTACACCCTGACTTTGCAGTAGATCCTCGCAATGTACGACTTGGACTATGCTCAGATGGTTTTACCCCGTACATTCAGGCGTCAGCCTCGCCATATTCATGTTGGCCAGTGATTGTTACACCGTACAATCTGCCTCCTGAGATGTGCATGTCAAAACCGTACATGTTTCTGACTTGTCTTATCCCGGGACCATCTAATCCGAAGGCTGGGATAGATGTATATTTGCAGCCTCTAATCGATGATCTGAAGAAGTTGTGGAATGGTGTGTTGACGTATGACGTCTCAAAGAAGCGAAACTTTATGATGAGGGCGTCACTGATGTGGACTATCAATGATTTTCCTGCATATGACATGCTCTCTGGTTGGGGGACACATGGTAAATTGGCGTGCCCGTATTGCATGGAACATGGAAAGGCTTTTACCCTAAGATATGGTGGCAAAAGCTCCTGGTTTGATTCTCATCGTCGGTTCTTAGATCCTGACCATCCCTTCCGAAGGAATACCCGAGCATTCAAAAAGAATCAGACAGAAGAGGAAGGTCCACCGCCTTTGTTGACTCCTGAACAAATATGGGGCCGAGTTAGGGATCTTCCTAAAGTCACTGTTGTTGGTGTGTCAAAAATACCGGGGTATGGAGAATGGCATAACTGGACAAAGCAAAGCATCTTTTGGGAACTACCGTATTGGAAGGATAATCTATTAAGACATAACCTTGATGTGATGCATATTGAGAAGAATTTCTTTGACAATATCTTTAACACGGTTATGAATGTGTCTGGCAAGACGAAAGACAATGAGAAGGCAAGGATGGACATCTGTAGACGAAAGGATCTGGAGCTGAAGCCCCTACCTAATGGAAAAATGGTCAAACCAAAAGCTTGTTACACTCTAACCGCTGATGAAGCAAAGTCAATTTGTCGGTGGTTAAAAGACCTTAGGATGCCTGATGGTTATTCCTCTAATTTGGCACGATGTGCTGATGTAAGAACTGGCAGGCTTCATGGGATGAAAAGTCATGATTGTCATGTATTCATGGAGTGTTTGCTTCCTATTGCTTTCGGCTCGTTGCCCTCGGTCATTTCGAACCCGCTTACAGAAATCAGTCATTTCTTCAAAGATTTATGCTCTGCAACTTTAAGTGCGGATGGTCTGAAGATGATGGAAGAAAAGATTCCAACAATTCTTTGCAAGATGGAGAGGGTATTTCCCCCAGGTTTTTTTGACTCAATGGAACATCTCCCTGTGCATCTTGCATACGAAGCGAGGCTTGGTGGACCAGTACAATATAGGTGGATGTATCCGTTTGAAAGGTAATATTTTTATATTTTCACATTGCAACAATTAACGTCCCTTGAATAATGACTTGTGACTAATAGTTGTTATTTCTTAGATTCATGGGCGACTCTAAACGATCAGTTAAAAACAAGACTAGGGTGGAAGGATCAATCTGTGCGTCCTACTTACACCGTGAGACAACCTATTTTTGTTCCCACTATTTCAACAACTTCATGTTGGCACCACGGAATATTAGGAACGAGGTTGATGCTGATGGTGGAGGGTATCCGTATATGCTATCCGTATTTAATCTTCCTGGCCGTCATGCTGGCAAAGAGCTTATATATTGGTTAAGTGATGAGGAGTATGAGTCAGCTCATGTTCACGTGTTGATAAATTGCACAGAGGTGAAACCATACCATGAGTAAGTTTGAAAGACTAATTTTTTAAATAATGTCTCATACGGTATATCATATTCTATTTTAACACATTGTACGTATTTTATTAATTTGTCAGTGTGTTCCTGCAAATTAATCAAATTAGTGACCAAGATGCTTCTGCTCGTACACATGCAGAGTTTCCTGAATGGTTCAAACAACAAGTAAGTGTCGTATAACCTAGCAAACAATATATTAAGCTTAATTGCTAATTGAAAATGAAAATATTGTAATATGACTTATAAATTCATAGGTGTATCGGCAACCATTAAGTGTGCTAAATCAACACTTGAGAGATTTGGCGTACGAGCCCTACAGCAGTGTTAGATCATGGCATACATACTTCGTTAATGGGTATAAATTCCACACAGATGAATGGAACGTTGGCAAAAAGACCATTAATAGCGGAGTTGTTGTACAGGGTGAAGGTACTGGTGATTTTTATGGAGTCATAAAACACATATACGAGTTACAATACAATACTACTACTTATCCTAAAAAAGTAGTATTATTTTATTGTAACTGGTTTGATCCATCGAAGACAGGCACAAAGGTGGATCCCAAGTATGGCACTGTGGACATTCGCATGGATAGAAGATATCAACAATTTGATCCGTTTATCATTGCTCACAATGCCAAACAAGTTTACTATGTCCCTTATCCAGCAACGCGAGCGGACAAACGAGGTTGGTGTGTTGCTATCACTACCAAACCTAGGGGTCGCATAGAAAGCGATAATGCAGACGATGATATGCCCTTCCAGGCGGATGAATCGTCACATGTCAATGAAGTAATTGAGGTCGAGCGTATTACTGGCATGTTGGGATCTGCTGATGATGGGGAAGAAGTGGCCATTGCTAATCCATCGGTATTGATTAATGCATCATCAAAGGAAGAAATCCAAAGTGATGACTCAATGCAAGAAGAAGAAGAAGAGTCAGACTTACAATCAGAAGATGATACTGAGTCTGAATAGGAATTTTACTGCTAAGTTACAGTATCATGTATTTTGTATTTTTTTTTTCATTTAAATGTAAGACTTTTGTAATTTAGTTGTATTTTAAAATTTTGCTTATTAGATTATGCTGTTAAATGTCGATTGATTTATTGTTTTTACATTGACTTATAATTGTGATAAAAAAATAGATATGTCAGCATCAGGAGGAGAGTCGCCCCGCCCCCCATCGCCTAGCGGTGATAAGGGGAAGGGGAAGGCTAAGCGAGGCCGATACACCATTAAGTCTCAGGTGCTTGCCCGTCTTGGTGCAGGTTCCTCTGCACCCACCGCACCCACTCCAGCTACAGGAGCCTCCCCCGACCGTTCTACACCCTCCCCCACTCATTCTACACCCTCTCCGACCCATACTACACCATCCCCTGCCCATACACCATCCCCGACGCACCCTACACCCTCCTCCACACATATTCCACCCACTCGATTTGCCCCACGAGGCTCACTAGCCGGCTACTCGCCGCCCCCTATTGGATTTGCACCACACCCACACCCAGCACCACCTACATCAGCTGCATATGCCACACAGGCAGTAGGATTATCATTTATGCCGACTCCTGGTATGTCGGCACAACCTGACCCGACCATTCCACCCTCATCATCCGGGGCCGCATACCCTCACGGCACGGACATTCCATCCACATCGTCCGGCCAGCACTCGGTCGCACCTGAGAACTTGCCTGAGTGGGCCAGGATTCCCAGACCTGAGGATCGACCATGGGTCACGCCTGTTTCTGGATCGTAAGAAATTTTTAAACTTTGACTATTCATATTTATCCGATAAGTATATATTTGTTGATATGCATATTGTTGAATTAATAAAATTTTAACTTTTGCAGCTTCATCCCATCGAAAGTGGGATCGAAGAACGTTACCTACGCCCTCAAGGCACAATATCGTCGCTTCTGGCCATCGTGGGGGAGGATACCGAAGGAAGACCGCGATCGTATCTTCACACGATTCGGGGTAACTTGTTTCATTTTTTCCTATATTTTATATATTTATTTTTCACGCAGTTTATATATTTGTTATTTTTTGTATAAAATTGATATTTCTTCTTTGTTAACAGGCCCTTGTGCGCTGGTTACCGGAGCATGCTGCACAGATACGTGTCATATTTGACGAAAGAGCGTCTAGTCGACTGAGGGACATGCTCGCGACGGCTAGGGAATCTCGGGTGCGCCCAGATTACATAGGCCCCAGAATTTGGCCCCAGCTTTGTGCGTACTGGGACACTCCAGAGTACAAGGCGAAGTGTGAGCAGGCAAAGAGAAATCGGGCTTCCGAAAAGGGTGGGAGCATGCACACTGGTGGCTCGATTAGCCATATGCAGCATGCCATTAACATGGTATGCACATATAAATAGTAGTATTTTTTTGTTTTTTTATATGATTTATTTTATAATTAAGTGATTATATTTCTTTGTCGGTTGCAGGTAGGACAGCTTACCCACTCGGTTGATGTCCCTACCGTGTTTGAGCAGACACATATTCACGCAGACACTGGCGAGTTTGTTGATGAGAGGTCAAGGCAGACAGTGGTGAGCTAATTTAAGTATCTCTTTACATTTGATTTATTTTTCATTATTATAGTCTAATAATATAGTTTTTGTAACGCAGGCAGAGTACAATGCCAGGTTCAGTCAGGTAGCGTCTGAGGTCGCCTCCTGCTCTGGTGCCTCGGATCCTTCCCAGCTGGACCCCACCGAGGTCGACCGACTACAGACCCAGGTCTGGATGGAAGTGGCGGGTGGGAAGAAGAAGGGTCACATTTACGGTACCGCGACTATGGCTCGTTCCATCACTCGGGCCTCGATGCCGAGCTTGACCATTCGGGAGCCTACATCCTCCGGCTCACAGGACACGGAGGAGATGCGACAGCTGAGGCAGCAGATGCAGGAGCAGAGGCAGCATGCACAGCGCATGCAGCAACGCGCAGAGCGCATGGAGCAGCAGATGGAGACTTGGTCTACGGTGATGAGCTCTCTGCTCGAGCTGCTTCCACCAGAGAGGCGCAACGCTCTAGAGGGGGTCATCCATGCCAGCCAGCCAGCTACTACTTCTACCATGGCACCACCGCAGCCGCATGATGCCGGTGTGGCTTCTGCGCCGCAGCATGATGGTCTGACGCCGGTGAACTCCCCCCTACATAATGATGATGATGATGAGTACTATAATGATGATGATGATGATTAGGATAGTTTTAGATTTATTTACTTGTGTTTTCTAGACTGACGGATATTGTATGTGTGGAATATTAATGTTAATTTAAATTTAATTGTCTTTTTAATTATTTGTGATTTCTTTTTTTGATCTATATAACAAATTATTTATAATAAAAAAACTTAATTTTATTAACAAAATTGATTTAATAATTAATATTTAAATTAAAAAATGAATTAAAAAAATTAAAAAACGTTACTGACGGAAAAATCCGACGGTAACGTTACCGACGAAAATTTCCGTCGGTAAACTTTCCGACGGAAAAAAAACCGTCGGTAACATTACCGACGGAATTTCCGACGGAAAAAGCCGTCGGTAACGTTACCGACGGAAATTTCCGTCGGAAATGCCGTCGGAAAACGTTACCGACGGAAATTTCCGTCGGTAACGTTACCGTTGGAATTTCCGTCGGAATTTCCGTCGGTAACGTTTCCGACGGATCTTGAGTCCGTCGGAAACCGTTTCCGATGGATCTTGAGTCCGTCGGAAACCGTTTCCTACGAGCCGGATACCGACGGAATTTGGTCCGTCGGAAAATCAGTCGGAAAAGCGCATTACCGACGGATTTTGGCCGTCGGTAATCACGCCTTTTTATGTAGTGAACAAGCTCTCTCTCGGGGGATGGGTCCCATCATAGGCTCTTCGAGGCTGGATTCCATCTCGGCCATGCCATGACTGGGTCCATAATCAGGCACTGAGTCCCATCTCGGGCCTTGCAGAGCTAGGCCTCATACAAACATTCACAAATGAGTACCCATCACGGGCTCCTTAGAGTTGGGTCTCACACAAACATTCACAAATAAGTACTCATCACGGGGCTCCTTAGAGCTATTGTCTCACATTCAAACAATACATCGCATCCCATTATAACCATAATCACAGTTCACATGCACTTATCATTAAATATAACTCAATATCTGCATCTCGTAATCCCAAACCAATAGTCATATAATTCATGATATATACATAATAATCATAATCTTTAAACTGAATCTGAGTGGGAAACCCAGATTAGCGTCGTGAATCCTGGCTTGTGAGGCAAGTCAGAGAGCTCTAATAACTGGTTCTTTCATTCACCTCGCAGGTTGCAATCCACTAGGCAAACCGCGACCAAGATGTGGCCTTAAGAATTTGCTTAGTTTTCTCTATGCCAATTATCCTATCTCTCAAGGATTCTACCTATGTGTTCCAAACTAAACCAATATTCATCAATCTCACCTTTCACAACAATTCATTCATTATGTGGTACCAATCAACCTAAAACTATGTTCTTTAATTAATCCTAATGGCGTCACTATAACGCATACCCTTATTATCTCCATCTTACCAATGCACATAATGGAATATCATGAATGCACCTCATAAATACACCATACATGACTATAACATTATAGAAACATATACACTTTATGATATTATAATCATACAATAAATTCGATACAATAATCATAGCACCCAATCACTCAAGTCATTGCTCCAACAATGGTAACAACAAATCACTTAAAGCGCTAAAGGGATTATGGGAACCCAAAATACCTCAATCACATTCCAATTCCCATATGATATGAATCATATTTCTCCCCCCATACTTGGTATGACGAAACGCACATCCTAAGGGTAAGAGAAACAAAGATCTGCTCTTGATTCCTCCTTACATTTCCAATGCTTGGTCAAGAAAAACAAAAAGAAATATTGGTATTCAATCCTTAAGCCAAGGAACTTAAAAAAAAAAAAAAGGGATTGAATCTAGGGTTCACTAACTTACCTTGATTACAATTCAAAAGGTTGACAATATCTAGCAAGAAAAGGATTCTTCATTATGCAAGAGTGTGTGCTTGACTAAGGATAATGAAATAAGTATTTTTCTAGGGTTGTTTTGTGAAAGAGATCAAAGAGAGCTCTCAAGAGGTAAAAAGAGGCAGCTTTTCTTGAGGTTAGGAACATGGGAAATAGGGTTTAGATCGTGTCTTATGGTTTTAAAATATGAGTTTAGGTCATTATGGGTTGATTAGAAGCCCAAAAAACATGTTTCTGATGCGCATGGATTCACGTGGTGAATCTAAATTCGCAAGGCGAACCAGAGAGCTCCAAAATCTATCGTCCAAATTCGCGAGGTGAGGTTGAATTCGTGGGACGAATTTATAGAAGTCGAATTAGTCCTGACACCTGAAATAAGACTTGTAGATAATTCTCTAAGCTTTCCAACGCATCAAAGATCATCTCAATCGGACATCTAGAACTCAAGATTTGGCCAAAACCGTGTTGAAACAGGTTACTTGGCCTCGAAAAGAATTGACCCTTTCTAAAGGCTAAACTATCCCAAACATGTTCCTAAATATTAAGAACAAGCATACCAAGCATATATAAACATATATAAGCCAAGACTAACACATAACAACATAAGGGTGAATTTTGGGGTGTTATATTAAGCAATATGACCAGGAGTTTGACTCTTGACTCTTGTCTATGAAGAAAACCTGATTAGGAGAAGGCAACTCTTAAATGTCGTCCAGATCCCCTGATGGGGATTAGTCACTATTTACGATGGTGGATACTTCATACCAATAACATGATTACCAAGAAAAATACTAACAGGCTTATAATTTGGTTATTTATTATGGTAATTTTCGGATTCTTTAGGGCTCATATATATGCTATTGGAGATCCATAGGAAGGAGACACCCCAGATGGTGGTGAAGGGAAAAATAAGTATAGAGGATCTGAAAAGGTATCCTCTAGGATGAAGTCTCCACGAGAAAAGGTGGACTTGTTGAAGAAGAACCTAGTGAGAGCACAACTAAAAGGAGGTAAAAAGGAGGTAAGAGACTTAAACCAAAGAAATTTGTAGATATGTGTCTTCCATGACAAGACGCCTTGGTCATTAAACTTTTTGGGTAAATTTATTGATGGACATGAGGAATAGTATCTTTGTGGCTAAATCAGATCTTGAGGATGACTGAATGAAAGGGCACCATTAAAGTTATTTGATCATTATTTAGTGATTAAAAAATGGATGCCCGAGTTTGATCAGTTCATGTATGAACTTAATAATACATACGAGTCAACAACCTCCAGTTCTTCATAACGATGGCAATTCTCGTTAGACACTGAGACCACTGGAGCCATGCAAAGCTCGTTGACTCGGAGGAGGGCGAGTTGACTCAACCCGTTGACATATTTCCACCTTCACTCCATTGTTGGATGATATACTTAGCATTAAACTCTCTCTTTAGCTTTATGGAATGACTCGATGGAGACATAGAGTGTTCTTGCATGCCATAACCATACCTCATTGCCCTTGAAGGTAGAATTCACAGGTTGAGTATGAATTCAAAAATACATCACAATGATGTTGAAGTTGAACGTGTAACGATGCTTCATGGGCATGTGGGCCACCTCATCACTAGTTTTGTGTCTCAAAAGAGTGGCCCAACGATATAGGATCATCTACCTCCTTTGCATTTGGGCCATGCAAACAAGTGTCGCGTGAGGGGTTCTCCGGGACCAAATGGCCGAGAAGCCGAGGCCGAGTTCGTCCGGGATGACTGACCTACAGTCAGTGACTTATCGAGACTGGCCAACAACATGTTGGAATAGGTGGATTCAAACTCACGAGGGGAGGGGTGAATTGAGTCTAATTTTTTTTCGGATTTGTCAAAAATATTTTCTTTAGCAAAATTAATCACACAAGTAATTATATAAAAAAAATAATTTAAAAAAGAAGGGAAGAGAATACTTGTATACTTGTATTTTGATTTTTATCCTGGTTCAATCTCCCACCATCAGTGGCCTAGTCCAGTCCCCACTTCACCTGTCACCTGTGGGATTTTTCTCCACTAATAAACAAGCTTATAAATTGGTGCTTGCAACCTTTGTACACAACAAAGCGCTCTAACCACGTCTTTTGGGATACCCCACCCACGTGTAAGAGGCTCAACAAACTCTAGCACTCTCCCTCGCACCTCAGGGATACATCACCCGCGCTTCTGAGCCTAAAGTCCCACACCAAAGGGATGTCCCACCCTTTGCAACAGAGGGATACCTCACCTTCTAACCAAAGGGATACATCACCCTCAACCTAGGGTTCCCACACCGTATTACAGAGTTGATACAAGGAGTAGAAGAAAATGGAAATACTCTGGATATTATAGATAATACCAGTTGAAGTCCTATGAGATTGATATACACTAGTGGAAAATATGCTTTATACATCAAGGATTCTACAACGGTTATAGAGCAACTGTTGTAGAAAGTAGTGCGGTGGCATTTTTGTAATAAAATATAATTTGCGAATGGTTTTCTACATCGGTTATATTATGAACCGTTGTAGAAAGTGACGCGGTGGCAATTTTGTGACTGATGTAGAATGGTTTTTTACATATTCAACTGATGTAGAAAGCCTAAGTTGAAATGCAAAACCGTAGATCTTATACGTTCCCTTTCTGACCTCTCCCTCACTCATTCACGGACACCGCAACCACCTTCTCCCTCACTCATTCACGACACCTTCTTCAAGATGGAGCTCCTCCTCGCATCTCCGTCTCAAAGCCGCCGCTCCATCTCGCCGCAATTGGAGCTCTTTCCTTGCGCCTCCATCTCGCCGCGAATAGAGCTCCAGCTCGTTTCTACTCCTCCAGCCCCCTCCACACCTCGTACCATCCTCTTCCACACCTTCTCTCCCTTTTCCGGTAAGCTCCCTTTCTCTCTTTCTCTATTTCTCATATTTCCTCCGTCGTCCCTGTCCCTTCTCTGCCATAACAGAGATTTGGACACCGTCGCAGTTTGGTCCTCAACCACAGTCGAACGGAGAACGTCAGACCAACCGCTCGCGGGATCTGCGAAAAAGACATCGCCGCCGTCCTGAGCTCGTCCACTGCCTTACAGCACCAAGAAGATCGTGTCTAAACCATCTTCAGATCTACGCCATGGCGAAGACGCCATTGACAAAGCTCAGGCTTCTCCTCAGAAAGTGCATCTTGAAGCACACCAAGAGCTCGACAAATTTCCCATGTAAGCACCTCTCCTTTCTTCTATTGCATCGTTTCTCTTCTCCGTTCTCAATCCCGCGCATTCCTTTATTTGTGCGAGAAGACTCACATTCCTCAATCGCACCGGCAAAGAATTGATATTTTTATGAAGTAGATAGACTATTCTTTTTCTTGGAGCAAGTTGGGTGTTTATTTCACAATTGTTTCTATAATCATTTAGATCTTAATTTGGAATGCTTATCACTTGGATTTGGTATTACTGATATTCTATGACTTTGTATAGAGAATGATCTGTTTCTATATTATGAGTACATGATGGTTCAATTTGGGAATTTATTGAGCTGTAAAAAATAAATCCCACTTAATGCTTCCATCTTTTAATTTATGTTGTCCATTAATATTAGAGTGCTATAATACTTATTTGGGATCGAAGCTGAGGTTGAGCATATGCTTTTAAAATTATTTGAAACTTTGTCTTTGGTTCCTGATTTGTTAAGCAAATTCTTCATAAATTGAAGTGACATATTTCTTATGATTTGTGGTTGAGCATATCATACCATATTGTTTGACCAAGTAGATTTCAGTTATCTTGTTTGCAATATTAGCTGCATATGGGAACTTCGGAAGTAACATGTGGCGAAATCTGATCTTGAGGATGACTGAATGGAGGGGCGCCATGAAAATTATTTGTTCATTATTTAGTGACTGAAAAATGGATGCCCGAGTTTGATTAGTTCATGTATGAACTTAATAATACATACGAGTCAACAACCCCCAGTTCTTCATAACGATGGCAATTCTCGATAGACACTGAGACCACTGGAGCCATGCAAAGCTCGTTGACTCGGAGGAGGGCGAGTTGACTCAACCCGTTGACAGATTTTCACCTTCACTCCATTGTTGGATGATATACTTAGCATTAAACTCTCTCTTTAGCTTTATGGAATGACTCGATGGAGACATAGAGTGTTTCTTGCATGCCATAACCATACCTCATTGCCCTTGAAGGTAGAATTCACAGGTTGAGTATGAATTCAAAAATACATCACAATGATGTTGAAGTTGAACGTGTAACGATGCTTCATGGGCATGTGGGCAACCTCATCACTAGTTTTGTGTCTCAAAAGAGTGGAACCAACGATATAGGATCATCTACCTCCTTTGCATTTGGGCCATGCAAACAAGTGTCGCGTGTGGGGTTCTCCGGGACCAAATGGCCGAGAAGCCGAGGCCGAGTTCGTTCGGGATGACTGACCTACAGTCAGTGTACTGATCGAGACTGGCCAACAACATGTTGGAAAAGGTGGATTCAACTCACGAGGGGAGGGGTGAATTGGGTCTAATTTTTTTTCGGATTTGTCAAAAATATTTTCTTTAGCAAAATTAATCACACAAATAATTATATAAAAAATAATTTAAAAAAGAAGGGAAGAGAATATTTGTATACTTGTATTTTGATTTTTATCCTGGTTCAATCTCCCACCGTCAGTGGCCTAGTCCAGTCCCCACTTCACCTGTCACCTGTGGGATTTTTCTCCACTAATAAACAAGCTTATAAATTGGTGCTTGCAACCTTTGTACACAACAAAGCGCTCTAACCACGCCTTTTGGGATACCCCACCCACGTGTAAGAGGCTCAACGAACTCTAGCATTCTCCCTCGCACCTCCGGGATACATCACCCGCGCTTCTGAGCCCAAAGTCCCACACCAAAGGGATGTCCCAGCCTTTTGCAAACAGAGGGATACGTCACCTTCTAACCAAAGGGATACATCACCCTCAACCTAGGGTTACCACACCGTATTACAGAGTTGATACAAAGAGTAGAAGAAATTTGAAATACTCTGGATAGTATAGATAATACCAGTTGAAGTCCTATGAGATTGATATAAGAGGTACTAATAATAGCTCAAAGCATTTTCAAAATTTTTGTGCAAAAGCTATTGATTTGAGTAGTCAAAAAATTTCACGATATATGTTTATTTAATGCAAATCCATTTGCTACTTAAAATAAGTTGCCATAAAACAAAATGTGTAAGGCTATTAGAAAGAGAATCTAAACGTTGCAGAACTAAACCGACGCACATAATTTAATTCATTTAATACACATGATTTTGCTATTTAAACCACTTAATTTCCGTGTAGGGCTGGGCAGTAATATCAACGTTGAAGGCTTGAAGCATGAGTGAGGCAATCAACGTCAAAGGTCTGATCATTCGAATTCAATAGTAACGTTGAAATAAGAATTTGGCAATAGCTTGAATACACATGATCTGATATAATATTTGCTTTCAATGCAAATCTTTTTGCAATTAAAAAGTTGAATGCCAAATAAAGATGCATAAATCACAGCAATTTAATTGCTATTAGAAATATGAACGTTGAGCCAATATCAAAATGCCAGGATCTATGTCAATTAGCATTCAATGAAAATTTGTTTGCCATTAAAAGAATTAAATCACATTAAGAAAACGTGACACATAAGGCTCAGCTTTCAGGAAATGGGTCTTAGTAAAATGCCAAATTTGTACATGATTTTATCTTTTGATGATACTAAAATTTTCAGAAAATATTTCGATAAAATAGTTTTTTAGCTAAATTTAGAAAAATTTGATTTGCTTTTCATAATTAAAAACCTTAAGCCAAATTAGTATATAATTAAATCAATCTCTTACAAAAGTGTCTAAGGCCTAATAATTTATCCATTTGATATTCTGGTCTTGATACTTGAATTTCTGATACACCATAATAATTTGAATTTTTGCACGCTATACCTGCATGCTGTAAGAAATAATCTTTTGCCTTTTGTCACCGTTTCTCATTCATCAAAATATATAAATATGTATTTACACAACATAGGCCGAATCATCGGAGTGGCGAAACATCATTGACCGAGTTCCTCAGGATGGCGGAACAGCATAGGCCGAATTCATCGGGATTTATCTGAGCAGTTGAGGTTCTTTGCACGTCGACCGGTTATGTGATCATGGCCATCTTCCATTACCCGCCATTAATGGGATTTTGATAAAAATCCGTTTAACCATTTTTCTGATATGTAAAAACAGTAAATAAAAGTATGGGATGGTTCCGTGATTGCAAGTTAATCAAGAGAGGAAGTTGCGTGTTTTACGGCATGAATCATGAATGAGTTAGTTAACACTCGTTTGAGCTTTTTTCCAAAGTGATTCATTGTCGCTGCTCTGCACGTTCCCTTTTACAAGTTAACAAGATATTATGATGGCATCCGTCAAAGACCTGCATGTACTCACTATAAGAATACGATAGTACGATACTTAAAAGAGTGTTGGTTATAAAAAAGCTATGAAGGGCAAACGACTTCTGCAATTTAAAATGCTAGCTAGGGTCTCCTTTTAACCCAGATGGTTTGTAATTTTTTTCATCTAGCCAAAATCGAAAGATACTTATCTCTTAGCCGTGTGACAAGGCGGAGGTCGTCAAGGTGGCCATGGGAGATGGCGTTGCCAACTATAGGCTCAAGTCGGCCACACATGGGTGTATCACAACCATGATTTCACTCCAAAGATAGTGTGGAGATAGGAGATGCTGGCTGCTTCTGCCATTCTGCCCTGATATTGACACAATTAAAATTTAAATTTTGATCAGTGCATGTGTACATGACATTGGACAATCTAAGAATCAGTCTGCCCACAATTATTTTACTAATAAATGGATATTAAGAAGGAAGAGTTATTTCTCTCCTGCTTTCATCGAGGAAACCTTGGCCCCTGTTAAGGGTGAAATTTTGAATTTTTAACGGATGTTTTCTCGACAGGGCTGACGAAAGGATTGAAGTAATGACTAAAATTTTCTAAGTATTGAGAATATTTGGTTGGCAAGAAAACATAGTCCGACAATCTCGTATATTGAACAATGCTCGTAACAGAGACTTAGTGTTACAGAATAGCTTAGTTTTCCTATACATTAAGGGCTTGTTTGGTGCTCAGGATAAGAGAGACATTATAGGATAAGCTATCATATCCTGTCAGAAACTGTTGTTTGGTGAGCCAATAGGATAGGATAAACAAATCCTGTCACCAATCATATCTTGTCCATCTAGTTAAAATTCTATCCTGAGGGGAGAGCTAGGTTAGAACTCAACAGGATAGGATAAGGGGATTTACAGTATAATAAAATATAAAAATATTTTATATATAATAATTAAAGTATAATAAAACATAACATGATTCCAAAAAAAGATATAATAAAATATAAAATATTTAAAATGATAAAAATATTAATAATTAATTTTAAAAACTGTTTTAATTTTGTCACAAGGCTAATTTTGTTATTTTTTATTAATTTAAAAAAAATGAAAAATATAAAAATTATTCTAACAATTTAACCATATGTAAAGTAAAAACTAAAAAGAATGTTTAAAATTATAAAAAATTATTTTAAGTTAAACAATATTTTTTGGTGCTCAAGTTAAACAATATTTTAAAAACTTAAAAAAATTATATGTAATTTTATCACAATGATAATTTTGTTTTTTTTTATATATTTAAAGAATGAAAATAATAAAAAAAAAGTAAAATCTAATAAAGTATGAAAACATTTAGAATAAAAACAAAAATTTCAAAATTCATACTAAAATTAAATTTTATCTAGTTCATTATGTGGTGGATACCAAACGTTTGATATGATAACAACTTTTCATGCTCAAATCCTATCTTACTCCTATCATGTTCTCTTATCATATCCATCTCTATTCTATCTTGACCACCAAACGAGTCCTAAACATATACACATATTTAGGCAACAGAGTATAACTCCTCCCCCCATTATCTCTCAAGTAACTGCTTGACTCCACTCTCCACTTTGTTTGGCTCCAGTCTATCCAGACATTGCACCAACATATTGGAACATAGCATGACCCAAATTGTTATATGCCTCAAGTCAACAGCCAACATATACAAGCAACTTATATCAACAATTGTGAAAATTCAGCAAGCTAAAGAAGGAAGCAATGAACCATTGTTTATGCACATGGAGACACACGATCCAAGTTGTATGCAAAAGAATACATACTATCAAAAAATTGTGCTATGTTGTACCCAAAAAAAATTTTGTGCTAAGTCTCTAACATATCAGCCACCATCATGAAAGTGTGCGCCATGGTTGTGAGACAGTAGCAAAGAGTAGCAGTCAACATTAATTTGATTTACCTTAGACCCTCTCTCTTCAATCCCACTCCATGAAACCTGAGGCAATATGCTTGAGATCCAGAGGATTCATGTGCATCTCCAACGTATGGTGCCAAATCAACAACTTCACTCTATCTAAGTGGTTCCAAAACCAGATGAAGGTACTGTCAGTGTTCACGAGGAACCACCGGTTGAATTAAGGAGTTACTCATGAACACAGACGATACCTTCATCGGGTGGTACCTACGAAAGCACTCCAACGCTTATGCTCAATAATAGTTTAATTGTGAAAAGTTAGTTAGTCTCACATTTAGATACCCTTTATTTATAATATAAAGTGTAATCATTTATTGAAAAGTATGCGATTTTAAAGATATATATAACAACTTATTCAAAATTGTTGATAAGCTGTTACTAGTAGTTTCCATTATCCCAAGATTCTCGGGTATTCAAGATATTTGTTCAGTTACACTTTGCAAGGTGTTCGCGGATCGGTTTAGATCATTTTTTTGAGACAAAAATTCATTCGATCCAAACATTAAAATATCATGCAATTCGATTTGGTTTGGATTGCTTCTTTAAAAAAATCCAATTTGATCCGATCCGATTTAATGCTGTTTGAATTAGATTGGATAATTCGGGTTTTACCAAAATAATAATTTAAAAATAAGTTCAACTAACGTTATTAGATATAACATATAACATACTAAAAATTAAAATTTTATGATCTAACATGTATCAATTTCATGTTTGGAACATCAGTAGTAGAAAATTAAATAATAACCAATTAATAAGTATTATTAGGGGGGGAAAAATTAATAAATAAAAAAAATCAATAATACAAAAGGTAGAATAAATATATATTGAATTTTATATATAAGGTTTGGTTTGGTTTCAAATAAAGGATCCGAAATCTAATCCGATCTGATCGGTTTTCACAAACCAAGGTTAAAAAAAAATCAATAAATAACGGTTTTGATTGGTTTTTGGATTTTTTGGATCGATTTTTGATGTTTTTTTTTTTGAATTGGATTAGTCATGCTAGATTTATCGACGGATTTAAGGTTGATGATAATAATCCATTGGTACTAAACTAATCTCTTGTAGTGTAAAATGAGTAAGTAATTAAGGATTTTTTTTTTATTTTTTTTTTGTGCTAGGATATATTTTCTATGCATTTTATTAAACCATAAGTGGTTATATCTTATTTATTTTAGAAACAAATTTAGTTCGAAGTAGTGTTTTTCTAAGTTGTTACGGTAGCTGAAGCCATTGTCCTTCTCATTATCCCATCTTTTAGCTTGAATATTTTTCATCCACTTGAATGCTCACGCTTCTGACAGATACATTTGATGAGTTTTGGTACATTTTCCTAACACATATTCTTAATAATTCTTTTAATATTTAATAAAAATATTAAATTAAAAGATACTTGAATGTAATATCTTCAAATACAAAATTGTTTAATATTCTTTATTTATTAACTAAGAAGTGTGTTGATACAATTAGTTAAAAAAAAATAGAATTATTTTTAAAAATGGTGTATAGAAATAGTATAATGAAAGTGGTCTATAAACAATATTTTAGATAAGTTTTAGTTTGTAGTTGGAACAGTAATGGTTAGGATCGGTCTTAAAGTGCCAATTATATTATTTATCTAATAAAAAAATATGAACAATTGATGTTGGTTCAAATACAAATAGGACCAATATATAGTTGGTCCGAGTGGTAAGGGACTTGGACACCTTAAGCAAGTGGTCGGCGGTTCGAATCTTGACTTGTGTATGGAGTAAAATCTAATAGGCTTATACCAACATGTGGTTGGTCCAAGTGATAACGAGCTCGGTCGACCCCTTTAGAGTGACACCCTTAACCCCAACATGCGTTTATTATATAGATATTAATTTTTCGAAGGTTCTTTTGCAGAATAAAAATACGTGTTTTTTAAAAAAGAAACATTCCAGCAATAGTTAAGAGCGTCACCATTCATAAACTCAAAACCTCAAATCAAATAAGATTAAATATAGGTTTCATAAAGTACTTACAAGTTTCTCATAAAGAATAAATAATATAAACAAAATATAATCCACTAACCCGATGTCACATAGATCAGAGCTAAGCAATTCCCATAAAGAAAGAATAACATTAAAAGAATTCAACTCCTAATACTCTAATGCATCCACAACTACACGTAAGCTCGGATGTGTTACTCTTCAATCACTTTAGAGTTATCTGTACCAAGCGTACATTACAGAAGAAGAGGCACAAATACAAAGGGGTGAGAAGGCATACTCATATACATATGTTATGGAAGTAAAATGAAAATTAAGTTGATCGCATACACACATAGATATACAGTACTGTACACCCACAAGCATGATGTCATCATCATCTCAGTTCAAGCCATATCATCTCATAACAGTCTAACATACTATACATCATCTTATCATATTTTGCATACAATATCCAATACAATCCCTAACAGACAATGTCCCCACGGACTCTTATAACACGCATAATCGAGTACCCACAAACAGGCTCTCTCTCGGGGCTGGGTCCCATCATAGGCTCTTCGCGGCTGGATTCCATCTCGGCCATTCCATGACTGGGTCCATAATCAGGCCATTCGGAGCTGAGTCCCATCTCGGGCCTTGCAGAGCTAGGCCTCATACAAACATTCACAAATGAGTACCCATCACGGGCTCCTTAGAGTTGGGTCTCACACAAACATTCACAAATGAGTACTCAACACGGGCTCCTTAGAGCTGTGTCTCACAGTCAAACAATACATCGCATCCCATTATAACCATAATCACAGTTCACATGCATTTATCATTAAATATAACTCAATATCTGCATCTCGTAATCCCAAACCAATAGTCATATAATTCATGATATATACATAATAATCATAATCTTTAAACTGAATCTGAGTGGGAAACCCAGATTAGCGTCGTGAATCCTGGCTTGTGAGGCAAGTCAGAGAGCTCTAATAACTAGTTCTTTCATTCACCTCGCAGGTTGCAATCCACTAGGCAAGTCGCGACAAAGATGTGACCTTAAGAATTTGCTAAGTTTTCTCTATGCCAATTATCCTATCTCTCAAGGATTCTACCTATGTGTTCCAAACTAAACAAATATTCATCAATCTCACCTTTCACAACAATTCATTCATTATGTGGTACCAATCAACCTAAAACTATGTTCTTTAATTAATCCTAATACCGTCACTATAACACATACCCTTATTATCTCCATCTTACCAATGCACATAATGGAATATCATCAATGCACCTCATAAATACACCATACATGACTATAACATTATAGAAACACATACACACTTTATGATATTATAATCATACAATAAATTCGATACAATAATCATAGCACACAATCACTCAAGTCATTGCTCCAACAATGGTAACAACAAATCACTTAAAGCGCTAAAGGGATTATGGGAACCCAAAATACCTCAATCACATTCCAATTCCCATATGATATGATCATATTTCTCCCCCCATACTTGGTATGACGAAACGCACATCCTAAGGGTAAGAGAAACAAAGATTTGCTCTTGATTCCTCCTTACACTTCCAATGCTTGGTCAAGAAAACACAAAGAAATATTGGTATTCAATCCTTAAGCCAAGGAACTTAAAAAAAAAAGGGATTGAATCTAGGGTTCACTAACTTACCTTGATTACAATTCAAAAGGTTGACAATATCTAGCAAGAAAAGGATTCTTCATTATGCAAGAGTGTGTTCTTGACTAAGGATAATGAAATAAGTATTTTTCTAGGGTTGTTTTGTGAAAGAGATCAAAGAGAGCTCTCAAGAGGTAAAAAGAGGCAGCTTTTCTGAGGTTAGGAACATGGGAAATAGGGTTTAGATCGTGTCTTATGGTATAAATATGAGTTTAGGTCATTATGGGTTGATTAGAAGCCCAAAAACATGTTTCTGATGCGCATGGATTCACGTGGTGAATCTAAATTCGCAAGGCGAACCAGAGAGCTCCAAAATCTATCGTCCAAATTCGCGAGGTGAGCTTGAATTCGTGGGACGAATTGATAGAAGTCGAATTAGTCCTGACACCTGAAATAAGACTTGTAAATAATTCTCTAAGCTTTCCAACGCATCAAAGATCACCTCAATCGAACATCTAGAACTCAAGATTTGGCCAAAACCGTGAAACAGGTTACTTGGACTCGAAAAGAATTGACCGTTTCTAAAGGCTAAACTATCCCAAACATGTTCCTAAATATTAAGAAACAAGCATACCAAGCATATATAAACATATATAAGCCAAGACTAACACATAACAACATAAGGGTGAATTTTGGGGTGTTATATTAAGCAAATGATCAGGAGTTTGACTCTTGACTCTTGTGTATGAAGAAAACCTGATTAGGAGAAGGCAACTCTTAAATGTCGTCCAGATCCCCTGACGGGGATTAGTCACTATTTACGATGGTGGATACTTCATATCAATAACATGATTACCAAGAAAAATACTATGAAGCTTATTAATTTGGTTATTTATTATGGTAATTTTCGCATTCTTTAGGGCTCATATATATGCTATTGGAGATCCATAGGAAGGAGACACCCCAGATGGTGGTGAAGGGAAAAATAAGTATAGAGGATCTGAAAAGGTATCCTCTAGGATGAAGTCTCCACGAGAAAAGGTGGACTTATTGAAGAAGAACCTAGTGAGAGCACAACTAAAAGGAGGTAAAAAGGAGGTAAGAGACTTAAACCAAAGAAATTTCTAGATATGTGTCTTCCATGACAAGACGCCTTGGTCATTAAACTTTTTGGGTAAATTTATTGATGGACATGAGGAATAGTTTCTTTGTGGCTAAATCTGATCTTGAGGATGACTGAATGAAGGGGCACCATTAAAGTTATTTGATCATTATTTAGTGATTGAAAAATGGATGCCCGAGTTTGATCAGTTCATGTATGAACTTAATAATACATACGAGTCAACAACCTCCAGTTCTTCATAACGATGGCAATTCTCTTTAGACACTGAGACCACTGGAGCCATGCAAAACTCGTTGACTCGGAGGAGGGCGAGTTGACTCAACTCGTTGACAGATTTCCACCTTCACTCCATTGTTGGATGATATACTTAGCATTAAACTCTCTCTTTAGCTTTATGGAATGACTCGATGGAGACATAGAGTGTTCTTGCATGCCATAACCATACCTCATTGCCCTTGAAGGTAGAATTCACAGGTTGAGTATGAATTCAAAAATACATCACAATGATGTTGAAGTTGAACGTGTAACGATGCTTCATGGGCATGTGGGCAACCTCATCACTATTTTTGTGTCTCAAAAGAGTGGCCCAGCGATATAGGATCATCTACCTCCTTTGCATTTCGGCCATGCACAAACAAGTGTCGCGTGTGGGGTTCTCCGGGACCGAACTGTGATGGCCGAGAAGCCGAGGCCGAGTTCGTCCGGGATGACTGACCTATAGTCAGTGTACTGATCGAGACTGACCAACAGCATGTTGGAATAGGTGGATTCAACTCACGAGGGGAGGGGTGAATTGAGTCTATTTTTTTTCCGGATTTGTCAAAAATATTTTCTTTAGCAAAATTAATCACACAAATAATTATATAAAAAAAATAATTTAAAAAAGAAGGGAAGAGAATACTTGTATACTTGTATTTTGATTTTATCCTGGTTCAATCTCCCACCGCCAGTGGCCTAGTCCAGTCCCCACTTCACATGTCACCTGTGGGATTTTTCTCCACTAATAAACAAGCTTATAAATTGGTGCTTGCAACCTTTGTACACAACAAAGCACTCTAACCACGCCTTTTGGGATACCCCACCCACGTGTAAGAGGCTCAACGAACTCTAGCACTCTCCCTCGCACCTCAGGGATACATCACCCGCGCTTCTAAGCCTAAAGTCCCACACCAAAGGGATGTCCCACCCTTTGCAACAGAGGGATACCTCACCTTCTAACCAAAGGGATACATCACCCTCAACCTAAGGTTACCACACCGTATTACAGAGTTGATACAAGGAGTAGAAGAAATTTGAAATACTCTAGATATTATAGATAATACCAGTTGAAGTCCTATGAGATTGATATACACTAGTGGAAAATATGCTTTATACATCAAGGATTCTACAACGGTTATAGAGCAACTGTTGTAGAAAGTAGTGCGGTGGCATTTTTGTAATAAAATGTAATTTGCGAATGGTTTTCTACATCGGTTATATTATGAACCATTGTAGAAAGTGACGCGGTGGCAATTTTGTAATATTGTTATGAACTCTGAGACCGACTTTCTACATCGGTTACATTATGAACCGTTGTAGAATATATACGGTGGCTCTTTTGTAATATCCTGGATGACTTTCTACAACGTTACATATGCAACTGATGTAGAAAGCCTAAGTTGAAATGCAAAACCCTAGATCTTATACGTTCCCTTTTTGACCTCTCCCTCACTCATTCACGGACACCGCAACCACCTTCTTCCTCACTCATTCACGACACCTTCTTCACGATGGAGCTCCTCCTCGCATCTCCGTCTCAAAGCCGCCGCTCCATCTCGCCGCAATTGGAGCTCCTCCTTGCGTCTCCATCTCGCCGCGAATAGAGCTCCAGCTCGTTTCTACTCCTCCAGCCCCCTCCACACCTCGTACCACCCTCTGCCGCACCATCTCTCCCTTTTCTGGTAAGCTCCCTTTCTCTCTTTCTCTATTTCTCATATTTCCTCCGTCGTCCCTGTCCCTTCTCTGCGCAACAGAGATTTGGACACCGTCGCCGTTTGGACCTCAACCACAGTCGAACGGAGAACGTCAGACCAACCGCTCGCGGGATCTGCGAAAAGGCCATCGCCGCCGTCCTGAGCTCGTCCACTGCCGTGCAGCACCAAGAAGATCGTGTCTAAACCATCTTCAGATCTACGCCGTGGCGAAGACGCCATTGACAAAGCTCAGGCTTCTCCTCAGAAAGTGCATCTTTAAGCACACCAAGAGCTCGACAAATTTCCCATGTAAGCACCTCTCCTTTCTTCTATTGCATCGTTTCTCTTCTCCGTTCTCAATCCCAAGCATTCCTTTATTTGTGCGAGAAGACTCACATTCCTCAATCGCACCGGCAAAGAATTGATATTTTTATGAAGTAGATAGACTATTCTTTTTCTTGGAGCAAGTTGGGTGTTTATTTCACAATTGTTTCTATTATCATTTAGATCTTAATTTGGAATGCTCATCACTTGGATTTGGTATTACCGATATTCTATGACTTTGTATAGAGAATGATCTGTTTCTATATTATGAGTACATGATGGTTCAATTTGGGAATTTATTGAGCTGTAAAAAATAAATCCCACTTAATGCTTCCATCTTTTAATTTATGTTGTCCATTAATATTAGAGTGCTATAATACTTATTTGGGATCGAAGCTGAGGTTGAGCATATGCTTTTAAATTATTTGAAACTTTGTCTTTGGTTCCTGATTTGTTGAGCAAATTCTTCATAAATTGAAGTGACATATTTCTTATGATTTGTGGTTGAGCGTATCATACCATATTGTTTGACCAAGTAGATTTCAGTTATCTTGTTTGCAATATTAGCTGCATATGGGAACTTCGGAAGTAACTTGTGGCGAAATCTGATCTTGAGGATGACTGAATGGAGGGGCGCCATGAAAATTATTTGATCATTATTTAGTGATTGAAAAATGGATGCCCGAGTTTGATCAGTTCATGTATGAACTTAATAATACATACGAGTCAACAACCTCCAGTTCTTCATAACGATGGCAATTCTCGTTAGACACTGAGACCACTGGAGCCATACAAAACTCGTTGACTCGGAGGAGGGCGAGTTGACTCAACCCGTTGACAGATTTCCACCTTCACTCCATTATTGGATGATATACTTAGCATTAAACTCTCTCTTTAGCTTTATGGAATGACTCGATGGAGACATAGAGTGTTCTTGCATGCCATAACCATACCTCATTGCCGTTGAAGGTAGAATTCACAGGTTGAGTATGAATTCAAAAAATACATCACAATGATGTTGAAGTTGAACGTGTAACGATGCTTCATGGGCATGTGGGCAACCTCATCACTAGTTTTGTGTCTCAAAAGAGTGGCCCAACGATATAGGATCATCTACCTCTTTTGCATTTGGGCCATGCAAACAAGTGTCGCGTGTGGGGTTCTCCGGGACCAAATGGCAGAGAAGCCGAGGCCGAGTTCGTCCGGGATGACTGACCTACAGTCAGTGTACTGATCGAGACTGGCCAACAACATGTTGGAATAGGTGGATTCAACTCACGAGGGGAGGGGTGAATGGAGTCTAATTTTTTTCGAATTTGTCAAAAATATTTTCTTTAGCAAAATTAATCACACAAATAATTATATAAAAAAATAATTTAAAAAGAAGGGAAGAGAATACTTGTATACTTGTATTTTGATTTTTATACTGGTTCAATCTTCCACCGTCAGTGGCCTAGTCCAATCCCCACTTCACCTGTCACCTGTGGGATTTTTCTCCACTAATAAACAAGCTTATAAATTGGTGCTTGCAACCTTTGTACACAACAAAGCGCTCAAACCACGCCTTTTGGGATACCCCACCCACGTGTAAGAGGCTCAACGAACTCTAGCACTCTCCCTCGCACCTCCGGGATACATCACCCGCGCTTCTGAGCCCAAAGTCCCACACCAAAGGGATGTCCCACCCTTTGCAATAGAGGGATACGTCACCTTCTAACTAAAGGGATACATCACCCTCAACCTAGGGTTACCACACCGTATTTACAGAGTTTGATTACAAGGAGTAGAAGAAATTTGAAATACTCTGGATAGTATAGATAATACCAGTTGAAGTCCTATGAGATTGATATAAGAGGTACTAATAATAGCTCAAAGCATTTTCAAAATTTTTGTGCAAAAGCTATTGATTTGAGTAGTCAAAAAATTTCACGATATATGTTTATTTAATGCAAATCCATTTGCTACTTAAAATAAGTTGCCATAAAACAAAATGTGTAAGGCTATTAGAAAGAGAATCTAAACGTTGCAGAACTAAACCGACGCACATAATTTAATTCATTTAATACACATGATTTTGCTATTTAAACCACTTATTTTCCGTGTAGGGCTGGGCAGTAATATCAACGTTGAAGGCTTTGAAGCATGAGTGAGGCAATCAACGTCAAAGGTCTGATCATTCGAATTCAATAGTAACGTTGACATAAGAATTTGGCAATAGCTTGAATACACATGATCTGATATAATATTTGCTTTCAATGCAAATCTTTTTGCAATTAAAAAGATTGAATGCCAAATAAAGATGCATAAATCACAGCAATTTAATTGCTATTAGAAATATGAACGTTGAGCCAATATCAAAATGCCAGGATCTATGTCAATTAGCATTCAATGAAAATTTGTTTGCCATTAAAAGAATTAAATCACATTAAGAAAACGTGACACATAAGGCTCAGCTTTCAGGAAATGGGTCTTAGTAAAATGCCAAATTTGTACATGATTTTATCTTTTGATGATACTAAAATTTTCAGAAAATATTTCGATAAAATAGTTTTTTAGCTAAATTTAGAAAAATTTGATTTGCTTTTCATAATTAAAAAACCTTAAGCCAAATTAGTATATAATTAAATCAATCTCTTACAAAAGTGTCTAAGGCCTAATAATTTATCCATTTGATATTCTGGTCTTGATACTTGAATTTCTGATACACCATAATAATTTGAATTTTTGCACGCTATACCTGCATGCTGTAAGAAATAATCTTTTGCCTTTTGTCACCGTTTCTCATTCATCAAAATATATAAATATGTATTTACACAACATAGGCCGAATCATCGGAGTGGCGAAACATCATTGACCGAGTTCCTCAGGATGGCGGAACAGCATAGGCCGAATTCATCGGGATTTATCTGAGCAGTTGAGGTTCTTTGCACGTCGACCGGTTATGTGATCATGGCCATCTTCCATTACCCGCCATTAATGGGATTTTGATAAAAATCCGTTTAACCATTTTTCTGATATGTAAAAACAGTAAATAAAAGTATGGGATGGTTCCGTGATTGCAAGTTAATCAAGAGAGGAAGTTGCGTGTTTTACGGCATGAATCATGAATGAGTTAGTTAACACTCGTTTGAGCTTTTTTCTAAAGTGATTCATTGTCGCTGCTCTGCACGTTCCCTTTTACAAGTTAACAAGATATTATGATGGCATCCGTCAAAGACCTGCATGTACTCACTATAAGAATACGATAGTACGATACTTAAAAGAGTGTTGGTTATAAAAAAGCTATGAAGGGCAAACGACTTCTGCAATTTAAAATGCTAGCTAGGGTCTCCTTTTAACCCAGATGGTTTGTAATTTTTTTCATCTAGCCAAAATCGAAAGAATACTTATCTCCTAGCCGTGTGACAAGGCGGAGGTCGTCAAGGTGGCCATGGGAGATGGCGTTGCCAACTATCGCTCAAGTCGGCCACACATGGGTGTATCACAACCATGATTTCACTCCAAAGATAGTGTGGAGATAGGAGATGCTGGCTGCTTCTGCCATTCTGCCCTGATATTGACACAATTAAAATTTAAATTTTGATCAGTGCATGTGTACATGACATTGGACAATCTAAGAATCAGTCTGCCCACAATTATTTTACTAATAAAAGGATATTAAGAAGGAAGAGTTATTTCTCTCCTGCTTTCATCTTCCTACGAGACGTTGAATTGTGTGGCCGAGGAAACCTTGGCCCCTGTTAAGGGTGAAATTTTGACTTTTTAACGGATGTTTTCTCGACAGGGCTGACGAAAGGATTGAAGTAATGACTAAAATTTTCTAAGTATTGAGAATATTTGGTTGGCAAGAAAACATAGTCCGACAATCTCGTATATTGAACAATGCTCGTAACAGAGACGTAGTGTTACAGAATAGCTTAGTTTTCCTATACATTAAGGGCTTGTTTGGTGCTCAGGATAAGAGAGACATTATAGGATAAGCTATCATATCCTGTCAGAAACTGTTGTTTTGGTGAGCCAGTAGGATATGATTAAACAAATCCTGTCACCAATCATATCTTGTCCATCTAGTTAAAATTCTAATTCCTGAGGGGAGAGCCTAGGTTAGAACTTCAACAGGATAGGATAAGGGGATTTAACATATAATAAAATATAAAAAATATTTTATATATAATAATTAAAGTATAATAAAACATAACATGATTACAAAAACAGATATGGAATAAAATATAAAATATTTAAAATGATAAAAATATTAATAAATTAATTTTAAAAACTGTTTTAATTTTTGTCACAAGGCTTTTTTGTTATTTTTTATTAATTTAAAAAAATGAAACATATAAAAATTATTCTAACAATTTAACCATATGTAAAGTAAAAACTAAAAAGAATGTTTAAAAAATTATAAAAAATTTACTTTAAGTTAAACAATATTTTTTTGGTGCTCATGGTAAACAATATGTTAAAAATGGACCAATATTATATGTAATTTTAATCACAATGATAACTTTGTTTTTTTTTTTATATATTTAAAAGAATGAAAATATAAAAAAAAAAGTAAAATCTAATACAGTATGAAAACATTTAGAAATAAAAATTTTTTTGTTTTAAAATTCATACTCAAAATAAATTTTATCTAGTTCTTTATGTTGGTGTATACCAAACGTTTGATATGATAACAACGTATCATTCTGCAAATTCTATCTACCTCCTATTCATGTTCTCTTATCATATCCCTCTCTATTCTATCTTGACCACCAAACGAG